>CM038625.1:38832214-39582214 GCA_021554675.1 Leuciscus idus
CATTTTTCTTTCAGGAAATCCTATACGACACCTACAGAAAAAAAAAAAAAAAAAGAACACGTTGAATATACTTAAGTTGTAATGATCTAATGGACGTAATAATCTTCATTACTCGAGTACTTTACCTTCAAAAAGTTCAATGCACAAAACGTTCCTTCCACATTTGGAGAACTGCTGTAGCTCAAAGGGATCTCTGAAAAAATTTGTTTGATTACTTTTGATAATTATAATTCTGAATCAAGTAGACAACGACATCAGCCTCCAGTTAATCTGTTTTTGCAAGCATCTATAATGCTTTTCAGCTCCTCAACAGGAAGTAAATTTCCTGACTGATTTGATTTCAGTACCCCGCTAGGTTTTATTTTTGAAGGAAAGCAGGTAATGAACTCTTCCTGTACACGTGCAGCCACTTTGTCGGATTAGCGCAGTGTCCTGTGGGTGTTTCCACGGCCCCTGGAGAACATAATGATGTTAATACTTAATTTAAAGAGCTTTCTTCTCTCTTGCCACTCTCTTTGGCTCTCCCCTTCCCTTTTTCTTCTGTGTGGGAGGGATGCAGAACGAACAACTGTGTAGAGACTCGTGATGTGGCATTTCCTTGAGAGATGATTTTCCCAAAATGTCTTAAAGGGAATTACAAAGAGATTAACGCCTTCTCGGGCCACTCCAACAAACAATTGTTTGTTAAGGCAGCTGCCAACATTGTTGCATTTGTTGATTAGCAACATCATTTCGTGGGTAGTTACACAACCCGATGGCATGAGTTTGGGGGCGGGACTTTGTGTTTGATGACAGGGATGTCATTAACCCAGAGAGTTTTTGATCTAACAAAACAGTTTTAAAAACCATATGAAAAGGCTTGATGAACAGTTTCTTACCTGTGTTGACCTACTTCCTGAAAAAAACAGGAAGTTTGGGGTGAGTTCACATCGTAGAGCTTAGGTGTGTCCGAAATTGCATATTGTCGAAACGAACTTCGCAATGTTACAAACGTATGTTCAACATAGGATGAATTTGTATAGTATGAATGAAATTGGGATGTAGTACATTCGTCATGTTGTCATTGTCATGTGACCTACGTCAGTTGGATCACTGCAATTCATAACTCCGAATGGCCTCATGGAATAGTAAATTATCCATTCAATGAACACTTCAGAATCTCGGCGGAAGAAGTATCGTCCATGTTTATTTTTGCCTACTGTGTTTTGCCTACGAATTCAGACATGCCACTCATTTCACCCTACTGTTTTTCTCCTACTGTTCTATGAATACAACGAATTCAAAGAGTCATCCAGAAACTTTTCGCCTACGGTCACCGAGATTTTGACAATTCCGACATGTTCCTGGATCAACATATTTTCTTGATCCCGGAACAAAATTCCTGGCGAAAAATTATGTCCTACTCCTAACGCTTTTCCAACTCTAAACCTAACCTACTCATAACGTATCCCTAAAATCAGAGGGAAATGGTTGGGGGAAAACACTGATGTAGAAGCTCCTAACCCTGGTTGTAAGACTAAACTTGACATAAACTGTAAACTTATCCCTCAGATCTGATTGGTTGATTGGAATGTAGTTCCAGGATCAGAAAAGATGTTGATCCAGCCCATACCTGTCAACATTTGGTTTTCAAAATCCGGGAGATTTGTGCGGGGACCGTTCGGCGCGGGGGCGGGGGGGTGTTGGATGTCGGATGTCTATCGGCTCGCTTTCGGGTTAAACTTTCCGCGACTGCGCAACTGGGTTAAAGGTTGCCAGGTTGAGGTGACAAACGGGTTGAAATTGTATATGGTGTGTGGATTGTGTGAATATAATGCATTTAATACAAGATCTGGTCAACATTAGGTCAACATTAGACAAACATATTGGTCCGATTATTCATAAAGGAGTTTGGGCCATGCAAATTATGGGAGTTTCCCGGGAGAAATAACAAACTGGGAGGGGTCCGGGAGATAGGGCTTAAAAACGGGAGAAACCCGGGAAAAATGGGAGTGTTGACAGGTATGATCCAGCCACATGATGTACTTGGTGAACTCACGTTCACCTTTCGCCTACTGTTCATGAATACTACAAATTCGAACATACTACTCATTTCATATACTGTTTCTCACCAACTTTTTCAAGAATACTATATATGAATTCGGACATACTACTCATTTCCCATATTGTTTGTCACCTACTCACCTACTATGAATTTGGACATACTACTCGCTTTTCGCCTACTAGTAGGTAAGTATTCATATTCGGACACAGGGTCTGTCTCTTTTTAAAAATAGCCAATTGACCAATACAATTATACTATGCTACTTGATATTACTTGCTTGATATTAGAAAGAAGACACCATTTGATCAGTCAAATATTTGGTTACGCCCCCAAGTGCAAGATGATCTCATCGATATTGTTGGTCTGTTTTCCCAAGAGAGAAATGCTGTAAAGGTGTATATCTGATAAATGGCAATTTTCCCAATTAGCTGCACATTAGCATATATAGGTAGGCTAACAAACATAGACTAAAAGCTACAAAACTCCAATTAGATGTCTTTACATCATCAAGGGGGATTTACTTTTCTGTGTGGCCACTTCACAGCTGTCGGTCCGTCCTCCATCCTAAGGTTAACCCCCCTCCACTCTTTCTCCCAATTCTAATGAGGTATTATTAGCTGATTAGAGAGGACCCTCGTGAAAAAGATGAAAGCTAGAGTGAGCGAGTCGGAGAGAGCAAGCTGGATAGAGGGAGGGAGGTAAAAAAAGATCAACTCACTGCTAGTTGTGCTGTGGAAGCAGTGGGATAAAGCTTCACAGTGAGAGAGAGGCAAACTGGGATATATTTCTGTTTATTTCCCCCTCTGCTCCCGTTTCTTGGCTTGTTGCAAATCAAATGAAAAAGGCGCAAATTTAGCATCCTAACAGCCAAAAGCGTCTCCTCAACGTGCTCGTTCAGAAGACTCTCCGTGTCTAATGTGACACGTTGGGGTGGAATCGTGGGACATTCGGTCACGCAAAGCTAAGGGAAGGATGGATAGAGTGAACCGGGTTTTAAACATCGTAAGACAGATGTCTCCCAGGAAAAGGGAGAGAGGGTCTCACTGGGAGGCGGAGAGCCCGGAGACCTGCGAGGAGAGTCTGTGCTCTCTCAGCCTTTGCATCAGCGGTAAGACCACCCCTGGCAAACTTTCTCTCTCGCTCTCTGTCTCTCTCTCCGTCTCCCCCTCCTCCCACTCTAATCCTTTTTTCATTACTGCTTTGTGGGTTTGATATTAACTTTGACCTGTGGTGTTCCGCCACAAACACTGAGGAGAGAAAACGCTCTCTCTCTTTCTCTTTTTCGTCAGTCTGGATCAGTTAGTATCATCATGTTTCCTCTGAGGGGAAGAGGGATTGAATTAATGGTGAAACTCTTGAACTTAATGTGGACGACGGGGTTTCTCGTTCCTAATGCTGTTCTTGGCGAATTGATTTTCTATTAGGGTTTTAAAAATTTGATGAAATTGATGTTTCCGTGAGGTGCAATCATAATTCTCGACTTTATTTATCATCTCAACTCGTTGACGTTTATTCTCCGGCTTTTGATTTGGTAGGGTCTTCAGAGATCAGTGAAGCATCAACGATATTAATTGAGTAAAGATCATAATTCTTCATTGAGTTATGACTAGCATGAGAAATGGATGTTTAACAAGAGAACTGAACGCTGCATTATTATCTCCAGGAAGTTTGAAGACACTTAAGTTTGTGTGATTTGGTTTGTGCCCAAATCGATTGGAAGAAGTGAATCTGTCCTTCGACATCTTTTTATCTTGAGGGTTTCATAAATCATTTCCTAGAAACCAGTGTACCAACTCTTTAGTTCTTTAGAAGTTTTTAGAATTTGGTTGAAGAAATTTCCAAAAATTAAAATTCTAAAAAACTAAAATTACCTAGCCTCATATCATTCCAGGTTTGTAGGAGTTTCTTTCTTCTGTGAAATACAAAAGAAGATATTTTGAAAAATAGAAAAATGAAAAATAAAAATCTGCAGGGTCCAATCAATGTTGTTTTGGACAAAAACAGATTAAAAAAAATCTTCAAAATACTATCTTTTGTATTCCACGGGAAGTTAAAAGTCAAACAGATTTGAAAACGTATTAGTAAATGAGTGAATGATAGAATTTTCATTTTTTGGGTGAACAATCCCTTCAAGTTGGACTGCCGAAGGTTTGCAAATAAAATGCAAGGGGAAATATAATTAATAATAATAGTTAATAATAATTAACTGCATGTTCTTACTATAGGGTTAGGATTAGCATTTGGTTTAGGAGTTTGGTTAGTTGCATGTAATTATGCATAATTTATAGTTATTACTATAGTAACTACATGTAACATGTAACAAGGGACTGTAAAAAAAAACTAAATTTGGTGGGAAAAACATTTTAATTTGAAC
Organism: Leuciscus idus; assembly: GCA_021554675.1. Lineage (NCBI taxonomy): Eukaryota > Metazoa > Chordata > Actinopteri > Cypriniformes > Leuciscidae > Leuciscus > Leuciscus idus. The sequence goes on from CM038625.1 coordinate 38,836,633, forward strand.
GGCTGTTTAGATCAAACACGAACTTTTTTTTTAAGAAAGGTTTTGCGGAAATGATTTGCGCTTTTGCTAACAACTGACAAAAGTTTACATAGTTGGATATATAACAGCTAACATGCTTTTCTCCTTCATTTGACCATCATTTGATGAATAACTGCTGCCATTATCAATAAAGAAATATAAATAAAATAATCTGTTAAATGAAATTACATTTTCATAGCACCAGATTTGTGCTGAGATTTGTGTATGGCGCAATCTATAATATGTCTAACTCTATTAGAAAGAAATTGTTTGCACATCTTTTTGTTTGTTCTTTATCTTTTGTGTATTCAAAGCCAATCCCAAGAATTACAAATGTTCCAGATGATGCAATCTCTCTTGTGTTTCTCTGGACTAGATGCGCAACATGAGATATGTTACATCTCGAGCTGTTTTTAAATATTTCATCTTCTATTCACTCCAGGATGATTATATTGCTTTACATGTGATATATTATTTAAAACCTGGCGGCATATACTCTCTGATGTATTCGCGAGAGGCCCTCTGTCTTTAATGAGGCATCTCACGTTTACACACAGGGGAGGCTGTCTTGCACCCTGCGACACTCTGTAATTATCAGCAAAACTGTATTATTAGGTATCCCTATTAGATGGTTGTTGAACGCGACAGTGTGTCAGAGACACAATGTCCACAAATAGCATTGAATTATTCCGATGGGAGTTGCGCATCAAACTGGAACGCATTTCAATGTCTTGTTCACAGATTTCGAGTAAGGCCCGCTTTGATTCAATGGCTATTACGTTGTTGCCGTTCTGCACTACAGTTTTAAAGGTGTCTGTGAGTGTTTTGAAAGCTTCCAATGTGCCAGTCACAGCCGATCGGCTCAGACTATGTTAAAATAGATTGTATTACAGCAAAGTAAGGTCTAAATATGGCAGCTGAAGTGATTCGATTTCTTGTAACTTGGATGAAGTCAGTGTGACAAGAAAGAAAGAGCGATCGGCTCCAGCTCAGTTGCTGGGTGCTAAATATACCCCGTATCTTTGAACACACACCGAGTGCACCTGGGAACTGTTCCCTAACCTTACAGAAGGAAAGATGTAAGAGGTAGAGATACTGGTAACTCACAAAGAAAGCCTCAATTCTGCTTCCAAGCTTTTTGGCTTTACATAATTGATGCCCCCCTCTAAAATCTGTTTAATCCTTAAACCCCGCCTTAAAACGTAATTGACCAATCATACCTTAGCAACTGTTGCATTCCACCATTTAATGAACATTTTGAATTAGTTTTGAATTGATGTAGCAAACAGGATGCAAAATTGGAATTTGAATTTAAACAGCAGAATTGAAAATCGCCTTACGAATTTAAAAACTGCTGTTTTTTATAAAGTGTGAATTATCCATCAGCACACAACTTATGCAATCCTAGAAAGATATGGTAAAAGTACACTGTAAAAAAAAAAGTTTTTGCCTTAAATTAAGTACGGTCAACTTGTGAATGGTCCCAGGTTCAAATCCCGGACGAGCCCCCAATTGTTTCGCTCGCCGTTTCAAAGCTAGTCTAGGGGATGGAGGGGAAACGTAACAAGATGAAAGGAAAGGCCACATGGAGCTCCCTGTTTCTAGACCCAGGACTAAGAAACGCTGCCAACCACCAAATTTCAACTTAAATGACATTAAAATGACTTAAAATCAGTAAATAAGTGAATCTTTAAAGTTGAATAAGTGAATCTTGAAAGTTGAATAAGTGAATCTTGAAAGTATTAAAAACAGTTGAAAATTGCTTAACTTATTTTGATGCGTTAAAGCAGTGTAGACATATGTTGTCATAACTTATTGATCATATCATTTTATTTACAGTATAATAAGAGTAGTATACTAGTATGCAGTTCTGAATCCAGCAATACATTACATGAGAGTTTATGGCGCTACGCAATGTTTACATCGCCTCATTTTGAATAAGAATAAAACATCAGGTCATGCATAGACTATCTCGTCTCTTTAAATTAATTTTACATTAATGCAAAACATTAATTTGCCCATGGAAACCTCTGTGGACAGAAATAGTGTGTGGGACGAATTTACGTTTTTATTAAAAGTTTCCCTCAAATCCTCCACGTCCATTGAAACCTCATAAAGATCTCTTAAGAAGTTCTTGTGCATATTGTTGTACATTCATTCAGGTCTTTGCAGTGTTGATTGTAACTGAAAATGTCACAGTGCCATAATGAATGTGTTAGGAACGGTTCTGTTATCTTACAGTAATTTTATCAGTCGTAATGAGGCTTTTCTCTTTTCAGTTGACTTTGAGGAGCTTTCGCCTTTATTCTAATCTGCAGTCTCCACATTTTTTAATCTTATTACTGTGTAATTTAATTATTCCTATAAGGAAAATGGCAGATAAAAATGCTTTGCAATGTCACGCTTCATTCTAGCCATCTTAGCATCCAGTATTTTATATACAGTATGCAATCCAACAATTTATATATATATCATAAGATAATTTCAAAATATTTCCAATGTGTTCTAAAGATAAACCATGTGTTTTCTTGCACTGCGCATGATTTGTGTTCTTTTTTGTTCACAGTCTCAGCTGTACATTTTAGTTCTTCAGGTCAATGATCCTGTGAATTCAGGCAGCAAAGAAAACAATATGAGACCAGAATCTCTTGGGATGCCAGAGGCCGATATGACACGAATCCAGTGTTGCCTTTGACCTATGATGTTTTCGAGTGTGTGTATCTGTGTGGTCTCATTCCTTGGTAATGCATATAATGCACCTCACACTGTATCCTGAATATTTCATGAGCACTTCACATCGAGAAACGACAACATTCCTCCTGTCGTCTGCTTTTCGGATATGTCATCGGATCCATCTCACAGAACATCCACATTCTGAAAAAAAAAAAAAAAAAAATGATGCATGATTTCTGATGCATCATGGGAATGGCGAAGGCGTCTGAAAGATTTGTGGGAAGAAATCAGAACAAATTTGATTTCGAAGCAAATATAGAATGATGAATGCTAGCTGCAATTTGGAGCTGCAGGAAATAAGTGATCCTGTTTTATATAGCTGTGCTGTATTATAATATTATATTATATTTGATCTATCTCACAGGTAAGGAGCCTTTGTTCAGGTTTAAGATGAGGCAAGAAGTTTCTTTATTGCTCTTTCATACCTCAGGAGACTTTGACTTTTCGGTTATTGAAATATCAACTTTAACTCAGAACTTTCAGCTAAAATTCCTGTCTAGGAGAAGTTAAAAAAGGGACATAAATATACAAAATGTTTTTAATCTCTGGTGTTTAATTGTAGACTTTGGAGGGTGAGTACAGTTTGAGACATTATTAAGATCTCTTGTTGAGAAGCCACACAAATTTGTGTCCAAAATGGAGCAAAAAAAAAAAAAGGTAGATAAATATGAAAAGAATGTGTCATCTCTTACCAACCGTGAATACAGCTTCATTTGCAAGTACTTGACTTAATTCAATCCTAACCAGTCATATCCAGCTTGTGTCGAGTGAAATTAGGTCAGAGTACATGTTTTTTTCCCCACTGTTCTTTTCTCTCTAGCTTTGATTCACTCATTTGAACAATTATTTTGTATATCCGTGGCCTTGAGTTCCTCGTTTTATGGAGTGAACGCATCAGCTGGTAGATTAAATCCGCGGAAGTGCGATAATGGCATATTCATCTTATTTGATTGAGTTACTTTTGAATATTCATAGCTTGCAGAATTATTCTTTTTCCTGCACTTTTCATGTTGCTTGTCCATGGAATTATGAAACTTAGTCTTTTTAGATGTTAGTTTTTAAGTCATCTACAGCAGTGGTTCCCAACCTTTTTTTGTCTGAGACCCCCTTTTTCCCAAGAAAATATTTTAGGGCCCCCCTTTACATTTAATGATATTATCGCTCTTGTAAGCTTGCAGCAAGGATGACAAAATATGTTGTTTTCAAACAAACGGTATGTTTACTATAAACAGATATGTTTATGCACAAATAATAGCCTATACTATTGAAAATACAATAACAAAAACATTAGTAGGCCCTTTGTAGGCCCTAGGAGTAGCCTATAAATTTGCCCTATTTTAAATGCAATAACAAAAATATCAGTATTCACACTTGTGTGTAGGTAAAAAAAGAATGAATATAGGCTATTACTAAATTACTTCTGTCTGGGGCCTCAATACTTGCATGTTATTTGTGAGGCTTTATCAATGTGAGGCTTTATTTTTTAGGCTTTTGGCGCTATAGCGAGCGATAATAAACTTGCGTTTATTAACAGAATAATGCGTCTTTCGGAAGAACATTGTAGCCGGAACTACTTCTCTCTCTGTGTGCGTCTATGACGAGTCACGCAGGTACTGGGCTACTCCGCAGCGGCAGCGATCCGAACCAGGGTAAAATAGTCCCAATGTAATCACTTATTATAGGTGTACCATAATGATTCAGGATAAGACAAAAACATGGTTTGGAAAATGGATTCATGATGAACTCGCTCATTATATAAATTTTGAACAGAAAAAAGTTAAGGACTTTTATTTAATGCAAATTGCTCAAAACTTTTCAAAATATGACGCGACCCCCCACAGAGCTCGCTGAGGCCCTCTTGTGGGCCGCGACCCCCCTTTTGGGAACCGATGATCTGCCTCTACTGGAAAATTATTGCTTTAAAGTAATTGATTATTTATATAAAAATATATATATTTGTCAGTCATAACCAGAGCTCCGACACACAGCGCAGCAAGGCCTCAGACAACCCAAGTTCGAATCCAAACTTGTCTATCTATACCAGTGTTCTTCAACCCTGCTCCTGAAGGACCCCCAACACTGCACGTTTTCTTTGTCTCCCTAATCAAACACACCTGATTCAACTCATCAGCTCATTAACCCATGTGATAATGAGTTGATGAATTGAATCCGGTGTGTTTGATTAGGGAGACAAAGAAAACGTGCTGTGTTGGGGGTCCTCCAGGAGCAGGGTTGAAGAACACTGATCTATACGATCTAAAAAAGCATAAAAGGCCAAAAATGTAACTTAACATAAATATAAATAAACAAAAATATTTATCCACTTATACAGCTTTTCTAGTTGATAGACACTTGTCTGTGTTTGCGTGTTCTAGACAATCTGTGCTTTAGTGATAGGGATTTTATTGACTCTTTCTGCAAGGTACATATTTACACCAACAGGTGGCGCCAAGCAACTGTCTTTATAAGTGAATCATTCACTCAACCAATTTGTTCAAAAACAGATTCGTTCAGGAGTTAAAGAGGCTGCATTTATGAGGGATTCATTGAATCATTCACTCAACTGATTCATTCAAAACACTGATTCATTCAGGAATTAAGCAAGTGACTGTGGTTGCGTTGGAAATTGCCTACTTCACTACTATAAAGTAGACAAAAAACGAAGTCAGAAAAGATGTATGTCTGAATTCACAGTACTTGAGACTTAAAGATGACTTACTTCTTCAGGTGAGATTCTGGAGTGTGCATACAATGGACACTTTACTATCCCATGAGGCCACAGGAGAGGATTTATAAATGGCAGTGAAGTGACAAAACTGATGCTAGTTGGTCACATCACTTGTTTATGACAACATGGAGAATGTAGTACACCTGAATTACATTCATACTACACACATTCATACTGTATAGAACAAACTTTTATTTAGCACTCGCAAAGTCAAGTCAAGTCACCTTTATTTATATAGTGCTTTACAATACAGATTGTTTCAAAGCAGCTCTACAGTGATAATAGGAAATTAATGCAACAAAGATTGTATTGGCTGTACAGCAGCTTTAGAAGAGAGTCATTGTCCAGCTTAAGTAAGTTCAGTGATGGCTCATTTTTGTTGAAAAAAGTTATTAATTTAGTTCATTTATATATATATATATATAGCCGCTCTGATGAAAACAGTGATGTCATTGTTCAGCTCAGTTCAGTCCTCATATGACGTGTCAATGCAGGCAGATCAATAATATTGTTGAATTTTAAGTGTCCATAACTAAGCAAGCCAAAATCCAAAGGCGAGTAAGAGTAGTACACTAGGTTCTGAATTCAGCAACTGATTTATTCATGAATTGCACAAGTGACTATGTTAATGAGTGATTAAAGGGGTGGTATAATGCCCTTTCCACAAGATGTAAAATGTGTCTTTGATGTCCCCAGAGTTTGTATGTGAAGTTTCAGCACAAAATACCCCACAGATATTTTTATATAGCATGTTAAAGTTGTCACTTTTTGAGGGTGAGCAAAAACGCATCGTTTTGTCTGTTCCTTTAAATGCAAATGAGCTGCTGCTCACGGCACAGGGGGCGGAGCTTCAATGGCTTGTGTCAATGATGGAAAGACTCAAAAAGAAGTGACAACATGTAGAATGCAACAGGACATCTCTGAATGGTTAGTTGATGAATTTATGTAGTTGATGTGTAGTTATCTTAGTCATTGATTAGCATATTCTGTCTTGATAATCTATAAATCGTGTTCAGGGGGCGGGGTTTATGTAAATTCTAGGGTTGGTGATGTCACTAACCCGTGAAGAATGTTGTAGTCCTTAAAAAGCAATTTCTTTAAAAGCAAATATCTTCCTTTGCTTTGAACTTTGAGCGTCGTAACTTTGCAGATGTTGTTTATGCTAAAACAGCAACATTACACACTAACTAAAGTTAGAAAAGTGAAATCATAATCAACCAGCCCTTTAATTGAACCATCAAATCAACCGATTCGTTCAAATCACTGTTTCATTCAGGAATTATACAAGTGACTGCATTTACAAGTGATTTATTGAAACTCTACCAATTAATAAAAAAAATGTATTTATTCAGGAATGAAACATACAGTATGTGACTGTCTTTATGATTGATTTATTGAATAATTCATTCAACACAGATTTATTTAGGGATGCCATTACTTGACCATGACTTTGTTCAGAAATAGTAACATTGGTGCAGCAAAAGTAACAATTTACTCAGTATTATATATTGTGATGTTTATGAAACCATGTGTGGTCTGAAGTTGCTTTACAATGGTCCTTATGTTTACATAAGGAAACCTAATGTTTCACTCTATAAAATGATGACCATTCAAGATATAATATTGGAATACATGTAATTACTGGATATTTAGACCTACTGTATCTACAAGTTGTCAACATTAAAACACTTTTGTTCATTAGTTGGCTAATTTTTGACAGAATTAAGTGATAAAAACTAGCTTTTCGACAACCTTTTTAACTAATCTGAAAATCTGCACAGTTGCTACTTTTTAAAGTGTGCTGGAGGGACACGGTGGCTTGGTTCCTCCACTCACAGCTTGTTCCCTGAGCGATAAGTGTGAGCCGTGGGAAGCGCGAGATGACATACTGTTGACAGGATTACAGGATCCTGCTAGTAAAAGAAACCTCCTGTCATCTCTTCTTTCATTCCTGTATGAAATGGCACAAAGCTGCAAGGACTCGATGAAAAGGCAGCTTGAGAAGCTTGGAAATCGAATGTCCTTTTTCATTTGGCATGTTGCGTAGAAGTTCTTTTTAATCACTTTTGATATTTTTGAGGGGTTTGAGACCTTGAAAAGAACGTTTTCAATGTGCATTTGGCAACTATGTGACATTATTTGTCTCATGCACTCCAATATAAAAAGATCAGCACTTTAAATATTGAGTTCACCGCCTTTATATCCAGAGATAAAACTTCTAAAGCGATATTAAAAGAGTTATCATATCTGAAATTAACTCTCTTCGTGTCTCATGGCTCATTTCCAGCAGACTTGAGTGTTGTGACTTTAATAACAGATTACCTTTTTTTGAATTTCTCTTTTTGAATTTAATGTTATTTTGATTATTTCTATAGTGCATTTTTATAGTGCCATAAACAGTGGCTTGAAAATGCTTAATTGTGAATCACAAGTTAGTTTTGACTGATTCAACTTTTATTTTCTAAGAATTTATTATAAAAAAATAAATAAAATAAAATAATGATTATTATATGAAGATTGTTTTAAAATTTGGAAAGTTCTTAGTATGCGTTCATAATTCATTTTTTGCAACTGCAATGTATTTATGTGTCAATTTTTTATTTAGTCTTTTTTTCAATCTTGAAATTTAAACAATCTTAAACTATTTGAATATTTATTGTGTGTTAAGTTTTGTTTTGGGCAAGTTTGTGCCATGCTTATTGATTTGAATTTTGACTAAGAAGCTTAACCGTATATGTTCTCATAATGGCTTTTTGTATCATTCCATGTAAGAGAAGAGCTGTTGATAAGCTTAACTAATGCAGATTTATTCTGTTCTCATCTGAACCTTGAAACTCCTTCAAGTGATTATTGACCTTTCTGAGGTTTCTTTCACAAGTTTCCATATTCCCACAGATGACAATTTGATGACCTTTATATAGGGATGCACGATATTGCATTTTGGCCGATATTCGGTATGCCGATATTTTCAAACTAATTTTGTCCGATGCCGATACCGATACCGATGTATATACACATTTTCCCCCTGATATATTTACACTTTAATTTTACTGAAGAGAAATCCAAGTCTCTCTCCTGTACTACCTTTAACGTATTACACTCATGTGTTGTAGATAAGGCAATACACAAGACAAACAAAACAACATTTGATTCTACCGTAAATGTATAATTTTACAAATGTAGACAGACATTCACCCCTGAAAAATAGGTTAATTATTTCACTTGGAGAATAAATGATATGCCAGTGCCACATTTTATTTTTAAATTCAGACTTCAAACTTCAGTCCTTAGGAGTAAAATAAATAAAAATACATTTTCAAATAAAAAATTTACATCTTCTCCTACTTGAACAGGTCTACCAAATGCTTCCCTGTTTTCGGAGCTGATGCGGTGGTGATGACCCGTTCATGTAACATGTAAGGGTGGCGCTGCCAATAAAGCAACTAAAAGCTGTCACAAAGAACCGCAAAAGTAATGATTATGAATATGTCAAATATAGCAAGGAGACATTTTAATTGTTTATTAATAAACAAGTGTTTTCTGTGTCGGCTGCAAAGGTGAAGTTGACGATGCTGACTCGCGATCTTCGCAGTAGTGAACGCGCCTGAGAGAAATGCACTTTTCGGATTACATCGTTTTCTTTCGTTTTGAATTGTTCTGTTTAAAAATATGATTTCAAGCTTTCTGTAGATGATAGATATATTTCTCAGGTCTGTGAGGCAAGTAGGCTATGCTGAGTTTCGTTTCATTTATGAGACGAACTCCAGTTCACGCGCCGGCGCCTCTGTGTCGTGATATCTATTATCTATTATCTGCTTTATTTATTATTTATTAAATCCAGGCAATTGGTTGATGAAACATTGACTAAAATTAAGATACAATTAATACAAAACGAAATTCACTTAGAAAGGCTTTGTGCTTTCTGTTTGATGTCTCTGTGAAAGTTTTAAAGCAGTCTCTTTTAGTGCCGATTTCAGAGCGCTCACGTCCGTTACCGAGAACTGTCACTGTTTTTCCTCATAAATGCGAACACGAAAAATAAAATAAAATTAATGTTTTATGCTCTGTGGAGAGCATAGTAGCTTGGAGAGCTTACATTAGTAAGCTACAGGACATCATCTTTCAAAACATGACCTGCACGAAAGAGAAAAAAAAATTACTGCGTCATTGTACCCAGCACTTCTGAAAATGCACTTGCGAATGCGTCTCTGTCCCCAGCACATTTGGAAATGCCTCCACATGTTGGAAGTTTAAGTTGCTGGCACTCATGCTACATTCACGGTCGTCACGTGCACATAGGAAGACACGCCACCCTATCGGCAAGGCTCATGATGGTCATTTAAAGCTTTTATCGGCCGATGCCGATGTTGTGCCGATATCATCGTGCATCCCTACCTTTATACGTTCGTTTCTTGGTTTAAGGTAACTTCCATTTCCTAATAATTGTACATTTGCACTAAAAGTGGAGACTCTACTAAATTTACTACATTTCTCGGTTTCTCGTTTTTTCCCCCAGCTTTTCCAATAAAAAGCTACTGTAAAAAAAAAAAAAAATGGTTTAGAGAAACCAAATGACGCAATGCTATTTAATGTAAAAAAATAATTTAATGCTATAAAATGCTTTTTCCTATGTAGTGCTGGAAAGTTTGATTCATTTTGGTTTGCCAGTCAGTTTGTTTGGATAGTTAAGATGGACAGAGAATTAGGGAGAAAACTATACTTTTAGCTTGAGTATAGTTTAACTGACACCTTTATCTACACCTACATGAATGAATTTCCTCTCAATTTGATATTAGCAGTTACACAATACACCCGTCAGCCTCTAAAATGCACCTAAGAAGATGAAGTTGCAACTTGAGCGTCTAGTTGTCAACTTCATAGTGATTCAAGACTCAAAGTGTTGTTTTTTATAAAATACGTTCTGACACTTTCAAAGCTTCAAAGTATTCATCACCATAGCTTTGTTGCACAATTTTTTTTTTCATCCAACAGTTTCTCATAATCATTCCTGCCATAAATATTGTAGCATATTGGCACTCTGTTGGACTGGCAGACATTTGACTTCATTCCCCATTCTTTCTTTTATCATTTTCTTCTCGATCTTATGTATTCTCTTCTGTCTTCCTAGCAAAAGGATCACTTTCAAAGAAGTGCCTGTACAAAACACTGGGATCTTCCCCGAGGCTCCAGGTCTCTGTTTGTCTTTCTGTGGTATGAACTACAGAATCCCTCAAGTCTCTTTTGTCGTGGCGGCAGGGAGCGAGTAGCCTGAAGCTCGGATCAAAGAGCTACGATTTACCCACCGTGAGAGCAATCCAGCTCTTGTACATGACTGATCTCCACTCTTGATGTTCAACCTTTGTCAAGGGAATTCAATAAACCAGCTGACAGCATGAACAAACAGTCTGAATGGGCAGCGACGTGACGTCAGGATGGGGACGGTTGTCGAGGTCTTGCTTTTCCGTAGGATTCCTCACATCCAAAGTTGTTAATGAGCATATCAATAATTCTCGATTTCCAGAATGTGTTGGATAGAAGCAACAGATCGGTGTCTAACTGCTGTTTCACGCAGTTGCGTCAGAGAATGAGGTCTTTAGCTCAGGGATAAGTTGAGATGGGAATATGAAGGAATGAGAGGAGAACCTGAATTAAGTGAAGAGAAGAATGAAGTTTCCTGAATGATGCAATTTATTTGCACACACATACAGTATAAATCTACAGGACTGTATAGGGAACATAGAACAAAATACAAATTTGACAACAAATTCAATGGGAAAAGTTACACAATTTCTAAATTCAGTTCAAATTTCAATATTTTTTTATTTGCTTGAATTTAATTTCAATAACTAAGACACTATAGGATAATTAAAAAACTTTTTTTTTTTTAAACAACTGGTCAATTTTGAGATTTGGCATTTCATATCATGTTATTTCAGACTAGTGACAAGGAAAAATACACAATACACATTTTAAGTGTTTATTTTATTCTTGCACTATTTCCATTTTTAAATGCCATTTTCTCAAAATGTTTTTTTTTTTTCATATACCAAACTTTTCCATTTTATTTCTATCTATCTACTGTATATTCTGAAAGTTTGTACTGAGGAATTCTTTTTATATATAATTTGCTTTTTTTTATTTTATTTTTTTATTTTTTATTATTATGATTATTTTTTTTTCTCTGGCTGTTGACAGTATTTTCTAGGGAAGCTTGTTTCCGCCATGGACCGTCAGTCAGGTTTTAGAGCACAACATAGTACTGTATCAGCACTTTTAAAAGTTTATAATGATATTTTATTAAGCGTTGATTCAGGAGCTTCGGCAATCTTGGTATTATTAGATTTTAGCGCAGCATTTCATACCATAGATAATAGTATCTTGGTTTCTCGTCTGGAGCACTGTGCTGGTCTTCGAGGAATTGCCCTTCAGTGGATTAAGTCCTGTTTATCTAACAGAAGTTTTGCAGCTAATCTGGGCGAAATTCTTATCAACTCCTGCTCCACTAACTTTTGGGGTTCCACAAGGGTTAATCCTTGCTCCTGTTTTGTTTTCATTATATGTGCTTCCTTAAGGATCTATTTTTAAGAAGTATGGAGTTTCTTTTCATTGCTATGCTGACGATACGCAGATTTATCTGCCACTGCAACATAATAACAGTGCCCTAACTCCTCTTTTAGCTTGTCGAAATGACATAAAAAGCTGGATGTCCTTAAATGTTTTAAAACTTAATGACAATAAAACAGAGGTCATTATATTTTGGCCATCTAATAATTATGTGCCTCTTAATCTCAGTTTTGGCCCCGTATAATAAAGCGGTTGTGAGGAATCTGGGTGTTTTATTTGACAAAGCTTTTAAATCTGAAAAGCAAATAAACGCTGTTGTCAAATCCTGCTTTTTTTAATCAGAGACTTCTGGCCAAAGTAAAGCTTTCCATTGATGATTTTGAGAAAGTCATTCATGCCTTCATTCTTCACGGCTTCACTATTGTAACTCTCTTTAGCCAGACAGCACTACTGCGGTTGCAGGCCATCCAGAATGCGGCCACTAGACTGTTGACAAGTTATATGACAAGTTCTTGCAAATATGAGCATAGTACACCAATTTTTATCCTCACTTAAGTGGTTGCCGGTGTGTTTCAGAATCGAATATAAACTTTTATTATTTTGTTTTATTTGTTTTTAAATCATTAAATGGCTTGGCGCCACCATACATTGTTGGCCTACTAAAACGGCACACAGCTAGATCTCTTAGGTCCTCTGATCAACTGCTCTTGACTATTCCCAGATCCAGACTGAAACTCAGGGGTGATCGGGCTTTTTCTGTCGCTGCACCTAAACTGTGGAACGAACATATTACCATTGCATATCAGAATGGCTCCAAAATTATACATATTTTTAAAACTTGGTTAAAATCTGTTTTTAATCTCGATTAGGTGCTGAGGCATGTTTTACTTTTCATTTGTGTCTATTTATTTGTATGTTATTGTTGTACTATTTGTTCTTTGTATGATTAGTATTTTATTTACTGTAAGTTCTTTGTACAGCACTTTGGGCAACTATTGTTGTATTAAATTGTGCTTTAGAAAGAAAGAAAGAAAGAAAGAAAGAAAGAAAGAAAGAAAGAAAGAAAGAAAGAAAGAAAGAAAGAAAGAAAGAAAGAAAGAAAGAAAGAAAGAAAGAAAGAAAGAAAGAAAGAAAGAAACAATTTAAAAGACAATTGCGACTTTTTATCTCACAATTCTGACTTTTTTCTCAGAATTGAGTGATATAAACTCGCAACTCTGAGTTTTTTTCCTCACAATTACAAGTTTATATCTCACAATTCTGACTTTATTACTCGCAATTGAGAGATTATATCACGCAATTGCAAGAAAAACTAGTCAATGAAGATTGCGAAAGGAAAAGTCGCAATTAGTTTTTAATTTTATTTTTTGGTGACGGAAATAAGCTTCCATGATTTTCTGATTTCTAAAGATATATCCCAGATCCCCTCTGTAAAAACCTTTGACTCTAATATGGCGACAAAATATGTGTTTTTTTTAACCTGTATTTATGAATGTTCAGATTTCTCTTCTAGAGATTTATACAAATTTAAGCTTATTTAATTAGATTATGCCTCATTTGCATATTTAAATAAAGCATTGCAGAATACTTGTAATATTTTAAAAAATCACAATGCAATCGATCAACTGGGAAAGTATGGTGATATCTATACCCTATTCACCTGGGGTGTCACCTTAAGATTTGATTTTTAATTGTAATTTAATAATTATTTCACACAATATTTAATTAATTAATTAAAATACATATCTATTTTTTTTTATATAATATGTATAGCCTATATTATACATAATTAACTCCATGATACTGGTCATTTATGACTTAAAATAAGCTTTTCCCCACTAAACTTCTACACACAATCTCCCCCCAAAATGAGCTACGGCCAATCATAGATCGATATCAGTGACATTCACCTTGGCTCCTCCATATCATTACCGAACAGACTTTCTCCATTAAGTCTGATAGCGGATAGTCTCAGCGTTGAAGCAGCAGGACATGTAACCGCACGACGGTCCTCCTACCACCGCGTCCTCACTGCGGAGACGTGGGCCGAACCGCCGTCCTCATTAGAGAAATGATGCAGCATCTCTTTCAGGACCGGGAGTAAACTTCTGCTTTTTGTGTTCTTATTGCTAACTGTGTACAATGTGACAGTTTCATCTTAGTATACAACACAATGTCTCATGAGAAGAGAGGAAGAGATCAAGCAAGAGGAAAGGAAACAGAAAGATGCATAATGTGGCTGGCAACATTGTGAATATTGCTATTGGCCATTAAATGACTTGATCTTTTCTTGTCTGGCAGTGCACAAGTATAAGAGCATTAGGATAAAACTTAAGATACAATTAATACAAGATAAAACTTAAACTTAACTAACACAAATGCTCTGTGAAAGTTGGTCATTTTTAATGATTTCTGTGAATCTGTTCAGAATGTCTATTTAACTGGATCAGAACCTCAATGATTCAATGATTAATTTGCATCATCAACCCAAATTGTTTACTGGACATGCCAAATTAAATGTTTGGATATGTTTAATTAACATGGTTATAAATGTAGTTCTTAATTAGATTTTTTAATATATATTTAAATTTTTGCATGCAAATCATTTTTAATATACTTTAAGTGACTGTATCTATGTCTTTTAGCACTAATTCATAGACAGAGAGTCAGGAAAGCACACGCATGCTTTATTAATGGCTGAATAATTTTCTATTTGGCAACTTTATTATGTAGCACAGAATAGGCCTGATTGCTGCTATTCTGGAAATGGCCTAGTTTTTGGTCTGTTTTTTTCTCGGGGTGGGCGGCAAACATGCATTTTAATCAGAATTTATGAGTAAATTGCACGGCAAGCCCAGAGATCAAAATGCAGCTATATTTCCTTCACATTTCTTTTGAGTAAAAAGAAAGGGGGGAAAAAGACAAATCTTTAAATTTTAGAGGCAATACGGTTACCTGAAAATCTGCGAAGCAGGGCTATAAAAAAAGTTTAAAGGAAACAACTTATATTGTGAAATGTTCATTAATCTTTCTTGTGGAACCAAAACCTTACAAGTTTTATGTAGACGGGAAAAAAAAATCTGTAGCATGGAAAAGTTGAGATGCTTTTTAGAGAAAAAAACCCTAAAACAAAGCCTTTCATCACCTTATTAGCAGCACATGAGCTATAGCGGATGGAAATGTGATTCATTACCGTATAGTGAAAACAAAAACACAATTAATGTATCAGCTTCTGTAAAATACATCTTTTTGGAGTAATTATGAAAAGAATTTCATACAAATGATTCATTTACTTTTGTTTCATTTCTATTGTTTGTCGAGTGTTGCACCCAGGGGAAGAGGTATAATTCATTATGAGCTGAAGATGAAACAGGGCCATCACTTTTAGAAAAGAATGAGAGAAGTAGGCGTACTGACAGCAGAATCTATCAAAGACATTTTGCTTTCATAACTGACGTATAACACCGTTTTCTTCATTCAGTTCGTTTATCCGTTTCAGGATTTGTATGCTGTAACCTGCCTTAAGTTCACAGTAGGGGTTTGCTATTGTTGCTCTACAAGGTTTTATTTTATATATTATTTTGTTTGGTCATTTGAGATATCATTTGGGTCACTTGTCCAGCTCTGAGGGAATGCCTGGAATATGCTCTGCGTATACATTTACGTAATAATTTACGTACTTTTGTGAAGCACTGTATGATTCTGTATGGCCTAAGGGTTTCAATCGACTGAAGATGCATCAAAGACAATGTTTTAACTCTTTGCAGCATCTAGATGAAGCAGATCTGGTGTGCTTTGATAATGAGGCATGACAGAAGCCTTAATGTCTCCAATGGTAATGGCTGTGGTTTGTTAAGAACTTCGTAGATTCACATTGCAAATAATGGCCGAGGTCAAGTTAATCGATCAGCCAATAACGTAACTGTGTATTGTGGTAGTCTGTAAACTTGAGCTATTTTGTGAACTAAGGGCCAGATTTACTAACAGCTTGTGCCGGCGCAAACCCTCTTAAAAACTACTGTCAGGATTTACTAAACACAAGCAGTGAAAAATTAGCGCTGAAAAGGTGTGGACAGTTATTTTTGTGGCCATGCATTTGAAGGAGTTTCCCTTTCAGACGCTAAAGCTATGGGAGGAGATTTGCTAAAGTTTGCGCTAGTCAATTTACTGCACTGAAAAAAATTTGGAGTAGGATTTACTTGAAAAAAGCTAGGCAACTTTTTCCACTCAGAAAATGCTAGTAAATTTACAAAGATTTGCCAAGTAAAAACCTAAACATATTTATCAGTAGCTTTAATTAGAAATCTTTAAGTTAAATGTACTTGGAATATGGAATTAAGTAAACTTTACTTAACCTAGTTAAGTGAAAGTAACAAAGAAAATAAGTCATTTTAACTTGGCTAGTAAAAGGTTGATTATTATCGATTTAGTTGAAATTTCCTTTGCATTACATTTCACTCAAACAATAATATTGAATTATACCAGTCATTTATAGTATGTGTTTTACTTAGATTATCTAAGTAATTTATACTATATCATGTCAGATGTTAAAGGTATAGCGGAGGATGTTTTACTTCCTGGTGGGTAACCTATACTATTGGTCCTCCTAATTGTCAATCATTCTGGTGAATCAATCAAACTTTTCAAAAAGTGGAGAGGGCGGGTCTTATCTAAAATTTGGAAAGATCCTCCGCTATACCTTTAAGCATCATGTGAATGCAAAGACCTCAATACTTGGTAGACAATACACAATGACGGTAACATTTGATGGATCGTTTTTGTGTTTGAATGTGTCATTTTGAGCAGAAAATTTACTCGAAATGTCACAAAATGGCAAGTTACTAATCCTGACAACAAAAGCAATGATAAAACAGTGTAAATACAGCTGGAAACCAGTGAAAAATGAACCTCATTAATTATTCAAGGTCCAGTGCATGATGGGAACCCCAGTATCAGAAAAGTTGAGTAATTTTTACTTAATTTTATTGAGTTGATATTTACGCTTTCATTTCTACTCGCTTGAATTAAGTACTAATATGGAATTTACTTAGTTTTTTTAATTCTTGCCTGAACTAACTTTTTCATGTAAATTACAGTTTTTTTTCAGTAGTATTTACTTCACCAAAAAATATTTTTTTACAGTGTGGTATTTGCGCCATTATTTACAGCCCAAAAAAAGCATGTCTTAAACCAGACGCTTATTGATGCTACTCTTGGTAGATTGTGTTGGTCATTGTGGAAATTATCCGGCTATGTCTGTGTTCTTTAATTTGTGCGACATCAGTAGATCACGAGCAGAACTTTCCACTCCCATCGGTACTTTTATGGGACTGCGCTCTCACGCTAATTTGCCCTGTTTTGTAAATCTGGCTTTATATGTCTTTTTTAGTCAATGAAATGTAATAGTTGAGAAAGTTCATCTCTGAGGAACTGTGTTAGCCTTTTGATGAGCATGACGGAATTGGTTGAGTGTGCTCTCTTCTTAAGATGAAAGAAAATATCTACTGACATTTCTCTTCTCATTTCTCAGTTTAACACATGATGTAGATTTAAACCAATATTATGTTACAAGGCAATTGTTATAATGTAACATTTAAAATTAATGAATGAGCTTAAAGCAACAGAAAATCAGTTAATCATTATATTTAATGTTTCGTGACTTTATTGTTTTTCATTATGCATGTGAATGAATTTGAAATCGATATGATATATTGCATGAAAAGATGTCTCTGGACTTTCAGGTAAGCGCCGCACATCAAAAGGCAATGTGAATATGGGGCATGATAGGCAGCTCATTAATGTTTTAGTAAAAAGCTCCAGTCATTTACATATCTTCATTAATTATGAAGAACTATGTGATGTGTTTTATGTGTAGGTGTCTTAGAATGATGAAAAATTAAAGAAGGTTGGAAACTTTAGTTATATATGCTTTAGTATCACGTTATGTATTTAATGCCTCTAGTTTGTGTTAACGTGAAAACAAATACACTGTGCTACATGAAGTCATGCTTTATCTTGTCGATTTATCTTGATGTTTATTGCCTTTAATAAATTTGAAGTTCATCCTATTTGAAATCTATGTAAATCCCAAAGCATACAATCCATGCTACAAAGTTTAATTGGGCCAAGTACAGAGCCCAGGGGAACTCCTTGAATCATGATTAAAAGTCATGCCTCTCTAGGTAGCTTTTTATTTTAGAAACCATTATTATGCAAAAGTCTCACACTACTAATGAAGGGAGATTCCTAAGCTATTTTGATTTACAACTATTGTAAGTTAGCAACTTGTACGCTGCGTTTATATTTAGTACAATGCAAGCAAGTACACATCCACAAAGTGCAGTTGCATTCATCCCTACCCCTGCTTCACTTATTAGGAGTGTTATTGTTATGTAAGTTGATGCATTGTGTGGAGTATTGCTATCATCCCTTAACCACCGCTGTATTACATGGAGCGATCAACTCGGCGCTGCTGTGATTAATTGTAGCAGAATTCCAATGTGGGAAAAGACAGGAGTAATTCTATTCAATTCCCAAAGGCTTTTCAGTGTTACCGGTTGTGCGTGTGATCTAGAAAGAGAAAATGATAAAGACAGAAAAAAAGTGATCAAGAGTGCAAAAAAAGACGAAGGGCAAGTGCAAGCGCACTGGAGGATTTGCGAAGAAAAAAAAGAAGAATACTGCAAAAGGAGGGAGCGATGTCAGAAAAGATAAGGAGTTATAAATATTGATTACCATTCTTGTACCGATCCAAAGACATGACAAGGAAGCACTCAGATGCCGAGGTGTTCTTTGGCAGGAGCTCGAACAACTCGTTTGTTCCCAGGCTCGTTTTTTTTTTTAACTCCCTCACTCGCTCTGTCATTCTGACAGATGCTGCCTTGCCTGAGAGCGCCACAACTTTCCTCAGCTAGGATGGGTATGTAACGTGTGGAGAGGTAGAGAATGAGAAATTGCCTTTTCTTGTTTTGTCTCCCTGCCTTTGTGGAGTGGCGGACTGCTCCTGAGAGTGCCATGTGACTCCTACCACAGTGCTTTGGAGCTATTCTCCCCTCTCCCTCTCTTTTTTTTTTCTTCCAACGATGAGTCGCTGAAGAGGAGAGGAGGCGGTAAGAGGAGGATATGTTTTCCGTTTCGCTCAAGTGCCGGATGGGGGTCATCAGACGCAGGATCAAGGGTATTGTGCAATGCACCACTTTAAAACAAGCTTTTGGGATGGGGGTCCGAAACCTTTCTAAGTGTTGAGTTTCAGGATTATTGGGTAATTAGGGAGTGTAGTTAACTGTCTGTTTTGGACGTATGCAATCTTGCCTTGTCTACTGATTCTTGAAACTTGATATAAGAAAAGTCAGGTTTTTTTTTTTTTTCAAGTACCAGGAAAGCCAATCAAAAAGCGTTTTGTTTGAGTCTATTGTGAACATCCTTTTAGAATCCAAGGACGGTGATACTTATGGTGTGCTTGTGAGTGCTTGAGTTGTGTTTGCCGTATTCATAAACCTCTTCTGGTATTTTTCTTTTTTAAACGAGTGGCTTATTTATAATTTATTCTTAGCATCAAGAGTCCTTCAATGTTTATAATTTCTTTTCATTAACGTTTCATTACAGCGAGTGGTATTTTTAGTCTAGAATTAAAAGGCCTTCACACTTTATAGTGACGTTTGAGGCACAGTTTTGCAGGGTGTGATTAGCTGCATGTTTTTGACTACAAAACTTAAAAGCATCTCAGTGTTGTGCTGAAATCTTCTCTCTTTTTTTGTTTTGTTGTACTCATTAGCCACTTTATTTTGCTAGCATGGCAACAAATGCAGATTATTCATTTACAGTTATCTATCTAACTGTGTACAGATCACTTATAGTACTCTTAAATGCATAAACCGCTCTTGGCTGTGATCTTAAATGTAACAGGCCTGGGCAGATATCAAGCTGATAAGTTTGACACTTCTTCTGATCCATCCGTTTAGAAGAGCTCGTTTTTATGCATCTCGGGATCTCTTAGCCTTAAGCTACTATGCAAGAAATCAATAAAGCAATGCCTACAAAAGTTCAAGACTGTAGAAGCAACACCAGCTGTTGATGGCAAGCTTGTGTGTGGGGGTGCAGATAGTTTCAGTGTTCTGGTCCTTGGCGCAAGTTCAAGTTTACATGTTCATGTATCAATGGTGGGTGATGCACTTTTTCTGGGGTTCTTACTCTTTCCTTGTGCCTTTTCCATTTTCTGGTTTGCATAATCCATTTTTTCTTCAAAAACATGTATCTTAGAGACATTTTATTCCCAAGTTTTATATTTTTTTATGGTCGTTCCTCAAACTGACGCATCATATTTACAGACAAAAGAAGCTGTTGGCCACACACAATGAATCCCAGTTGGCCATATTGAGGAAAATAGATTTGAGCAGCTGGGAACAATGCTAAGAACACGTTGAATACACAATCATAAAATGATTAATGATGTAATGGCCACAAATTGGGTGGGGAAAGTCTTTAGATTGAACCATTAAAACCAATGTCCAATGTCCAAGTGAACGAATGATTGATGAAGGGAATTTCATGGATTGGGCCTGTGGTCCTCATGTGATTTTTTTTTTTTTTTTTTTTTTTTTGCAATAACATTTCATTCCTAGTCTACATGCTTTACCAAGCTCTAGGAAATCTTAAAAGTCTGCAGTTGAATGTTTTTATGTCACTGAATATGTGCTACCTTCATGAAGACTCAATCTAGCGAAGACTCGAAATTTAATCTGAGAGGCTTGATCAGCCACGGCAGTTTCATTGAATATATATATATATATATATATATATATATATATATGGAGAGGTGGGGTCGGGACAAGCTTGATACAAATGCTGAGACGACTGACTACACTTGGGATCTCAAGCTGAAAATCAACTTCTCACTCAATTTAACTATGCAGCCAAGATACTAACTGAAAGCAGCAGGCCGTAGAATTGCAATTATATTAGAGTGGCTTTTATTTTTGCTTTGTGTAACTTGATATCCTATTCACATTCTTTGAGAAGATACACATCACATTGATTGAATTATGGCATTTTTTCTCCAGGGATATGGAAACCATTGTTGAATGATTGGAGAGAGTTGTGTAAATCCTACAACTTTGACAGCACAAACCTACTGTACCTACCTTGCCTTTCAGGAAATCAGCTTGGACTACTGTGCGAACTGCTTATTTTCTTAATTTTTTTGTATTTTCCATAAAAAATGTGTAATCGTCTTAGGGGCCAATCACACAGAATGCGTTTTTCCATTCCACTGTACTATTTTCCATTGTTTTTCAATGTAAACACGTAATAGTTGGCTGTGTTTGATCGTTGCGCTCACATCTTGCGTCTCGCGCATAACGTGGTGTTTTAAAAATGCGGCACTAAAGTTAAAATAAGTTCAACTCATTTGCGTCTCTAGACCTTGCATTTTTCCGCTCCACCGATGCGCCTTTCGTTTTTAAACCGCAAAAATATATTGTGCATGGCCCCTTAAAGATAAGAAATAAATGACTTCAGAAGCAAATTTATGTACGAAGATTTGCTTCTGTGAAGCAAAGAACAGATCAAAGAAAAGTATGATTGTGAGAAAGATGAAGATAGTCTCCATCCCGACTGACTGACCTCTTATCCCAATAATATGAGTATGGATGATGAAAGTACGTTTAAGGATTGAAAACGTTGTTAACGCCAGAATTCTGAACAGCAACTGATTGAAGAAGATGGAATAAGAGGCAGATTAAAGCGAGGAGATGAAAGATGGAAGTGACTTTGTCTAGATCTTCATTTCCAAGTGGCTCGTAAGAGACCTTGCATAGTACAGCTATTCCTTGTTTTTTCAACAAAAAGGACATACATGTTGAGGGTGTTTGCATGGTGCGGCGCTTTTTCGAGAAAATGAAAGCTACAAGGCCATGGCTAATGAGTACAAACAAAAGCTCTTCCTTTTGATCCATGTCACAAGTTGCTAGCATAGAGGATGTTGCCAGATGGGGGTGATTTATTGCTTTCTCGCACATGTATTATTTGACTACCTGGGAATGCTTTAGGGGCCTCGCTCTGCACACTTTCATTTACTCGCCGTTGTGCAAAGTTTTTCTGCTAAGGGAATGTATGCAAGGCAAAAAGATTGCATAGCATTATATGAAGATATTGTTGTTTACGTTCACCTCAAGGTGCATTTGCCTTTGAAATTGGTTTAGTGTGTCTAGCTAAAGTTCGTGGATGGGAAAGTTTGAAACAAAGTCTTGCACTGGGAAAGAGAGTTCAAAAGACGTGCGCTTTGTGTTTTGTCTCTGGTTTAAGTCGTAAGCGTAACAAATCCTTTGACTCAAAGGTTAATTGTTTGGAGTCACAAAGAGTCAATATTCAAAGGACCTTTTGTATTTTTCAAGTCTAAGTTAATCTGAAAACATTTCAGTAAATTAAACCATGATCAGTCAAGAGTGAGATGGTGTTTTCATTAAATTGCAAAATATGTTTTCCTGATGGCTAGAAGCCAACAACTGTGCTCTTTTATGTGTTTATCAAAGTAAATGAAAAGGTATTTAGCACAGAGAAAGACTGTTTGCTGTAACAATTATTTTTTAATGATATTGTTGTCAGTGTGGCGATGGTGTTGGCCCGAGGCAAGGCTTAACTAGAGAAGGGAAACCGCTATTTTTGGTTGCATATGGTTCACTGCACATACAGCATGTTTTGATCATTTTTATACAGTATAAAAAATCTCACATATTTGAAGGCTTTTGCAAAGTAATTCTTTGGCTTTTTTGCATTTTTTAAGCCCAAAAAATGGTAACGAGATAAAATGTGTGATGTGAAATATCTTGTAGATAACTGCATCAGCACCTACTAAAGAGTCTATATGATTAATAGATTAAGTCATATGAATTGCTATTAATTAAATAATACCGTTGCAAATCATTAGCTAATGATTAATTAAAGCAGACATCCGGAAGTTGAAGCTTCGACCCATTGTGTTAATTAACACATTAATTCACACTATTAGTTAAGTTATTAAGGAGGAACATTTAATTAATAATAATTCATACATTACTTAATCTATTAATCATATAGAATCTTTATCAGTTGTTGATGCAGTAATCATTAATAAATTATTTATTTCATGAGTCATACATTAACATGTGATCATATTGATTATATAATACTTGATTATGATTTTAACTGTAGTGTTTTGCAATATTACTTTTAAATTGCTACTTTATCATTATAAATGTATAATTATAAATACATCACAAACATGTGTTAGGGGTTAACAGTTTAGGACCCAAGGACCAGATGTTTGAAAGAAGACCCGGAGTCAGAATTATAAAAAATTGAAGAGAAGTTTTACTGAAGATAGTTTGCAGTTTCATCAGCAGAAGTTCAGCTTCAAGACTCACACAGGAGTTCGTAGGCCGCCCCGCTTACAGTTACAAAGATCACAGCAGTTATACCATTTCAAAGGTCTAAGCTAGGTCATTGCTTACAGGTTGAATGATTCTCATTGGCTAAGAAATAGATAAACATAGTAATTTTCCACACATATACAGATAGACTGAAGCATATCTCCATCGATTATGCAGCTGACACTCAGACCCTGAAGTCAGGCACGTCTTGACCTTCCAGGTCGCAGATTTGGGTTGCTGGGCGCCAGCATGTCCCGAACAACAACTCAGTCAATCTCCAATAATGCCTGTGGTTCCTTAACCTGTAACCAAGAAGACTAACACACACACCGACACACAGCTTTTCCAAGGTTGGATTTGGCCAGGCTCTAACTATAAACAGGAGTCTCGTCTCAAAACATCAAAACATCAAGATAACAAGTTCTTTTTCTCAAGGATATAGGACACTTTAAATAGACAATATAGGCTTTAACTGAGAAATGGTCCCTTAAACTATAGACTTCAATGACCCCTATTTGTTTTAACACGTTGAAGACCTTTCTCAAACACAAAACATTTCTCTATTTCATTTCTTGAAGCCGGGCTAAATGAGCAAGCGCTGTTACTGCATTCAGATATCAAATACAGACATTAAAAAGAATACATGAAAAGAACATTTCAGTGATCACACTGGTAACTTCAATAACAAAATAAAATCTCCAGAGAAGTCATTCAACCCATGTGATATTTAGAAGGAAAAATATTGATTAATACCTTGATTATAATCACTCATTACATATACATTGAAGCAGCAGTGGATTCCAATCCACCCCCTTCACATGCTTCAACAGAAATTATATTAAAGTTTATTTACATATACAATTATTTATATTTATATGAAATAACATATACACGTCCTTCTTGAGTTCTAATTACAAATTGTAATTACATTTTACATTGAATTAAGTGTCTGAAGACATTTCTGTACATTCAGTTTCCACTTCAAGGACTTCTGTGATCATTCGTTCACCCTCACGTCGTTCCAAACGTGTAAGACTTTCTTCTGTGGAACACAAAAGAAGATATTTTGAAGAATGTTGGTAACCCAGTTGTTTTGGTTTCCATTAACTTTCTTTGTGTAAAAAAAAAAAAACTATAACTGACACATTTCTCTAAATAACTTGTTATATTGCCAAGAAGAAAGAATGTCATTAATGACATGAATTTTCATTGCAAACTTTTGTATATTTTCATTGCAAACTTTTTGTATATTTGTGACAATGAAATTTGTTCGTTTAGTTTCATTATCATGGACTTTTAGTTAGTTCACAGTCAGTTTCCTTTGTCTTAGTTTCTCAACATTAATCTGTTTCGATGGACACTCATTTAACGATCACACCTGCTTGACATTTAGTTCGTTATCTTATGTATTAATGGTCTCTGTTTTCAGTTGCTCATTGTCCGGTATTGTTTGTGCACAGAACACTGTTTCGTGGAGTTTGTTTGTTCTTTGAATCACCTGTGTTGTATTATTTAATAAGCCTGGTTTTATTTTCATCCTTTTGATATTCCTCTTCATCGTCATCTGGACCTTAACGTTACTATTAAAGTATTTTATTTTCATAATAACAAATAATAAAAATAGTCTTATCAAAAGTATGTTTAATTGTACTGTACTTTTTCACACAGGTTAAAGGGATAGTTCACCAAAAAAATCAAATAATTTACGTACCCTCATGTTGTTCCAAACCTGTTTGACTTTCGTGGAGAAATTCTGATGACAAGATCTTTTCAGAGAATCAGGCCCCGTTTACACGAAGGGAAGACGGTTTGGCCTCTCATTTACACGAAAACCCCATTTTTATCACAAAAAAACGATTATTTCTAAAAACTCCGGCCAAAGTGGAGATTTCTGATAACGCTGGTTATGTGTTGCCGTGTCAACTGGGAGAAACGGGTTTTTATGCGCCAGAGAATGCTTAACGTCATGTGAGCGCCCTATGGATTCCGAGGATTCTGATTGGCTAGCATGGCTTTATCCTTCTCCCTACACTGCCGCCCATAGGTTTGGCATAGTTATGATGGCGCTCGACGGCGTATTTATGCGGGTTGATGTAAATGACAACTTTTTTTGAAAACGATGTTGTGTGCATGATGTTATTATTGAAAACGGAGGGGGGGAAATATTTGTTTCACTAAATACCCGGCTATGTGTAAATGTAGCCTCAGTTGATCCGGTTCACAACCTGAGCCGATTCTCAAGATCCAATCCCTGACCCGGTTATTTGTTTACAGCACTGTCATCCGAATATCTTCTTTGTGTTCCACATTGTGAATCATTCAGGTCTGCAACGACATGAGGGCGAGCAAATGATGCCATAATTTATGTTCCTGTCTTAGTCCTAATCTTAAGTCTTTGATTTTTGACCTGAGAGGACAAGGTTGGCAGTCATTAAAGAATCAAGACTTTTTAATTAGGAATATTAATTGGTTTTTAATGGAGATAATGAAATCGTCTCCCTTATATCATCATAATTCATTCCACGGTGGCCCACATTACTAACAACCTGAGCTAACGTTGCCCCTCTCGCCTTTTAAATTATACCGCTACTTGGCAGCCTTCCAGACAAGTCTCCTCTCAACCCATTTCACTTCCCCTATTTTAAAAAGACCCCTTCATGCAATCAATTCCTTCATGCTTATTTTCTACATCCATCCCCTGTTCTGGTGCGGCCCACTTGTCCGTTCTCAAGAGGCCGTGATGGTGCATTGAGTTAATCAGGCACTGTGTCTGGGCTGCTCGCTGGCGCTGAATACTGAGAGGATGGTGGCATGTGTCCCGTGTGCTGATATGAGCTCCCAGCGTTCGAGAGCCATATCTCAGTGTGCTGTGATGGCTATCAGACCTCCTCCTCACTGCAGGGGTTTGTTCGAAGCTCTGCGGAGACCACGATTGGCATCCTGAGGCGTATCTGTATTGATCTAGCTTTGTTTGGCTCCATTTGAGAGGCAGGAAAGCGAATGAGGTTTGGCAGAGTAGCCGAGTCTGCCGATCTGATAGACTGTGAGGAAACTGGTGAGGTTTGCAAATTGCAGGAACTAGGGGCAGGGTTGTAAACCCTTATCATGTTTTAGGGTGTTTCGCAGACGTTCTTTCGCATTTTGAAACTTTTGGTTCAGCCTAGACCCAGCTTTTACTAAAAGCAACGTGCCTTGGGGTCTCGATCCTACCTCCGACAGATTGAGAAACTTGATTACAAAATGGATTGTTGTGGACTGTAGGCTATATCAGCTTATGTTCAATGACATGGAAATAAACAATATCTTGACTCCTGAAGCCATTTTAATGGCTGTATGTCTTTTAAATTCTTTACTTGCCTTAGAAATGGATATGTACAGATACTTGTAGTTAATTATATTTGTAATCAGCAAATAATCTAATTTAATATTTACCTTTTGGTAAGAACTTGGTCGTTCTTTGTTGGATTTTTGTTTAGTGATGCACCGAAATTTCGGCAACAGAAAATATGGCCGAAATAGTTACATTGCCACTTTTCCAATGACACATTTTGACTTAATATCTTTGTTTTCTTAGTACATCTATATTAATTGGGATCTTTCTTTGTTCAGCGCTCATGGGTTTGCAGAATCACTGGATTTGGTAGAAGTCTTGGCACGACATGGATCTAATATACTTGGGTACAACATGTATGCAGACTACGATGATGACACTTATTGAATCGTAGGCTACGACGCAAGTTAGTATAGAAGAATAAAACGTCATCGGCATGTGCTAGTGGTAAATTTGTGGTTTTTATGTGCACAGAAAAAGAGGAGGAGGCGAAAGAGCAGAATATGGATGCGGTAAAACATAGTTTTATGTTTTAGCGCCATGTCGCGTTGAACAATATGCCATTTCATGTTGCATTTTTATTGGCTAGTCAGTAGATTGTAGCAAACACACTGTGAGATGATCATGCTAAAGTTCTGACACTGTCAGAAAATTATTGCATGCTAACTTTGATTGCAAGACCATGACAACGGCCGAACCTCTTTCACTGTACGACATAGGACCACCATTTAGGAGCCACAACAACAGAAATCTCCACGATTGGTCATCTTTTGTCTGGGACAGCTCAAAATCGTACAATGTGTACCTGGCATTAGAGTTCTCAACGGGCCTGAAAATTACAACCCGACCCGACCCGGCCCGTGGCTTTTAAAGCCCGGACCCGATGTAACCCGACACATCAACATGAATTATCTGCCCGAACCCGGCCTGCGGCCCGACGGCGCGGCAGAATTTTTTTTTCTCATACACGTATTATCATGACCAGCAGACGCGAATTCAAATCAACCTTTAATGTTCACGCCTTTTAACAATACAAACAACTGAAACAATAAACTTTAAATATATAAATAGTCTGTAGTAGCGACGGTGAATTCACCTGCGGCAAGTTTACTTTTCACCAACTCCATCTTCTTCTCCAGGCTAAAGGCGTGCACGCAGCGGCGTCAGGTCTGCCCCCGCCCCTCTCCATGATGTTGCACGCAGCAGCCAGACTTTCTTTACGGTGAACAGCAGCGATGATTAATAAATGTTTTGTTTTTTTACTGAGCAGAAAAGATTAAGCCCGAGGTCCGACCCGACCCGAGTCATTTGCTTATATTTTCGACCCGAACCCGGCCCGAACCCGCGGGTCCCGTCGGGTTTGTCGGGCCGACCCGACCCGTTGAGAACTCTACCTGGCATTACAGTAGCAATTCTACTAACTTAACTATGTCTTTTAGTAGTGAGAGTAGATCAGCTGTTTTTCCAACAAGTGATAACACCATTTTTGTTCCTTGTTGTATTGCAAAGGCAACTTTACGGCCAAGCAAGCTCTATTTTGTTTCATTTTTTGAACAATTTAGCTTTAAAGGGGTGGTATAATGGCCATTTCACAAGATGTAAAATAAGTCACTGATGTCCTCAGAGTGTGTATGTGAAGTTTTAGCTCAAAATACCCCACAGATATTTTTATATAGCATGTTAAAATTGTCAATTTTTGAAGTTGAGCAAAAACACACTGTTTTTGTGTCTGTCCCTTTAAATGCAAATGAGCTGATGCTCCCGGCACAGAGGGCGGAGCTTCAAGAGCTTGTGTCCTTTTACCTCACACAGACATGCAATGAAAATTTCTAAAACTTTTAGCCTTTTATGTTCAAACGGGATTCAGACAATGATGGAGAGACTCAAGAAGAAGTGACAACATGTAGAAGCATCAGGACATTTCAGAATGGTTAGTTGATGAATTTATGTAGCTCATGTGTAGATATCTTCTAGTCATTGATTTGCGTATTCTGTCTTGATAATCTATAAATCACGTTCCCGGGGGAGGGGTTTATGTCAATTTTAGGGTTGGTCATGTCACTAACCCTGGAGGAATGTCGTGTAGTCGCTTCCAGCCGTTTGTTGTAGCCCTTAAAAAGCGATTTCTGTAAAAGCAAATATCTCCCTTTGCTTTGAACTTTGAGCATTTTAACTTTGCAGATGTTGTTTATGGTCAAACAGCAACATTACACACTAACTAAAGTTAAACAAGTGAAATCATAGTCAACCACCCCTTTAAAAACAGCAGATTATCACAGTTTTGACTTAGTTAGGATGCCTTCTAATTGTTTTTAGTCTAAATGTATATGTTCATTTAATACTGTCACACTATTAGTCAAGGCGATCATTTTGTAGGCCACACCAGAAGTCTAACTGGTGATTGCTAATGGATTTTTACAATAATAGTTTGCTATTTATGAGTGAAAAAGCTTCCACAGGGCTTTGAGTTTACATGCTTGACAAATTCGACAACAGTTAGCAACTCCTTATGTAACAACTTGTTTCCAGCTTAAAGGCATGGAAGTTTCAAAATTCAGTATAGTTTAAGTTGTAGAACAAAATGAGAAAGTTTCTTCAAGTAATGTTAGCTACAGACCTGCATTTACTCTTAAATCCAAAACCACTTTTCTAGAAAAACGCAAGAAATCCCAGAGGCAACCCATAGCTAAAATGCTAATTAGCTTCCAAGTTGTAGGTCTATCGAAATCATTGTTTTAGTGCTTCATAAATACTGCTGATATTTATATATTTACAAAAACATTGCACCTGTACATACATACATAGATACATTGATTCAATGTAGTTGGCTACATTTTGTTTGTAGCTTGTAATGTTGCTAATATTGACTACTTCATGTCACTCTCAACTCTCAGTTGAATGTGTTTATTAATGTTTAATGTGGTGGAAATGTATGCTCTGGATAAAAGACATTTGGCCTTACTTCCCCCTGTGACTTTTCCCTCCCTGTGCACATGCAGTCCTTCATCTGAATGGATTGGCATTCAAATTAGCCAAGCTTATTTTAAAGACAGGTTTATGCCTTTTCATTATGGCCATGATTGTCATTTTAAATATATGGCTGGAGTAAAATCAACCCCTCATTTTAGGGATGGCACCCTACTCACCTCAAATGTCTCATTATCATTATTCATAATCCAGCAAATGCAGTTAGTTTCTTCTGACATGTGTGCACCCTTACTGCCCTCTACTGATTAATACCTGTCATACAATATTTATGTCCCATCCTCAAAGACTCAATTCACTTATTTATTGGGAAGACTGCATCTAATTTAGATCAAAATAGTCTCAAAATCAATATATTAATAAAATATGACTCACAAGTGCAAAGCAGCATTCATAAATACACATTTGTGGATCATCTTGATGTTGATGGGACTTTTCTGACAGGTTTTTCTGACATAATTTGAATGTGGATGGAATAATTCGGAAAATTTGATCAGCTGAAATCTCCAATTTATTGTTGTCTAAAATTGAGATGTTGAATATCTCATGTGCAATGTTTTATGGGTTAGGATGGTGCAACTGCTTAGTTATTCAGAGAGCATAAATAGGGATGGTCCTCCTGCGCTATTTAGAGGGTAAATGAAAGTTCTGTTTAGTGGGTTTTGAACCGCAAACATGTCAATGACAGACGCAAGAGGTTAAGTGTGCCTTGGTTCGGTGAGCAAACAATTTTAAAGCGGTGAAGTTCAAGGCAAACTGAGAGTGAATTAAAATGGCTCATAAAAACACTGTGCTGTCAAAGATCCAAAATATATCGTTTATGACTGTCCTCTCCAACTGAAGCACCATGGCATCGCACAAGGCTGATACTAATAAATATCAGAACATTACTGCGGCTTCCAGATGCGCAAAGAGGCTGTTGATGGGCCTGCTAGACCTCAATCTGCTTGCTCTTGCAGTGCCATTATAAGTCATTGCCACAGGTTTTACCCTTCCTTTTGGTGCTTGTATAGACCCGGTCACCAGCAGCATCTTTCTTCTAAAGAAGCATCATAAGTATCTTTCATAGAGAAGGCGATCCCTGAATGCTTTGTGCTTAGGTCAGTGAAACAAATTCATCCAGGATATTGACTGTAAATATATACTAGATTTAATTAAATACTGAAATGCATTGATACTAATAGTTTTATTAAACTTTATTGCATTTGTTTTTATAAACAAAACTTTTAAAGTCTTCTGCACAATTTGCATTCCGGGCAACATGGTAACATTAAACTATTAAAATCCCCTTTAAGTTGAGTTTTCTGCATTTTACATTGTTAGTAAACATCAAACTTTACTGAAATCACTTTTTAAGTCTTCAGTGTTTTTTTATTTTTGTTAACTGTTGACTTTTTTAATCACTTTTGAAATGTGTCTTCGTCTCTTGCATAGTTTGTGCGAACAAATCTTATATAGATGCAGCCATGTTTGTGCATTGAATTTGTGTATGATTGTATGTTTTGAGATTTTTTTTTTTTTTCTGAGAAAATTAATGTGGATAGCATATTGCAGCATTCAACTTTATTGAAATTTATTTTGTATTGTGTCTACGGTACACTTTGTTAGGTTAGCAACATGCTAACAAACCTTATTTTAAATCACTTTTGAATTTAAGTGTGCACTTAGCATAATGTTAACATCCAAATTTAGCATGTAAAGTTCTAATATTAAACTTTATTGAAATCACCTTTGAGCTGTCTTCTGTACAACTCATGTTATAGGCTTGATAACATGTAATCAGACTTGTTTAAACACTTTTGGATCAAGTCCTCTGTGTTCTTTGCGTTGTTAGCAAAATGTTAGCATTAAACTTTACTTAAATTACTTGTCTTTAGTTGTTTTTTCTGAATCAAGTTTTGTCAATTTTAGTTGTTAGCTTAGTAACATGCTAACATAAAATTTTATTAATCTCATTTTAATCTAGTCTGTGCGTTTTGCATTTTTAGCTTAGCATCATGCTAACATCCAATTTTAGATCTAAAATTCTAACATTTCTTTCTTACTGTTTTCTGTGCAGTTTGCATTATTTATTTGTGTGCAGTTTGCACTTGCAATTGTGAGTTATATAGTCCAATTCTAAGGAAATATTAATTCTATAGTTTAAATCTCACAATTCTGACTTTAAAACACGTAATTGCAACTTTATATCACGCAATTCTGACTTTATAACTCCCAATTGTTACTTTATATCACTCAATTCTGAGATAAAAAGTCAGATTTGTGAGATAAAAAGTCGCAATAACCTTTTTTTATTATTTTATTTTGAGGCGGAAACAAGCTTCCATAGGAAGCTATGACGTTTTGTGACTCACTTACTCCAACCATTTGTTTAGTTCCCTCCAGTCTAGGCCTATTATATTGAGAGCCAGTGCATTATTTGTTATATAAACATAGGATAACATAGGACCCTTTGTCATGTGTTCATTGTGCCATATAAATCTGGGGAACATAGGATAACATAGGACCCTGGGAACATAGGGATGACCTATTAATGGGAATTAGCATGTAGACAGTAGATAGCAAGTCAGCTCAGTTGAATTTAAAACACAGCCTGTCCACATCTCAGCTTATTCAGACCAACCTTGTTAAATAGACCAGCTTTGACTCCAGTACGGGTTTGTGCTTTGGCATCCCAACCAGGTTTCTTTCTAGCAGACCTCCTCTGGTGCCTTTGAAGTAAGTTGAATCACAAACCTTGCAAAATTTGGAAAATCCAGCAATACATTCTTATTGTAGCAGACTACAGATTATATATGACTGTGCACAGTGACTTACAAAAATTCAGACCAATCCTGTTTAAGAAAGCCCTTGCTCTATGCATCAGGTGGTCTGCCAACGGTCCTTGGGCGGCGTGCCAAGCTGGGTTTGAAGCAGCAACTACAATAGATCTAACAAGACTTGAAACTTTTCGTTCCATTCCTTCTTGTTGCAGGGAAGGTGACACAAAACAAGAGATAATTCCACCTTGAGCGTGTGGCCATGTGATGTGTGGAGCTCAACGCAGCCCAGGTTTTTCTCTCTGTGAAAGCGATATGCTTGAGTCCCGGTGGATGGGAGCAATCAGGATGTTGCAGGAACAAGGGAGCGCTCCAGAGAGGAGCTGATCAAAGCCACTTCTCTTTCCCCGCCGCCGTCTTGTTGACTTGCGATGACACAAGCACAGACTGATGAATATTTGATCCCATCCGGGGTTGCACTTGACACAACTAGCGCAAACCCAAAGAGCAGCAGCTCAACAATTTGGAACAGCATGTGAAAATATCTGCTCACGTCTGGCGCCCACCATATTCTTTTTTTCTTTGTTAAAAGAAGGACACGCCGAGGGAATGCGAGGGGAATACGTAAATGTCCTATTTGTTTATTGATGCCATCTGCACCAATTTCAGACTTTTCAAAAGGAGATAGCTCTATTTTAGAGACACAATGTTGTGTGCTAACAATGATGCATTAGTAAAACATGAAAGTCGGATTGTAGCCTTATTGCTGAAAAAAAAAAGGCAGAATAAAATGTTTTTTGCAGTGTAGATGCTATGAAAAAGAGCTTTGGTGTTGTATTTGGGCAATGCAATTTTGAATTCAGATCACATTTTATCAGACAGAGCTGTCCACATGATATGCAGGAGAAATTAAGAATAGTTTAGGAGCCATACCATTTAAAGATTTGCACACGAGAAGTAAAAGTTTAAAATCCACTCTGTAGCGCACTGGCAACCAGTGTAAGGAACGTAAGATAGGAGTGATATGATCCCATTTTTGTGCACCCATCAGAAGTCTAGCTGCCGCATTTTGCACTAATTGTAATTGTGACATTGCTGAATGACTAATCCCAATGTAAAGAGAATTACAGTAATTCAGCCTTGAAGAAATAAATGCATGGATTACTTTTTCGAAATTTTTAAAAGAAAGAAATGTCTTTACTTTTGATAGCAGTCAGAGCTGGAAACCCTTTGTGTATTCCAAACCTGCAACTCACACCAGGAGCATTTCAACTGGATTCGCGAGAGAGACCCTTTTGGAGTGCTTCTGAAACGTACCATGGCGTGGCTGGGATAAACACAAGCATTGATAGAGTGGCCGCGATCAGCTCCGGTGGCCGCGTCAGAGCCGTAATGCACCGAAGACGTGTGCAGTGTAAATAAGGGGTAAGACTTTCATTCATCTTCGAAACACAAATTAAGATATTTTTAATGAAATCTGAGAGATTTCTGTCCCTCCACCTCAGGAAGGGATGGAAATCTCTCCATATCTCAAATGTGCTGCATAACACATGAGAATGAACCTCAATGGTTCTCTCTGAAGCTCAAATGTGCTGCGTAACACAAGAATGAACCTCATTGGTTCTTGCTGAAGCTCAAACGTGTTGCTTAACACGAGAATGAACCTCATTGGTTCTTGCAGAAGCTCAAACATGCTACGTAACACGAGAATGAACCTCATTGGTTCTTGCAGAAGCTCAAACATGCTGCGTAACACGAGAATGAACCTCATTGGTTCTTGCAGAAGCTCAAAAGTGCTGCATAACATGAGAATGAACCTCATTGGTTCTTGCTGAAGCTCAAACGTGTTGCTTAACACGAGAATGAACCTCATTGGTTCTTGCAGAAGCTCAAACATGCTGCGTAACACGAGAATGAACCTCATTGGTTCTTGCAGAAGCTCAAACATGCTGCGTAACACGAGAATGAACCTCATTGGTTCTTGCAGAAGCTCAAACATGCTGCGTAACACGAGAATGAACCTCATTGGTTCTTGCAGAAGCTCAAACATGCTGCGTAACACGAGAATGAACCTCATTGGTTCTTGCAGAAGCTCAAACATGCTGCGTAACACGAGAATGAACCTCATTGGTTCTTGCAGAAGCTCAAACATGCTGCGTAACACGAGAATGAACCTCATTGGTTCTTGAAGAAGCTCAAACATGCTGCGTAACACGAGAATGAACCTCATTGGTTCTTGCAGAAGCTCAAAAGTGCTGCATAACATGAGAATGAACCTCATTGGTTCTTGCTGAAGCTCAAACGTGTTGCTTAACACGAGAATGAACCTCATTGGTTCTTGCAGAAGCTCAAACATGCTGCGTAACACGAGAATGAACCTCATTGGTTCTTGCTGAAGCTCAAAAGTGCTGCATAACATGAGAATGAACCTCATTGGTTCTTGCAGAAGCTCAAACATGCTGTGTAACACGAGAATGAACCTCATTGGTTCTTGCAGAAGCTCAAACGTGCTGCGTAACACGAGAATGAACCTCATTGGTTCTTGCAGAAGCTCAAACATGCTGCGTAACACGAGAATGAACCTCATTGGTTCTTGCAGAAGCTCAAACATGCTGCGTAACACGAGAATGAACCTCATTGGTTCTTGCAGAAGCTCAAACATGCTGCGTAACACGAGAATGAACCTCATTGGTTCTTGCAGAAGCTCAAAAGTGCTGCATAACATGAGAATGAACCTCATTGGTTCTTGCAGAAGCTCAAACATGCTGCGTAACACGAG
The DNA here is from genome assembly GCA_021554675.1 of Leuciscus idus. Classification (NCBI taxonomy): domain Eukaryota; kingdom Metazoa; phylum Chordata; class Actinopteri; order Cypriniformes; family Leuciscidae; genus Leuciscus; species Leuciscus idus. The sequence continues at coordinate 38,871,935 of CM038625.1, forward strand.
AATGAACCTCATTGGTTCTTGCAGAAGCTCAAACGTGCTGCGTAACACAAGAATGAACCTCATTGGTTCTTGCAGAAGCTCAAACGTGCTGCGTAACACGAGAACGAACCTCATTGGTTCTTGCAGAAGCTCAAACGTGCTGCGTAACACGAGAACGAACCTCATTGGTTCTTGCAGAAGCTCAAACATGCTGCGTAACACAAGAATTAACCTCATTGGTTCTTGCTGAAGCTCAAACGTGCTGCGTAACACGAGAATGAACCTCATTGGTTCTTGCAGAAGCTCAAACATGCTGCGTAACACGAGAATGAACCTCATTGGTTCTTGCAGAAGCTCAAACGTGCTGTGTAACACAAGAACGAACCTCATTGGTTCTTGCAGAAGCTCAAGCGTGCTGCGTAACACACAGGAATGAACCTCATTGGTTCTTGCACATCAAGCAAACATGCTTGAGCTTCTGTTTACTATATCTGATGTGTGTTGATGCATGTTACTATTTTCAAGGATAGTAACTTAGAAATAACATTTTGAATGTATTTTAACATTCATGACATACCAAAGACTGTTCACTTTATTATATACATATATGTTTCCATCTAAGTTGCTAATTTAATTCATGAGAAAAATAACCATGTCTTTGACATGAGGCAAAGTTACATTTGAACAAATCTAGGAATTTCTTCGATAATTGTGTTTGTAATCAGAGATTAGACCCGCATAAAAATGTATTATCCAAATAGAAATATACCTACCCTTAAATGTTTTGCACATTTTAAATTTTTATTAGCATCTACTTGTTTTCATAGAGCACTTTTTTATATAATTTTTTTATATAATATAAAAGTACGGGCATTTGTTGTCTTCTGAGCCGGAGTTGAGAAGAATTTTTCAGCATCCTCCGCAGATTGTGTATAAACGGACTAGGAATTTAAAAGATTGCTTAGTACATGCTCGTTTTCAGAGTGTCAGTCCGCGTCCATCTCAGAGTTTACTCAGTCCTATACAGAATGGTAATTATAGGTGTGGTAATTGTGCTCAGTGCAATAATACATTTAAAACATCTTTTTTTTTTTTCGTTTTTGTGGGATTGAAAAAGTGAGTGCGCCACCTAGAGGGGGCGATATTGAATTGCTCTTACAGAGACGTGAGCCTCTTTTTACCCTTCAGACTTTATCACCTAGGGGTGTGAATGATGAAGCATGATGTTTTAAAGTTCATATTATTATTCTCTATCTTTGATATTGTGAATAATTATGTTTGTAACTGTTTATGATGATGTGATGTTAATTATGTATTCAGTCTAATTGAGCCTAATTGGTTACTAATGGATCTTTACGGTGATTGGTCATGTGATAATTTTAAATGGGATTGAGTTTGAATAGTTGTATATGCCTGATGAAGGTCGTGAGACCGAAACGTTGCTAATAAAATTGATACTCATTTGAAAGTATTTAGTGGTTAGTGTGTGGGAAACTTGTTTGTTTATATAATATCCCAAAATTTGTGCTTAATACATACATAGATGGAAACCACTGTGAATGGTATAACCTTTTGCCATTGATATGCACAGTGCAGCACTTTTACAACGCATCCATTTATAGTAGAAAGACAATAGCCCTTCAATAGACCTCCATCACTCACAAATATTAACCACTCATTTCAGTCTCCCAGCAATCTCCTCTTCTCAGCAGTTATTGCCTCTAGTGATCAGTATCCTCAGGGTGGATCAGACAAATTGCATTCCCTCTTACTGTTCCCATGAGGAAGCTTTCGGCTCAGGCCAGAGGAAGACCAATAAACCACAGGAGGTGATGTCGGGTAAAACGGACAGAGCTGTTGAAAAGCATATACAAAATGCGTTCATATCTCTAGCTGTAAGTATGAGCAGAAGTTACAGTGATATTCACTTTAGCTATAATAACAGTGATCTGGTCTTCTAGGGGTCTTCGCTACGATGTAATTTCCTGTTTTATTTATATATGCTTGTTAATCGCACAATGTAGGGAGCCCCCCTAGTCCCACTTTGTCAAAAAAAAATAATTATAACTATCTCGTGGCCTCAAGATAGTAACTCGTGGCCTCAAGATAGTATCTCGTGGCCTCAATATAGTAACTTGTGGCCTCAAGATAGTAACTCGTGGCCTCAAGATAGTAACTCGTGGCCTCAAGATAGTATCTCATGGCCTCGAGATAGTAACTCGTGGCCTCGAGATAGTAACTCATGGCCTCGAGATAGTAACTCGTGGCCTCGAGATAGTAACTCGTGGCCTCCAGATAGTAACTCGTGGCCTCCAGATAGTATCTCGTGGCCACGAGAGAGTATCTTGAGGCCACGAGATACTATCTTGAGGCCACGAGATAGTTATAATTAATTTTTTTGACAAAGTGGGACTAGGGGGGCTCCGTAAACAATGTGACTTTATTGCACTTTTTTGAGTATTAATAAGCAACGAAGCAGTTTTGTAAAAAATTGAAATTATTTTTATGTACAGAGCAGGACAGTTGAATCACCCTGATATTTTTGACATTATGCCCCAAAAACTCTCAAAAAGTATTTGAATTCAAATTTTTTACGTGTTCATCTTAAAAGAGTGGTATTTACGTGTATGATATGTATGAATTGCATTTTTTAAATCACATTCACCCAATTCTCATTGCCATATACACTGACCTGCATTAAAAGATATTTATTGTCGTTGAAAGACTTGACCTGCCCGCTTCAGTTCTTTGCACATCAATTCAACAGGGTTAAGATCTGGACTTAACTCGGCTTTTCCACAACCCTCCATTTCTTGGGTCATTATCTTATTTCAAGGTTGACTTAAGGCTCAACCATCATAGCAGATGGAATTCAAGTTGGCCAGGCCTTGATGCTGAAAAACAACCCCAATATCCAAAATTGGGAAAAAGTCCCAAAGATTTACAATGAAGGAAGAGAGTTTTGATGCAACCCCTTATATTTCCCTCAGAAAATGTAAATATCCAGTTTTCTGAAGATGTTTTGACACCAATATTTGAATGTCCAGAGTTTGGGGAAACACATTACAAGTAACGTGAGTTATGTAATCAGATTACTTTTTCAAGTAACTAGTAAAGTAACACATTACTTTTAAATGTATATCCGAGTTACTTTTTCAACTAAGTAACACAAGTAATTTTGTTTTCCCGTATTGACTGACACCTCTCCTGTCCCTTATGTTGAGACAAATCGGCAGTAAGTGCAGAGGCGTTGTGTGCGTTGTGTGTGAACATGATGGTTATTGTAGTTCTAGACTAAATGTGAGCATCTACTCATCTCACTTGTGCAAAACAGATTCAGTATTCCTCAAAATAAATAAAAACAGTGAAATGCAAACTCAGAATATTACGCAAACCTGCAAAATACGTTAAATAACAAATATAGGTTACACTTTATTTTAAGGTGTCATTGTTACAGTGTAATTATATATGTAAGTACTGAGTAATATTAATTAACTACATGTACTTACTATAGGGTTAGGGTAGGATTAGGACTTGGTTGAGGGTTAGCATGCATAATTTACTGTTATTACTATGGTAAGTACATGTAACATATGTAACAAGGACACTGTAAAATAAAGAGTTACCCAAATATACTTTATGTATTTAATCTCACTTTATTATCAAACATCTTTGCTGCTGACCTTTGATGATCAAATTCAACCATGCTACTAAGCAAAAATGAATTTAGATGAAGATGACATTTGTGTTTCTTTCTTTTTTTTGTATTGCTGAAGAAAGAGTGTTGAACTTTCTCCTCCTGCGTCCTCTTCTTCTGCATCTCTGAGGCTTATTAATTTCACTTTTGGTGTAAAAGGCCTTTACATTTGCCAAAAAATAGACAGATTTTTCCAGTAGAATAGAAAAATTTTTATTTGTTTGTTATTAAAAAACAAGCAAGACCAGCCCAGGTCAGAAAAAGTAACTTAATGCATTACTTCCCATAAAAAGTAACTAAGTAACACAATTAGTTACATTTTTAAGGAGTAAAAGTAACTTTCCCCAACACTGCTTTGTCATTTCGATCCAAACTGGATTTGGAAGCAGGTTGAGCCAGATCTAGTGAGAGACAGTGTGTTGCGTGATGAAGAGATGCAGCAGTAATTCTCAAGCATCTCCACCCCGTGGCTTCTCTCTTTCGGCTGAGAGCTGAATTAATAGTTGTCGTCACATAATAGCTCGCTGAAGATCACACACACACACACACACGCTGCTCCCCACATGCTCCAGGAGTCCCGAGGCTTTGAAATGACGCTGTGCTGTATACGGTCATTTAAAGTCAGTGTATGAAGTCTCTGTATCACACTGACACTTTGATGTCTTTTAAATATCTCTCACTACATCTTTCCCACTGGAAATCCTTCTGGATGTGATGCATGTGGACTTTCTACGTTTATTACCAGCTTTTTATTTCTTGTCTTCGAATTATTTACCACCATCTGTTTGAGAATTATGGAATAACATACAAATGTTCTTTTATAACAACACACATCTGATATTGTCTGCGAAATATTGGAATGCTTAACGTAAGACATGAATAAAAAGTGATTTATCGCTATTGTTTACATCTATTTTGGCATTACATTCAGAGCCAGATTACATCACATTAAGTATATTAACTGTAAACTCAAATAAACAGCTTTTTAAATATTTGCTGTGTGTGTCCCAGTTAATACAACAGTGTTAAACAAATCAGACAGCGTTTGCCTATAGCTCTCTCCAGAGGTTTGCGGATGCACTGTGTCACACCTGAAGCTGGGAGTTTTAATATCTGCAGATAATATATGTTTTAATAACTGGGAAACATGAACATTTACATGCGTTCAGTCCTTGTAAGGCTCAACTCAAATGTATATTGAAAGAAATGAAATAACGGCTGTGAGAATTGCACTCGCTCTCCTTCCTCGTGTAACATTTCCTCAACTTAAAGCTGTTTCTCAAACCACTTACTTCTGGAATCACATTTGGACTATTGATGGAATTAAAGTCATTACATCAGAGACTACAGCTTGAGGCGTGAAAGCCACAGTATACCCATGATCCTCTTGTTCCTGGTTCCTGGTGTGATAAAGAGAGCAGCGCTGCATGTTAAAACGCTGACACCGTAACTTGTGATTCTTGGCTTCTCTGGGAATAACTGTCTCTGCACTGGAGCTGAACTACAGGAGCCTGATTCAGGGAAAAATTATATTTAAAACATTATATTATAGTAATAATTCAAATCTAAATTGTTCGTTACTGATCCATGAATAAGAAGAAGAAAAAGGAGATGGATAAGGATACAAATAACTATTATTATTATTATTATTAATAAAAAGTGTAAAATATATGTGCATATTTTTCAAAACTTATGTTAAAATATTATGTTATAATTATTATTTAAAAATTAATATAAATATGCAAAATGTGTCTATTTTTATAACAACAACAAACAACTATTATTAATAAAAAATGAAAAAATATATGTACATATTTTAAATAACAATGATATTGTCACGTTAATTACAGAAAACAAAGGGAGAACTCAAATGCAAAGGGAAAAAGATATTTATTACAAAAGAAACACTAAACACAAAACAAAACCCACGAGGGGGAAAACATAACTAAATACAAAACAACAACTTCAAAAACGAACATACCAAAAGGGGTCACGGGAGAACAGGAGACGTGTACAAGACAACGATCCGACACAGACTGCAAACACAAAGGAACTTATAAAAGGGACAAATCAGGCAGGTGATGAGGAACAACAGGTGGGGCAAATTAAACCAATAATGAGATAACAAGGAGGGTGGGGTCAAAACAGTGACAGGAACACAAACACCACATGTGCTACACGAGACAAGACAGGCATGTGACATTACCCCCTCCTTAAGGAGAGGCTACCAGACGCTCCACTAGGGACGGGAGGGACAGACCAGGGCGGGACGGGAGGGACAGACCAGGGCGGGACGGGAGGGACAGACCAGGGCGGGACGGGAGGGACAGACCAGGGCGGGACGGGGGGAACAGGAAAGACAGACCAGGGTGGGACAGGAAAAATGGACAGTTCGGGAGGCCAGGGCGGAGCTGAGAGTCCATCGGGCGGCCAGGGCGGAGCAGAGAGTCCATCGGGCGGCCAGGGCGGAGCAGAGAGTCCATCGGGCGGCCAGGGCGGAGCAGAGAGTCCATCGGGCGGCCAGGGCGGAGCAGACACTCCCTCGGGCGGCCAGGGCGGAGACTCTCCCTCGGGCGGAGACTCTCCCTCGGGCGGCCAGGGCGGAGACATTCCCTCGGGCGGCCAGGGCGGAGACCTTCCCTCGGGCGGCCAGGGCGGAGACCTTCCCTCGGGCGGCCAGGGCGGAGACCTTCCCTCGGGCGGCCAGGGCGGAGACCTTCCCTCGGGCGGCCAGGGCGGAGACCTTCCCTCGGGCGGCCAGGGCGGAGACCTTCCCTCGGGCGGCCAGGGCGGAGACCTTCCCTCGGGCGGCCAGGGCGGAGACCTTCCCTCGGGCGGCCAGGGCGGAGACCCTCCCTCGGGCGGCCAGGGCGGAGACCTTCCCTCGGGCGGCCAGGGAACAGGCACCGGCTCAGGAACAGACATCACCGGCTCGGGCACTGGAACTGGCACCACCGGCTCGGGCACTGGAACTGGCACCACCGGCTCGGGCACTGGAACTGGCACCACCGGCTCGGGCACTGGAACTGGCACCACCGGCTCGGGCACTGGAACTGGCACCACCGGCTCGGGCACTGGAACTGGCACCACCGGCTTGGGCACTGGAACTCCCACCACCGGCTCGGGCACTGGAACTGGCACCACCGGCTCGGGCACTGGAACTGGCTCGGGCACTGGAACTGGCACCACCGGCTCAGGCACTGGAACAGACACCACCGGCTCGGGCACTGGAACTGGCACCACCAGCTCGGGAACTGGCACCACCGGTTCAGGAACAGACACCACCGGCCCAGGAACAGACACCACCGGCCCAGGAACAGACACCACCGGTCCAAGTGTGTGCATAGCCCACACACACCACATGGCTGTGGCCATAAGGGCCAGTGTCGCGGTCACTGAGGGCTCAGGAACAGACGGCTCCGGCTCAGGAACTGGCACCACCGGCTCGGGCACTGGAACTGGCTCGGACACTGGAACTGGCACCACCGGCTCGGGTACTGGAACTGGCACCACCGGCACCACCGGCTTGGGCACTGGAACTCCCACCACCAACTCGGGCACTGGAACTGGCACCACCGGCTCGGGCACTGGAACTGGCTCGGGCACTGGAACTGGCACCACCGGCTCAGGCACTGGAACAGACACCACCGGCTCGGGCACTGGAACTGGCACCACCGGCTCGGGAACTGGCACCACCGGTTCAGGAACAGACACCACCGGCCCAGGAACAGACACCACCGGCCCAGGAACAGACACCACCGGTCCAAGTGTGTGCATAGCCCACACACACCACATGGCTGTGGCCATAATGGCCAGTGTCGCGGTCACTGAGGGCTCAGGAACAGACGGCTCCGGCTCCGGCTCAGAAACAGACACAGAAACAGACACAGGCTCAGGAACTGGAACAGACACAGACACAGGCACTGGCTCCGGCTCAGGAACTGGAACAGAAACAGACACAGACACAGGCACTGGCTCCGACTCAGGAACTGGAACAGACACAGACACAGGCACTGGCTCCGGCTCAGGAACTGACACAGGCACTGGCTCCGGCTCCGGCTCCGGCTCAGGAACAGACACTGGCTCCGGCTCCGGAACAGACACTGGCTCCGGCTCAGGAACAGACACTGGCTCCGGCTCAGGAACAGACACTGGCTCCGGCTCAGGAACAGACACTGGCTCCGGCTCAGGAACAGACACTGGCTCCGGCTCAGGAACAGACACTGGCTCCGGCTCAGGAACAGACACTGGCTCCGGCTCAGGAACAGACACTGGCTCCGGCTCAGGAACAGACACTGGCTCCGGCTCAGGAACAGACACTGGCTCCGGCTCAGGAACAGACACTGGCTCCGGCTCAGGAACAGACACTGGCTCCGGTTCAGGAACAGACACTGGCTCCGGCTCAGGAACAGACACTGGCTCCGGCTCAGGAACAGACACTGGCTCCGGCTCAGGAACAGACACTGGCTCCGGCTCAGGAACAGACACTGGCTCCGGCTCAGGAACAGACACTGGCTCCGGCTCCGGCTCAGGAACAGACACTGGCTCCGGCTCCAGCTCAGGAACAGACACTGGCTCCGGCTCAGGAACAGACACTGGCTCCGGCTCAGGAACAGACACTGGCTCCGGCTCAGGAACAGACACTGGCTCCGGCTCAGGAACAGACACTGGCTCCGGCTCAGGAACAGACACTGGCTCCGGCTCAGGAACAGACACTGGCTCCGGCTCAGGAACAGACACTGGCTCCGGCTCAGGAACAGACACTGGCTCCGGCTCAGGAACAGACACTGAAGGTTTGAAGGGCGTCTCCAGGATCCGAGCTAAACGCTCTAAATAGCCGATCAGTGCCCCCCCGGCCATGAGAATGGGCATCTCCCGATCTGTCTCCGACTGGGCAGATGTGGCTTGAACCATCTCTGGCTGGGCAGATGTGACCTGAACAGTCTCTGACTGGGCAGACGGAACGTGAACAGTCTCGGGTTGGGCCACTAGACTCGGGACCACCGGAACAGGGGCCACCGGAACAGGGACCACCGGAACAGGGACCACCGGAACAGGGACCACCGGAACAGGGACCACCGGAACAGGGACCACCGGAACAGGGACCAACGGACTCAGGATCGCTGGAACAGGGACCACCGGAACAGGGACCACCGACATAGCCACGGAGGGGTTCTTTCCTCTCCTCCTCCGTTTCGGAACCACCGGAACTGGGACCACCGGAACTGGGTCGAGGAGGGGCCAGAGTGGAGAGTGGTCTTGAAATTCCTCTCGCCCACCTCCTCTACTGCGGCCGCCACAGGTCCCGCGAAATATGACCAACCGGGTCCCCTCAAAACTTTGCCTCCTCTCCCGCTCGGTGGCTGGGGAAGAGACCCTTTGCTGAGTCCTTGACATGGTCGGATCGTTCTGTCACGTTAATTACAGAAAACAAAGGGAGAACTCAAATGCAAAGGGAAAAAGATATTTATTACAAAAGAAACACTAAACACAAAACAAAACCCACGAGGGGGAAAACATAACTAAATACAAAACAACAACTTCAAAAACGAACATACCAAAAGGGGTCACGGGAGAACAGGAGACGTGTACAAGACAACGATCCGACACAGACTGCAAACACAAAGGAACTTATAAAAGGGACAAATCAGGCAGGTGATGAGGAACAACAGGTGGGGCAAATTAAACCAATAATGAGATAACAAGGAGGGTGGGGTCAAAACAGTGACAGGAACACAAACACCACATGTGCTACACGAGACAAGACAGGCATGTGACAGATATAAGATATATGATTAATATGTTGTTGATGATGATAATAATAATAGTAATATAAATTGTATGTATATATTTATTTTCAACAACAATATCAAATTGTTATTATTATTACAGACATATTAATCATATTATTATGACTAAAATAATATTAATAATAAAGATAATATGTAATAATAATGTAATATAATAAAATATAGCTTTTATAAATAATTTTAATATTATATTAGTTCATGTTATTTGTAATAATAAAAATTATTATTATTACAATTATTAATAAATTCAATACATTTATTAAAAGTAAATTAGCAAAATGTTTATTTTTAATAACAGCAAATAACTATTATTATTTTTACTAAATATGTAAATATTTTTAAATAATAATGAGATAAGAATGAAATTATATGATATTTGTTAATATGTCTGTAATGATAAAAATAATAATGAATACATTTATAACTATTTTTTTATTTTAAGTTAAATATTTTTATTTAACAACAATTACTATTACATAATATTATATTTGTATTATATTATAATTTTTTATATTATGTATTTGTAACTATAAATAAAAATAAATATGCTAATATACTTATATACTAATATAATATTTTTATAATAATTCTAATTATATATACACTCACCTAAAGGATTATTAGGAACACCATACTAATACTGTGTTTGACCCCCTTTCGCCTTCAGAACTGCCTTAATTCTACGTGGCATTGATCCCGTCTGGCACCAACAACCATGCCACGCTCAAAATTGCTTAAATCACCTTTCCTTCCCATTCTGACATTCAGTTTGGAGTTCAGGAGATTGTCTTGACCAGGACCACACCCCTAAATGCATTGAAGCAACTGCCATGTGATTGGTTGATTAGATAATTGCATTAATGAGAAATTGAACAGGTGTTCCTAATAATCCTTTAGGTGAGTGTATATATATATATATATACATTCTTATTAGCGGATAACAGTAAACAGTTTGGATTTGAAAAGCATCCCTTATAGTGCACAGCATCCACTGCTGTTATTTCTTCTAAGGGTTGTGTGTGTGTGATTCATTAAACTGCTGAGGTGGTTTCTCTAGGGTCCTTGTGCTTGGATTGGATTGTTCACAGAACGGGACAGTTTTACCATTTCATAAGAGCAGAAATCCCCTCAAGGGTCTGAATTCCACAGCACACTTTCTGCAGTGAGATCAACACCTGTACATCGACACACACACACACACACACACACACACATCAGGCCACGGCTGTTAGTCATGCTAGAATCTGAAATATGTCTTTTGCTGGATTACTGGCTGAGCTTTATAAAAGTTACAAGACTAACTTAAGGTCATGTTTTGATAATAATTGTAATGCTGACATGTCCTGAGCTCTCTGGCTTTTCTGTCTTGGTCTTGTACTACACTTTTTTTTTCCCCCCACCTATTTTATAAATATGTACAAGTCATCGCAATAAGATACTGTGGTTTAATTTGCACATTTATTGTCACAACTAGCAGAGGATTCCTATACGTTTATAACTTAAATGTCGTTTTGTTGTCGATAATTAATTTAATTTAGACCTTTTTTGTGATATGAATTATGGAAATCTAGGAGTAAAACTTAATGAAAATCAATTACTGATTTATTAATTCAAATATAAAATAAGTGATAAATGTAAATTAAATAAATGTAAAATATATCAATCAAATATACATTTGATAGATAGAATACATAGATTATTGGGATTTATTACATGATTTTATGATAATGTCCTAAGGTTCTACAGATGCCCATTTCTCTCTATCAAAATCTTTTGGATTCCATTTTTTTTACTTTTCTAAAAACGTTTTAGGGTCTATTGCATATGATCAAACAATATCAACCATTGACCTGCAAAAGATGGCAAGTGGCCAGAAGAGTCAGTTGGTTCATTAAATACTGCATAAACACACACACACTTACACAGAAACACACACACACACACACACACACACACACACACACACACACTAGACGAAATGATTTTTATACTGTAGGCCTACAAACTGTATATTCCATATAACACCTGAGCCAAACTTCACCATATAATTAAATTTATCATCTTTCAAAGATTTTTTATTTTTGATTAGCCAGTATCAGTATCACAACCTTACACGAATCAGCTTGATTGTGTGTGTGTTTAGCTGTGTTAAGATGAACACACAGATCAGCTCTGAAGCAACAGAGATCGAACAACCCATCAGACAGTTGCAGACTGTGTTTGTGTAGTGTAGTGCTGAAACACGGAAACTTACACTTGTGTGTAAACCCTTATCTTCAAGTTTATTCAGGAAGGCAGCCGTTTGAGGGCAGAGAGGAAAAAAAGGCAGAAAAAACTAGGGCATCAAAAGTCCCGAAGGCTTTGAGCATACATTTTGCATTTATTAATCACAGCGCGCGCGTGGAGGAGAGAGAGAGAGAGAGAGAGAGAGAGAGAGAGAGAGAGAGAGAGAGAGAGAGAGAGAGAGAGAGAGATGGTGAGTTCGCATATAATCACGGTTAATAACGACTAATGATAACGGCTCAGATGAGTCATTTAAAGAGACAAAGTATCATTGCGCCCTGGTGACGTGGATACAGTGTTTTTTTTTTTTTTTTTATCCCAAATCTTTGATTTTGATTTTGACATTGACTGACAAAAGTAGCTCGCTGGATCAGACGTGGCTGGGAATCGTAGGGAAGATCGTATCAGATACGGAGCAAAGCAGGAATCAGGGAATATTTGCCCAGCCGAAGGAAAGGAGAAGGACTATGCTCTTCCTACAGGCTATCCTAAGGAAAAGGATACTCAAAGGTACTCAAAAGTGTTCATTGTGATCAAAGACTTTCTTTCATCACCATCTAATGTTCAATTTAGGCATTGCACTGTGACTAAACTGGAGTAGCCTTCTCAAAACAATGCAATTTACGCCGCGAAGTTTTCGGTCATTTTAATACTTGTACGCGCAGGTCATCGTGTTTGTTGTTGGGTAAATGTGATTATGAATTTATGATTTAATCTGGCAAATAAGGCCTATCCCTGCTGTGGAGGGCTGGGGTTTCTGATGGACACTGGCTGCACCTTGGATTAGGATCATTTGAGATGAGTTTACATAACAAACTCAGTTCAAAGCCTGAAATATTATTTGCATATAGCCTACTCGTGTATGCAAGTGCAAATGTTTGTATTCTATTAGACAAGGAGAATGTGCGTTCATACGATTATTTGCTTTTTTGGGTAGGTTTGTCTTTCTTCTTAGTCACTTCTTTGTCGCATTCGCGCTTGTGTTAGTCTCACGGGTGAAATATGCTCAGATGTTTATGGGACGCTGATCAGTTTAGAAATGTCCATGAGCGGGGGGAATCTGACACCTGTTGGTGACGCAATCAAACGGACACTTTATTGTTTTTTTTTGTGTTGTTTTGGGTTTTACTTTGTGTTGTTTTGTGTTTTATTTGATGTTTTTTGTGTTTATTTTTTGTGTTGTTTTGTGTTTTATTTTATGTTTTGTTTTTTGTGTGTTTATTTTTGTGTGTTATTTTGGGTTTTACTTTGTGTTGTTTTGTTTTATTTTATGTTTTTTTTCTGTGTGTTTTGCTTTGTGTTGTTTTTGTCTTATTATGTTGGTTTTTTTGGTGTTTATTTTATGTGCTGTTTTGAGTTTTATTTTATGTTGATTTGTTTTGTGTTTTTGGTTGTTGATTTGTTTTCTTTTGCAATTGTAAAACCAAACAAACTTGTTTTTGTAAAAGGCTGCTTTTTTGCTGTTGTTGATGTTTTTTAATGGCACTTGGTTTTGTATATTGTATTCGTTGGTTTGGTCAGTATAGTAGACAGTGTTACTATATACATATTGTAACGACACCTAAATGAAAACTCTTTACATAAAATATTCAGTAAAATATGGCACATTTTCAGTGAAATATTTAGCAATTAGTGCTTTGTTGCTTTTTGTGTTTTGTTTTGTAATTGTAAAACCAAACAAAGAAACTTATTTTTGTAAAATGTTTATTTTATTTTATTTTATTTTTATTGGCACTTATAGGTGTGTGTGTGTCTGTGAGTACACGTGTGTGTGTGTGTGTGTGTGTGTGTGTGTGTGTGTGTGTGTGTGTGTGTGTGTGTGTGTGTGTGTGTGTGTGTGTGTGTCTGTGTGCGTGTACGCATGTGTGTGTGTCTGTGTGTGCGTGAGAGTGTATGTGTGTGTGCGTACATGTGTGTACGTGTGTGAGTGAGTGTGTCCACGTGTGTGTGTGTGTGTGTGTGTGTGTGTGTGTGTGTGTGAGCGTGTGTACGTGTGTGCGAGCATGTGTCTGTGTGTATGTGTGATTGTGTCTGTGTGTGCGTGTGTGTACATATGTTTGTGTGTGCACGTGTGAGTGTGTCTGTACGTGTGTCTATGTGTGTGTGTGTGTGTGTGTGTGTGTAAATGTTTGTGTGCACTTGTGAGTGTTTGTGTGTGTGTGTGAGTGTGTCTGTGTTTATGTGTGTGAGTGTGTACATGTGTGTGTGTGTGTGTGTGTGTGTGTGTGTAATACATAGTTGATGTTAGACGGCACCTAAATGAAAAGCCTTTCAGTAGAATTTTCAGTAAAATATTTAGCTGTTATTGCCTCCTCATTATTATCACCTGTGTTCAGGCAGTTGAAGATGACAACCAGCAGACTATGTGTCATAATCCTACAATTATTTTGACATGTTTATGTAGACAGTGTCTGTCATGATTTGTATTGTTTTACTAATAACGTTATTACTAATTAGTATCACTTGAATAGCACAATACAGAGCAACCATTTTCTGCCTTTTATTTGCATATATACATGTAGGCTGTGCATTCATTGTGAAGATTCAGTGGACACTTGTGTTTTAGAGAGAAATTGCATCTGGGCTCAGTCTGTCTGTGTGTGTGTGTGTGTGTGTGTGTGTGTGTGTGTGTGTGTGTGTGTGTGTGTGTTTCACTATAAAATAAAGGAAGGGAGAAAGATACGCTCTGCTTTTATCTTCCACATTCACAAACTCCAGATGCCTCACATTCTCCACACACACTTGCTGTGTGTTATGGTGCGTCTGCGACTGCATTCTGCTTTAGTTTGCACAGATATGTGACGGCACCTGCTATTGTCAGCGTATGCGCTCCATGTTGTTCACCATAGATGTTCACTCTCATTTCCTAAGAGCAATAATGAACTCCCATTTGTGAGTCAGGTATGCATGCGGTTGTTTCGGAAGTGCAAGAACTGTCTCACACACATGGATATGATTAATTAGAATATGCATAGGGATGCACCGCTGTAGATACACTGCTGCCTCAGAGTATAAATCTCCTGTCATGGACAATTTCATATGGGAATACAGTGCTACACTTTGTATGCACATATCTTTCCTTTTCGTCCAAGATGCTGAGGTGGCATCTCTCTTTTTGCTCTCTTTCTCGCTTTGACGCCGCTTTCAAAATGAAAATAGTGTGGATAATACTTGGAAAACTGAATTGTTTCCCTTGTTTTGTCATTAAAATCAGCCCCTCAGGATGTTCGAATTTAATTAGTTGATTTTTCATTGTTGAGTTTGCTGGGAACGAATGCAGTTATACACTTTAACACTGTTCTATCTGTGGCCAAAAGCTAGAAAAAATGTGTTTAGTATTTGATGGATATGACTATGTGTTTTGGTTTGCCTTTTTTTATTTTTATTTTTAATAATTTACTTTGACTAAGCACATTGCCCCACCCTATTATTTTGTTTGGTCTTTTGTTTGGTTTGCTTTTTCTGTTGTTTTCTTTAGTTTTTAGCTTTGCTTTTTATTTTTTATTTGACTAAGCACATTCCCCCAGCCTATTTAGTTTTGTATTTAGTTTGTTTCGCTTTTTCTGTTGATTTCTTTAGTTTTGCTTTTTTATTTAGTTTTGTTTGTTTTTTACTTTGACTAAGGACATTGCCCCACCCTATTATTTCACGAGTTCACATGTAAATTAAATCTGATGTAATATTATAATCTGGTGATTTCTTTAGTTTTTAGTTGTGCTTTTTTATAATTTTTTTGTACTTTGACTAAGCACATTCCTCCACCCTATTATTTTGTTTTGTCTTTTGTTTTTACTTTGATTAAGCAAATTGCCCCACCCTGTTATTTTATGATTTTGTTGTTTTCTTTTCTTTTCTTTCTTTTTGTTTATTTGTATGTGAATGTTTAATCATACCCATGTAGCGTATACAGTGTGTGTGTGTGTGTGTGTGTGTGGTCCTCATCCCTCATGTGGAGTCACAGCAGGCTTCATCTTCCAAACTTCAGTTGCTCTGATTTGAAGCTTTAAAAAGGCAGATTTCATGAGCTTGCATCTGAAGTCATTCCCTCACCCCATGTGATCGTGGTCAAACACTCCAAAAGGAATAGCAAATGTCTGGAAGCAGTGCACTTCCTTTTAACTGAAGGTGAAAACAGGACCATTACTTCCATATGATTGGGATTAGGATATGCCACTTCTGAGCAAACTATACAAATTAGGACATTAAATACATCATTTGTGAACCAATTTAACAAAGCAAATTCAGTTCAGATTCGAGTACTGATTTGTTTTCCTGAGTCTTTTTGCTAAACAGAATCCTATAGATTTGAGTGACTGGGATGAATCGAATTTCCTTCTAATGGTACTCGGAGTTCGCACCAGGTCCTTGAAGTACTTCAGGTGTGATGCCACCCACTTTTTGACCTATTGAATACATCTGGGAATGGACCAATGGACAAGTGTCGATGCGTTGCTCTGTCGTGTCACACCTGAAGACACACAGTCAGGAGTCAAACCAAATTAGCGCACATTAGTGCCATTTAATTTTCATAGTGTGGCACTAACGCAAGACTTCAACAAAATTTAGTTAGTTGTTCAAATAATTTATAAACAGTTCATGCATCATTAACTGATAATAATTTAAATGATTCCCTTTGGCCACATTCCTTTTGTTAAATTCCTGTAAGTAGCATCTGTTATAGATAGCAGTTGTAGCTCTTCTCTGCACTGCTTACAGTGCTAATTAATTTTTGCCCGATTCCACAGGAGATTAATTAAAATTTTATTGGTGATCATTCTTGCATGTTGGAAGAGCTGCATCGATGTGAGAAACTTTCATGAACTCCAAGAGTTTCCAGAATAATGCAGTGATAAACAACTGCTGGAAAGAAGGTTGGACTTTCTTAATGGGATAGTTCGCCCCAAAATATCCAGATCTCGACTTTCTTATGAATGGCGCGTACGGCCGTTGCCGGAAGCCAGTGATTATAATTTATTAAGATATTAATATGGATATTTTTCTTACAAAAACACATTTCTTCGCTTCAGAAGGCGTTTATTAACCACTGGAGTAATAAGGCTTACTTTTATGATGGATGAATGCACTTTTTTGGGCTTCATAAACCCTAAAAAGGCACTATTCAATGCCATTACAAAGCTGGGAAGTGCCAGGATATTATTTAATATAACTCTGATTGTGTTCGTTTGAAAGAAGAAAGTCACATGGCTTGAGGGTGAGTAGATTATGAGATAATTTTCATGTTTGGGTGAACTAACACTAACAAATGAAACCTTATTGTAAAGTGTTACCGAAACATCTTAGATAAGTTAAACATACCTTCACATACGTTTCTTGAGCTATTAAAGCAACTTCTCAAAAAAAAAAATCTTCTGGTGTTGGAGCTAAATGTTGTTAAATGCACTCACTATCCAAAATTGTTTGTTGTTGGCAGGGTGAATTCTTACTGTGGCACATTTCTGCTGTTACAGCCTTTGAGGAACCTAAAATCTGGAAGAGATTTCAAGCTAATGCCTTAATAATGTTTAGCGGACGGCTATGTTTAGAATTGGCAGAAATTTAGCACTGGCACTAAGTTTTCTGAAAAACATTTTGTTACCTCCTGTTAGCCCTCTGAACAGCAACGCCCTACATGTAGTTTGGCAATGTAAAGCTCATTTCCCCAAAAGAGCAAAGACGCTAAGGCCCTTTAGCTGCCTTCTAGCTAAAACTGCAAAGAAACAAGGTTTAGTCGTTGCCTGAGCTTCTCTTTGCTCACTAGCAATCCAGATTACCAGAAGTTTTTTCTTCAGGGCGAGAGTTCGCCGCATCATACAAAACGAAAATGTTTAAAGCTGTGGAGACGCGTGTGCCTGCCCTCATTGTGTCAGGCTGTTGTATGTTATCTGTGGAGAGGCGAGAGATTCAACAACAGCTTTAATTTCAGGGAGTAAGAGGGAAACGTGGGAAAAGGAGAGAAGCAGCTTTTGGGGATCCATTTGCATTTCAAGTGCAGCTTTGAAAAGGTAACATGCTGCTTGTCTAATGGCCGATTCTTTGTTCTCAAATGTGTTAGGTTATTAAACTGCAGGAGAACAGCAAAAACTGAATTAGCTACTGAATTACTGAAAGCATATGTCTCCCATGATACTTTGCTGCCCTTCTTTCTGGGTTAAAGACAGCGTATATACTCGTATGTCCGGGGGATTGGCTTGGCATGCAAATTTCGCTCTCTAATCGTCATTGGCCCATTTTCTTACAACCCAAAGGTGATTGGAGAGAGAGAGACCTCATAACATCAGTATCAATGTAATGAACGTGACTGACTGAAAGGGAATTGAACATTTCATAAAATGTAGGTTGAAAATTTGTTTTAATCTTTTTATTTTGTGATGGGACAAATGCAAATTTTGGCAGGGAAAGCAATTACGACATTGTGACAGCGTTCATTTTTATTCATATTGTAAATATGATCATTCCAGCAATACTGAAAGTAACATTTATTCTGATATTTTAAGATATTGAAGACTGAGAATAGGGAACGAGACACTGCGTCGATTGATGCTAAGGGGAACGCCTCAGGCGTGAGGGGGTGAAGGGGTCCCTTCTAGGGAATGTGGCTAGGAAACCCGAAGGAGCTCCAGCCAATTACTATTCAGGGGAACATACTCATCCGAAATGCCACCAGGAAGGCCTGACCTGGCGTCACTTACATTGGACACTTCAGTTTGGCCAACTTCCTGTCTGTCCGAAGACAGAGCCTCTGGACACTTGCCTTTAGGTAAGGCATCTAACCCGAGGGACTGCGAAGCTGACAGTGAACCACTCGGCCCAGATCTCAGAGACGGGGTATACCGGAGAAAATAACTTAGCATAGTGCTTACAACCCTTGCTAGCGAGGGGAGTTTCTCTGCTCGATCCACGGATTTACCCAGCGTTTGTGTTTCAAAACACTGAGGAGGCCTGAAAAGGCCTAAGGGCTGATCTAACTGGGAGGCCTCACGAGAGGCTCGCGACCGTCTGACCAGACTCAGGAGTCCGCATACTCATAGTGACTCTTAGTAAGGGGAGCACATGGTCTGCCTGGTATGCAAACCAGGCTGTGGGCTAGATAAAAGACGCTCCGGGAGGGAACCAGTAGCAGAAAATGACCATTAGTCATGCAAGGGTGCAAGCTTGCCTTCAGAAGCTGCCTGCTAAGGCCAGCTGAACTGATAGCAAGTGGCCACTAGCTGCCAGAACCCTGCGTCGCTGGGAGACCACTTACAAGAAGGCCTGGTGAGGCCTACTACCTGATAACCAGAGGGCTTGCTACTTGGTGCCCGTATTTTGGGAACTCACCTTTAGGGAGGCCTAGTGAGGCCTACTACCTGGCAGCCAGTAAAACTAGCTGTGCAGTTGTCCATCCTTGGGACTTCGCCTTCAGAGAGGCCTGATGAGGCCTACTACCTGCCCTCAGGGAGGCCTGGAGAGGCCTACTACCTGGTAGCTAGCTAAAAACTGGTTATTGCTATGAATCCTTATTCCGGGTGTCAGTCCCAGGGCGGCCTGCTAAGGCTTGCCAGTCTTGGGGCTCAGTCTCGGAGCGGCCTGTTTAAACCGGTAGTCTGAAAGTTTTCTTGAGGTAAGAAACTGACTGCCATGGTCGGGGTTGGGGACCGAGCTACATGGAGGCCTGATAAGGCCAACCGCCTGACAGTGGTCGATCGGGGCTAGCCTCCGGAGAGGCCCACTGAAGCCAATTGTCTGATTGGCCAGCGAATTAACAGTTGTGCACCCCATGATGGGGCTCAGGATCAGGGAGGCCTTGCTAAGGTCAACACTTGACTATCAACACCACTGTTTGTATACCCCGTAACTCAAGACTCACTTAGAAGATTTGAGAGGCCTACTAGGCCTGAAGCAAGTCAGTGCTGTCAGCCAAATTCTTACATCCGGACACTCGCCATCAGGGACGTCTGGTTGGGCCTACTAGCTGATAGCCAGTCTATTCTGCTACACACATATACCATTGGGAACCATACTACACCAACACAAATATTGAGGCCACCCACAGGAGGCCTAATAAGGCTAGCTACCTGGTCACAGCTATAATGTATGTCCCAGAACGTTAGGACTCCCTTCCGAGGAGGCCTGTTTAAGGCCTACTACCCATCAGTGAGTCTACTGCCCGAACTACTAAGGCCAACCACCTGAGGTAATCACGATATAATCTGCGATATAATCATGCCCTCAGGGAAGGTGATCCATCACCGATGCTGTGTGCGTTTGTGCTGGATCACCTCCCTTAGATCCCTCTTCTTGCGGGATTCTCACCTTCTCTTTGACCTACTCCTCCACGGAGGGGGCTCACAAGAGGCGACACTGGTTCTCTGGCCCTGTCTACGGTCCTCGGACCGTGAGGGACCAGGCCCTCCCGCTTGCCTGGGGGTGGATGTGGATCTCAGTGGTATGCAGGTCCTAAATGCAGCTGAGCACGCCTTCGCCTCTCTGTTCATAGTTCAGAGGGTGAAACCGGCGAATCGAGGAGAAAGCCCTTCTTTTTCTCCCCAAACTAGCCTGCTGATGTTGGTGGATATGGGCCAAATATGGGTTCTTCCATGCCCTCTCGATCTCCGTATGGAGATCAGGAAGGAATGGAAGGCTCACCTGAGCTGGTGGCTTTTGGCCGGGAAGAAACCGAAAGTCAAGCCTTCCGTGAGCGACCTCTCCCCTAACGTGCTGCCAAGGCAACCGCAGCCTGCCCGCAGCATGATCCATCACATCCACCAGCTCTGCATACACGGGGCAGAGTGGCTGAGAGGGTTCAGAATCTATCTGAATATCTCCACCCTCATCAGCCATCTCCTGCTCATCCTGAAGAACACTCGCTGGGCTAGGTGGAGGAGATAAATCCTCCATCTGCAGCTCACCCTCGTCAGCCGCCGAACCGTCTGAGAGGGTTATCCCCCTCTCAAGGCGATCGGCGAGCTTCATCTGGGAACCCCATGATGTGCGTCGCTGCTCTGCCTCAGCACGAGCGGGACCCGAACCACAAGGTCCAGATGCTGAACCCTCTTCGCTTGAGAAGAGGGCCAGGCGAGAGCGGAGCATTCTCAAGGGAAAACTCTCACAGTTTGCACACCTGTGCGTGCTCTTCTCCCAAACAAAAAACGCATAGCTTGTGTGTGTCACTCGGCACCAGATATCTTGGCAAGGGTCCACACACTTTTGGAAGCTTTGCTTCTTCTCAGTGCATTCCATTCTTACCGTAATTCTCAAGCACTTTACAAACAGAACAGTCCCTGAACACGAAAAGATAATTATCATGTTTGCAAGGCACCCTTATATACTTGCAGGTTGCACGTTAATGATTTATGGGCTGTTGCCGGTCAATAGGATTACTGTGATTTGATTGTGATTTCAGACACCTGTCATGCCTGAGGCGTTCCCCTTAGCATCAGCCGATGCAGTGCGAGTTCCCTTCGCAGGGAACAGTTTTTTTCAGTCATATAACTTTTTTTAATGTTTAATTATTTCTAGTTAGACTAAACACTGTTGACAGGAGTCCCTTAAACTGTTAATATGTCAATATATCAAATTGCAAAGTCCTTTGTAATTGCATCATTAACACAGCCACATGATAATTTATTCTAAGCTAAACCGGAAAGGTTGATGGTGTTTGCAAGTTTCTCTGTGGGGCCTAGAATTGATCTGCCACTTGAAAGTGAATCTGTTAATCAATTTTGTCTGTTTTAATTGCCATTTAATTATCTTTTGCATCATCAAAGAACCTCAAATAGGAGTCATTATCAAAGATGTAATGTTCATTTAATAGTCTCTAAGTTATAGCAGCCATTTTATTTGAGGAAAAAACAAAAACAAAACAAAGAAACGCATCTGTAATCGCCCACCTCTGGTTTATCTTGTATTCTGCCCCACTTCTCTATATCCAGTATGTTTTTTCTTCTATTCTTTGATGGATGGCAGACCATCTGATGAATAATCCTCAGACACATCAAACGTTTCCACTGAGGTAAGGGAATTGTGCTGGGATAGATATTCATCGCATTAGGTCTAAAAACTGGATCCGGCGCACCAATAAATCAAAATAAAATCTCAACTTCCCAGATAATGATTCAGGAGTGTTGTGTAAGAGATTGAGGAACCTAGATTATTTTAGACTAGAATTTAGTCTTAATAATTGATGACCAGGATGTGAGAGGAATTTAAAGATACTCTGAAGAATATATATATTTGTTTTTCTGGTTGCAGTTTGCGCAAATTGTAAAGCCATTTTTTATGGGCTTACAGCCATGTTACTAGTGCGCCCTTTTATAAGTTTGGTACTATTTTGTCTAATTGTATTTGAAATGAAACCCTAAAAACTAAAATTATTCTAATAAGATTAATATTTTATTAATATATTATTATATAATATTTTAAATGTGAAACTAAAATAAACCAATGTTCATTAAAAAATATTTTTTTTCAACCAATAATAATCATTAATTGTGCCCTTTTAAAAAATTTGAACAATTTTTGGTACTATTCGATATATATTTTGGTACTTAAAAAAAAAAAAAAAAAAAAAAAAAAAACTAAGAAATGAAACTAACTACGATACAAGTGATTTTAGGCATCACAATAACCCAAGCAAAAACAAACAAACAACAACAACAAAAATATTTTATACTCATGACTTAAATGACATTAATTTGTTCTCTCATTCAAATACAAAACATTTGTACAATGTGGCCACAGTTTAACTAAGACCTTAAACAGTATGTATTGTGAAAAGCGCTATATACTTGTAAATAAATGTGAATTGAATTGAATAAAGCTAGTTGTATTGGCTATAGCTCAGTGTTGACAAATGCTAATAAAAATCTTGGTAAGTAAAATAGCATTATGATGTCATCTGAACTGTTATTGTGGCCATTAATGTATTTTAAACTGTTAAATATACTAGCATAACATAAGCTATAGATTGTGAAATTAAGCTTTTTTTTTTAAAATAAGTTATTCATTCAGCTTACTGTCTTAGCATACTGCTAGTATAGCATTCTAGCTTAGCCTTTATCAAACTGAGAATGACCCTTCAGTATTTGTTCAGAATATCAAATCCAAATCAAAGCCAATGTCTATTTCAAGCAAACCATTCATCATTTTAGTATTCTGTTAGCAAAGCATTCTAGCTTAGCCTGTATCAAACTGTGAACAAGTAACCCTTCAGTATTTGATCAGACTATATCATATCCAGTGTCAATTGGATCCACTGTCAACAAGCAAACCATTCTGCATACTAGCTTAGCGTACTGCTAGCATAGCATTCTAGCTTTTCCTGTATCAAACATTTTTATTGCATGGGCTATTTAATAGATTCATGCATCCTGTTTTCGAGTCATTATTAGTGTACGCTGAGGAATCATGGGATTGTGATTGCGAGTTTGTCACAGAAGTAACCTGAAATATTTAGACGTTCACCAACCCGAGGCCGGAACATAAACCGAGACCACCTGGAACGAATTCACATTCTGATCCGGTCTTGATGTTCTCCATGGAGTGAGTTCGAGCACAATGCAATTTTGGTTCAAGCCCAGCATTTCAGAAGATTTATTTGCGCTTTGATAAGATTTGAGCCGCATCCTGAGTTATTGTACAGTACATGTATGGTTGTGGCATATGAAGTTGGTCAGAGGATTTGTATGTGTCTAAATTTGGTTGTTCTCATACTTGGTTGTAAACTGTCAGTATGGTAATAATGTACGCTTTGCAGATTCTTTCGTAATTCCTGGACTATGAGAGACTGATATACAGAGGCAGATGGAGGGAAAGGGGGTTTATTAGTCATTTATGTCAGAGGGGTATGTTGGGTCGTTGGGGACAAAGTGTAAGGAGAGGCAGAACGCTGATTCAAGGGGCAGGACCGCAGGTCAGAGTCGCTCTGCATCGAGGAACGGTTTGTAGCTGGAGCTGCTTGGTGTCATTGTTGGTATCTGTCTCAAAGGGGTCCTGGGGGAGACCTGCTATAAGGACAGAGAGGGAAATAAGGCCTACTTGTTCTTTTTTAAAAAGTTGTTTTCAGTCACAGAACTGGTCAGTGTTTCCATCTGAAACCATAGGTCGATTTAACATGTCTTTTTGTTTGAAAATATATGAAATATCTTCTATAAGTTAAGCTGGATTTGATCATTTAATCAGAAGGTGGAATCATATCTATTGAATCTGATATAGTCTAATGAAATCCTGAAGGGTTGTTCTCTGGAAATGGTGGTAAATTTGTATTCTCACTGATATAACTGATCTACTGATATAACTTACAGGTTATTGAACTTAGACATTTTATTTGACAGAATAGACCATGTTATGTGTAATTACAAAGATATACTATAAAAAATAATCTATTATTTGTCAGAAAATGCAATTGTGAATTTAGCCTATATCTTGCAATTCGGACTTTTTTTCTTGCAATTGCGAGTTTTTATCTCGCGATTCTGACTTTTCCCTTCTATTCTGATATTTCCCTTCTATTCTGATATTTCCCTTCTATTCTGACATTTCCCTTCTATTCTGACATTTCCCTTCTATTCTGACATTTCGCTTGCCATTGTGAGTTTATATCTTGCAATTTTAACTCTTTTTTCCCCTCTAATCTCTCTAATATCTAAATAATTATCAAATATTTTCTTGCAAATCTAGAAATTCTGAGGAAAAGAAGACTGACTTTTCTCTCAGAACTGGAAGTTTATATCTCTCAATTCTGACTTTATAACACGCAATTGTAAAAAAAAAAAAAAAATAGTCAGAATTGCAAGGTAAAAAGTTGCAATTACCTTTTTTTATTTTGCATCCAGTGGTGGATTCAAGCTTCCATAGCATCGGCTATCGGCCAACATGACTTTAAAAATATCAGCATATGGGATATCCACAAAAATCATAAATTGTGCATCTCTAGTTAAATGTTTTTACACCAATTTTCCACCCTGTAATATTTATTTATTTGTATTTCTTTCAATTACAGTGTGACACTACCAGAATTTAAACCATTATCTAATCATACATTTTTAAAGTATGGACATTCAAAATTTATGGCAACAAGGTTGAAATAATATAGTGGGGTTTGGTACACTTTATTAATTACAAATTAGGTACAAATTTAAACTGTTATCAGTTTACAGCAACAGTAGTATTTTTTTAATTATTAGATCAAATAGAAGAACTACTTACTCCAAGTAACAACTGCACATATTCAAACTTTATAGTTTACTTCATAAGACTGTCATTACATTTTTCAGACTGAGAAACCATTGAGGAACAGTCCCTGTTACTCCGAGCCTGAGGCGGGAAAGTAGTTTTTTGAAAGTTCAGCACTAACCTTTTCAAGTGAAAGGAAAAGAACTGACATTTAAATCTGCACTTTTTTTCTAAAAACGATAGCCTGAAGATAACAGAATAGACGTCCGCTCGTTTCTTATTCGACCTGAGTGTTTTTAGCTGTCTTTTACATCCAATAGATTGAATTCCTCTTATTCAGCGCAAAGGTTTACATCCGCGCAAAGCAAATCAAAGGAGAAACCAACAATATGTAGGGGAGGAGGAACCGTATAGCCTCACACGACAAAAAGACAGCTTGCGTAGAGTTAGAGGAGAGAGAGAGAGAGAGTGTGTATGTCCCTAATACGAGTGTGTGTGTACACGCACACACACACACACGGAGCTGAACCGTGTGACCAGACAGGGGGGTGCTTCTGTTGCTCACAGAGCTGCAGTTCTGTCTCTCAGTTGGTGTGTGTGTGTGTGTGTGTGTTTGAATCAAGCACGCCAACATGCTCTGTGGGCTACGGAGAGAAGTGAAGACCAGTTTTGGTGAGAATTGCTCTTTACTGAATTCTTGATTGATTGTAAACTAAAAGTGGATGCTTTAGTTTTATAATAGAGATATGTGTGTATTCTCAGCATTGGGCAATCTGACGAAGGTGAGGTGAAGTTTGCCAAAGTCTGTTTGATCTTGTTATTTGGACTGGGTTGGTTCTTCATGAAGTTTTGAATGGAAATCTTATCTGTAGAAGTCAGTCTCTTTAAGAGTTTATTGTCGGTGTTGTAATGCCTAATGAATGACATTCAGGAATAGTAAGGCTGACACTGAATATATGTTGTCTTGTATAGTGTGTTCTTGCAGAAACAATTTTTCCATCTTTTTTTTTTTTTTCATTTGCTGTTATTGTATAAATGGCATTTTGCCTTTTAAATAATGTGAACTACAACAAAGTACCATAGTATTACCACGACTTCTCGGATATAGTGCAGTGGTAAACCTCATGAATCAGTCCCCCAAATTTGAAAGAAAAGAACTAGACAAATAAGAATAATGATAACTAGAATTATCATTAATACAATGCAGAAAACAAATCTAATCTAAAATCTGATCTAATATATATATAAAAATAATATTATTAATATTATAGAAAGGAGTAAAACATGGAAATTCGGAGCAAAATATAGTTAATTTTTTTGTGAAAATAATGTCACAAAATGCCCTAAAACAGATTCTTTTCTATTTGCAAAATATAATTTCTTCATTTTTTTTTCTTGACTTGGACATGATCTTAGAGAATTACTCGACGTAGATAATTACTCACCTTTTTTTTGGTGAAAGTACCTTGGAGTATCATGTAAATTCAATGGCATATGAATACAGTAATTATCCAGTGCCATGGTATACAAGTACCATGATGCCATCATTATACCACATTACCCACAGTAC
Source organism: Leuciscus idus (assembly GCA_021554675.1). Taxonomy (NCBI): domain Eukaryota; kingdom Metazoa; phylum Chordata; class Actinopteri; order Cypriniformes; family Leuciscidae; genus Leuciscus; species Leuciscus idus. Next base: position 38,898,426 of record CM038625.1, read on the forward strand.
TTTGTGTAAGGGTTGTGTAATGTAAACAAATTCTTTCCCAAAAGCTGCCGTTACTATGGCAATAAAGGGTCTTAAAAATTAAATGCAGGAAGCTGTCTGACTCCGTGTGTATCCATTGTAATTGCCGTTTCATGCGTTCAGATCGACATACAGTAACATGTATGTTTTTTGCTGCTTATGAATGACAGTGTTTGGAGATGAAACCATATTTATGGGCTCCGTTGAGCGAGTCAGGGGACGCTGATCTAATGAAGAGGAGCAGAGGAAGCCGTCACGCAACAGAGCTCAGTCTAATGTTCTCCCTGCGGGGGCCAGACGCAAAGTGTGTGTGTGTTAGTAATGATGCTTAGACACTAGCTGAGATTGAGAGATCTTATCATCCTTAAGCATGCATTGCTTTTCTGTTACCTGAGCTGGAACAAGTGTTTTCAATCCCATAATCCTCTGAACAATTGCGATCCTGTAAAACATATGCATGAGAATCTGCTGATTTACGCTCTTAATAAAGGATCTTTATTGGAATCGAATCGATGGTTCAATGGAGAACCTTTGAATGAATTGAATGCACCTGATAACCTAAAACTGTTTATCCGTTTTGGCCGTTCATTTACATGACAACAGCCTGAAAACGCAAGCTTTTGAAAACGTTTTCAAACTGCATGTTTTTTTTAAAACGAGAGCGCTATCGTCTCTGGGTAAACTACAAAAATGCAAATTTGTGAAAACTGTGACATCATGTGTGTTACGTGTTCAGTCTTGAGCGCATAGTGTTTCTTATAGTGTTCATAGTGTTTCTTTACTAAGTGACATCGCCAACTAGTGGCCTGGCATGAATAATACAGCATTTTTTCGCAGATCTGTGTGAACAGGGATCGTTTCGACAATGTTGTCATCTGTACGCGAAAACCGTGAAGGAAAAACGTTTCCATTTTTAGTACATCATTTTTGTGTAAACATACCTTCAACTGCTACTCCTCATTTCGTAAATTCGTAAACACTGCACAAACTTCCCAGGACGACTTAAATACACCAATTATTCCGTGGAACACAAAACATTTGAACTTTTTTCTTGTCAATTAATTTCTTTCGCTCATAATGTCTCTCAACGGAAGTAAAATTGTCATCTCAGACGTATGCTGACACCTGGTGGTGTGGATGCCACTTCATGCCAAATTAACAGTTTTCAGTATAATCGACGCCATTGTCGAAATACTTGATTCACAGTCATCCATGTTTCATTTATTCCAAGATCATAACAGCAAGGCTTATCAAGATAAAGCTAATCTTTTTTTTTTTTTTTTGGCTTGTCATGTGATCTCAACATGGCCGCCACCATGAGGTGACCCACTTTGTGTAAAACAAAAGCTTTTTTTGATATAACTAGAAACTTTATCTCATGTGAGTCTGTATGCTCATAAATATTTTACAAAGGTATTTATTTCTGGATTTTCAGTCAAACTGATAGTCCCGCCCCAAACTCACACCATTGGTTGAAAATAATCAACATCAAGAACCTAAGTAAAATAGTGGGCTGTCGCATGTTTCAAATTGTTAAAAATTTCAAGCACTATTTTATAATCAAATCTTTTTCTAAGCTTGACAAAACCCATGTTGTAGGAAAGGTCTGAAACTCAAGATTCCATATTTGGACACTGTTTTGTGAAAGAAGTTATATTGACAGAAATGTATTCATTTTTGACAGGCGAACGTATGAAAAAGTTTAAGAAACCGGGTGGGTGTCAACGGGTGGCTATTTTTGAGAACAAAATCTCACAAAAACCTCAATTTCTCTGATATCAACTTCAAATTTGGAGCACAACTTGCCATATGGCTTTGATTTTATAGCAATTTTATAGCCCAAATAATAACTTCAAACTTCTATAACTTGCTTCACTTTCATTTTTTTGGTGTGCTATCACTTCAGCAATAATCTGCTCTGCTACACAGTTTCTAAGTACTTGTATTTTACTGTTATATGCTATAAATTATTCAAACATTTCCATTTTGCGAAACAACGCATCCTAACACAAGCAAGATTTTTCAAACTTTAAAAGCTCAACATTCGATTGAACCCAATAACAGTGAACATCCATGATAATTGCAATCAAATAATCCATCTTTAAGCATCTCCACTTGAACAAACAGCGATTACGCCAACGGCCACCTTTCTCCACCGCCCACACAATGGTTTGACACAACTTATAATGTTGAAGAGCACAGCGTCCTCCTTTTCTGTCTTTCCTGTGACTAATCTCCCATTTACATTTTGAAACTGCTCATTAAACTAATTGTGCCTTGTTTGTCCAGATGCTGCTTTGCTTGTTGCATTGAGTTATTCAGAGGAAAGTGAGTTATGGCGATGGAAGGTGGACTAGGTGTAATTATATGTTTTCAAAGTACAACTCTTTAAATTATAATGGGTGTAATCATTGCATTTTGTAGCGCTGTGAATTGCTTCGCAACTGTGGCAAGTAATGACAAGTTTGATGAGAAAAGACGAAGCAAGTGTCGAACGTGCCCTGAATTAGAACGCTTTGTCTTTCTCAGCACCTCAGGGAGAATTATCCACAACTCTTTGCTCAATTAATAGTCTTTCTTCAGAATAAGAAACTCCTGGTGAATATGAAACAAGCTTTGTGCCAAGGATACAGTGCGCTTGTATCATAAAAGCTCCGTAATTTTCAGGAGTTAATACATCTGTCACCCACAGTTTTTCTGTGTAATTCTTAGTCTTTTTGGGTTTCAATAATACTATATACCTTTTTTTTTTTTTTTTTTTTTTTTTACCGTCTCATTCTGCATTCAAGACACTGGTCGGAAATCATTAGATTTATTTTATTGTATTACAAGTAATTTGATTCTTTTATTTTGAAAAGGGTCAACCTTTTAATAGCATTTAGCATTCTGAACTTCTATACGTGGTAATTGTTTTTGCTAAATCAGTCAACTAATCTATATATTAATATATTCAGCTTAGTTTTCAATCCCACGAAATACAACATTGAATTGGACAGCCAATATAAACACGACAGGGGTTTGCTTGTACCTATCTGGCCATCTACTATGTCCTGATGTCAGGTTGTTAGTCTGTCTGTTTAAATTTGCTGTGAATTCTGGTCATGTCCCGAGGGTGGTAATGCATTACATCTCCCGTGGTTAGCGGGAGACAGCCAGAAGGAGGGGTCAGGGGTTAACATGCTGAAATTCGTTCCCTATTAAACTTCCTACACCCCTGTTGTCAGACGAATAGCTCAAGCTGTCTTACGTCACCTTATAACAGTCTTGGAAAGGGCATCTAAAAGCATCTTACCTTTTTTGTCAGAGCAATTTAGACGGTCCCTGTGGAGATTAAGCATTATAACAACATCCTGTCACACGAAATGGGTTTCACTGGTTCTTAAAATATGGGAGAAAACATGTCCCGCAATTTTACCAGCTGTCAGTTTTGAAGTTAGCATCATTTTCACTTTGTTAGATGATCGGCAAAATGTTAACTATAGCTATAGATGAATATGTCTGAGCATTTGGAGTTCCTAAACAAATAAGGTTTGATGTTAGCATAAGCTAACAAGAAGCTAACAAAGTGGTACTCTAAGCATAAAAATACAAAACATGCACAAATATTGAGTAAATTGACGTTAACATGTCGCTAAGCTAACAACGTGGTTATGCCTAATATGTATGTGGTGAGGGAGGCGTGGTTTAGCGAGGTTGGCAACAGGAGATATGCGGTGGGTGAGTGAGTTTAGTGTGTGACAAACACCTGTGTCGTGTTTCAGTTATTGGCGTGGAGAGACCGGGGTGTGTGTGTGTGAGTGTGTGAGTGAGTGTGAGAGTGAGCGAGAGAGAGAGAGAGCAAGCAGAGTTTTTATGTTTCAGCGCAGTGAGCGTGACTTTGTTTTGATCTTTTGAAAACATCAATAACACACACAGTCTCCGTAAGCCGACCCTGTCCTCTTCCTTCCTTACATCTTGAACCTCGTTACAATGTAGGACACACAAATACCCACTGAGTAAATATTTCGACAAAACTGTTCTTCTCATGAAGCGCACATAGACTCTAGACATAGACATAGACTAGTGATCTCATATATACATAGCACACACAAATGTCGACTAAACTGATTCCAAGTTACACGTTAGCACGTTGCTAAACTAATAATGTGGTACAGTAAGTTTAACATGTAGCCCACACAAATACTGGGTAAATATTGAGACGGGAGACTCAACTCTCAAATGATTTCACTATGGTTTGATGTTAGCATTTTACTAAGCTAACAACATAGTATTCTAGAGAGCATAAATATATAGCACACACAAATATCAGGCAAAATCTTATGATGTGTATTGCTACTTTTCAGTATTGTAGGCCTATTGTCCACCATATTGGCAATCCATTCTGGTATTGACTGGCAATGATTGGCAATGCTGGCTGCTTAATTTAGCTATAAACAACCATGAGGTTGTCGCCTATACATTTTGGAATAGGTAGCTGTCAAATGTTGTCTTGGTAGACAGCACACTAGGTTTTGTAACGGATCCAAAATCTTTGCTTTTCCTCACTGCAATGCTAATTAGCATGTTTGATTTGAAAGCCATCTTATTTGTTTAGTCCAAGGCACGTCCAATGCATATTTAAAAGGAACAGCTGTGCACACATGAAAGGATGTGATTGGCAGCTGTGAGGCTTAATGGTGTACTTTAAAATACTGGTTTGGGTTAATGTACCTGTAAATATTGCTAAGCACTATTGCGTTACATTAAACTAATGGATATTTAAAACAAAACAGTGGCAGGTTGAGTGCTTTCAAACGCAATTAACCCTTTTATCAAATACCCATCCATCAAGATTTTGGCCGCAGAAAGCTTCAAGAATGTACTAGATAATGACAATGTTTGGATCATTAACTACGGAATGATGGGACGGAATAAGTATGTTATAAGTATTATAAGTATACTTATTCAGGGAATGTCTCTCTCGATTGCTGAACTTAAAATGACCCAACTCCCTAAACCCAAATCGCATGGAAAAACTTCCAGTCCCAGTTCATTCATGCCCAGAAACCCTGCAAAATTCCTTTACCACATCGCTCTGTTCCCATAATCCCCAGGAAAATGAAATATGTCAATGTGCATATGACAGTGTGGCACCGCTCAGAGGGCAAACTGCAGGGTTCTCAGTGCGGTCTTTGTGCAGACGTGCTTTGATCTAAAATGCTGGTTCCTACTCACCTCCACATGGTTACAAAGAGCATTTACTTCAGAGGCCTAGACATAAGGGCGGTGAAACCTCGCTGCCGTTGTGTTCCAGAACACACACGCCCCCGCCAATGGTTTCAGCTCCCTGAGAGTGTTTCTGAACAAGACCCTGGATGATTACGGTGGTTAGCCGTGACAGTGTTTTAAAAGCCTTTTCTAGTAGGTTTAAAAACCCAGTGCTGCTATTTCATAGTCATGACTTAAACAGGTGTTAGCAGTCAGTTATTTCTTTTCATTTTTCTTTTAACTATTGGTGTAAGTACCTGCTTTTTGGCGTGTTCGCACCGCAGGAACAGGGAACGATTATAGTTATAGGAACGCTTTTGGGGAGGACTAGTAGGGTCTATCCCAGCACAATAGGTGCTACCAGTCACGTAAGTGTACGCTGATTGGCCGAACGCATGCAAAACACTGGCACCCGCCATTTTTAAAAAGCCATGTAAACACACAGTTTATAGCCTATATTTACTCCATGAACATGGAAAACAGCGATAGATGGACCGATGCCGAAGTGCAGGCACTTCTCAAACTTTACGCTAACGAGGAAATCCAACGCGAGTTTTGAAAGGACCAAGCGAAACATGTTTATGTATTTCTGCTCAGCTTGGGCATCAACCAGATGGCATCCGCTATAATACTTTTTCGTATACCGTTTAACAGTTCTATCTAATAACGTATTCGATTGGACTGTTAAACTGATCAGAAACTAATGAAGACAGAAGGGGGGGCGCTGTGTGCTAAGTTGTTCTCAGCACCGTCAAAATTAAAATTGAAGTCCCAAACAACAACCGGGGGTCCGTACAACGACGTAACTCACTGCTTAACTACCGTAGTACGATGCAACGTTGAAGTAATCAACTAGCTAGTCACGACTGTTTCCCGAAACCATATTGTCGCAAATTAGTCGTTCAACCACGTTGGTTAATGATGTCTCGCAGGTGTTGGAGTAATAACTCCTTTTAATGAATCTGTTTGAGATCGAATTAATGCTAGATGTTTTGCTAGAAATTACAGACATGGCATCTGAGGACTATTTCTCATTTTTCTCAGTTATTTTGCTTTATTTCCAGATTCAAACATAGGCTCATTCTTGTTTACTAGAGCACGTTCGCACATGCGCACTATTCAGAAACGCTGCTTTAACTCTCATGACAAACTAAAAGACGTAAATTACATTTGTATGTATTCTAAATAAAATATATAGATTGTACTGAATGTGAGCTTGCTTATTTGACTTAAGATAAGGATTTATTGACTCCACATGTCATGCAATCTAGAAACTATGCTTCTAACCACAGGTCAAGAGCTGTCGTTCCAAACACACAACTTTGCGATTCTGTTTGCGAATGTTCATTGGAACGATGGTTTCGGGAAACACAGACTCGTTGAACTATGCTGATGACGATGGTTCTTGCGACCATAGTTGGCTAACGATGCTTTTGGGAAACACACCCCAGTGCGAAAGGCTGTAATGATAAACATATTAGTGTTCACACCAAGGTGCGATAAAGTTTTGTTTATTATAAGGCCAGCACAATTTTTCAATTGTTTTCAATGGGAGCCGCATGAGCACTGAGCATCTATATCACGCTGAATGTTGCACGCTTGGGGATTTTTTTTGACCGCAGAAGAGTTGAAAAATGTGAGTACATTTTTACCCATTCGTCCAATCACAGTGGAGGAAGGGCAGGACAAATACCACACTTACGAACCGTCCTCTCTTCACCAATGGCCCGGCCCTAGTTTTGCGCCGTATAGTTGCCTCATTCATTGATCAGCCAAAGGTGAAGTCATGTGATCAATTGTACCATATACAAGAAAAGCCTATGTAACTTTGTTTGTGGGTGCGCATTGAGTTTGCTAGATTAGTTACTATCGTGTGTGTGCGTTTTGTTGGTGTTTCTTGGAAAGTTTGAATGTGTGAGCATCTTTGCGTGTGTGCGTTTTTGCAATCGGTGTGTGGAGCACATATCACCCAAGTCGCAGGTTTCCTTCCTGGGCAAAGCTTCTGGCTGTTTGGTGCTGATAATGGAGAGTAATTACTGGAGGACATGTGGAGTTTAAACAAAGAGAGACTTGAGCTCGCTCAGATTATAGCTACCGTATCTTCAGCTTAATTAGAGCCATTCATTTCAGCAGTTTATTTTAAAAAAGAGTAACTAAACGGTGTTCTTGCTGAATAGCCTGCATTCACAACAGTCTTTGAATACAACAATTTCTGGTGTATCATGATCTGCATATTGTTACAGTAATGTGAAATTTTGTTCTGTAATGTGCAATAATTAGTGGTGCTTTCTAATGCAAACTTCACTGATACTATCGCTCATGAATTATAACTCAAATTATTCAGCAAATCTGTTGTCCCCTCAGATTGACATGAATAAAATTACATTATAATGTGTATGTATATATATAGTTTTTTTTTTTTTGTCTTTATGCATGTAGCTTCAGTTTCGTTCCAGGCCCTTGAGGTGAAGCTATTGGATTATTTTTATTTTATTTACCTATTTTTGTGGAATGGCACTTCAGTGCATGACAAAAACAGATGACTGTGTGCTTTGCGAGTTAGGTACCCGTCACAGCTAAATCGCTTCCTTTGATAGGTGACTCGTGAAGGTTTCCAAAACCCTCGAGCAAGCGGATTAGACGAATGCCGCTCATGTGAATGCCGATATGCTGGAGTTTTCTGTGGGCTAGGAGGGAGTTTCGTTGGTTTGGTCTTGTGCTAGCGCTGTAAGCTAATCCCACCGTTGAGCCCTGTCAGTAATAGCTTTCACAAATACAACAATATTGCTCCCTGCAGACTGTCCTCGCATTCTCACTAAGGCATGTATGTTTTTTTTTAGCACTTGTCTGGTCTTATTCTGTCCTGTACGAAGTATTCTATTCTGTTTTTTTATTTGGCTTGGTCACACAACATGTCACATAAGGGAATTCATGATTGCAGGAGCTTGAATGTATTGCTGCGTTGTGTCCTGTCTTAATGAGGTTGTGTTTTGAGGCATGCAGTTCAACGAAAAACAGTCAAAGTCAATTATGGTTATTTAGTGGTGCTTGCTAAGGCTTATGAATTTGAACAAACCCCTTACACTAAGCACTAAACTTTGGCACATAAACTATTTGTGGAAAATGCTGACATTAATGAAGGTAATAAAACAATCTAGAGTCCAGAATATAATTGAGATTTGAGGGTGGGCTGCTTTGACTTAGGCCATTAAGTAACCACATAGCAACAAGCCAATCATGCTAAATCCCCTCAGAACACAACAACAATATATCAATGTGCTAATCATGCAAAAAAAATAAAAATAATAATAATTCTTAGAATACACTAAAAACAGTTTAGAAATGTGCTAATCATGCTAAAACCCCAGAAAACACTAACAATAGCAACAAGCTAATCATGTAAAAAAATTAAATAAAAAAATAAACAGAACACACTAACAACAGTATAGCAATGTGCCAATCATGCTAAAAACCTATCAGAACACTCAGTATAACAACAAGCTTATGGTGTTAAAAAAACAACAACAACAACAACAGTATAGCAATATGCTAATCACGCTAAAAACCCCACGACACACTATAGCAATGTGTTAATCATGCTAAAAAAGCTTAGAACACACTAGCAACAGTATAGCAATGTGCTACAATAACAGTATAGCAACAAGCTAATCATGCTACCCACCCCCCAGAACACACTAATAACAGTATAACAATGTGCTAATCATGCTAAAAAAAAAAAAAAAACAGAGCACACTAACAACAATATGTACCAGTTATGTGCTAATCATACTAAAAACCCCCAGAACACACTAACAACAGTATAAGAACAAGCTAATAATGCTAAAAACTATTTTGAACAACTTAACAGCTGTTAATCATGCTAAAAATAGACGTTTTAAAAAACCTTTGGAGAACAACTGAGCGGAATCCCAGAGAATCCCTCAGAGGACCCTTACAAACATATAACAACATCCCAAGCATGCTAAAGCCCCTAACAATCACATAACAACATGCTACAATTCCTCAGAACACCCTTACAACCATATAACAACATGCTAAACTTGTTAAAGCCCCTAAAAAAACACATAACATGCTAAACATGCTAAAGCCCCCCTGAACACCCTTACAACTACATAACAACATGCTAAACAAGCTTAAGCCCATCAGAACACCTGTATAGCATGCTAATCATGCTAAAAACTCAACAACCACATAACAACATTTTAAACATCAAAACACCTCAACAACCGCATAACAATATGCTAAAACTTATCAGAACACCTAAACAACTCTATAACAATGTGCTAATCATGCCAAAAGCCCAATATTGTAAACATGCTGTCCCACAAAACCGTGCTAAAACACGCTTAAGCATATGACAGCCTCATTTCACACAGTCGAGCACAATACACTTTCAGAAGCTCTTCAGACAATCTATCTTTTAATATAATATTTAAACAAGTTTAGCTTTCATAGAGAATTTATAGGTTGCTTCTATATTAAGGTTTTTAAAATATGTGACAATTTTAGAAGTAGGGTTGAAATTAAATCAGTATAACGTGATCATTTGCAAAGTAGACACTGCAAACAAGATTTCTGTCCTCCATATCATCTTGCCACCACAGTAATATGGACAACCAATATCTGCTATCAAATAATAAGAAAATACTTGTAACTGCTGTCGGAAGACTCTTATCTCCAGACAACAAACTCTTATTGCCTCTCACGCAGCATAACCTCAGTCTGGTGATGGTGTCGTACCTTATGCCAGATTCCTCATTCAGTGCAGCTTCTCTTCAGCGTCATAGGCTTGTGAGAGTTTGTGTTTATACAATATTAAATATTTCACCCAAAAATGTAAGTTCTGTCGGTAACACTTTAGTTTATGGTCCAATTCTCACTATTAACTAGTAGCTTATTAGCATGCATATTAGCATATTGTCTGTTTATTAGTACTTATAAAGCACATATTAATGCCTTATTCTGCATGACGATATTCTGCATCCCTTAATCCTACCCAATACCTAATCTTAACTACAACAACTACTTAACTACTTAACTAACTAGTAATAAGCAGTAAATTAGGAGTTTGTTAATAGTTAATAGTGAATATTTGTTCCACAAACTAAAGTGTGACCGTTCTGTCATTATTCGCTCAACCTCATGTCATACCAAACTCAAGTTGAGTTTCTTCTATGAAACACAAAAGGAGAGATTTAGCAGATTGTTCAAGCTGCTCTTTTCCATATAATATTGCTATTCACATTACCAAGTTCCAAAACTAGTTAAAAGGATGCAGGAAAAATGGAGGTGCATAATTTGCTCTTCAAATAAGCGCCCTACAGAGTCGCGGTGCAGAACTCCTCAGTCGCACATCGGAAAATGGTGAAATCTTTGTGCATTCTATTTGAACACCGTATGAATACTTCCGGCATTTCCGTCACCGTTTGATGTTAGCGTTGTGTTTTGCGTAAAGAGTGACGATTTGAGAAGCCAGAGCGTCCAGAATGAAACACATCTGTAAAAATCTGATTGGAAGTGCATTTCTAACCACCTCCATATGTGGTTTGAGTCAGATTTGGGGGGAAAAATCTGATGTCATGGATTTTTTAAATTATTATTATTATTATTACATTTTTTTGCTGTCCAGACTTTAAAAAAAAAAACCATCTGAATAAAATTTGGAACATGGCCTTTAAAACTTTGTCTTTAATTGAAGGAAAGTCACAAGCAAAAGTGTTTTGAGCTTATTAGTATAATAATGATGGCAACAGGTGTTACCTTATTTTGGCTGAATACATTAATAGTGTTTGTCCTGCTGGCGTTAAAAGATGAACTGAATTGTGCCGAGCCGTAAGGAAGCTCCAGAGACGCTTAGTGCTGATGAGCCCAGTGCATGAGAGAAAAAATATAATTCATGTAGAAACCTTGAAGAAATTAAAACTATGCTGCTCATGAATATTTGATCCGCTCATTCAGTGCTTTCAGGCGTTCGCCTTGACAGAAAACAATCCAAAAGAAGTTTGTCACACAAAGGCTTTCTATTTAAAAAAAATGATTCGGTTTCTGTGATTATTACCATCAAAAGATGGCAAATCCTTATTAGCGTGTCCCTGGATGCTGATACTTACTACAGTCAAAAAGACACAGTTCATCTGTGTATTAATACAAACGTGACACTGCGTTTATTGTAGACTGTTTTCTCTAAGGTCTTTTTATTGATTGTGTGTCTCTCACCCTACAGATGATGGGCCGTACTCTAAGGGGAACAAGGACTCGATGGGGCCAGACAACTCGCTCACATCCAGAAGACAAAGCATCCCAGGTACGCCTGACTCCTTGTCTATCCCTTCTTTTGTGCCCACACAAATACTCCCACCATAGGCTGATCCAGCCTCGCTCCGCTCCCTCAGCGTCTTTTGATCTTGGGGATTGTGTCTGTGTCTTTTTCCATTGGGGATGTTTGAGTTCTTCTTGCCACATTGGTTTCGATGGCTGTTTGAGATGCAGAACACTGGGGGTTCGAGGGCGTTGTTACAGCTTTATCCAGATGTTTCCTGCGGTTCTCGAGAAGTGTCTGTCTGAGTCATTCTGCTACTGTAGCTGGAAGCATTTGCTGATCCAAGACCTCTTTCTTCTCTAAAGCTAATTGGATTAGCTGAGTCAACTCAAAGTGTTACTTTGGAAAAGTTTCAAAATGAGGTTTTAAGGCATAACAGACATTTTCAGATGTTACTTTACATGTTGTAAAATACTTGCACATTTTGTGTGTATAATCATTTTTTTATGTACCCTACTGTACATGTAAGAGGTCCAAAGCAGTTGTAACTGTTATTTCATGCTAAACTAATGCTAGAGAAATTTTTTTATTGTTATTCTTCTGCTCACCAAGTCTGCATTTATTTGATCAAAAATACAGTATAATATTGTGAAATAATATTACAAATTTAAATAACTGTATTCTATTTGAATATACAGTAAAATGTAATTTATTCCTGTGATCAAAGCTGAATTTTCAGCATCATTGCTCCAGTCTTCAGTGTCACATGATCCTTCAGAAACAATTCTAATATGAGGATTTTATGATCAAGAAATGCAGTATTTCTGATTATTAGCAATGTTGAAATGAGTTGTGCTGCTTAATATTTATGTGGAAACAGTGAAACATATTTATTTGAAATTATAAATGTCTCACTTTTTATACATTTATTGCATCATTGTTCAATGAAAGTATAACTTTTTTTTTAAAGAAATTGCTAACCCAAAAATATAATATGATATAACATAACAAAATATACAGAGGTTTCATAAAAAATATTTACCAAAATGTCAGATTAAGGCTATTTCAAGACAGGAATCATTATCATAGTTTCAAAAGATGGAGCTGTGTGCAATCATCCATTACATTTTTACTTTTGGAAAACTTTCTAGTTCCAATCTGTTCACATTTAAACCCACACAGACACTGATTAGATTAGGCTCTGTGAGAGATTTCATGACACGGTTGGATTCAGAAGTGTAGCATTACAATTTCTGCTGCAATACTGGTGTTTGATGGATGCTTTCTTTCATGTGTCTCTTGGTTTGGATTGTCTGTTTAAGAATTCATAAAGTCCCAGCATGAGCTGGAGATTAGTGCAAGTTAGTTGTGGTGTAACATTTTAAAACAATCTCGAGCATTTGTAATGTTGAGAATTAATAAAATTTCTCATCGTTAGTTAGATGGGAGAAATACAGCTCATTTGCATATCTGAAAGATTTAGTGTCATAAAACCATCTTGCCATCAGTGCCGACTCTCTCTCTCTCTGTGTGTGTGTGCGTGTGTGTGTGTGTGTGTGTGTGTTGTGTTTCTGGGCAGAAGAACTGCGTGGGGTTACACTGGTTGAGCTGATTAAGAAAGAAGGAAGCACTTTGGGTCTCACCATCTCGGGCGGCACAGACAAAGACGGCAAACCACGCGTCTCCAACCTGCGGCCGGGTGGACTAGCGGCGAGGTGAGGACTAGATCTGAAGTCAGTGCAACCTTTCAGAAAATAACACACATATTAACATTATCAGCCAATCACAGAATGACAAAGTGATCACCTGACTCAGAAAAACACCATGCCTAACAAGTTGGAGTTTGCTCTTGCAATTTAAGTGTGCTAATGCTCGCTAATGTGACTTTTACTTGTGTTGCCTTACGACTTGCGTTTTGACACATTTCGGAATGCAACAGTGCAACTTAAGTGTGTAGTAAGATGCGTCACAACTTAAAATGACATCTTATTGTTACAAACATCATTTTATTTGCATATTGTTTGAGTTTTATGCACACAACTTTCAAAAGTCACACATATTCTCATAGCATAAGCATCCAATCTTAGCATATATTATCTAGTGCAATCTGTAAGGCTACTGCTTAAATCAGGATTAATTTATGTAGCTAACTACAAGTTAAACATATCAACAATTTAACCAAATTTAGCTAATTTACTCAGCATGATTCAAACTGTTGTTCTGCCATAGTTGACCTGAAAAAGAAAACTGACCATAGAAGCAGCTAATTTATGCTAATGCTTGCTAATGTAGCAACATGTAGTTGTGTTGTTATACTTAACATTAGTGTTTAGCGTTAGCATTTTTTTCTTACTGTGGCAGTAAGCATCAATACTCAAATTATCGATAGAATTACCTTCAAATTAGGCTATTAAACAGGAAGCTAGCTATAAGTTATACATAGCAGCAATTTAGCTAGCTTTATGTAACTTGCTCAGGAAGATTCAAACTGTTGTTCTGCCAATACAGTAGTTGCCTAAAAAAGAGAAAACTAACCAGAGGATCAGCCAATTTCTACAATGTACTTGTGTTGCATTACGATTAACATTCGGACACATTTCGAAACACAACAGTGCGTAAAATCGAGCGTGTAGCTAGAAGCCTTATTCACATACGGATAGATATGGATAGATATGATGTGATAAATTGGCGATAAATTTATTTTCCCTCATACTCACAATTGATTAAACTCATTTCAGCGATGTGTCGGATGCATCAAAGTTTTCCCATCTTGAGTCATTCCTTTTTTCCTCGTGGCTGCATGAGGATGTTATGGAGCACGTCTGGGCTGATGACACATTTTTGTCAGGCATCATTGTGCAAGCTCATGTACGCCCAGAGGACAAAGGGAATGAATAGCATTCATTTGTCTAATTAGCATCTAAATGAGAATATTTATACTCCCTGTGGAGTGTTCAACAACAGATAAGGAGTTCTTACTTTGCATTTACTTTCCATTCAAAATATAATTGTTTTCCATGTTTTTGTGACCATTGACGGAAAGCTTCTCTGGACCATCAGATGTAATCTTGTTAATTTCTCTACATTAACTGTTGAATGCTAACAAAGCTAATTAAGTCAAATGTTTGAAAAGCCAACTTTTACAGTGTTAAACTAAATATGGTGTGTTTGCAGGTATTAGCTAAACTGTTTAATTATAATATTCAGTAATTACAATACAAAACTGTGGTGTTTGTAAGGCAAGTCTTACTATTGCTAATCTTACAGTTAGGGATTTCAACAAACCCATAATCCTGCTAAGTACTATTCTGTGATTATTCAGTTAAATTCTGATGTGTTTCAGGAGCGATCAACTCAATGTGGGAGACTACATCAAGTCAGTCAATGGCATCAACCTGACCAAGCTGCGTCACGACGAGATCATCAGTCTGTTAAAGAACGTAGGCGAGCGTGTTGTGCTGGAAGTGGAGTATGAACTGCCTTCAGCTGGTAGGAAGTTGAGTATTCTGACTTTTGCCTGTGTTGTGGCATGTCCCCAATTTAATAACCCTGGTCTGAACCAATTCCAGACCTCATGAATATCATCATGAAAATGTTTTTGCGTCAGTATGTAGCCAAATTGGAAGTGCACTTCAGGTTGTGTAGATATAATTATACACGGTAATGCATGGCCGCATGCTGAAAGCATTTTTTGATGTTAAAATATTTTCTCATATATCATCTTATCATGCAGAGACATCTATAAGTAAACGATTGGGTGGTCGATTCTTTTGAAAGGTTAAACGCTTTGATGGTATCAAAATCATGGCGGGGATAGCAGCATTAGCTTGACCAATGTGGTGAATTTGGGTCCGAAGGGCAGAGCTCTTGAAGTGGGGTCTTTGGAGGGAGCAGGGCACTTGCCGGTCATACTGTAGCAGTTTGGAACGCACTTGGTGAAGGGAGCAAGGAAAGACAATGTAATTTTCCGACATGAAGGGATTCAGTTGTTCACTTTCGTTTGGAACATCCCTACAAATGGCATCCCCTTCCCGAAGTGCCCTTCAAGGGCACAAAAACGGCATTTGGAATTTACCCTTTGTTATTAATTTTGCCGTTTTGTTGCTGGGGGCCCAGAATTAACACACTTCAACACCATCTGCCATTGGTCGGACCGGATGGCCAAATGGATAGTCATATCCCAAACTCACGCCATTGATTGAACCATTGTTGCTGGCTCAGACTGGTCGCGATGCTCAAACAAACAGAGCAATGTCTTGCACCACATAGTGCACTTTTTGGCAATATTAGCCTACAAATGGCTTACTTATTACAAAATTACATTACATGACAAAGACATTTTGACAAACGCAAAGCCATGATCACTGAGATAGACCGATACTTCGGCCAGAGATGCGTTTCCCTTAAAACAATGTAACTTGCTGCTTAGCTAGTACCATGCATAATTGGAAACTAACTAACTAGTCACATCTGTGATTTCAAAAGGAATCAGCAAATTGTTGAACTCTGTTGGTAATGATGGAACTTGCAAGCATAGTTTGCTAATACTAAAAAGAAACTATGCATCTAACCACATGTTGAGAGCTGTAGCTCCAATCAAACAACTTTGCAATGCTATATGCGAATGTTCGTAGAACTATGGTTTCAGGAATCAGCGAATTGTTGAACTATGTTGCTAATGACTGACTTGCGACCATAGTTGGCTAATACTAAAAAGAAGCTATGGCCCTAACCACATGTCGAGAGCTGTAGTTCCAATCAAACAACTTTCCGATGCTTTTTGCGAATGTTCGTTAGAACTATGGTTTCAGGAATAAGCTAATTTATTAAAATATATTGGTAATGATAGAACTTTCGAGCATTGTTGGCTAACAATGTTTTTGGGAAATGCACCCCAGGCCAATTTATTGGCAGAATTTTGGTCAATTGGATCTGTAATTCAGGGTACGTTTACACGACAACGATGTGCTTAAAACTGAGTTTTTGCTTTGAGTTTTCCGCGTATAGACGACTCCATTTTCAAAATGATCCCCATTCACACGGATCCGCGAAAACGAATAAAAATGCCGTATTCTGCTTCCAGGGCTGCGTTCCAGTCCAAAATTGTAATGCCCTTCACTTGCTAACTTCCCTCCGTCTCGTTCACTCGGATGTATGTCATTGCGAGTGCCCACTACTGGCGGAAACTGCAATGGGCTGAATTGGAACGTCCTAAGCCCTTGATCACTTGGAATCAGCTGTGGAGTTGATTTATTATTTACATTTGTTTTCCCTTTAAAAATTTGTTTAATGCAGAATCCAAATGTATATGTTTTTTTGGGTTGTTTTCAATTAAAAAAATTAGAATTAATATATCATAGAGTTGTTTGATGTGGTGGTGATTAGACGAGATCTGTGGTGACGTCACAATCGTACTGCATTGTGGGACATATAGGTGCCTGAAGTGTACATATGAAGTAGACTCGCTCCCTCGGTCCAAATCGAGGGAACGAGGGTCTGTCCATCTAAACTTCCCTCGTCCACTTCACGAAGTGGAACGCACTTCAAAATGGCGGCGGGGATTCCCCCGAGGGGAAGTGCTTAGGGAAGTTCGCGAGTGCGTGTCTAAAAGTGGACTGGAACGCAGCACAGGCCATTAGATGGCGATGAAACACTATGGATTGAACACGTAATACGCATGTGCATGACGTCATCATCTTCAGAGATTCGCGTTATTGTTGTTTACACGGAAACCGTTTTAAAAAACGTACACTTTGTAAGCCATACATTTATTTCTTTTTTATTTCAGGCACCTATAGACTGAACACGTAATACGCATGTGCATGACGTCATCATCTTCAGAGATTCGCGTTATTGTTGTTTACACGGAAACCGTTTTAAAAAACATACAAAGTGTAAGCCATTACATTTTTTTTTTCTTTTTTTTCAGGCACCCAAAACGCTGTTGTCGTGTAAACGAACGGCCAAAACGCATAAAAAGTTTTACATTTTTAGTTGAAAATGGTGTCGTGTAAACATGTTGCAAAATATGGCAACATTAAGGTCTATTGTGTATATATCTGCATTTTATGGCAACTATTTGCTGACCATTTCTAGATTGTCTCAGTTTGGCATGTGTGATGATATATTGTGATCATTAGCCAGTCTATCTATCTTGTGCATGACAGATAAATTGAATGGTTTATAAGCTCAGTGTTTCTGGCTGACCTTCTGCTGAATGTCAGTTTGCATCTGGTCTTATTTATCTGATTGTCCCCCCCGATCTGGCCATTCGCCCAGTAAAAGGTGCTGATTTAGAGATGCTATTGCCTCTCTCCTGTCTCTGTTGTCCCTCTTAGCGCCAGACAGTACCTCAGGTGTTATTTCCAAGACAATCGAGATCTGTTTGCAGAAAGAGGGCAACAGCTTCGGCTTTGTTATGCGAGGTGGGTTTATATTCTTAAGAACAAAATGTTGCAGGTTTAACTGCAGGTTTACAGATTTGTATGTGTTATAATACAGGTGGATCCCACGAGGACTGGCACAAATCTCGCCCATTGGTGGTCACACATGTGCGACCAGGTGGTCCTGCCGACAGGTAATGCACAACCAAAAAATAAGCTTTGAAGGCACTTTACATGGAGAAAAAACATTTTATTATCATGATTGTCATATTCATATAGTAGTCCATGCATAAAGTAAATGTATTTCAGTAGTTTGTGTGGATAGGGTAACATTGAATATAATATCTGTTGTGGAAAACTTGGTATTTCAAGATTCATTTTACACAACACATAATCAAAGTTTTGATATGATTATGTAAAGTAACTTGCAGTGGATGAGTTAGCTTAGTAGGCTAATTGATTAGCATGTCAATGCAGGACAGAATGTTAGCTTAGCAGGCTAATTAGTTAGCATGTTTACTGAAAACAACAAAAGAGAAAAGTTTAAATTGACTATTAGTTGCCTCATGGGATGACACATAGGATTAAAAATCATTAATTAACGTATTGCGTATTTATGACAAACTACACAAATCATTAAGCAATATCTTAAGAAAATTTTTTTTTGTCATTGAGGCCATTTTGTAAAATGACACTTTCGATGATTCAATACATTTAAGTAGACAGAGTCATTAGTAGTTAGTACTTGTACTTAGTATTAATATTGGTATTAATAGTATTTGCCAGGTCATGTGATCTCGAAATGGCTGCCATCATGAGGGGCTACCCACCTAGTTTAGAATAAAGCAGCTATTAAAAAATATTTACCAGATACTATTCATTTATTGGTGTAAAACTGTTTTATGTGAATTACATTTAACGTACAACTGTAGTCATCTTCCATGCCTCGACACACTTTTTTGCAATTTAACCAAATCCAGAAAGTAGGCCAGAGATTTCTTTCTCATCTTAGATGGCTAGTTATTATTCTTAGTTTGAGGATGTTCCATGATTCTCTTCTCAAGCACTTTTTCCTACTTATATCAGCAACACACAACCTGCCAAAAGATATAAATAAATAAACATGTCTTGAGAGAAAATATCATCCATAAGAAACCTTTGATGTTAGAGACAAAGAATGCTTTGGTAACGTGTGGAAATTGTATGCATTGTCTAACCTGAAGAGACATTTGTGCTCTCAAACAGGTCCTCTCACATGTAGCATTAATCATTAGTGTGGAATATCGAGAGACTTGTAAAGAAACTAAAAAATTCAACTGTGTTGCAACTAGTCATAATTTTAAGGCATCAACCTTATGCTTACATCACTTTTACTTTTTTTTTTTTGTATTTAACAAAGTGCACTAAATGCAAAAAAAGAAGAAAAAAAACTTTTGAAAGCTTAAGCACTAGTTAACATGAACTTACAATGAAGAATACTTATAAAGCAATTATTAATTTTAGTTAATGTTAATTGTTACATTTACTCAAACATTTAAGAACAAAAGTTGTATCTGTTAAGATTTTCCCAGGCCACTAGATTTATATTTGTGATTTATATAAATCACATTTATACAAAAGCTCTTTTTTATTTAAAAATGTTTTTTAAAGAGGAATCTCCTGCTCACCAAGGCTGCATTTATTTGATCGAAAATTCACAAAAAACAGTAATATTGTGAAATATTATTACAATATAAAATAACTTTTTTCTAATTTAATATATTTTAAAATTTACTTTATTTCCATGATGGAAAAGCAAAAAAAAAAAATTCTATAACTGTAATACATTTATTTTTTAGTTTATTTATTTATTTTTAGTTTAAAAGAACAACATAGATTTAACTTTCTGAATTAAAGTATACATTTTTTTTTTTTTTTATCTTGTTGACCCTAAACTTTTAAATGTTACTGCATATGTTATACATTTAATTCGGCAATAAAATGTGAATGTTCTGCATGTGTTCTCCTGCAGAGAAGGGACTCTAAAAGCAGGTGACCGCATCTTAAGCGTGGATGGAGTGGTTTTACACAGTGCCACTCACAGCGAAGCCCTTACTGTACTGACCCAGTGTGGACAGGAAGCCCTTTTCCAGATCGAGTACGATGTCTCCATCATGGGTGAGTTTGTTTTATATGTTGACATGATGAAAATTCCACATGTCCCGGTGGATTAAAATGTTATTAGTTTTGTATGTTGCACTTTAAAAAGGAAATATTGAATTCATCTAAATATTCTAGCATTAAAGAGCCCCAGTTATGCTTGTTCAGATATTACCTTTCATGCAGTGTGTAATATAGTTGTTTGTGAATGTAAAAGATCTGCAAAGTTCAAAGTGCAGGACAAATAAAGTTATTGTCTCCCAAAAGAAAACAACAATTCTGAACTGCCTGAAACGAGTCATCAGTAATTCCAATTTTACTTCCTGCACAAACCTATGTAGGTTTGTAACAAATTTGCATAATGCCATTAGACCAATCACAGCAGACTGGACCATCTGACCCATCAGTGCAGATTAGAACCAATCACAACATACTGAGCCATCTGACCAATCAGGGCAGAGTAGACCAATCACAACAGACTGGGTCATCTGACCAATCAGAGCAGAGTAGACCAATCACAACAGACTGGGCCATCTGACCCATCAGAGCAGAGTAGACCAATCACAACAGACTGGGCCATCTGACCAATCAGAGCAGAGTAGACCAATCACAACAGACTGGGCCATCTGACCAATCAGAGCAGAGTAGACCAATCACAACAGACTGGGCCATCTGACCCATCAGAGCAGAGTAGACCAATCACAACAGACTGGGCCATCTGACCAATCAGAGCAGAGTAGACCAATCACAACAGACTGGGCCATCTGACCAATCAGAGCAGAGTAGACCAATCACAACAGACTGGGCCATCTGACCCATCAGAGCAGAGTAGACCAATCACAACAGACTGGGCCATCTGACCAATCAGAGCAGAGTAGACCAATCACAACAGACTGGGCCATCTGACCAATCAGAGCAGAGTAGACCAATCACAACAGACTGGGCCATCTGACCCATCAGAGCAGAGTAGACCAATCACAACAGACTGGGCCATCTGACCCATCAGAGCAGAGTAGACCAATCACAACAGACTGGGCCATCTGACCAATCAGAGCAGAGTAGACCAATCACAACAGACTGGGCCATCTGACCAATCAGAGCAGAGTAGACCAATCACAACAGACTGGGCCATCTGACCCATCAGAGCAGAGTAGACCAATCACAACAGACTGGGCCATCTGACCAATCAGAGCAGAGTAGACCAATCACAACAGACTGGGCCATCTGACCCATCAGAGCAGAGTAGACCAATCACAACAGACTGGGCCATCTGACCAATCAGAGCAGAGTAGACCAATCACAACAGACTGGGCCATCTGACCAATCAGAGCAGAGTAGACCAATCACAATAGACTTACACTATCAGCCACTGTGAGAAGTGAGGTGATGCTGCAATGTATATAATGAGAAAATTAAAGTGTTATGACCTTGGATGAATGTAAATCTATTGTGGGAGACCTTTGAAACTAAATTAGGAACCTTTAAAATAGGATAATAGGAGCACTTTAAGAGAGTGCTTGTCCTTTTGTAGAAGTTTTCCAGAAGTACTCTGCTTCTCTCCAGAGAGCTCTGCTCTGTTTAACCATCTTCTCTATTCATCTAGACGAACAGCAGGCCGTTGACCTGCGAGAGGCAGAGAAACAACCCCTTTACTGCACTAATGCTGTGAAGGCTAACAATTAGCATAACGCCCACTGTTGTTCTCCTCGAAGGGTTAAAAGGATCATATCTTAGAATATAGAGGTTTGAAATAAACTTTCAGAGCTCAGAACTTCCTGCCCAGTCCAAAACGACTCTTCATTTACTCTAAGCTGCAAAAAGCGATCTGTTAAGAAACCACAGCTAAACCACACCGTAACAATGCTATCCTTGTTTGTTCCTTATCACCTGGCTTCCAGACTCGGTGACCAACGCTTCCGGTCCGCTGCTGGTGGAGATCGCCAAGGCGCCCGGAGCGAGTCTGGGAATTACTCTGACCACTGCCATGCACAGGAACAAACAGGCCATCGTCATCGACAAGATCAAGTCCGCTAGCGTGGTGGACAGGTACACACTCAATGGGCCTCATTCATCAAACACGAGCACAGCTACTTTCTGTGGAAATTGTAAAATCACTTTTAAGTGTTTTTCTTACGTAGATTTTTTGAGAAAAAAAATTCTATCAAAATGCATCATTTTTTTCCAATTATTCTAATTCTTAATTTTTTTAATACCGAACTTACACAACTGTTTTTATTTCTCCTTACCTAATATGTGTAAAATCATCCTTACACAAAAACCTTGATTATAAACCATTCTTCCGTAAATGATTTTATCTTTTCTTACATAAAATAATATAATTTGCATGAAAATGGTTTCAGAAACAATTAATGTATAAATATTTCTTACACAAACGTATACTTTTTACCTAAATTGTTCACAAAGCCAATTTTATGTGAATGTTTTTAAATCTTCCAACATAAAACCTTTCGTAAAGCATTTTATTTCTGTCAAACCATTTTAGTTTTTTTAGTTTTTTTTACATAATTGTATTTATTTTCACATAAATTGTTTGTACAACCATACTTTTTTTTATATATAAAAAATTGCAAAGCCAATTTTATGTAAATGTTTTTAATCTTCCGACATAAATTGTTTGTAAAACCATTCTTACGTAAATTATTTGATTTCTCTAAAAAAAATGCAAAACTGATATAATTTATTTGTATGTAAATTGATCATAAAACTCTTTTTTTACATAATTGTATTTCTTTTCATGTAAATTGTTTGTTAAACCCTTCTTCCCCAAATTATGTACTTTTTACCTAAATTGTTCACAAAGCCAATTTTATGTAAATGTTTTTAATCTTCCTACATAAATTCGTTCTTACATGAAGGATTTAATTTCTTTAAAAAAACTGCAAAACTGATATTATTTATTTTTATGTAAATTGATCGTAAAACTGGTTTTTACTGTTTTTTCCACAAACAATTTCCACATAAAGTCCTCTTCTGTTGAATACAGTTTAACTTAAACAGAAAAATGTGATAGTTATTCTTAATCTCTTATAGTTATTAAAGGGATAGTTCACTTTGAAATGAATTTTTGGTATGTTTTAGCTTACCTCAAGGGCATCCAAGATGTAGGTGTCTTTTTTTCCGCAGTAGTTTCAATTTTGATATTTTTAGGTCAAACCGTTCTTGTCTGTCAGTCATATAATGCAGGTCTATGGTCACTGTCTCAAAGAGCAAGCACAGAGTCCAAATTAAACAATTCCCCATCGTAAGTACACATTGATGGCCTAAGACACGAAACGAGCGGTTTGTGTGAGAAAACGAACAGTATTTATATAGTTTTTACCTCTTATACACAGCCATGTCCAAGTGATCTGATCTGACGTGTGCGCAGACTGGTGCATAGATATATACACTAGATGTCGCCGTAAAGACATTCGTTCCAATGAACTGCCGTAGACAAGGCGACATCTAGTGTGTATATATCTATGCACCAGTCTGCGTACACGTCAGATCAGATCACTTGGACATGGCTGTGTATAAGAGGTAAAAACTATATAAATACTGTTCGTTTTCTCACACAAACCGCTCGTTTCGTGTCTTAGGCCATCAATGTGTACTTACGATGGGGAATTGTTTAATTTGGACAACGGGGAATTGTTTTAATTTGGACTCTGTGCATGCTGTTTGACGCGGTGACCATAGACCTGCATTATATGACTGACAGACAAGAACGGTTTGACCTAAAAATATCAAAATTGAAACTACTGCGGAAAAAAAAGACACCTACATCTTGGATGCCCTTGAGGTAAGCTAAAACATACCAAAAATTCATTTCAAAGTGAACTATCCCTTTAAGGTGCTTGAGACTTCATTGTTTTTGTTTAGCATTAGAATCATAAGACTAATTTTTGGTATGCAGTTTATACAGTATATTACTGTTTCACAACATTTTGAAGACAAGAAGAAACATAATTCGCTATGTTTTTAACATCCATCCATATTGTGACACATTATTAATATGGTCATTTAGATCAGTTTTACTGTTGTCTCTAACACTTCCCACATTTATGACAGTTCTAGCAGTTCTCTGTTTGCCTCTCAGGTCAGGAGCGTTGCATGTGGGTGATCATATTCTGTCTATAGACGGCACCAGCACAGAGCACTGCTCGGTCCTGGAGGCAACGCAGCTGCTGGCCAGCACTTCTGATCAGACCAAACTCGAGATCCTACCCGCACACCAAACACGCCTGCCCGGAAAACCCCAGGACACTGGTGAGAGAAGGGGGGAAAAAAATGTGGAATTTGGCGCAGTTTTCCAGACATGGATTAGGCTTAATCAGAGGCGTCTTCAACAGATGGCTAAATCTGATCTTGGAACAGGCCTTAACTGTGTCTGGAGAACTGTCTGTGAATGGGTCAATGACACAACACTTTTTTTTTAATCTGTTAATTTATTTGAAAACAAATCATAAATGCAAGTCTTACGTCTTCTATAATAAACATGTTTTTATTTTCTTCTTTTTTTTTTTTTTCTTCGGGGAAAAATATATTTAATATGATTAAATATTAATAAAAAATATTAGTTTATACAAATATTATAAACATTGAGAAACTTTCGTCCATGAAATCAAAATCATGGCAGATTGTAAAATATCATGTGGTACAGCCATGTAATAAAATACAGTGATATTTAACAATTAATAATTCACGATGTTGGTGTATAAAAAATGTATCATTACTTTTTACTTAATGGTTACATCACGATATTTTAATTTGTAAAATAAACGTCTTTTTTTTACTAAAACATAAGAAACCATAAATAGATACATTACATTTCAAAGAACTTGGTACATGGATTGTTAATTATTTTCCCGCTTTATCTGAGACAGTCATTGAGCAAATTCATTATTAATATATATTTGATGTGATTAAATATAAATAAAAAGAAACAGTTTATAAAAGTATTATAAACATTGCGAAACTTTTCGTCCACCAAATCAAAGTCATGACATTTGTAAAAATACTTTTACCTTGAAAAATATGTTTTTTTGGGGGGAAAATAATGATTAAGATCACAAGGTGTACATTTTTATTATTATTTTTGGTTGGTTGCACAACATAAATATACATGAATAACATAATTTTTTTTTTTTTTAAATCTACGAAAAATAAGAAAATCTTCAAAACCATAAGAACCAAGAAATTACAAAGAAAAATTTTAACTATATTTTAAAACATTTTCTTTTTTGCTTTCTTTATCCTTTTTGTCATTTAGCAAATAATTATTATATTTAACCCTTAAATGCATGAATGTTTCACCAATCATTGTTCAGATCTTTAGCGACCCAGAACAATATAAAGCTCTCCTAATATTAGAGTAATAATTACAGCAAATAAAATAAAGCATATTTTGTTATCTTCTGGAGCTTGGAAGGGTTCAGTTTGAGCAGATGTTTCATACCATCATCACTGTCCTCGTCAGAGCTCATTTCCCAGTACATTCAGCATCTGGCTCATATCCGCCATCTCAAACATATTATTAAAACCATTTTCAACCACCTTGAGGTATAAAGGTGAACTGCACTTATTCAATCATCAAAGATTCAATAATTATTGTGCAGAAAAATATACATTCACTGAAATATACTTACTGTATACTAAGAAGGATAATGTCTAACTAAAATGAATGAGGAGGAGGTGTTTGTTTAAGGGTTGTAATGGTATTTGATCATGGTAATCATTCAAAACCTTCACATTGAACCACAGTGCTTTTTAACAAGGGTTACGGCAACTCTTTCTCTGTTTATTTCAAAGGAGGTCACATCATTTTCTTGCTAATTATAGCGATATAAACTTCACATGTATCCTCTTCGGATGCCCAAATGAGGACGAGAAAACGTGGATGCCGAGACTTGCTCTGTCATCTCATCTGCCGTCATCTCATTTAATTAGCTTCTCGCTCTGCTTGATGTCGCCCCACGAGTTTTAGACTGCGGGACAGATTTAATCACGGAGACCCGCTCACCCTAGAAAACCAACAGGCTGCGGCCCGATAATAAACCGAGACGCGGTGGACGAAGACCCAGATTAGTTCTTTTCAGCCCCGTTTATATGCAAATTCAGGAGATGAACAGATGTCCAATGGTGCAGACCACATTGCGTTAAAAGCCTGAATTAGTATACGCTTTTACAGCATGCATGAGATCCTCTGAGAATCTAATCAATAGCGTATTATCATAGAGCGTATGATGTAATTGCAGGACTTTATTGGATGCAACCAATGATTGGTCCAATTATAGACGACGTTGAAACTTCAGACTTGCTACTTCTGGTTCTCCAATCATCCAGAACCGTAGATGCCCATCGATTTCAATCTAGTCCAATTCTTGCCCCACGTCTGCCGCCATGTTTCTGTTGCTCAGCATTTAATTACGCCTGCTAAAGCTCCAAGATGGCCTCTTGAGTTGATACATTGCTTGCATGCATCGTAAAAACAGAGTTTATGATGCCAGGACAGCCTTGACGTCCAGATTTTTTTGGGCACAGGTACAAACGTCCCTAACGGATACGGACAAGTAAAGTGGTTTAGTTTTTCAGCATCTGATCTGACACTATATAGGTCATTCCCTGCCGCGCTGAGAACCCGAGAGAGGAAGTGGAAGGCTATAATGATGGGAAAATATATTTGCGTGTGTGAACCATCAGCCCCGGCATGACTTCAATCAAGAATTGACACCCACTCGCTGGGCCCGTGTCGAAATGTCATGGAAGTTTGGGAGAATAAATGGAGTTTGATATTTTGCCAAATGACTCCTACATTTTGAATTCTCATTTTCCATATGCAAATATTATAGCTGACCTTGTTAGGGGAAGAAAATAAAGTATGTCTGGTAACCAGCTCATTTGGGATCGCTGTCTTTGAGATCTTAATAGATATACATATTTGGTATATCCAAAGCAACATTGATATTATGTTACATATGGTAGAAGTTAGCCAATTAGATTGACGCTTGTCATTTATTGTGCATTATGATCTGAAAAAATCTAGTTTAAAACACATGATAAGATCTTACAAATGTAATATTTGTATTAACATTGGTTTCATTTTGAAAAGACAACAAAATGCTTAAATTTAAATGTAATGGGGTGTAGTAAAAATAATCATACACTATAAAATATCTTATTTTTTTAAGTTAAGTATTTTCAAGGTAACCCCCATACCATCATAATTTTTTGTATAACATTTAATTTAACCTGAACTGACTTTGCCTTGTCATACAAAGTTTAAATTATGATACTTAAAACCTCTCTATGACATAATTTCCTATTTTATGTTGTTTCCCTCCTTAATGTTTATACATATTGGTATTGGTATACATATTTACATGATTTGGCGGACAAACTTTTTTCCAATATTTACAGTATTTGAACAAACTCAATCAAAGTTAACTTTGAGTTAAGTTTAGGTAATATTTTCACATGTATTTTTGATTTTATTCCCCAAAATATCTAAAATGAATTTCACTTTAAAGTCATTCTATGTAGGAATTGCATTTTCTATGTATTTTTGAATACATTAATACACTGTTAAAAAAAAAAAAAAAAAAAAAGATCAGTAATGACAACATATGTTTTACATTGCTTTAACTCATCAAAATAAGTAACTCTACCCCAAGTTATACAAGATTCAACTAATTTTTAAGTCAGTTTAATGTAATTTAAGTTGAAATTACTTAAACATTGTACTTAAAAATGTAAGGCAGCAAAAAAATGTTTACAGTGTTGATCTGAAGAGAAAAAAAGCGTTATGTCATTGACCCATGATGGTACTGCACATCCTACTTTGGATGGAAGACAGCAACATTTAGAATTTTGTAAATTTTTTTAGATTAATCATTTGCAAAGTGTGTCTGTATTTTGCAATACAGAAATTAACTACACCGAATCTTATAACAAATTATCCCAAGCCACTGCTAATAACCTCAGCGCCAGTCACCTGCTGGTTCAATTTGTGTTTTAGATAAATGACGTGCTCTTAAAAAAGCAGAATTGTAATCTCCTTACTCAAATTAAGCTCCCGTCACATCAGCCTGTGTGGGAGACTTTACCGTCACCATTCCTGGTGTTCTCAATTCCCACATCAAGAGACAGAGTTGTGTTTCTTCAAGACATAGCAGACGAGCTTAGCATAAGCCACAAGCGAGGGGGATTTAGCTCTCAAACGTTAGAAGATGCTTCATTGGTGCTCACACGAACAGATAGTAGTATTTAACCTGGCTTGTGAAAATCTGTCTGAAAGTGGCATTGATTAGCGTCTCATCACATCCTGTGTGGCGAAAATACAAACATAATGCTAATATGTAGTGTTGCGTGTGCAGGAGATGATGGTTGTTTAGTTGCATACTAAAGATTAAAAGTAGTGAGTAGACTTCATTAAAACCTTAATGTGTAACCACACACACAAATACACACATTTCCCCCCAAGCGTTTTAAAGCTTCTTATGGTTTTCCAGAGATGGAGGTACAGCTAAGCTAAGTTAAAGTTAAGTTGATGAATGTCACATACTGTATGTGATGTGGCGTTTCACATCATTAATACCCTGCTGGAAAATCCATCTCAAGTTGGTAGTGTGTTTTGGAACATGGTAACTGGTTTCTATGGTTCAAAATGGTAAACCACCTTGGACTAACAAACCAGTTGCCTGCTAGACGTACTTACGCACCTTAAGGTGGTAAGATTGATTTTTGGAATATGGTCGCTGGTCAACCAGGTAATGACCAACTTTGACCAGCTAGAAACTAGCTACCATATCCATAGACACAATTACTAGCTTCAGATGGATTTTCCAGCAGGGAAAATATACTAAGCATGTTAGATTCAGTAATAAGTTCAAATATCTAAATTATTATCTGCAGAAGGTTTGTATTTTATGTATTTTTATGTATAGTTACATATTCTATAGAATGCATTTAGAATATGTAGAATACATTTAATGTACTTGTTTCCACTTCAGAGAAAATATAAAAAGATAGTTTAAAATAATAGTAGTCGCAGGTTATGAGAAATAAAAGTGCAATTGTGAGAAATCACAATTTCTTATGAGATATAGTCACAATTGTGAGATATACAGTAACAATTACAAGAAATAATGTACAAATGAGCAACAAAATTAGAAATTAAGTCACAGTTACAAGTCGCAATCATGAGATATATTCACAAGTACGATAGTCACATTTATGAGATATAGTCGCAATTACAAAAAAAGTCACATTTATGAGATAAAGTCACAATAACAAGTCACATTTATGAGATATAGTCACAATTACAATAAAGTCACATTTATGAGATATAGTCACAATTACGATAGTCACATTTATGAGATATAGTCACAATTACGATAGTCACATTTATGAGATATAGTCACAATTACAATAAAGTCACATTTATGAGATATAGTCACAATAACAATATTCACATTTATGAGACCAAGGGCCCTATTTTAACGATCTGAAACGCAAGTATCAAGCGCGAAACGCAAGTAACTTTGTGGGTGGGTCTTGGGCGCTGTTGCTATTATACCGGCGGGATAAATGACTCTTGCGCCCGACGCAAATCTAAAATGGGTTGGTCTGAAGTAGCTTCATTATTCATAGGTGTGGTTTGGGCGTAACGTGAAATAAACCAATCAGAGCGACATCTCACATTCCCTTTAAAAGCAGGCGCGCTTGTTCCATGGCGGCTTGCTATTATAACGGCGGATTTGCCAGGAGCGGTTCACAGCCGAGGAGACCGATGTGCAAAGTCAATTGCGCTGGGTGCAAGATAGGGCCCATAGTCACAATAACAATAGTCACATTTATGAGATATTGTCACAATCAAAATAGTCACATTTATGAGATATAGTCACAATTACGATAAAGTCACATTTATGAGATATAAATATTATTATCCTATTTTAAGGATCTAAGCGCATGGTCTAAAGCGCAGGGCGCAAACGCACTTAGGGCGGGTCCGAATCCACTTTTGCTAGTTTAACGATGGGAAAAATGGTCGGCGCAACCGGCGCATGGTCTAAAAGGGTTGACCCTATTCTCTTAATGAGTAATGGGTGTGTTTTGGGCTCTACGTGCAATAAACTAATCAGAGTCCCATTCACAAAATAATAAAATAATAAAAAAGAAGTCTCAATTATGAGATATATAGTCGCAATTGCGCGAAATAAAGTCCCAGTTACAAGAAAATGACTCAATTATGGGAAATAGTTACAATTATGAGATATAAAATCACACTTATTAGTTATAGTCACAATTATGAGAAATAAAGTCACATTTTGTAAAATTAAGTTGCAATCATGAGGAAAAAAGGCACAAGTACAAGATAGTCACAATTACGAGAAATGCTGTCGCAATTTTGATATAGTTGATATAGTATATCGCAATTATGAGAAATAAATTCCCAGTTATGAGAAATAAAGTCCCAATTACAAGATATAGACCTTATTTACATCAATGCCATCTTTGGACTTGTGAGGCTGTCATAATTACAATCATAATATTCAGCCAATGTTTTATTAATAATGTTGCCAATTGGTAGGCTTTCGCAGTCTATGGTAATATTAATACTTGAAAAATTTGTTTGTTTTTTTTCAGCACATTTTTAATTAATTTTGTTTGATAAACAATTGTGATTCTGCATTTGGTCGTCACTTGATGTCCAGAATCTGGGTCCAAAACCACTGCCCTGTAATAAATTACTTGTTCAAATGTGCTTGATTAATTTATCAAATAAATTATACTGTCTTTTAAATTCAGTCTTCTGCTACCGTCAGACTTACTGCATTATAAGAGCTTGGAGATACTGCAGTCCTCCAGAACAAATGAGAACAAGCACAAACAGAGGCACTCAATTATACGGCCTGCCTCTAGCAGCAGGACTTCATTAGCCTGTTTGCTAATGAGCTTTCTCATTGTTTTGCATGCACATTCATTTTCCACAGACCAGTATTAGAGACGATAATGCGACTTCAACGGACCCTCAAGACTCCAAATGATGGATTTCAGTGTTCAAATGAGTATTAATGAGAACAATATTTAAAGAACACCACATAGTTGGAGTACATAAAGTTGCATATGTATATAAAAATGTTTTGAACCATTTTGTCATTCTTTATTCTGAGAAGCATGTAATTCATTTCTCAACTCAATTTAGTCATTCATTTTGTGTGTTTAGTGAAAGTTCAGAAAAGTGACCACCCGCACTGCTGGGACCCCTGTGTGAACTACTGCCATTCTCAACATCCTGGTCACTGCAAGACATCGACATGGACCTCTGCTTCCAGTAACCCATCCAGCTCTCAGGATTACTGCAAATGTAACCACAATAAATCATTTTTAAAGTTACAGTTATCCCCTTTTAAAATGAGTATTTTCAAACGCAGTAAAAATACTGCAAATTTTAAATGGGCATTAAAGTGTATCATTGTTCTGCGAAATTTTCCGGATGTTATACACTCATTTAAAGTCACCATGGAATCAAAATTGACAATTCTCCTCTTCCTTCTACTGTAGAAAAATAAAGCCAAAATATCCCAGGAACGGTCGTTGCTGATTATGTTGTTCGTAGCTAGAGTCCCGACTCAATCTCAAGCACTACTGACAATCATGACGTTACACCCTGTTTTTATAGCATCAAATAATGAACTAAAACCAAACTTATTGAAAAAAATACCTAAAATGACATAAACTATCTTTGGAAAAACAATTATTTTAAGTGTAATTGTAATTTTTTGGCTAGCGTCCCATTCGATTAAGTGTTCAAGTTGGTCACGCACCTTGAATTTGCCACATTGACCAAAGGAAAGGTGCTTGGTACATTGACAATAGACAATGGACGTTTTTGGAAATGTTGCTAATGTGACAGCACAATTTTGCAGTGTTTTTTGTTTTGTTTTTGCTCCAAAACAGTCATAATTTAGTTTTCACATTTTCTTCATGAAATCTATTTCTCTATCATCCATCTTCTGTTACTTGTGAAATGGCATTACGTTTATATGGAAAATGGTTCTTAACCCAGACATCCAACTCCCAGTGGTTGCCTCCAAATCGAATATAACATCCCCTTAAATAACAAATGCTTAGAGGAGTGGATAGATCTGCAAAGACTAGCAAGGGACCAATAGAATATGGATCATTAACCTGCAGTGAGCCACTCAGTCAATTGGACCATTGCCATCTCTTTGATTTAATTTTTTTTTTTTAAATACAGTTACACTGCCTGAGTTTTCCACTTTCTTCTCCCTAGCTATAGTCTGCACTAACTTCTCTCCTGGGTCCACCACCACATCGGGCATGACCAGCCAGGGTTCCAGCACGCTGCCCCGGGCCGCTCCTCCCATGAGCCCTCGCAACTCCATGCTAAAGAGAAGACAGCGGAAAAAAGAGCACAAGAGCTCCTGTAGGTGACTGGATCGGTTTTAATGTTGTGATATTTTCTGCATGAAGGGGTCTACGATAGTAACTAAATTATATCTTATAAATGACTGATTTGTAATGCTCTATGTAGGCTTTTAAATGGCTTTTCATACAGACTATACACCTGACTGATTCAATTAAAGTTAGCATGTTGCTAAGCTAATTACACAATAGTCTATTAGTGCATTCAAGTCATGTCGGAAAGATCGTTTTTACAGGTTGAATGCTTATGAATGCCACCAAAAAATTCGGAATTACAAGTGAAGAAACTGAGCCTCCGAGTTTGCGCCGTGTAAGTAAGAAAACATGGTGGACTCAACTAGCTAAGTTACGATATAATATAGATACAAGCCAGTTTACAACACCTTCATAAATTCAATAAATACATAAAAAAGCAAAAACTCACCTGATGAGTATTCTTAATTCATCATATTGTATTTAAAAAATCTTGCTGCTTTTTTTGTAGAAAAGATCTTGCTCAGACCAAACTGGTTTAAGCGCACCTGACATCGTAATTACACAATCCCAACTATAAATACAAACTTCCCAGAAGGATTTGAATGCACCCATAAGCACTGTTAGGCAACATAGCATGCAGATATTGGCTAAATAGTCTGTTTTTAATTAGTTTAACTATTTTTTATGTGTCAATTAAACTTTTTACTTACAAATGTAAGCATATTGCTAAGCTAATGACTCAGAACTCCAGGCACAACTAAGCAATACCTAGCGCACACGATTACTGGGTAAATAATCAATTTTTTTATTAGATTGACCTATTTATCTGTCGATTGAACTTTTAGTTAGATGTTAGCATGTTGCTAAGCTAACAACACAGTACTCTAAGCACTGTTAGAAACAGAGTCTAACTAGTCTACTTGTTATTCAACTGTTTTTATCTATCAATAAAACATTTTTTACTTGTAGAAATGTTAGCATGTTGCTAAGCTAGCAACAAAAAGCACTAACAACACATCTTGCTTCATTCCTTCATCTTGCATAGATTTTTCAACAGGTTTTGGAAATAGATTCACTTTTAGGGACTGTTCACACAGAACTCGTTTTTTTGCACTCAACTGCGCTGCTTTTCCATTGTTTCGTTTTTTTTGTGTGTGTAAACAACAGCTTGTTCGACCATTGCGTTTGTGTCTCGTGCATGATTTTAAATGCATCTCTACACTTTGCAGGGTTTTTTTTCCCATTCCATTTCCATGTGCCTCGTGTTTTTAAATGCAAAAACGTGTTCTGTGAATGGTCCCTTAATGGGTTAAATCCAGTACATTAATGATACCTCTGTGTTGATATTTCTTTCTGTTTAGCCGTGTCTTTAGCCTCAAGTTCTGTGGGCCCTGGTGGTCAGATAGTCCACACAGAGTCCAGTGAGGTCACTCTGAGAGGAGACCCTCTCAATGGGTTTGGGGTTCAGCTACAAGGTGGAATATTTGCGACAGAGACCCTCTCTGCACCCCCTCTTATACGCTTCATCGAGCCGGACAGCTCGGCCGAAAGGTACGTCCCAAACTTTAACTCAACCGTTATATCCATGCTCAATCATGCACATATAAAAACACTATTCGGTGTGCCACAGCAGACTGAGGATCCGTTAAAAATGCAACCAGATCTTGTAAAGACTTCTATTTGTTTGTTTTTTAAGATTATGCCTTACGACAGAGCAGGCGTACACTGTCTCGGAGAGAGGCGCTTGAAAATGATCAAGCTGGATGTGTGTTGATATTACCTCAGAATCTGGGTCAACACTCGGCAGGAGACTCACACAGCAAAAATCACGCCTTTTATCAGCAACGTTTAAGAAAGAGGCATTAATTTTTAATATATTAAGAGACTGGAATGTGTCACTGTTGCATTTTGTGTTAAAAGGGAGGGAAAAGTTTAGGAAGGGTCTCCAAAACTAAACTCTATCCACTGGAAAGAAAAATCACAAAAGAACGTCTTCAACATCTCATCTGAACATGCGTTTTCTTAGACAGCTTTGATACCAAATGGAGAGCGAATGGATCCTAGCTTACAGTATGTTTCTCCTGAGAAAAAGACCCCATAATCTCACTTCACAACTAGAGTTTCATAAGAGATCTCAATGATGTCTCAAACAGCTCTTGGATATGCCAAGATACCAAAGTCTTCAATCAGAAGTTCAAAATCTAAACATTAATCATCAGATTGTTCTGAGAGCAGATGAGAGCCACTTTCATTTTATAGCTCCAAACTCTTACTGCATGTCAACAATTGTCTCAATTGGGTCTCTTTGTGTTTGTCCAAAGATATTTTGGAGAAACATCTGAGACTGAGTTGCTACATCAGCAGCTTTGTTAACTTTTACTAACATTTTGCTTGTCTCATTTGGGTCTCTTACTATTTGTCCAAATTTTATAAGAAATATCTGAAAATAAGTTTGCTTTGCTAACTTTTAACATTTGAACAAGTCTAACTCTTATTGCATGCCAACAATTGTCTCAAGGTCTCTTTTTATTTATCCAGAAAATCATAACATCCGAAACTAAGTTGCCACAGACGGTCTCAGCTGTTTTACTATGCTACAATTTGATTAACTATAGCTCTAAATGCTTCTTGCATGTCAAAGATTGTCTCATGGGTCACTTTTTATTTGTCTACCAGAATGGAGAAAAATCTAAGGCTAAGTTAATACAAATGTGCCTTATAGTGCTAACTATAGCTCTAAGTTCTTACTGTCTGTCAACAATTGTCTCATTTGGGTCTCTTTTTATTTGTCCAAAGGGGATAGCATCTTAGACAAAGGTGCTACATCTGCTGCTTTGCTAACTTTTGCTAGAGTTTGGCTGGCCACAGTAACTATTGTTCTCTCTATAACTCTTACTGCATTTCAGCAATGTAGGTATCATTTCATACAGGTGTTATTTCAGCTGTTTTGCTAACATTTTGCTAACGATAGTTCTAAGTTCTAAGTTCTTGATGTATATCAACGATGGTCTTGTTTCTTTTTATTCATCCAAAGGAAGTTTAGGATAAGCATCTGAGACAAATGTGCTGCATCTACTGCTTTGCTAACTTTTGCTAGCGTTTGGCTAACTATTGCTCTCTCCAAAACTCTTACTTTGTCAATAATTTAGGTCTCTTTGTAGGAATTTTAGGAGAAACATCTGAGACTAAGTTCATACAAAGGTGCTTTTTTAGCTGTTTTGCTAACAATTTGCTAACTTCATCCACACATTCTCTCTAACGTCAGCAAACCCGACACAAGAAAATGCCTCACCATGACAGAGTCAAGCGCTACTTTTATTTGCTGTCACTGGATGAGACCCTAAACAAACTCACCATATATATATTCAAACCTGTAAATGTGTCCGTTTCTGTTTGTTTTTGTAGCTCAGTGCGTGAGTCAGTCCCGGTGTGAGATTGTTGTACCATGAAGCGAGTGATCTGATGTGTGTTGAGCTGTATTGTACTGTGGCAGTGTGT
This sequence comes from Leuciscus idus, assembly GCA_021554675.1. Classification (NCBI taxonomy): domain Eukaryota; kingdom Metazoa; phylum Chordata; class Actinopteri; order Cypriniformes; family Leuciscidae; genus Leuciscus; species Leuciscus idus. Next base: position 38,934,417 of record CM038625.1, read on the forward strand.
GACATTTGTGGTGTTTGGCCTGGAAGTCACTAAATGTCAGGTCAGTTGTTGTCATCCATACATACACGGCTTCCCACAGTGACATTGGGCTTGCATTTAGAACCATGTGAATACAATATGCTTATTGTAAGTCATGCATTTTTGTTGTTCGTGTTTGATAAAATCAACTTTTTATATTGACATTATTTTTGTACAGTCAGACTTGTGACTATTTGCATGAAGTCTGGTCCACTTTACACCTTATTTTGGCCAAGAACCGCCCAATTGACCTATCGGTAAGCCCCGCTCCTCTTAGTTACTGTTGCGAACTCGGACAAATAATGAGTTGCTAACTGTCATTTAATGACAGCTGTCAGTGTGAAAACCTTGTCCCAATATGTTTTTGATACATTTTGGACACAGAAGGACCACCTCTCGTCGAGGAGCATTCATGCAGGACTTATATATACCATGGAGGGATATATAAAAGATTTTAAAATAAATACGGTGTAACAAGATTAATTTGGAAGCAAGGGTTACAGATCGCAATGCAAGCGGGAGAAGCCTCATGTTACGGTCGTCACAATCGCAGGATCAACACTGTTAATGTACCGCAGGGTAAGATTAAATTAATTTACATTTAACCAGTTTAATATGGAGAGGCACTGAATTGTAAACCAGTCTGTATATGACATGAGCACAGTTAGCTATTTAGGTTTATACGTTAGCATGGATGTTTTCGTCTTGATTGGGATTGGGGTTGAATCCTTAAGGAACCAGGTTACTGTGCCCACATCATTGGATAAATACACAACTTAATCTTAATCGTAGTCTTGTTTGGGTTTAAGAAATGTGATAAAAGAAATCCCATTACCATTTTTTTTTTACATAAAAACCATCAGAGTGCTTCAGATCTTCCAATATTTCTCTATGGCGCCGAAACCTAAAGATGTCCGAGTTCCAGTCCCCGTGCAACTGATACTCAACTGCCATTGGCTCGTCCGCGAGCGAGGGGAGGGGCTTACCGATAGGTCAATTAAAATCAATCGCTGGATGAAGGAAACAAGAAACCACCAATATTTCTAGAGCTTTTTAGTACTTCTCTCGTTTTGATTGGCAGGTGTGGCCTTCTCCAGGTTGGAGACAGAGTCTTATCCATCAATGGAATTCCTACAGAAGATGGAACGCTGGAAGAGGCCAATCAGCTGCTCCGAGATGCTGCTCTGGCCAATAAGGTCACACTAGAGATTGAGTTTGATGTGGCAGGTTAGTGAGCTTTCCCGTGATTTCCACGGAGAGTTCATAAAACATGAACTATTTCAGTTTCTAATGGTATTTGATTGAAAATCGGTATTTGTGTTTCAACATCATTTATTACTTACTTTGCTGTATGGCCAGAATCTGTTGTGCCTAGCAGTGGAACTTTCCATGTGAAGCTGCAGAAGAAAAGAGGAGTGGAGCTGGGCATCACTATCAGTGGTAAGACCTGAATATTCACTCTTGACTGGGGATATCTGGGGATATTCTTCATTTAGTTTGGTCCACATTGCCGCATAACTTATTTTTGCTTTCCTGATGTTTTCATTTTCATTCAATTCCCTTTGAATCTTTTTTTTCTGTGGAGATTTTAAGATTTAAGATGTTCTCTCCCTGGCCTATTTTTCCATTCTCCGTTTCACTCTTCAAACTCACAGAGATGTAGTTAAATTTGATATCCCTAAAGACATGGAAAATAAACCCCATACAAGTGTTTTGACATCCACTCCAGTCGTCATGTTCTGTGTCGCCAAACACGGATCGGTTTTCCTCATGGAGCGTGTTCATATCCAGACCACCCGATACGGCACATCCCATCTCGTCCATGTCATGAAGTTATATTAGCCCTGATAAACCGAGCCCCTTCTCTGAGGAAGTGTTTACGCTGCTCTCCCAGGCTTTCCGTGGGCTTGTTTACTCAAGAAGTGCTCTTGCGTCTGTCTGGCTTCTTTCCATCTGACGTTCCTCTGAAGCTTCTTTACACTAAGGGATCATGGGCCGTTAAACTTGTATTTTACTTGCACGAGGGTTGATTTGAATCTCAAGCTTCGCCACGTGCACAAGAAGTGTGTCCGTCAGTCATAGGACTAAAGCAGAAGCACTTCTGACAGATTCAGAGCCTGAAAGTTTAAGTACAATTCTTATCTCGTCCGTCAGACGTCTTAGACATCTTACTGTACTTGGCGTATAGTAATGCGTAACATGCACTTTGAAGGTATGAATAGAGTTTGAAATAGAGCTGCATTATTCTAGAGAAATTTAGATTCACGATTTTTTTGTTTCAAATAGAGATCACGATTCTCCCGCGATTCTGAACAGACAACAAAACAAAATAACGTCATTAGAATATGTTCTGACAAAATGTTAATTTCTGTGGTCTATTTAAAAAAAAATGTATGAATGATTCAATGACTTGCTCATAAAGGCCCCACTTGTTTCATTACTGGATGAGTCAGCGTTTTTGAACGAATCTCTTGAATGAATGATTCAATGACTCACTCAAACACTTGTTTCATTACTGGATGAATCAGTGTTTTTTGAACGAATCTCTTGAATGAACGATTCAATGAATCACTCATACACTTTACTTGTTTCATTACTGGATGAATTAAAGTTTTTGAACGAATCTCTTGAATGAATGATTCAATGTCTCACTCATACACTTTACTTGTTTCATTGCTGGATGAATCAGTGTTTTTGAATGAATCTCTTGAATGAACAATTCAATGAATCACTCATACACTTTACTTGTTTCATTACTGGATGAATTAACGTTTTTGAACGAATCTCTTGAATGAATGATTCAATGACTCACTCATACACTTTACTTGTTTCATTGCTGGATGAATCAGTGTTTTTGAACAAATCTCTTGAATGAATGATTCAATGACTCACTCATACACTTGTTTCATTACTGGATGAATCAGCGTTTTTGAACAAATCTCTTGAATGAATGATTCAATGACTCACTCATACACTTAACTTGTTTCTTTACTGGATGAATCAGAGTTTTTTAATGAATCTCTTCAGTGACAAATGCATTTTGTACAAATACACACAATTATATTGTAAATAGCTAGTTGCATAAGGTATCAATTTTTAAGCATATTTACTGCATATATTTTTAACAGACACTTTTATCACTTAATTAGTAAATGTGTTCACAGAAAATAAATAAATAAACAAATACATTGCATTGTTATTATTTTATCATTATTTTAGATGATTACTGATGTATTATATATTATTATGAAAATTTAGTGTTTAGTCATTTTGCGTACATTTAATTCGCCATCAAAAAATAATAACATTTAAGGACTAATTTTATTAGTACAGTTACTTCAAAGTCTAATCTATTGGATACATTTTTTTTATTATTTATATATTTTATTATATATTATTTTAAATTTAAATTTATTATTATATATTATTATTTTATTATTGCATTATTATTTTACATTTTCATTTAATAATTTTTTTCTATATATTATTGATTTGTTGTGTTATTTTATATTTTTAATTTAGCGTTTAGTCATTTCCTATTCATTTCATTTGCCATCATAATTTCTTATTCAAAGTACACATCTTCAAACGATTCATTTTATCATTACAGTTCCCTGAAAATCGAATCCATTGGCGAAAATAAATGCACTATTTAATTTATTATTATATATAATTTATTTATTGTTATGTTTTTCAATTCATTAAATTCATGCAATTCATTTAAAAATATAATATTTATAGAGTTATACCAAATAAATATTTTAAAAAATCGGTTTTCGGCCAAGTGCATCCTAAATTTTCGGTTTCGGTGCAACGCTATTATTTTAAATGTTCATGCAATTTATTATATTTTATTTGACTGATTTGGTATGTGATTTTGGTTCTTCTGGCCCAGCTTGAAGGAGCGTGTGAACTGCAGTCAAGCTTGATTGTGACTGTAAGATCATCCTCTTTCCTCTGGCTCTCTCTCTTCATCTCTCGCCCAGTTAAATCTTTCTCCCAGAAATACTTTCTGCTGAGTATCTGAACATAACGGATGATGTGTCGTGTGTTTTCAGCAGCCTCAGGCGGAGAGCATTGTGTGTGTTCCAGCTCTTCAGACCAAATCTTGAGATGTGAAACGTGGTTTTCGGATCCTCTATATATTACCATGGTATTCTTCGAATTAGCTTTGAGTACAATTTAAATTCCATGATATATATCAAAGCACCGTGTGCCATGGCACTTTTTCATGGAGGATACTCTCATCACCCATGATAAACTGGGGGAAAACCTTCTTTTTTCACTTGAAAACACTTGTGAGTTCATTTGCATCTGTTAGAAAGCCAAACAGCCAATGGATGATGGGTATTTTTACACTTGTGATGGAATTTTGGTCTTGAAATGTTTTATTCTATCTGTACAAAATATTCCCTCTGAACGTCTTGCTCATGCCTAAGCTGGATCCAGTTTTGATTTTTGCCTTGAAACCGTGTTTGTGGGGGTGTGTTTTAGTGTGTGTGTGTGTGTGTGTGTGTGTGTGTGTCACACTGAAACACTGCTGTTTTCCCATCTTTCTGCAGCCAGTAAGAAACCAGGAGAGCCTCTTATAATCTCTGACATTAAAAAAGGCAGCATGGCCCACAGGTATGAACACACACAGCCAAAAACACTTTTAAAATGTTTATGATCCTAAGATGATCCTAAATATAAATCTTTTTTTTTTTTTTTTTTTATCATTTTAACTTCCTCTCAGAAATATAAATCCCTATAAATATACTTGATCTTAGAAATATAAATCCATTTCATTTTATATATAATTAGTTTTGCTTCTTATAAATATAAATATATATAAAATTATATTTATTTATTTATTTATTTTTATTTTAAGACTTAGAATTATAATATTCAGATTATACGTGGAAATTTTAAAATAAAATTTGAAACATGATATCTGATTCTGAAGTATTTTTGCTCTTATAAATATAAATCAATTTGTGTGTGTGTGTGTTTGTCTGTGAGTGTGTGTGTGTTGTGTATGTGTGTGTGAGTGTGTGATTTTGTCCTAGAAATGTATATCTGTTTTATTTAGATATATTTAAATACATTTATTTAAACATATATTTATAAAAAAAAAAACATGATTTATATATTTAAGAGCTAAAACAATTATTATTGTTGTTATTTTTATATTAAAAAAAAGAGATTTAAAAAATGATTTTAGAAATGAGTCATATTTCATTTTATATATAATTGTTTTTGCTTCTAAATATAAAAATTTAAATAATTGTATTATTTTTAAGGTTTTTGCTCTTAGTATGTCCATTTTATTTTTATTTTATTTTATATAATTGTTTTTGCTTCTTAGTAATATAAATCCCTTAAATCTTATCTGCTTTATTTTAAGACTTAACATTTTTATATTCATATTATATTTTGAATCTATAAAATAAAATGTTATACATGATATCGAATCCTGAAATATTCCACAGACAAATTAGAATTATTATCGATTACATTATTATGTATAATGTCCAGTAGGGGGTGACGAACTCCATATATGATTTATTACAGTCAAATAGAGTGCTTTCTTTACATGCTTTATTATATAAAGTTGATATTTTATAATCGTAAATACTCGTTCTATCCTTTCTCGTTTGGAGAAAGAGAAAAGAAGTGCAGAGTTTGTCGAGGACTCGCTCCTCAGGCTTTCCTCGTGTTTGTCTGTGGGACTGAAGTGCATTTGATGTTTTTTTCCCTGCAGAACAGGAACTCTGGAGCCCGGAGACAAGCTGCTAGCCATAGATAACATCCGCCTGGAGAACTGCTCCATGGAAGACGCCGTCCAGATCCTCCAGCTCAGCGAAGACCTGGTCAAACTCAAAATCCGCAAGGATGAGGACAACTCAGGTGTGTGTGCTGATGTGGACCCGCCGTCCATCCCACTAAACCTGTGAAGAACACGTGAAGCTCATCGGTTCCTATTTTAAAAGAAAGAAATGGGGAATTATATATGTAGCTTTTAGGATGACTGTGTATTTGGATGTTTTGGGCTTTTGAGTTTCCTTCTCTTTATCAATATTCTCTTAGAAGATTTTCAACAGTGATTTAAATTATTACAATGTAGTAGATAAAAAAAAAATCCATCAGGATGACAAACATTATCATGATGATAGTTTATCATTTAAATAACATACATTGACATACATTGTATTATATATATATATATTGTTTTTTCCCTTTATGTATATTTATTTTTGCCTCTTAGAAATATACATTTTATTCTATTCAAATTTTATTTTATTCATTGTTTATCTTATTTATGGTTTTCTCCTCTTATATTTCCCCCTTAGAAAGATCATTTATATATGATAAAATAAAATTAACATGTATATCATTTTTAAGTTAAAAAAAAAAATATATATATATATAATTTTTTTTTTTTTACTTAAAAATGTGTTGTTTATCTGATATATAGTTATTTTTGCCTCAGAAATATAAATCCCTTTTTATTTTTTTATTTTAGATATGATTGTTTTTGCCTCTTATAAAGATAATTATTTTTATTTTGTCATATTTTTGCCTCTTATAAAAGTAAACCATTTATTTTTTATTTTGTTTGATCATTTACAACATATTACACGTAATTTAAGATACAATTATAATTTAACATTCTCATCTCATTTATCATTTATCATATCTATCATTTATGGTGATAAATGATTAAAAAATAGAAAATCTTAGAAATATAAATACTTTATTATATATATATATATATATATATATATATATAAAATTATGTTTGCCTCTTAGAAAAAAATGTAAGATGAAATATGAGCTGGTTAAATGCTTTAATTTCATTCAGCAAAAACAAAGTTATTCCAAAGTAAATCATTCAATCCAAAATCAATCAACTATTGTGATTTTAAACCATTTCAAATCACACTGAAAGCATATCAATGTGTCCTTCAACATTCAACCAGCAGGTGTCAGTAGAACTACATAAAATGTTCAAAATTCTCTTATCCAAGGAATCAACTAATGACAAATGTTGACTGATGTTCTACACCGTCAATCAAACATTTGGCCACGCCCACTCTTTCTTTGTTGCTATTTTCTGCATTTCTAATATTGAAGTCATCAAAACGATAGAAATGACACACTGTACATATCCTTTATGTGTCACTCAGTTATTTGGTTGACATGATAGACAGAGTTGTTTCAACATTTCTCATGCTTTGTTATGAGGCGAAACACAGTGTGCGGTCAGAAGAATAGCAGATGAAGTGACTCGTCGTTCCTCAGAAGTGAAACTGTGCGGGTTGAGTCAGCAGACGGGGATATTTACAGCTCCAAGAGAACATTGTGTTCACCATTCACTCATGATATGTTCATTTTTAATGCATGTCTGATATCTAAGAGTAGTTGGTCAGATGCGTGTCATTGTGTGTGTGTGTGTGTGTGTGTGTGTGTGTGTGTGTGTCCAGACGAGCAGGAGTCGTCCGGCTCCATCATCTACACGGTGGAGCTGAAGCGCTACGGTGGCCCGCTGGGCATCACCATCTCCGGCACCGAGGAGCCCTTTGACCCCATCATCATCTCAGGCCTGACCAAGAGGGGTCTCGCTGAGAGGTGAGTCCCGCCCGGATCAGACGGGTCAACTCCCAAAACACCCCTGTGACAGAGAGACACCAGCACATACACTCTCTCTCTCTCTCTCTCTCTCTCTCTTTACATTCTAAAGCCTGAATTTGGAATGATTTTTGATTATGCATTTCATAATACATATTGTTGCACAGCACACTATAAAGAATGAAAACGTGTTTATTATTTAAAAGCAATAATATTAAGAGTGGCCATAATAATAAAAATAATAATCAGGGTAATTCAGCTATATAAATTTTTTTAATAAAACCAGTCAATTTAGATACTATTCTTCTTAGCTGTTGTTGTTGTTGTTAAGTATCATTATATTATTACAGTTCATATTATTATTAATGAAATATTCGATTATTCATAATTTTAAAAAAAATCTCCCAGTTTTTTAACCTCTTTTGTCTGGTAACCTACGCTTATGCCTTATGCGGAAATATCTAAATTATTATTAATTTTAAAAAATGTAATGTTATCACTGGAAATAAAAGCAATAATAATAATAATAATTGAGTAATTCAGTCATATGAAATAGTTAAAAATATGATAATTATTATTATTATTAAAATAGTAATTATGCACTCACAATGAAACTGTTTTTCTCACATTTATTAATTAAAAGTTAGATTCTGTATTATTTTAAATATAGCACACAAGTCTACAATTATGATTTGTCATTTGTAGATCTTGGCTCACTTACAAAACACACACACACACACTCACACAACACACATACATACCCAACACACACTCACAACACACTGTGAAGCAACACATACTGTATATTGGTAATGTCAACTCAAAATATTCAAGAATGAATGTGCAACATACAATCCATCAAAGTGCATATACATATACAGCATATACATATAGACATATACAAACATATACAGTTATTTCTCCAACTATGGACTCTTTATGTCCCCATACACAAAATAAATATATTTTCAGTATATATTTTGGAATATATGCAAATATTTGAAATTGGCCCAATAAATATATTTCACACTTAACATCATATATTTTTGTTATATTTCAGAATATATTTCAATGTATTTGGAATATATGCCACATATATTTTGACACTTTTGGGGACCCATACAGAAAAAAATACATTGAAATATATTCTGAAATATAAAAAAAAATATATGATGTTAAGTGTGAAATATATTTATTGGGCCAATTTCCAAAATGTGCATATATTCCAAAATATTTACTGAAAATGTATTTCAAATATATTTCTTTTGTGTATGGGTCCCTGAGGGTCGATTTTTAAAGTGCGAGTTACTTCTCTAAAAGTCCTCAGGGCCAGATTGCCCATTCGCCGCTGTTTGTCAGCGTGTGTTTATCAGCGTGTGTTTATCAGCGTGTGTTTATCAGTGTGTGTTTATCAGCGTGACGGTGTCGTCTGTTCTCTCAGGACCGGAGCCATTCATGTCGGAGATCGCATTCTGGCCATCAACAGCGTGAGTCTGAAGGGCAAGCCGCTCAGTGAAGCCATACACCTGCTGCAGATGGCCGGAGAAACCGTCACACTCAAGATCAAGAAACAGACCGACGGTGAGTCGCAAACAACACGACCCCACGCTTATCTTCTACATGGAAATATATATTATATATGATAATCGTAACTCCCCCTTCAGACCCAGATGACAAAAATAAAGAGAACGATCTCGATACCGAGCTCAGCGACAACGAGGACGAGATGACAGACTCGCAGAAGACCAACAAGCTGTCGGACATTTACTCCGCCACCATCCCCAGCGTGGATTCAGCGATGGAGTCGTGGGACGGCTCGGGAATCGACGCCGGGTACAGCAGCCAAGGTGAGTTCAAGCTCGTAAATCTGCATACTGGTGATCTATTGACAGCCGTAGTAAAGCCTTTGACCTCGTCCGCCTCCTCCAAAGGTGCCTACATCCATCAGGCTGCTGGGATAGCGTTACACCCTCACGAGTGGCGTAACAGCAAGCAGAGGAACAGCACTCCACCCCCCGCCCGCCGCAAGAACTACCCCTTCAGTGACGGGGGGTTCAGCGAAGACGACTGGGAGAAAACTGGCGGGTGAGACTGGATGGTCATGCTCTCCAAGCTCCAAACACTCATATACTGTGCTTTCCATTCAGTGTTACTATAATTCATCGATTCATCGGAATAAATAATATTAGGGATGCATGTATATCGGCCACCATATCGGTATCGGCCGATAGATGTTCATTTTTACTAGAAAATTTGGCCGATATATTTAAGCTGATAAATAATGTGTTATTTCCTTCAGCTGAGACACTTCAGACGCGACACTGTTTAACATGATGGTTTTGAATTGCTTGAAATATGATTGGAATCACTTAAAAAAAAGGAAAATACAGTGAAAAAGTAATATAGGCTACATGAAATTATCATGAGAATGACGGCTTTTAATTGTGAGACTTTTGTTTTTGTAATTAGGCTCTTAAAAATGATCTAAAAATCTGGATTTAGATTTATCGGTCAATATATCGGTTATTGGCTTTCAAATATAAAGAATTATCGGTTATCGGTATCGGCAAACAAATCTGACACCGATTATAATAATAGACAAAAATATTGTGTAGCCTGAACCCGGCATAAGTTAAAGTACTAAATGTATTAAAACTTAAGCTAAATATAATTATTTTATATTTATTTACTTTTTCCTGTTTGAATCAGATGCTAATGCCAATACTTGTTGGTTGACAATGGTTTTCAGTATTTTAAATTGACTTATTTGTCTCTTTATTATGATATATGAGTGTTGTGTAACCATAACTGTTTATAAAACATGTTCAAGAAAAACCAGAGTTAAAAAAGACAAAAAAACAAAAAAAGTTGAAATACCAAAACTAATAAAAAAAAATGACAAAAGCAAAATGACTAAAACTTAAAATTAAAATAAAATTAAAACAGAAAATATAAAATATAAAAATAAAAGCTAATTCAAAATATTAATAAATACTATAACACTATATAAATAATGCTAAAATAACTTTGATTCTATTATAGCAACTGTATACTGTGTTTTAACTGGTTACAGCTTCTGCTTTATTCTCAAAAAAAAAATATATATATATATATATCTCTGTCTGTATGTCCAATTAACTTTCAACAGCCTAGCAACCATTCAAACCATCTTAGCAACCATTTATCATGCCTTAGCAATAAAATGGAACATACAACAATTAATACAATTTTACTTTTTATTTAGTTTTAATTGACCCTTTTTGGTTCCACTTTAGACATTCTACTAACTACAAGTAACTTTGTAACTACATGCCGACTAACTCTCATTGGAGTATTAGTAGACTGTTGTAGACTGTTAGATTAAGTGTTAGTAGAACAGAATTAGTAGAATAAGTTGTCATGTACTTGCAAAGTTACTTAAAGTCAGTGGAATGTCTGTTGAGGGACCATCAAAATAAAGAGTTAGCAGATATTAAGCACACAGTCTACTAATACTCTAATGAGAGTTAGAGTTGACATGTTGTTGCTAAGTTACTTGTAGTTAGTAGAAAGTCTAAGCAGGGCTTCAGGCCTAGTTTCTTTCGCAAGAGGAATCCACCCATCCTTGCGGTCCTTCTTAACGTGCCAAGGCTGGTGCCAGAGAGCCGGATATCAGTGCCAGCTTAAGTGCCTCATGCCTTATTGGCTCTAACCTGTGTGTCTGCCGCAGATACAGCAGCCAGACACATGCCGATGGTCTCATAATGGAGCAGGAGGACAGCTTCTGGTGCCAAGCCCTGGAAGACCTGGAGACGTGTGGCCAGTCCGAGCTACTGCGCGAGATTGAGGTAAACCGCTCAAATAATGAGCTCGCTGCTTAGAAACCTTTAATCATCTAGTGGATTAGATATACTTTAACACATAAAGAGGAAAATATGGCATTTCTCCATAGAATAAGTTAATAGTTTGCTCTTACGGTGTGATGATGATGTCAACATCAGTTATGTAAGAGTCATTTCATGAAGGAGAACCATTTGTGTACTCGGCCCGTTCACAAAGTACTGATTTTGAGCTCTACTAGAATAGGTTTTCATGCTTGAATGTTCAAAAAACACATTATTTTTCACATATTATATATTATTGCAGCACTTATCTTTCCCGTCTGTCAGTAACGCTCTGTTTAGTTCCTGTCTCTATGAAGCCCCTCCATCTGAAAAGCACTATGTGCTCTGATTGGTCGGCTGGATCAGTGTGTTGTGATTGGGTGTTTGGGAAATGTCCCGCCCCTTACTATAACGGTTTCAACACAGTACTAACCAACACAACCAGGCCCCACCCCTTTATTTTGCATATTAGTTGGGCGGGAATTATTTAAATGTGGAATTTTTGTGACGTGTTTGTTCCCGGAAGAAAACTCAAGACTACAATGGAGGCGTTTCAGGGAGTTCAGAAACAGTGACACTGATATAGAGTTCAATCATGTGAATAGTTTTAGCATGTTATTGAAAATGGCAGTGTTATTGTATTTGGTCTTGACGGACTAATACCATATACTGCTGTACTGCTGCTGTTGTTTATTGCTGCTGCAAAGCAAGTATGGAATTGCTACTGCAAATGGATTCTCAGACACGCTGCTGTGAGCATGTAAGATATGATGGCGCTGCATGAATAGACATACATAAATCCTGTAGCTGATCTAGGCAGGTGGAGCTGGGGAGGTGGAGGTCTGATAGCGCACTGCAGGACTAGATTACAGCAAACACTGAACCAAACTATTTAAACGTTGAGCAAGCAATCTCATTGGCTGCAGGATCAGCAGAGGCCAATCAATGTGTGCCATGCGGTAATGATGTGATTGACTGTAAAGGACCAGCGCCCTCTAGAGTTTCAGGACTGAACTAGATATTATAATTCCCTCAGGAGTGACTTTGTGCTTTGTATCTTTGCAGACATTTTCATGCTCAAACAGCAGCGTTACACAGTAGGCTACACACTATAGAATGTTGAACATGTAAAAAAGCATAAAAGGTATAATATTAAATATTATATAATTAATATATTAATGGACGCTCCTCAGTTCTCAGAAGCTGAAGCCGTCACACTTGGGTAAACGTCTATAGTGGTGAACGGAAACTACAAAAAATAAAATTTTTGCATTCCAGTAGCAGAAGATAAAATCCACATTTGCATTTCTGTGACTTTTCCAAAAGAGAAAAAAAAAAAACTAAAAAAAAAAACTAAATGTGAAGAGCTTGATTAACATAGTCAGAAAAGAGAAAGATGTAAACGTATTCGTCATTCACACATCAGAGTTAACTAGTTTTTAAAAATCTAATGCCAAGGTAATATAACACAAATTATGGTTTTAAAAATTATTCAATTTTAACATGAAATAAAAAAAGAGAGAATATAAAAATAAAATAAAAAAGTTGCTAGATGTATTTATTTTTCCACTAATAACTGGAATTGTTTTATCACTGACTGTGACAAGGGTCCATAAAAAAAATATGTAATATAATTGTTTTAAAATTAAAAATAATTATTAATTTGTTTTTAAAAAATAATTTCATTTTATGGTGTGTATTTATTTAATACATATTTTAGGCCATATACATTTTGATCGATCTCTCTCTCTCTCTCTCTCTCTCTCTCTCTCTCTATATATATATATATATATATATATATATATATATATATACAGTATATATATATATATATTGATTAATTATGGCAGAACTTTTTGTAAAAAATAAATAATTTCATTTACACTCTATTAACATTTAAATAATGTAACTGTGTCTGTTATTTCCAAAATTTATCCTTTATCCATAAGATATGCTTATTATCTTAAACTGATAGTAAAATATCACTTTAAACAGAGAGTGATATAATTTAAGCGTTTACATGTGCTGGGTTCTTCAGTCACAAACAATAGAGAAAAATTACAGTATTTTACCTCCTTTTTATAGAAAAGTCATGTAGTTTGCCTCATGATATGGAGGCCAGAACCTTGATGACAGGATTCAGAATATCCTAAAATATTATTATTAAATTAATGTAGCTTGAGATAGTATTCTTTGCCTTTAAAGCCACAATATGTAACTTTTTTGCTTTAAAAATAGCAAAAATCACTATATCTATGTTATATATATTTTTTAGTTGTATACTTACATTATACCGACTGTTTCCAACAACTTTCAAACCAGGAGAAATTTGTAATTTAATTCGAGAAACGTCCCGTTTCTTTATTTCCGTTTTGTCGCCGTCAATGCCGTCATATCCGCGTTGTCTCTGGTTTCCGCTCGTACTGCCATGGCAACCAGAGCTATGAACCAGAGCCCTCTGATAGTAACCAAAGCGACTGACGGTAGTTCGCAATGTCTATTTGCACGCTGTTGTTGTTTCGTTCAAACATTATGGACCATGGCAAGCAGACTTTGGATACAAAAGGAGAACTAAAACGAGAATCAATATCAGCGCGGTGTTTTCGAGATGCCTAGAGCTCCCATAGACAGTATATAAACGAGAGCTCCACGTCCGAGACTTCGACCGCTTCTACATGTACTTTATTAAACAGGTGAGCACATTTACATAAAACTAATCAATGTTAAATAGCTCAACATGATGAAATGTTAGAATATGATCTGTATGTTATTCTAATGTCTTAGCTTACTGCTAACGTTAGTCTCATACAGACAAACTAACACATACATTTCAACACATTCAAATGCAGTTTAGTGTGATAGTGTAATGGTAGACCAAGTGAAACAGCGCTGCGTTACCTCACAAGTTTAATTTGTCTAATAAACTGACCTGTGACTGTGAGTAGTAATTCTGCACTCGCGTGTAACGTTAGTTCAGTAGAATGAAATGTCCATATCGCGTCGCGTGTGGAGCTGATAGCTGTCTCTTAGCAATCCCGAACTGCTTCATATCACAGTCATGATAAAAGCATCGATGTATTCAGTCATCCATTAACATTATTAGATCCATAGATTAGATCGGTCGGCTTGACGTTGACGACAAGATCCATAATTCTTAGCAAATGTTGCGTCATCAAACTACGCCTTTGTAATTGTAAATAGGTTAGCGACCCCTAGTGGTGAAAAATTCCATACTGTACGTTTAAGTGTGTTTAGGGAATATATATATAACTAGAATGACTCCTAAATCTCTGGAGTTCAGTGGTTGAGCAATGCTGTACAGTCCCAGTGAAGTATGTCAGATTGTGGTAGTCTGCTGCATCCTCCACTCATGCAAGATGAGAAAACGTCCCATTAAAATTGTGTTCAGCACATTTTTTTTGGGCTGTGTTTGCACCAGTATCATATTTACATAATTACTGTAGTGAGTCAAGTGCTAAAACAACACTGACGGCATGCATACATACCGCCATCAGCAAACGCTGATCATTCTTTTGTTTTTCCTTCTTAATGCTGAAAATCCCAGAGCACCAATCACTACTCTACCGTTACCAAAAAAAAAAAGAAGTATGCATGGCAACCGATGTCTCATTTCATGCCTGCTTGCTCTAAACAATGAGCTCTGTTCTTACACAACCAACTGAGGAGAGTTACGAAAGTATGAGGAAGTGTTTTTATCAGATTTTTGATGACATTGGTTAGCGAGGTCAGCCATGGATGACATGTTCCTCCATCGGTACTTGACATTCTTTCATCCGTGCAACACAAAAGGAGATGTTTTGTCCTGTCCTGGCACTCTTTTCGGTGTAATGCCAGTGGATGGGATGTTGTCAAGTCTTCTGACGCCACATGATAGCTTTGTGTGTGGGAAAATGCTGAAATTTAAATATAATTCCCACAATTAAATAAAACGCCGCCACGTCAGTGACATCAAAGGTATTTGGTTGAACAGTAAAGTCATTTCTATGGAAAAGAGCAGCCAGTGTTTCACATTCACAGAAGAAAATCAGTCCAACAGGTTTGGAATAACATGAAGGTGAATAAATAATGACTGAATTTGCATCAGTTTTATGTCAATATCATTCATACACTCCCAAATAACCCTCCCAAATCAAAAATTTCAAGTGACCGATAACATCTAAATTTTTCAATTTGCTCCAAGTGAAATTCTTGTTGCAATAGTCTGTTAACATTGGCTCAATGAGAAATAATACGTCAGACTAATTGAAAAATTTAGATGTTATCGGTCACTTGAAATTTTTGACTTGGGGATGTATTTTTTTTTTTTACAGTGTATACTATCATAGATTTTATTCATATTTCAACTTTTGTTAAAGTCTTTGTTAAAGTTAGTTTAGTACTTCAGCTTCAACTAAGAAAAAAGATAACTTTTTTTGTTTTATTTTGCTTTGCTTAACTTTGCATTCGTTTTTGATTTACTTTTGTCTTGCTTTGCGGTGCTTTTGTTTTGTTTTTTTATTTTGTTTTGTTTTTTTATTTTGTTTTGTTTTTTTATTTTGTTTTGCTTTACATTGATTTTGTTTTGTTTTTTATTTTTATTTTATTTTTTGTTGTTTTTTTTTGCTTTACTTTGATTTTGTTTTGTTTTGCTTTTCTTTGATTTTTTTTATTTTTTTTATTTTTTGCTTTACTTTGATTTTGTTTTGTTTTGCTTTACTTTGATTTTGTTTGTTTTTTTATTTTTTTTTGCTTTACTTTGATTTTGTTTTGTTTTGCTTTACTTTGATTTTGTTTTGTTTTGCTTTACTTTGATTTTTTTTTTTTTTTGCTTTACTTTGATTTTGTTTTGTTTTGCTTTTCTTTGATTTTTTAATTTTTTATTTTGTTTTGCTTTACTTTGATTTTGTTTTGTTTTGCTTTACTTTGATTTTGTTTTGTTTGTTTTTTGCTTTGCTTTTTGTTGCCTTTGTTTTTTTTTGTGTGTTTTTTGCCTTGCTTTGCCTTGCTTTTTATTTTTTTTATTTTTAGTTATTTTAATACTTCAAATGAAACTAAGAATGAAAAAAAAAAAACCTAAGGAAGAAAATGAAAATAAGAAATGTTGCCTTAGATTTGTAAATATTTTATTTCAGTTCAGTTAAATATTACGGAGCCCTTAGGGATATGGTGATTGAAAAAAAAAAATATATATATATATATATATATATATATATATATATATATATATATATATATATATATATATTTCAATGCTTTTACGTTCTCTTGCAAATATTTTGCGTCCCGCTAAGAAACGTTACATTCGCTCGCAAAACCTTTTGAGTTTTCTTTGCAAGCAAATGCAAAATTTCTCAGAGGTGCGCAAAACTTTTTCAAGAGAACTAAAGCATTGACAAATATTTTCCTCCCATCTCATATTTTTTCCATCACCGTGTCCCTTTAGGTGCTCCGTATTATATTTCAAGTTACGATTCAACAAAAGTGTTTCTTATGTTTTTGGTTTGGTTTAGCTTTGGTTAATGAAAACCCTGATTTGCCTATTGAGTGAATGGTCTTTAAAGGAGGTGCTTTATGGTTGCTGAGGGACTTTACACAACTATTTGTTGTAGTTACATCCTTAAAATTGCATATTAATGTGCAAGCCTGCAAAAACCTCAAGTTACGTCATAAAGGCAAAATTTCCAACTAATCTGCCATTTCTAACAGCGTTTTGATATTAGTTTCATGAGCGTAGATCCTGTGTGTCGTGGTTTGAGTTAAATCCTATTGAATCACAGCTTCAAAGAGTCAGAAATGCCTAAACTCTCAATTAACAGACATTTCAGTCACAGCTCTTTGGAAATAAACCGAACTGGAGCTCATTAAAGGTAAATGAGGATGGGCTTCATGTCCTCTGGTTAATAGAGTTTCATTAGATGAGACAATTGCTTAATGAGCACCCAATCAGAGGCTCACACAGCGCTCCCTATTGAAACATTGAGGCCTGAAGGCCCTTTCACATGACTCGCGTCAGGAGTTTAGCACACTTGGCATGAGACCTCAGTAGAGCAGGAGTCAGTGTTTGTGGTTCTTGTCCATCCCTAGGCGTCGATAATGACCGGCAGTGCCCTGAGTTTGGGGGTGGAGGGGGGAAAGAGCCACTGCGAGACGGTCAGCCAACCTCACCTCAGCCCTCTGCGTAAGCCCCCGCTTCTCCTCAACGAGACCAAGAACAAGAGCACGCTCCGCATGTCCGAGAAAACCTGGGAATCACGGAGGATCAAAGAAGAGATCCAGGACATCCTGTCGCCCACACCGTTAGAGCTGCACAAGGTGGACAAACTCCACAACATACTACACTTGAACACACTGTTTAACAGTACTGTGCATTCCCTTTAGAAAAGATGACGAGTTCCACTGAGGAACTGAGGTGCTGGTCAACATGGTTGGTATTAGTAACCGCTGGGAGAATACGAACAGCACTCTCAGATCTTCTCAGAAAATGTCCCTGGGAAAGCACATGGAGATTCATCTGCATCCCCTCGTTGGTCAATATATCGTGTGTGCTTTTTTCTCTGCGGTTTAACAGGAAATTTAGATCTTTTTTCTCCCAAACTCAAATGTGTTTTCACTGAAGATGCTTCATGCCATTTTAATGCAGTAAGTCATGACCAATCATTTATGATGTAAACACATCTGTCCTATCAGCATATTTGTGGTTTATTTCCAAGGACATATCCTGGGAGTTGCTTTGCTTTTGTTTGCTTGTGTTTTGCTTGTGTTTTTATTTAATTTTTTTGCTTTTCTTTACTTTGTTTTCGCTTTTGCTTTGCTTTTGTCTTGCTTTGCTGTGCTTTGCTTTTGTTTTGTGTATTGCTTTACTTTTGCATATGTTTTGCTTTGCTGATTGTTTTTATTATTATTATTATTTTAGTTTGGCTTTGCTTTTGTTTTGCTGTGCTTTTGTTTTGTTTTGTTTTGTTTCGTTATATTCCGGAAATATCCCTGAAAAAAATAAAAAATAAATTTTATTTTATTTTATTTTATTTTATTTTATTTATTTATTTATTTTATTTATTTTATTTATTTATTTATTTATTTATTTATTTATTTATTCTTTTTTTTTGTACACTATAAACCTAACAAACTTATTGAGGTTTATGCTTAAACATCTACAAGAATTATTATTATTTTTAAATAAATTTTTTTATCTAATATTATTTATTTGTTTGTTTGTTTGTAAAAAAATTTTTTTTTTTTTTGGTGTACTATTCCTTCTGCTTAAGACATCTTCTGATGAAAATACTCAGAAGAAACTAGCTCGTGGTTAAATTGTCGCAATCATTTTGTGTTTAACAGGTGACGGTGATGAAAGACCCAGAGAGCGATGACTTTGGATTCAGCGTATCAGACGGTTTCTTGGAAAAGGGTGTTTACGTGAACATGATCAGACCTGAGGGTCCAGCGGACCGTGCTGGACTCAAACCGTACGACAGGATCCTTCAGGTGCCTCTTCTCAGATCACCACACTCCCTCTCCCCAGCTATACGATCTTCCCAGCTCGGTTAAATATAAACTCACTCTGAGAGGCATGAGAGTGTCAATAGGCTCTGGGGAGGACAGGTCGAGTTAAAAAGTTATTTCTCTGGATCTTCTGCGTGGCTACACACCACTTGTGGTCCTCTTTCTAATCTCCCACGCTTCACCGACTGTGGAAATGATTCAATCTGTGTTAAGATACTTAACAGCTGTGGTGTTAACCATAGCAAAAAATTAAAATAAAAAAAACAGCAAGGGTTGAAAAATGCTCTGGTTGAGTTGGAGGTGCTTGCTTTATGGTGTCTGGTTTTATTTGGCATCCCATTATCAAGTATGATAACACACATTTTCAGAATAAACCCTTGTTCAGATAAACAAAAAGCATTTTAGAGACTCTGCTAACATGTGCCGCGGTTGCATTATTGATTTAATTGATTAAATTCGCTTAAGTCCCGTTCATACCATGGACGATATCGATAACAATAAAGATACAGATCTAAAAATCTTTCTAATGCAAAAGAATTGGTCCAAACTACACCTAAACAATATTGTTGGAACCACTTTAAAAATATTGTTTTCCAACTGATGAACGATAAAAACGTTGACAGCCAATCAGAATCCATCCTGCTTTAAAGAGCTTGAGCATTTAAAGCGGCAGACGACAAATAATAAACAGAACAATATCATCTACTGGTATAGTTATTGTTATCGTTCCTGGTGTGAACGGGCCTTTACGTGGAATTTTAGGACGTTTACTGACATGTCTAAATGTTTCTCCGCCAGGTGAACCACGTGCGGACACGAGATTTCGACTGTTGCTTGGCTGTTCCCCTCATCACAGAGGCCGGAGACAAACTGGAGCTGGTGATCAGCCGAAACCCATTAGCACAGCCGGGGGTCGCCCAGCCCCACGACTGCCATCCCCACTTCAACCCTGTAGGCCATTCCCGCGAGCACCAGACCAGCACGCTGGACCTGTGACCAGCGGGTAACTCGGACTAAGACCGCACCGGACCTTTTCGATGCAACGGACTATCACAAGGAGCCATGATCCACTGGGTTCATTACAAAACTCGACTGAACTGAAATATCCAGATCGTGGAAACAGTACAACAAAAAGATTTGAGCCAGTTTTCCTTACAACACTCGAAAGGATCTGAGCCAGTTTTCAAAAACAGAAAAGAAAACAAATTTTTTTTTTTTTTTTGGGACTACTACAATGCATACATGGACTTCACCCATCAAATCAAACATTTATTTTCTTTGATCTTTTTGTTTTGTTTCTTTCCTTTTCCTTTTTGTTTTGTGTTTTTTTTTTTCGCTAATTTTGTTTGGCTTTATTTTATTTATTTATTTTCTTCAGATCAAAAAAAAAACATACTGTGTCCAAATGTTTACAAAACAGGAAGATGATTCTGCTTTTGAAGTAGATCGCTATTAGACGGAAGCATTTTTTTTTTTTTTTTAAGGTGTCTTACATTTCCATTTTCAGTAGCAAGTGTTTTTACTTACACAACAAACTGCAAATGAAGCTTTATCTGTGTTTCAGTCCCGGCCGAGTCACTGCAGGAACACCTTCAGGCACACATTGTCCTTTCTCACAAACACACGTTGCTACTATAAACAGACAAAAACACCACCATTCTTTGTCCCTTACACGCATAAACAGTATGGACTCCCAACAAACAAACTTAATTTAGTCTTTGTGTCAGACACAAACACTTCAGGCCATGAGTGCCACAACAACAATGCACAAGGTGACTGCCTGCTGCTCTGAAAAGAAAGTTGCTGTTTGATATTACCAACAAAGACTTCACAGCCTATCGTGTCAACATCACGTTTCTTATTTTTCAGGAGTTTAAGACATTTAGGTAACACTTTATTTTACAGTGTCCTTGTTACACGTTACATACTGTAGTAATAACTATAAATTATGCATAATTACATGCAACTAACCTTATCCACACCCTATAGTAAGTAGTGAATTATCATTACACAATAATTAAATGTAATAATTACACTGTAAATTCGAACACCATAAAATAAAGTGTAACCGGCATTTTCCATGAATAGGATGCGCTTTAGTGTCACATTTTATTGGGTTTTTTTATGTAATAGAGACACAAAATCCCATTTTTTTTATCCTAAGGTCAATTAGATATGTTAGATAAACTATTATAAAACATAAAATAGCACATTTTAAACGTACAAAATGTGTTTATTTCTCATTTAAAATACTTATTTTGGCTGGTCTTGAGCTCTTTGATTAAATCCAACAATTATAATCATGTCATGTTATTGACACAATCTGTTTAAATGTTTTAACTTCATTTAATTGTAGTCAAAATATTTTTTAAATTAACAATTTTTATCTATCAGAAACTGTATTTAGCTTTTTTCCCTATATTTTGTGTGCAACCCAGTTACTGTATGAATTTCCTCATTACAAACAAAAATGAATTTCTTTAAAACACTAGAAAGCAACATTATTTGGACACTTTGAACACAAGTAACTAATATAACTCAAGTTTTCTAAATTTTTACATTAATGTTAGTGTTGACTGCATTGCTCAAGCTTAAACCGTTCAACTCTGTTATTGTAAGAATAATGGGTTTTTTTTGGTGCCAAATATGGTTATAAGTAATTTCAAACCAGCATTTCATCCCAAACTTACTAGTCTCTTCCAAGTGATGGCTTAATTTTGGCAAAATTTAAAAAACAGGGTTGAACCATTTTCTAAGCATTTTATATGGGGTCCAAAATTAAGACATAATTTTAGTTTGACTTACTGAAATCTAAATTTCTGGAGGACCTATTTTGTACCCTATTTGTGTGAAGTGCATTTGCTCGAGACGCTTCCCTGAGAAACAAGAAGCTGTGATAATGACATGCAAACACATTTTAGTAAGCAGCACGTACAGTACATCCATTACCCACATCCTAAAACGGCCACGTGTACTCTCTCATGCAGCAATAAAACCAAGGTCTGACATGCCCTGATTTCTTTGACATGTCATTGACTTCTTGAAAAGCTTATCGTGGTAAGTGCTGTTACCCCCCTACCTTCTCTCTCCACATACCTCTCTTTATATTCTAACCCCAAACCGCTGCCACAATGTAGCATTCACTCCAGTCCCCGCAAACATCCAGGACTCAAGGGCACGTACTTTCACGGTAGATTGTCACCAAACTGCCATTTGCCACCACTTGCCAAATATCACACATGTTTCCACCACGGGCTATTTCGGACACATTGGTCTTGGAGCGTTTGTAAAGCCGGCACATCGTTAACTCATGTTCCTCGCTCGTGGGCCACTAAGCTTTTACAAAGGTCACGTCTCTGTGGACATGCGGCCCCGCAGTCTATTGACCTCCACTAAACATTTATCTAGTGTTTCAAAATCCGAGATTTATGGTCACAGTGGGCTGTGGTGGAATATATCTTGACATCTGAAGGGGAAATAAGGATGTGTAGTTTCTAACGTCATAACGTGTGTTGGACTGTGGAATATTCCACTGCTATGTGAACCGTTTAAACCCCACAAAACAATTAGCAGAATTCTTTTGCCAGAAAGAATTTGACAGGTTAAAGAGTTTGACGCAAACTTGTTTGAGGGTGTGTCTGATCCCTTTTTGTGTTTGTCTTGTAGATTTGTTGAATCGAGATATATGGGATGTGATGTTTCAAAGAAAACCGCTGTCAGGATGTTTCTTGGCTAGGTTTTGGAATCGAGAAACCGGTTTTAGTTCAGAACTGGTTCCATTGTTTTTGTTTGTTTTATTGCGGATGCAGAGGGAACACTCTGGAATACAAATACTCTGGAAAACAAACCATGTCTTTAATTGGAATCAGAACTGAAAGTGTTATGATTCCAATATATGTCGTTGGGACAGAAGCAAAACAGTATTTTTTATCCTAGATGAAGAAAGTTATAGTTTTTATAATCTTAAGGAACAGTTCATCCAAAAGTATGTCATTATTTACTTGTCTCAACGCAAAGCTTTTTGGAACTTGACAGACATGAGCCATCGTGAATTGTTGTTGTATGTAAATGAGCGGCATGAACATTATTCAAAAATTCTCCTTTTTTGTTACACAGACTTGGTGTCGAAAAAACAATGGTGAGTAAATAATGGCATAATTTTCATTATGGGGTGAACTACTCTTTAAAACAATAAAAAGTAACCCACATGGAAGCTACTTCATTGAGGATGTATCTTGGTTCATATTATAACCATAAGCAAATATCATTTCAGGAACCAAAATGCAGCTGTATCCTGTGGTTTGACAAAGTCAACAAAATATTTTCTTTTACATTTTAGGACTTCCCTTGTGTGGTTCAAGCAGTTTCCCCACACTTAAAAATCTACTTTTCTGGGGGTTATTTCTCCTTCAGTGTGGTCCTGTCCACACCAAAACACTTATATACTCCGTAATTAATTGTGGATTAGCTGAATTTATTTCCTCACCCTGCAGTCTTTACAACCATGTTGGAAAGCACAAGCAAAATCTATTTGCAGTAAAGTAGAAAGCACTCATTGTTCTACAAGACTTTGTTGAACAATCAGAGTCTCTGTTCAGGCCCGTCGCATTAGGAGTCTACCCAAGGCTCGCTCCTAGGCCCCTTTAAGTTTTGGTTTTTTTTCTCCCTACTACCTTCCTGCCAGTTGCGTAACTCTACCAACTGCCTCCAAAAGCTGACTGCAAAAAATAAGACCTTTATTTATTTGAAATTTCCTATTTGACATCTACTTTGCGGTAGACCACATTTTGTCTGCAGGTCGCTGCAATGCGGGCCAACGCCAGCAAGCAAAGTCTCAAAGAAGGGCCTGTTTTCATTTCAGAGACATTTAACCATGATAGTGTACGTATTTTAAAATGTACGTACTATTCCAGGAGGAAAGACAAGTGGGTTCCTTTTATATGTAAAAAAGGAGGGAAGGTTGTCCCACCACAGCTCCAAAAAATAGAAAAAATATGTATTTCATGTTCTCACCACAGGTGATGTTTCAAGTCAAGTGGCACTTCATCATTCCTTTTATATGTGCAATATTGAGACCAGAGAAAGGTTTTTAAAAGATTTTACATAAGCTTTATAAAGCTCCAAATGTGTTCATCCCTATGCATTTTGAATTCCTGATGTATGCATTGATATTAATGTGTATTTTTGAATGTGTAATATGAAAGTTCTATTCTCTGTACAGTATTTTTATATGAACTCTAAACATTGCTGTTTCCACAGCGTATTTGAAGCACAATGGCGAAAGAGAACTGATAATCAAGTCTATTCTGGTTTGGCTAGACTGGTTTGGTGTTGAGACCCATTCCTTATCGATACGGGAATGTGCTAATGATATCCTTTTCTAAAAACAACTGAATAAAAGAGGTAAAATGCACCACTGTGAGTCAAATTCAATGTGTTTGATCACTGTAAATGTTTTAAAAACCAATAGTTTTTATTCAGTATGTGCATAAATTCACCATTTCATTCAAATTCACACAAATTTTATCACAATTATAACATTGAAGTCAGGGAGAGGTTAAAGTTTCGGTTTTATAAGGTTTTGTAAGGTTTCAAATTTCCCACTTTATTATACTCTGTCAGATATTTATGAATACATTTATAAAAATCAGAAAACATCAGTCGGCCTTGATCCTGAAGGTCCACTTTCCATATTTAATCTGCTATTAGATTATATTAGTATATAGTTTTATTATTATAATGATATTATGAATATGTAACATTTTAAGATTTAATATTAATACATTAATATTATATACAGTATATATACAGTGTAAAGAAAAGTTGCAGCCTTAAATTTTTAAGTATAATCAACTTGGATGTTTAAGTCATTTCAACTTAAATTATAATAAACTGACTTAAAATGGGTTGAATCTTTAAAAAAAAAGTAAAAAATTGCTTAACTTTGATTATTTTGAGTTGAAAATTTAATTTTGATGAGTTAAAGCAGTGTAAAAACATGTTGTCGTAACTTATTGTATAATATTGTGTCATTTCATAATATATATACAGTGTAAAAAAAGTTGCAGCCTTAAATTTTTAAGTATAATCAACTTGGATGTTTAAGTAATTGCAACTTAAATTATAATAAACGGACTTAAAATGGGTTGAATCTTATATAAAAAAGTTAAAATTGCTTAACTTTGATTATTTTGAGTTGAAAATTGAATTTTGATGAGTTAAAGCAGTGTAAAAACATATATTGTTGTAACTTATTGTATAATATTGTGTCATATCATCATTTTTTTAAGTATATATTACAACATTTTCCTGCTTTGCAATTCACTGCAAACTGTTAAACCTTTGTTACAAAAAAAAAATACACTGTACAGATTTTTCTCAGAAGACAGCAGTGAAGTAGCAATGACCAGGCACATCTAATGAGATCACAAGCTGCTTCCAGGGGCTCTGAAATGAGTGAATGTTTGAAGGACTTTCGACAGGAACACCTGTCACAAAACTGGAGGTGTGAGACTTTTACACTGATGTCAGCTGTAACATGTCCAAATAGAGCAGAGGTAAGCCTGGTAAATATGCACTGTGCTCTCTCTCCCATAGGACCTGGTTTAAACCCACAGTCTCTGCGGGAGATTTGCTGGTGACGTTTTTCCTACTGGTGAGTTTGTCAAGTAGCCAGAACTTTGGAAATGCTGTTCTGTTTTATCCTCTTACCTCTCGAAACGCACTTTTCAACACCTGGGAAATGGACAGGGCTATTTCTGAAAGGGAATTGTGGGTGTTGAGCTGCACAACACATGCACACGGGATCAATTTTGGTGAATTATACAACCACTTTCAGTGGTCTAAAGGTAATTGTTGTGGCACTTATCGTGTTGCATAACCAAAATGGCTTTTCTGTGCCCCTTTAGCCATGTCAAATGTATTTTTGTGATGCGTTAATGTGTACATTTATGAGAAAATGTTGATGTTCCTGATCGTGAACCGAACAGAGCGCACTGGAGCAGCTGTTGCCATGGTAACGTCCTCATCCAACAGGACTAGTTCACGAGCTTTTCTTTGGTGTGAGGTAAAATGATGATTTCTGACTTTTGAATTAACTTTAATGGTTAGTGAAATGTCTGTTTAACTGTGATCTACATTTGATATTTTTTGATATTGTCAGAAATAGAGATGTTTGTTTACTAGATAGATAGATAGATAGATAGATTCCTCTAAGACCAAACAGTGCCATAACGATTCATCATTCCTTCCATTCACTAGCAGTATTTCCATGTGCTTAGTTTATTTTTGTTTGTAGGTCATGGTAAGCAGCCAAAAGTTCAATATTTACAGTGGTGAAAGATGCTGAGGTCAGTGGGGGAAAACACTCGAAATTGGGCCAAACAAACATTACCTCCTTTTATATAACCAAATACAATCAAACTTTAAAGAAATACTACTTTACTTAGTAGAAAATGTGAGTGGTGTTTGCTAGATGGTTGCTAAGGCGTTGCTAGGCGTGCGGTTGCTTACTGACCCGAATCAAAAGTCCCCCTCCCCCCAACTTTCAGCATGATTATCACTAACATAAGAATCACAAATCAACAAAATCACTGTTTTTAAAAGATAAATGTTTATTAAGAGATAAAAACTTTTTTTTTTTTTTTTGACTTTTTTTCTCTTTTTTTTTGGGTACTGTAAAATCGTTTGTTGATATACACTTGCTTTTTTTTTTTTTTTTACTTACAGATATCCTCAAAATAAAAAAATAAAACATTTCTAGTCATTACTTTTATATAAACACAGCCCCCTTTAGCTCCTCTTCAAAAATGGAAGGGTTCAAAGAGACGTGCAACAGTGGGAAATCAGTCTCCGTCTTTTAAAACACACCCTGAGACTGCAAATTAAAATCTCTGTATTGCTAAAGAAATTGTGCCTCTTTCAACATTTACATTGTAATTCGCAGTTAATAAAAGTATCCCAAAGGTACCAAGGTAGAAGCTGTTGAGATCAATTGAGCCTCTCCCTTTGCGATTGGCTACAGTTTTGTTTAACTTGGCCAAGTCCAAAAAAAATTTAATATTAAAATCCAATAAATTTAATCCATAACATTGGCATAAACCTTAGATTTCAGCTTTACTTTCTAATAAAATAAAATAAAAAGTATAAATTGTCACAGTAAGTAGATCTGCATTGAGTTTTTGGTGTTAATTCAGCATGCCGTGTGTACGGCAGCTTAAATTGGCCCCTGTTCATTGTTTCTGACATATTACAACTGCTCATAAATCATACGTAATTCCACACTTTCCAAGTACCAACTTTTTTTGAAAGACAATGCATATCGTTCTACAAAGTATTGCACATTACAGTTCGCAGCAAGCTTTTTCTTCTTCGTCGATCGATTAATAGTTGTGGATGAGATCTATTGAGAATACAGTGATATTTTGAATACAAAAAGGCAAAAATGTGATTGGAAATAAAAAGAAACAGATTTGATACAAACGCAAAATATTAATTCTACGTGGTTTTAAAATCTTGCCAGGCAGCTTCACATCCCGACCCCCTCAAAATAAAAAAAAGTGATATGTTGTTGTTGGTTTTTTGTTGCGCAAACTGTCCTTTTTAAAGGTTGCACCATTGTGGAGAATCTAGTGTCCTAGTTGTATAGTGCATTGAAAACAAGCAGGGTCTTCCGACAGCACAATCTCCAGCCTAAACGGTTTGTTGGGACACGCTTAAAGCTACAACTATCCAGGGTCATTATCCCTTTAAAAAAAAAGAGGACCGTTCACGATGGGCGAGGATGAAAATCGTTGTACACCAATGTTACTTTTTACGAATCATGTTTACGGAGCCCTTAAGTTTTTTTAGAATTTAAAATTCAGTTCGATTTTTAATATGTACAAGATAAAAGTTACAAAAATAGAACGGGCAATGGTTCTACGTTCATGATACTGCTGGTTGCGATCTGTTCTCTGTCTAATAACAGCGACGATAATAGTAATATAATAGTATTATGATACAAATATTAAAAATACAGACAGAAAAATTTGACTTCCTCTGTAGAAAAAAAACAAAAACAAAAACAAAACAAGGACTCCTAGTGCAGATGCGTAGCAATGTAAACCTGGTCCTACGACTATGTCAAAAGTACAAAGAGTATATTTTAATATGTGTATATAGAATCACATATATATATATACTGTATATATATATATAATGGAAAAGCAGGTCATTTGAATCCTCTCACAGAGAGCGTTCACATCATAGTTTCTACGATGGTGTGTGTGGGCTTTGTCAAGCCTCCGTTCCAGTTGGGATCCAGGGGCTGCGCCAGCTCGCTGCTCTTGGGCTGGTACTCTGGGGGGCAGGAACTGGCCCCGCCCCTCACGGGGGCCGCCACGGCTTTGATCCTCTGGAGGGACACGGAAAGGGACGTTATTGGGCTGTGTTCGCGGACGGGAAATCTGCGGTTTGTCGTCGGTGCGAGTGACTCACCTCGATTAGGGGTCCATCGGATTGAATGATTTTGATCACAACCACCATAGGTATGCAGATCATGGACGCCAGGGCGAGGGTCCAGCCGACTCCGATGGACCAATCCGGGTACTCGTAGACTTTGTTGTATCTCAGGGGCGTATACTTGACCAATGAGAAGATAAAGCATCCCTGCAGAAGGAGAGAAAGCAGGGGGTCACCACATCACACTCAATATGACAGTACAAGGAATCTCATGAAAATTGTCTAGATCATATTGGAATTCAAAACTAATAACAATATTATTATTATTATTAATAATAACGAAGATTAAATTTATTTAAATAGCATTATTACAATTATTTTAATTTAGTTTACAATTTAATACATAATTTTCTATTTATTTATTAATATTATAAACAGTTTATAATTAAATACAATTATTATTAACATTATTTTATTTGAAAATTAAATAGCAAAAGTATGTATTGATTAACTTAAAATAATTATAATAAACAATGCTATTTAAATTAAATACTTTTTTTTATTTAGTTAATAATTTAATCAATACACACTTTGTTTATAATATTTTTATGTATTAAATAAATAGCAGTTTATTATTATTAAATACAATTATTATGGACATTTTATTTTCTATTTAATACTACTACTAATAATAATAATAATAATAAATGTAAAATGACAAATAAAATTTGTGTATTATCATTTTAATTCAGTTTCAGTTAATTCAATAATACTTGCCATTTATTTATACATGATAATAAAATAATATTACTATAGTTATTTATTTGCTATGTATTAATATTAATCAATTTATAATTGATTAAATAACATAAATAGCATTGTTTATCATTTAATCAATAATACATACCTTTTATGGCTATTTTGCTATTTATTGGTTTAATAATGATAGATGATTATATAAAAAAAACATTAGTAGATTTATTTAGTTATTTAATAATCATCTTTAATACAATTTAATAATAATAAATAATTTATTAAATAAACTTTATCATTATTTAGCATTTATAATGCACACTTGTACTGTTTATTTAATAACAATGCTTGATAGTAACAAATAACATTTATTTAGTTATTTAATATAATTTAATATAATTAATAATAGGTCCTAAAATATGTACAAATATTTTTTTGGTTTTGAGGTGAATTACGATCTATGTTTTTCTTTGTGAGATTCATTCTTAAAGATGTAAAATTATAGAAAAGTCAAATTAATTATATTTATTAGCAATTTAATTATATAATTTCGATCATGCAAGAGTCCACCAAGTTTCCAAAATGACTAAGCGGGGTTACTCCACGTCAAAAGAGCCATCTAATTTAAGAATGAATCTCGAATGTCTTTAAAAGCTTTATGATTGTACATAAGGAAGGGATTTCTTGTTTTTCCTTATAGTCCTATAATGTTAAATGCTAAAAACAACATTCATGATCTCATGGAAACTAATCCTGCACTCGTCCTCAGCTCCTACATTCATTCTGTTGGCCAGGCAGATGGTCACCCCATCTGGAGCTCTGTTACAGTGAGATGCGAGCCGGATTTTTGCAGCAAATCCAAAGCGGAAAAGCGGTATTTGCATGTGTAGCCGTAGGTGGGGGAGGGTGGAAAAGCACACAATCTCCAATTGAACTGTGTAAAATACTCTTTCATAGGTTCTTTCAACACATCATTTTAGGAAACGTACAGTGTAGTGGGCCTAAGAAGATCTGTGGGTGTGCATTTCTCACGGTCACCTATAAATATGCTATAAATCTACCAAGTTAGCCTGTTTTAAGGACTTTTTTCTCTGTAAAGAACTTACCACACACAGAAAAGGTGTAATTACAGTCCAACTCCACTTCATCCAGGGATTTGGCCTGTAACCAATCATCTCTTCAATCGCATCATAGAAATTATCAGCGCCTTTTGAAGAGAAGGAGTGCGTTCAGGTATGAAATTCAAAACACATGATCCTACAGTGCACATAGACTGGAACCAAGTTACTGAATTGTTTAGGATGGGGATTACATTAGTAGCTTATCAATTGTCTTGTTTGGGCTTGGCTGGGAAAAAACGAAAAAAAAAAAACTTTATTGCAATTTGTGCAAACAGTGCAGTAAGTTATCAGGAAAATCCTGCATTGTAAACAATACCAGTATTTTAACCGAAATACAGGCAATGCAGGGTTTAATCCACCTTAGCAGTGGCTCTGTTATCAAGGGAAGTTGGCATGTACTGACATATTACAGATTTAGTTACTCAGCAGAAAAAGTTGCATCTTTTTTTCTTACAATAACTTTGATAACAGGGTTGAATGGCTTAAAGAATGAAGACAACATTCAATTCTTAAAAAAAAAAAAAAAAAATGAGAAAGCGGCATAAGATCAAATTGTAGAAATGTTATAAATGAGTTTTAGTTCTTTAGTATAACATTTTTAAAGATAGTTATTTGTAATGAGGGAAAATCGTGGCGTAACAGGGTTGCAGATTTAGCCTAAATGTATCTGTTACTCAGCAGTGGCGAGCTAGTTAGTGGGTCAAATGTTGATTTGCAGTTATATATAAACTATTTTTTCTAATAAAAAAAAGGATATATAATTGTCTGATCTTTATTTTCTTACAATAACTTTGGTAACAGGGTTGAATGGCTTAAAGAATGAAGTCAACATTCAGTTTGTTTAAAAACTGAGAAAGCGGCATAAGATCATGATGTAGCAAGGGTCCGAATGGCTTTTACTACTTTGGTATAACAATTTTAAAGATTATTTGTAATAGGGAGAAAATCATGCAGTAACAGGGTTGCAGATTTATCTCAAATTACTCTGTTACTCCGCAGGAGCAAGCTAGTTAGTTAGAGGTCAAATGTTGATTTGTAGTTATTGACAAACTCGTATTTCCAATTAATAAAAAGTATATTTGTTTGATATTTGTTTTTCTTACAATAACAAGGTTGAATGGCTGAGTTTATCAAATGAATTTGTGGAAACTCTGAGAAAGTGGCATGAGATCATGCTGTAGATGACTTATACTTCTTAGGGATCACAATCGTGAAGTAACAGGATTGAACACAAAATGTGGGATAGAACCAAACCTTACGTTTTTAAATGACCGTAACAGGATTTATTGTTTTAAAGTAATGGCACGCTAATTTGTACCCCAATCATGGGAAGTGCCGGCTATAGTTCCCCATTATGACTTACAGTTTCTGTTTACTTCTTGTACTCACCATAAACCCAGGCTACAGCAATACATTCAAAGAATGCAACCCATAAAAGGCACACGCCACTGGCTGCATAGTAGTCAAAGAGTTGAAACACATACATGCCACCCTGAAAAAGAGACAAAAAACTATTGAAAAAAAAAAAGTGAGTAGGCTCTAATGCATGCTGTAATTGCAGAGCTGACATAATAGAGGACTGTTATGACCAGCGGTTGGCTAAACACTTGACTCATTTTCTTTTGGTAACAAAGACATTTGTTACACAATGCATTCGGGGGTGACATAAGACATTATGTCATGGAAAAAAAATGGGACACTGTGTGGCTCAAGCCACAGAATAGCATTCCCAGTTCGCTGTTCTGGGGGATTAGCAATCAGGGGCCGATATTTAAAGGGGGCCAGAGGAATTTTAGATGCGCATTGTCAGACCAGACCGGATCTCCTAGTATAGCAGTGAGACTCCTCTATGGAATTCTCACTGCTCAAAGCAGGTCAGGACGTCCATAAAAAGACATGGAAGTGGGAGCGATAAGGCACTGCTGGGAGATGAAACTGATTTCACCAAGTACAGCATGTTCCTGGATCAACATCACCTGGAACAACATTCCAATCAACCAATCAGATTTGAGGGACAAGTTTACAGTTTGTCAAGTTTAGGCTTATAGCCAGGGTTAGGTGCTTCTATAACAGTGTTATTCACCTACCATTTCCCTCTGAGTTTAGGGATAAGTTATGGGTAGGTTAGGGATTAAGTTTTCAGACATTAATGTTGTTGAAGGATCAACAAAACATGTCTTAGTTGGCAAAATCACGGTGATCCTGCTGGGTGTGGAAGACTCTTCCTTATGGGAGAGAGCTTAGGCTGTATATCTGGCATGAGTGTGGCGTTCATCCTGATTACAGGAACTGAGGGTTTGGTTGAGGGCCACATACTATCGAATGACAATGTCACTAAAATCCTAAAAGGAAAACACATGGTGCCTGACCATTCAACTTAGCTGCATTTGATACGCTCTTTATTTAGCCAAGAGAAACCAGCTGGTCCAATATGTTGGCAAAGTGGTAAATACCAGAATTAGTATGGATTTGGAAGGGAAATGCGCCATTAAAAGAGTGTAAGAAAAGATTGTTCGACTGTTGCACTTACCTCGGTGACCATGGTAAGTCCCAACAGGTAGCTCAAAAAACAGACTATAGCTATGAAGATTTCACGCCGATAACCCTTCCGTAGGAAGGATGGATACAGATCCACTAGGGATGTGATCTGCCCTTCCACTTCGACAAACTGAGAAAAGAAAAGAAACACTGTTAGCACAAACAGGCTTGCTGTGTGCAGACTCAAGCTGAAAAAGCAACGATTTCATATTTTGATGATTGACCAAGTGAAAATGAAGCCATGGAAAAGTTGTGCCATGTTTTGTAATCATAAACCTACTAAGTTTGTGACCTTTAGTTCTTGATTATTATCGTTGATGGTAGTGCACTTCTTAAACTAAACAAATAAAAGATCCAAATTTTTTCCAATAAAACTGCTCTCTCTCAGTATCATGAGATACTTTTAGATGGCTAGTCTAAAAGGCTATTTGCTGTTTTAGAATAATGTAATATCCAACCCCATCTGATAGTTCAGCTTCAGTTTAAATGGTCTATAAAGTTGTGACTTACTGTAGTGAAAGGCATCTATTACTTCAAAGTAGTGCTGTACTGTAGAAAGCACTTTCATGTTATCAGGAACAGCTGCATGGATATTATTTTCGATAAGCATACTTAATGTAACAGCCCAAGCGCCACACCCTGGTTTGTGGACTCACAGGATGTGGATGGACACTGATTTAGCAGAGTGTTTAATTTCACCGGGACCGAGAAATATGATAGTACAGGACTCTAACTGCTGTATGGCCAATAATCTGCCAACAAAGTTTTTCTTTTTTCCTGTTACCAGGTTTTCTTGGGCAGGGGCATAGCCGGTGAGGGGGACAAAAAAAAAAAATCAAGTGTAATACCAGTTTATTCTGACCTTTGTCTAATTGAAAGGTTTTGTTTTAGACTTTACATAAGAGTGTTTAGGGCTCCATAATGCTCACAATCGCCTCATTTTGTATAAGAATAAAATGTCAGTTCATGCATAGACTATCTCGTCTCTTTGAATTTAAATCGGGATGAATTTATGTTTTCTTGGAAGTGCGGGGGACAAAATGTTCACAGCGTCTGGCTGTCATCACCACCCTGTAAACTAGTGGTACTCAAGCTGTTTAGCATACCATTTTATTCATTTGACACTCACCTGACTGTCGAGGCCCAACAGCAGAAGCATGATGAAGAAAAGAATGGCCCAAAACGTAGGCAGTGGCATCATAGACACAGCTTTAGGGTAAGCAATGAAGGCCAAGCCAGGACCTATTGGGAAGAGAACAGAGGGAGGTGGGGAAGTGGAGAGAGCACAATTAGCAAGGCTAGCAATTTGCACACTTTGATCTATGCCTTCGCGGTGCGTTTCGTTGTCGGCACAGACCAAAAGGAGACATGAAAGAAAAAAGGAGCGAGTATCTAAAAGGACAAAGCGATCAAGCCAGGCAAAATTACTGCCATTGGTTCGTTGCAAGTCCAATGACTGTTTCATTGCGTCTTCTGGCAAAATTAGCATCTGGATGTTAACTTCGGCTGCTTCCAAATCTAGAAAAGGTTTAATCAACGGCGTGATATTTCCCCTGGATAACACTACAGGTTACATATTCAACACTACATAGAACAACTTCAGAGAGTCGAGGCAAAATACAAACTAGGGATGTGCCCAAAGCGAATTTCGAATCAGGAAAGGCCCGGAAAATGAATAACGCCTTCTAGGGAGCCCATAAACGGACATGGTTAGGCTTGCTGCGGTAGTCAGTTACATTGCAGTACATCAGAATTGATTTATCACGTGACGATAGGAGAAATGACTGACAGGAAAATGGCAATGGATTTGGTGCGCAACATATCCTGACAAATATCTTGTAAAAATGTATGCATGGCCACGAATTCGAGTAAAAAGTAAAAAGCAAGCATGCATTCAAAAGAGATTTGAATACCCTGCATTATATACAATATAATTACCCAACTATATAATTACGAGACAATGCAAAAGCATTGAAATATATTTTTTTCTTTCATCTCATATTTTTCCTTCACCATGTCCCTTTAGAGGCTCCGTAGAATCCGTTATCTCCTTTCCAAAATAAGAATTCAACTTTGGGCACATCCCCAATACAAACACCTCCACTTGCTAACATTACTGCAACATCAAATGTAGGATTCAATCCATTTAGCAGAGGTTAAATACAAGAACAAGCACAACGCATATAATAAAAACCAAAGAACAAATTAAAACAATGGATCCAAGTAACATAGCATCAATGTCAAAGTACACTTTCTGCAGAGTCAGGTTGATGCATCCGAGACTGACCTCCCCAAAATTGACTTCTCTTTTGCAAAAAGCTCCTTTTAGCTTCTTGGCATTTGTAATGTTTAGAAATGTATCCAACCAAATCATCCTGAAAGACTCCCTGAAAAGGATCCAGTGGCTTCGTTCAACCGTAATTGTGCTGATATGCACGGAAGTTCAAGTAAAGTTTAGGTTTGTATGTCTTATAAACAAAGTGATAAAGATGTATGTTTTGTGCACCTCGCTTGGGCCAGACATACTTAGACCAATGTCTCCACAGAGGAGGGCCAAAGCAGGAAAAGTGAAGATTAGACATTTGGAAAACCTTGAGCTTGAAAGCAATCTATACATCAACTGATCTCTCTCACCATGAGACTTGCTGCATCTTAATACAGCATGAATAATGCAGAACAATTATGAGAAATGCACTAGATGGCCAAAAGTATGTAGAAACCAGAACATCTCACCCATATGCACTTGTTGAACATTTACTTTCAATACCATGATCATTAATAATAAGCTTCCACTCTTCTAGAAAGGCATTCCAGTAGATGTTTGCACAGAGATTTGCTCCCATTCATCAGTGAGGTCAGGCACTGATGATGGGTGATGAGGTCTGGCTCACAGTCGAGGTTCCAGTACATCCAAAAGGTGCTCGATGAGGTTCAGGTATGGGCTTTGTGCATGGCAGTCAAGTCCTTCCACACCAGACTCAGTAAACCATTCTTTCTTAACGAGATTGCATGGTTGCATGCTTCATTTTAGGCACCTGATGGAGAGTAAAGGGTGTAGCCGAAATAGCCAAACCCATTAATTAGACGAAGGTGTAAACATACTTTTGGCCATGTAGTGTAGTGTATCCAGGCCCCAGGGTAGAAAAAGGAACCAATAGGAACCGACTTGGCGACCTGAATTAAACTGCGTAAAGAGTTCTTTAGGACTTAAACCCAAACTCTCCAAAAAGCCTGTTGTAAATTGCCTTTATCCTGAACTTGGCACAAGATGCTTCTTGATTAGGGTCACCTGTGGAAACCAACTGAACAGCGATCAATGCTAAATCAATGCTTTTTCACGCAACTGTTGATTCTTCACCATTAGTGGAATAGGGCTTTATGTTCCCAGTGGCTCCAAGAACGTTCTCCATTCAGTTCTACAGTCGATTCCAAGCGAATTCCAGTTCCCACCGAGAGAACGTATTAATTCATATTTGTTTTTTTTGTCTGCTGATTGACGGTGAAGGTTCCGAATGTTATACTTTCTTTTTAGTCCTAGGTCCTGGAACTAGTTTTATTGGCTCCGAATCGCTTATTGTCGCCGATTTTTCACTACAGGGTTGACCAAACTTTTTCATGTTGTTATTTGCAGCAGCAGTGCCCACCATCACTGCTACTTGACCCTCGTACCTGACTCTGCCACATCGGCTATGTCCACCCCTTGCTCTTGTGCCATGAAGCCCAGGACGGAAAATATTGCGAAGCCAGACACAAAACTGGTAGCGCTGTTCAGGCCTCCCAGCAGCAAACAGTCCCTATGTCACACATATGTCATGGAGTTTGTTAATTAACACAAAGGTACCCTACGTTCCCACTTTGCCCGTTCCCTGGACTAAGCCTCCCTCCCGCCCCGGGGCATCGAAACCCACCTGTAGCAGTTGTATTTGTACTTGTTGTAGCTTCCCAGTGACGTCATGGCTCCAAGACAGATGGCGTAAGAGAAGAAAATCTGTGTCCCTGCATCGATCCACACCTAGACAGAAGACGCCAAACCATCCGTTGACTGACAACATGAATTGACCAAACTCAAATATTTGCATGCGTTCTGCCTCTCGTAGGTCCTCAAGAACTGTATACACCATCAATAACAAATATAAATTGTTTCAACAACTGCATGTCATGTTTAGATTTGTAGCTTTCTGACTGAGGCAATCAAGAGCTTTATTTATGTCGACTCTTTTGCACATCTTGGGTTTCTCTCTGTAAACTGTACATCCAAAGTTTATTCTGGTTTTAAGTTGCGGATGGTCACTGGAGTACATTCTGTCGGCAAGTGTAAACAGCACTTTTCCTGCTGAATAGTTCATCTTAGAGGGCTGATTTATATTGGTTAATGTTATTTTTTTAGCTGATGGACTAGCATAGCCATGTTGTTCACCTAGATTTTGAAGCTGGTCTACCAACAGTTGGTCTTTCTGTCGAAGCTAGTTGACCAAAGTAGTCTTTTTTGGCCTGATGGGGACCACTGTCCAAAACATATGCTAGGAACCAACTATGATGGTCTTTTCAGCAAGTTTGATGTAGATGTTTTGGAGGCACCTGAGATTGTGTGGAATCAAATTCTGGTGTGTGTGTGATATTATAAAGCCTTTTGAGAAGACATGTAAATAGCTATGAGATCTTACCTCTGGGTCTCCAAGGCGAGTCAAATTTGGGTACAGATAAAATTTGATGCCTTCGGCTGCCCCAGGAAGAGTGACACCCCGTACAAGCAGGACAATTAACATGACAAACGGGAATGTTGCCGTGACGTACACAACCTAAGCAGAAAAGTCAAGAACACTGAGGTTAAATTTAATGCTCTAGTTGTATGAAAAACCCACAAGCTTTGTTTGTGATTTAACAATTTAGAAAACTACAGCAGAACTTTTTCACAGGGTCTTTATAAGACCTGTCATACTTTCCAACATTCTAAGATAACACTGTCAAAACAATTTCCAAGGCTAACATGCAATTTACAGCTTAACTTCACTAACAGATCAATATTGGCTTTAGTGGTCAGAGTGGTCATATGCTTTTTGGCCAGAGTGTGAGTTCTAGATGGGAGAAAAACAGCGCTTCATTTAATGTTTGGTTTGGCTAGAAATGTTATGTCACACAATGCCGAAGAGTACATCAAAACATTAATATCTGCAATTATATTTAAAATCGCATTGCTCTCAAGCCTAATACCTCATTCACCAAAATGTATTATTTTATACATTTATTCATTTAGCAGACGCTTTCATCCAAAGCGACTTACAAATGAGAACAATAGAATCAGTTAAACTAACAGTAGGACAACAATATGCAAGTACTATGACCCTTCTCAGTTTAATCTAACGAAGTACATGTTATATGAATAACTGAAAGTAATCTTTCACTTGCCACCTTTAATGAAGCTCAGTCAAATTTACAAAAAACAAAACGGCTTAAAGTGAAAAAGAAAAAAAGAGTCTATAAAGGCTAGTTCACAATGCCCAATTCCAAAAACAAAATTCCATTGGTTATTTGGTTTTGCTGGATCAATGTTTCCCAACATAGTAAAATCCATCAGCCAACTTGAAATTTTGCAAATAGTTGGGGCAGCATGAACCAGCCTTTAATGCGTAAATAAATCTTAAAGTCTTAAAGTAGATAATGCTAGCATTGCGATAGAGCAATCTAATGTGACAGCGTCTTGGCAGAAGTCATGATAAGATTCTCAACTGCATGGTCAAGTCAAGAGAAGGTGTCTGCTGATTGACTTTACAGTCTCGATTAGGAATGAGGTAAGCTATAGTTACCATTGCTGCTAATCACCAGGGAATGACTGCTATGTGTATGTTCACAACACTGACTAAGATAGCACTCATATCTACCAAGCTACTTATAACTGCAATGACACCGTAAAAACTAATATTAGTAGTCCTTAAATTAACTGGCTGAAGTTGAAAAATTAATGTAATGCAACCAAGCTCACCTTCCCAGTGGACTTAACACCTTTCCAGATACAGAAGAAACAGATGACCCACACAGCGAGCAGACACAGAGCCAAATCCCATTTAATATGACCCACGTCCTCGATACCATCGGAGATGCTGAGGACATTTCGCCTGTGGTGGAAAGAATGTTTGCCAGTGAGACTCTCTGAAGCCCTTAAGGGTGTTTAAGGAGCAAGCATTTAAATAATCAGAGAAGTTATACAACACGCAAAGGACAGATGAGTTCTCTACAGAGGAAGAAGTGTTCAAGAACCAGTCAGAACAAGTCATCATAGAGCAGGGGTGTAGCCAACCAGCTCCTCGATGGCAACCTTGCTACATCCTTCCGTTTCCTAAATACCTTGATTAGATGTTTAGGTGTGTTTGATTAGGGTTGGAGCTAAACTCTACAGGATTGTAGCATAGTTGGATACACCTGCCATAGAGCAGTGTTTCTCAACCCTGGTCCTGGAGGACCCCCAACACTGCAAATTTTGGAAGTCTCCTCTGTCTGACACACCCATTTCAGGTCTTGGAGTTTCTTCTAATATGCTTATGAGTTCAATTAGGTGTGTTTGATTAGGGAGACAAATAAAATGTGCAGTGTTGATGGTCCTCCAGGATCAGGGTTGAGAAAACCTGCCATTGAGTAATAATACCATCACTAGCTTCTGTTAAATCAGGGGAGTCCAATCCTTAGAGGACATCTAGAGAGCCACCTTCCTGTAGAGTTTATCTTTAACTTGCTCACACCTTTCTGGAAAATTATTGGGCATATTTGTGTTTAATTGGGGTTGGATGTGTGAAGATAGCTCTCCTGCAGGAGCAACTTCGGTCCTGGAGGGCCACTGCCCTGCTTTTAGCTCCATCCCTAATCAAACACACCTGAAAAATATCACGCAAGTCTTCAGAATTGCTTGAAAATTACAGGCAGGTAAGTTTGATAAGGGAAAGAGCAAAGCTTTGCAAGACAAAGTTGCCCATCATTGGTTTAGACCCTTCAGTCTGCTAAAGCATTAACACCTTGTCTACTGCAAGGATATTCATCCCTGCTCCTCAAGACCCACTGTCCAGTCAAACACACCCAAACAAGCTAACCAAAGTCTGTGGGATTACTTTGGGGTAAAAATACAGCCAGTAGGTGTTGGAGCAGGATTGAATCTAAAATCTGCAGTGAATCTCCAGTATCAGGGTTGAATAGCCCTAATCTATGGCATTAAGCAAGTTGCAAGTTTCATGAGATAGATATTTACATTGAGAATGTCACTAAGAGGGGAATGGAGCTCCAAAGTCTCTGGGAATGTTTGAGGACAACTGTACTGATAAAAATATGGAGAGAATCTCCACAACAACTTCTCTGGATTTGGATGGCTTTCAAAGTGCACAACAAATTTGTACTCAATACTTACTCCCAGAACTCAGTGACGGGAGAAGTGAAGTTAGTGGCATTCACAGCTCCCCAGAGTGTCTTGTTCTTGCGGAGAGTATCCTCAATGCAATTTTCTGTGTTCCATTTGTTGTTGCAGCTTGCCCAGGGGAGCTCTGGCTGAAAGCACTGGAACAGGTAGTACAAGCCCCAGGCCAGAATCACAATGTAGTAGATGTTCAGCAGAGAAACGATCACGATGGACGCGTAGCCGATACCTGTACAAAGACAGACATGGCTAAATTAAGCTGATGGCACACTGGACTGACTCAGCATGTGGTAGTTGTGCAAAATGTTTGAGATTTGTTATTATAACCTTAATGAAAGCAATGAAAGTAGTTGTGCTCCAGTGGAGCGTGAGAACGGCTATATAAGTGACGAACTTCTATGAGACCTTCTTGTATAAACATGGAATAATCTTGTCCAGAGTTGGAGGAAAGTGATGTAAGACATTAGTTCAGAGTCTGAACTGAGTAAATCAATGTTGGCCAGGTTGACTGGAAACCAAAACCGACCAAAGCTGTCACCTCATTCACTGGCAGAGGGATGCGAGTAGTTCGGCAGTTTGCATGTAATGATTGCTCACTGGTAAACTCTGTTTAAATAAGTAATTAATCTATGGTCAGAAGACATTTTTGTGAGATTCAATATGCTCTTTGTTAGAGATATTTTGGTGGAAAGTTTTGCTGGACAGCTCCTCTGACTCTGTCTGGATTTTGGTGCCTTTTTTTAAGGGTACACTAGTGACTTGTTTGTGGGGCTCGAACTAGCAACCTTCTGATCGTAAGACTTCAGCTTTAGCCACTACACCACACAAGCTGAAGAGTTGTCGAATTGTGCAGGCTACTGTTCATGAGCAGCTGGCCTTCTTAGCCAATAAATTCATTGACAGCTGCTGATGTGTCTCTGTCACTAGCCAGGCTGAAAATAAATCTACAACTGGTCCCCAGAGTAGTAAGAAGACAGGCCACAATTAACAGACAACTGGAATTAAAACACACCAACAGTGAGGGCTTTAAGACTATAACATTTCCTTTAACATGTGGCAATGACATGTTTATCTATGTAGACACAACTTTATTGGTCAATGTTATAGCAAATATAGGTGTCAAATTTCAAAGCACGGGTGTTCTTTCAGTTAACATGATCTGCTTTGGTCTACATTAATATCTCCATAGGAATGAATGGATGCAGTCATGCTTCAACGGGAGTCTTTGAGCCAAAAACGATTGCTATTAGTTATGGAAAAAGTATGTGATATGCCTGGATAATGAGCTGTGAGTCAAATGCTCAAATGAATATGATTGTTTATTGGTTACATTTAAATGTAAAAATGTTCAGAGATACATATGCAGATACAATAATTGTGAAATTGTAAGAATTTATCTAGATTTACTAGTCCTAATAAAAAAATAAATAAAAAAAGGAAGGTGAGGAAGATAGGGTTAACGCTAACTGGTATTTTTGTAAACATATATTATTTTCTGCTCTGGCATTAGAGATATGTATTTCCTATCAGTCACCCCAGATACAGCTGGTGGTATCTGTGACACACACCCCACTCTGTGTCCTTACCAAGGGGTCAGGGTGGTTGGCATTGCCCCATTTGCCCCTGCTGGTAGAAGCCATAACTTCACCAACTGGCAGCAAAAATGCATTGTTCTCCATTGACAGCCATTAAATATACTACTGAAAGATCTCTTTGATCCTTACCACAAAATATCATTTTTTATGTTTCTTAAGTATTCATTGCTCACTTTTGGTAGAGACATAAACTGCATACAATATTTTTTAATTTTACTATTAGTTTTATTTGTTCTTTGGTAAAGAAATCAAGAAATTTCTTGATCAAGAAACTCACCTGTAAATATGGGGCAAAGTTTCTCCCAACAGGTGATTCCACCCTCAGAGGTGAACTGGCCGAGCGCCACCTCCAAGAAGAACACAGGCAGTCCTCCGCCGAACAGGAAAATGAAGTATGGGATGAGAAAAGCACCTAAATGGAAGATTCACCAAGAGAAGATTCACTTAATTCTGTCAATTATTATATCCTATAAACCACTAGTTTAGTGTTTATCTCTTATTCCTCAATGAGTTCAGTCAGTGCAAGTCTAAGTGCGGGTTCCAAATGTTTTACTTTATTCTGTGTAACAGAATATAATTTTCATAATATCTGATCTGTTCTTTTTTCATATAACACAAGTGGAAAGTGGTGTATACAGTCAAAGTAAACAAAATAACCATTAAACTAGTCCATATGACTTTGAAAAAAGACCAAAATTCACTCTCAAATCTCATTTGCACATATATTTAATTGAAAATGCATTGTGATTGATCATGAGACACCCATAAGAAAACCCATGATGTACTGTATAACATGAGAGCTTGAGTTTCTGTATGACTTCCAAGTTTTTCAAAGCAATAAAGAAGCCTACAGAAGAATCATTTGGGTTTGAAATGACATGATGGTGAGGAAGAAATTACATTTTTATTACTGTCACATCAGTGTTCAAAGTCCAAAAGTATCAACAAATTCACTCACCTCCGCCATTCTTGTAGCAGAGGTACGGGAACCGCCAAACGTTCCCTAAACCAACGAAGCCCCCGGCGACTGACAGAAGAAAGTCAAGCTTGCTAGCCCACTTTTCCCTTTGGGGGTGTTTCCCCTCGGCTTCGTCCTCTGGTCTTGTGCCCGGGCTCTTTCCTGGGGAGGGTTTCAGAATGTCTTTGTGGAAGTCCTTTAGACACTGGAGTTTCTCCTTCTGAGCCATGCTAATGGAGAAGAAAACAAAGGGTCAAAACTCTTGACCGAACCCCAAAGACCTTAGGTTCAGACACAAAAAAGATCACGTCGTATTTCGACTGTTCTAAAACATTTATAATTAGGGCAAACATAAATAGTTAATTTAAAACAGCAGCTAAGGCAGACGTGAAAAATTTTCCCACGAGAGGATAAGGTGATGGTTAAGTGATTAAAGTAATGGCGGTTTTGTGTGGTTTGAACACAGGAAATTTTCATGCACAACACAACTGCAAGCAACTTTTTAGATTGCATCATGATACCAGGCACAATAACCTAATTACGACCAATAGTACACTAAACCTACTTGTAAAACTGATAAGATTAGTTGATTTCTTTGTTGCTAGCAAAGTGTGTCTGTGGTCAACATAAAATTATGCCAAGAGATAATCACATAGCTGACTAGTAGGAAAACACGTCAGCACTTAACACCAACTAGTTTACAGTTGGCATGAAATCAAAAGGGTCTTGTTTTGAATGATCGGTGCACTAAAAACCCATTTATACAATATATACAGTCCTTTTGTCCAAGTAAAATCATCTTTTTTTAAATTTAGATATTACTGAAAAACAAGTGGTTTTTTTGCCCTTTAGAGAGCACTTTTTACAAGCCAATCTGATGGATAAATTACCAGTTTTACTCAAAATAAGGCGCGCGCAAGGAACCCACATGCAATTAGGCACATAAATTAAAGCCGATTTAATAAAAACGACTTAATTTATTCACCGCGGTTTTGCTGCAGAACTGGTATGCGTTTATCCTGCCCCTTTAACTAACACAGTGTTTACGCTGTCAAGATTCTATTCAAGGATGGAGTAATTATGTCAGGCTTGGCGTCTTCTGTTTCAAAGCATGCGCCAAACTTGCCATGGAGCCCCTAAGATGAATCCCAGAGAGTCAGATACAAAGTCAGCTCCAACATCCCAAACTCCCTTAACAGCCTGGCAACACTTGAACAAACTATAGCCCTACTGTGAGGCCGGCTCCTTCAACAAACCTGCTTTTTTCCCCCTTCTCTCAAGGAGACTGAAGAAGAGGGGGAAAAAATCCATGGTGTGTTTGACAATCAATAAATACAAGTATATCCCCCTTTCCGTTGCTTTACTAAACATACGACTGAA
The DNA here is from genome assembly GCA_021554675.1 of Leuciscus idus. Lineage (NCBI taxonomy): Eukaryota > Metazoa > Chordata > Actinopteri > Cypriniformes > Leuciscidae > Leuciscus > Leuciscus idus. The sequence continues at coordinate 38,978,594 of CM038625.1, forward strand.
TAAACATGCTAACTAGCCTGAAGTGTGGCGGCATGCCAGGACTAACAGTTCAATGACATTTTAATGCCGTTTGGACATCTTAACTTCATTTAAATTGATATTCTGAGGTTTGTTAAGGTCTAGCCTAATGCTTTAAAAGAATGTGGTTATTTTTTTACAACACTAAACCACTGCCATTCAACTGATGCTTATCTGTTATTTTTCAATTTTAACACACAATCATTCACTTGGCGACACAAGACTATTACACAATTGTTGAACGTGCCTAAAAAGGTCTAAAAAGCTCAAGAAATTATGATCATCCCATTGAGATAGGTTAAATCTGTGTATTTCAAAGGCTTAGGATCACGCTACAACTCAAACACATTCTGTTACATAACTAGAGTGAAATCCTCCAGACACTTTCCATTTCCACTCAAAACACTGGTGACCAACTTTACTGGCCGAGAGTCAAAGCAAGCAAACTACTGGGTTAAAAAACACAAATACAACCTTGTTGAACTGATTCGAATTGCTGTTTCCCGCTATTTTACCCATGAGTGAGCACAAATTCAGTTGTAAAAACCTCTCTCGTCTAAAGTTTCTAATATTTGACATGACAAACACCAACAAAGTCACATCTTTACATTTATTCTTCAAATTTGACCACTTTCTCATTATCCACAAACCCAAACATTCACTCAATTCATGCACTGCCTTTCACTTACATTTCCTTCATGGCTGAATCCAATTGGTCAATGTTGTTCTCTCAGCAGACACCATACCTCTGACAACACAGCCCAAATCTCTCCGGGGCTCAGTGTAAGCCGAGGTGACACCACGACCCGCCCACAGGCTAAGACAATTAAAAGCAATCAGCAGATTGGTCGCAGCTTCGGAGCAGCGGATAACCCCAGCGACAGCCAGCTCGATGGTAAATTTCCACTCCCCAGAAGCGTCAGAGCTCTACCTGAAACTATTTATCTTTGCATGTGCGGCGTCCACTTGTGGCAACCCGAGCCGCGGACGCGCCAAACAAGAGCATGTGGACGGCAATCCACACCTCTGTCGCGTTTCACTTGAACAGCTGATGGTTTCCCGGCTGTTGTCATGCCTCATGCCATTAATAGCTTTTCCTTTCGAGACAAGTGGCTTAGCTAAACATACTTTGACATGTAGTCAAAGTACTCAAAGTGTAATTATGCACTTTTTGTAAACTGGTTTGAGCACAGAGAACACAATCCTGACTGACTGACAAATCAGACTCTGGTCAGTATTGAAGCCAACTCAAGGCCCAGTGCATTTGCATAGGGCTAAATGTGGTAAGTAACAAAAGGCTATTGTATGCATTGTTTCCCTCCGCCTTTTTAATTTGGCAGAGCAGCCCTGATAAAGGGACAATGGCGATTTGTGCTCACAAGACCATTTATAAATTTAGGATCTGGCAATTTGTTATAAAAAAAAACTGAACAAAGGATCACCAGCCATTTTTAGCCCTTTTAACACACAATGTTGGAATGCTGTGAAAATTGTGACACATGGCAGCCTTCTTTGGGACACCGACTGCTTGGTCTGTTTGATTCCCAAATAGCAACAATAGACTTGAATCGCGCAGAGCTGGTCTAGAATCCCGAGATTTCTTCAGTGCAAGAAGTAGTTGCTTCACTCCGAAAAGATATAACCTCCAAGAAGCTCCAAATTGGAAGTGATTTGTTCTTCCGCATCTATAGGTCTTGTAGCCTGCGGACATCAAGGATTTGTTGGGGACATCGAATTTGTCATCCAAGCTGAGATGCAGGAACGGGGCAGGAGAGCTCCATAGTCCCGACTATCGAGGGAGACTTCAGGTCTAGAGTCGGCACGAGGCACTTGACTCATTACGTAACATCCCTATTATAGAACCATGTACATTTCCCTGAGTGCTCTCACATTAAATGCCTTCCTTTCCGCACTCGTTCTACCACATAAACTGAGTCCAGTGCATTAGAAGCAAACTCTTAGCCATTTATGTAAACCTCACAAAGTAGCAATGATGCATGAAACTGAAGTCATGAACACTAAAGTCATTTGTTGACAGCAGAGTTTGAACCACTTGAACTTGTACATGATCTATGACGTGATGCAATTGTGCTCTCATGCACTGCCTAGTCTTAGTGCTGAATCGTGCACATCATGAAGGAGGGCTTGACAATGTGGTCCCACTATGGTCCTGTAAAGCACAAGTTTTTAATGTGTCTGATTCCTTGCAAGGAGCCTTCCTAAAATATAATGGCCGCAATATATTTTCACATGTAAAGGTCAAATTTTACAGTGTGATATGAAGCCAAATTAAATATTTGTTGTTTATGGTCTCACGTAAAGCTACAGTAAATTATTAAAATATTATTTGGATAATATTTACATTGTATTAGGATGACACTGTATTTATTTTTACCATAACTACCAATTATTACTATAATATCAATGTTGTAATTATAATAAATGTGATTATTTCATTATTTCTGACATCAAATTTAAAGGTTTAAAAAAATATATTGCAATGTAAGCGATATCTTAAGTTGACAAGATAACTTGACATTTTTTTTTAAATAATATACTCCCTTGCTGTCCCATTTGACTAAAAGGGTCATATATGATGTTTATGATATATAAATGAGAGAAGATATAAGTAATGGTGTCAACTCTTGGAGATAATAATTCAGAGTTAAGCAATAGTATAAGGGAACAACCTTGTTTAACAGTTAAAGGTTATCCACTGTTGGCTCTTTATTGTTATCACTCTCATGTCTAAGTATAACTAGACCTTGGAGTAACGACATGTATTGACATTGTTACTATGCAAAGAAGGACTTAAGTATAATTTATTACCATAACCATTAACGGGCTCAGAATGACTTTTAATTTGTCCTGTATTCAAAACATCAAAACCATAATTTATCCGCAGGAGGTTTATGCCATAACTCAAGTCGATTGGTCAAACTTGTCAGTGTACTGTAGCCAGAACAGATCAGATTCCTGTCATTCGTCTTCAGTTTCCACCAAGAATTTTTACCCTTGTGTATTTACAACTTGCTTGCTCAAGAGGAATATTTGTCGCCTGACCAAAACAACAAAGTGGCAAGCCAAAGACAATAAAATAAATCCCAATAAATGCACACAGAATGAAGCTGGAGTGCCTTATAAATGTGTATCTTCCACAATGCGGCACCGAGATGCATATTTATGAAGGGTACGGTGACTGTTGCATTTCAAAATGTAAAGAAAAGTGGTGAAATTGATGTTTATAACGGGTTAAATGGGGTCAATGAACTGTGCAACATTGATAATCTGTGCTGTGATGTCCTTCCTCTTGTGCATTTTGTTGACATGTTGTTGTTGTTGTTGTTTTTTTTGGGGGGGGGGGGGGGGGGGGGGGTTTGCAAAGTTCAGTCTGCTCGATGTGAAATTTACCTCAAAATCTATATTAAAGAGAAACAACCAGATAAAAAAAAAATAAAAAAACCCAACATGCTGAAAGAGTTCAAAGTCTAAAGTGGTCGCCTAAACGGGCAGAGCCGTTAGCTGGCAGTTGTGAAACAGTGCTGCCTTTGTTAACACGTCTGACTTTTTTTTTATTGGCATCAATTAAAAAAGTAGCCGGTCCTCTTTTATGACACTCCAAGATACAGACAACTCATTCAATAACTAAACTGTTCTCATCCCCGCTAAGAAAACGGCATCTGTCACAAAATGCAAACTGTCTGTTAGCCTACCCTTATCAGTGTGCTAGGTATGCGAGCTGGCATGTGCACGGAAACCTAAACTCTGTATCCTGTATTGTGTTAGTTTGAGCAGAGCTCGACTGCTAGTGAACTGCCTGACTTCCGCATAATCCTAAGTAGGCTACAAGATGAGGTGAACCTGTCTGCTAGAGTTCTCTTTACACTATCGCACCGTGCGCAAGTTCGTCTCTGTTAGGATCATCTCATTTGACCGTTGCTTAGCATTGCGTTTATAATACGGAGTGTGAAGTTAAAAGCAACCCTGTTTTTATCAAGAGAAACATTCACGGTGAAAACAGGCGTCTTAAGACAGGTTTTTACATGGGAACCTTTTTTTCTTTTTTCAGAACAGCAGAACTTTTAGCAAGACAACATTCTGAGACGCGCCTCAATAGTCTGTCTAACGCGTATTTACATGGAAAAAAAGAGGAACAAACATCATAAACTGACTCAAGAACTTTTTTTTTTTTTAAATGTAAACACCCCCTTAGAAGGTTTTTAAATGGATAGTTCACCCAAAAAATTCAAATTTGTCATTACTTAACCTCAAGTTGTTTCAAACATGTATGAATTTCGTTCTTCTCTTGAACACAAAAGAAGATATTTTGAAGAATGCTGGTAACTAAGCAGTTGATGGTACCCATTGACTTCCATAGTAGGAAAAAAAAAAATACTATGGAAGTCAATGGGTGCCATCAAACGTCTGGTTACCAATTTTTCTCAAAATATCTTCTTTTGTGTTCAGCATAAGAACGAAATTCAAACAGGTTTGGAACAACTTTAGGTTGAGTAAATTCTGACAGAATTTGAATTTTTATGTGAACTGTCCCTTTAAATTCTCATTATGATACTTAAAGTTCCGTTTCGCTTTCAAGCGCGTCCTTGTGTGAACCGTCGCGTACAAGACCAACAAAACCAACATCCGATAGACGATGCGCGTCCGTGTAACAAACTTTTTAAACAAATTCGCGTTTTTCTTATGAACCCATCCAACAGGTTGTTGCCGGGCGCTCCTCAACGATGAGGCTGCATCTAGAATAGCATCTTTGTGTGAGAAAAATGTTCATTTATAACGTAAAATAAGTTTGTACGCCGCTTGAGGTGAATATCTCGGGTAAATCCGTTATTTTTTAAACCCCCAAGGATACAGGTTTACATCGAGAGACGGCAAGCTGTCTATTCTTAACTCTATGCAGTCAGCACTCAGTTATATTTGTCTGGAGTGGGAGTGAAAGAAACTCAATGACAAGTGACAGCATCAACACAATTGATTCAGCAGTAGATCACATAAATGGCTTTTAAATCACCATAAATCATAAAAAATAAAAAAACCCGGAAGAATTATGCATTATATTTTATAAATGATTTAAGTATAATAATATAAATTATATAAGTATAATAATAATGCCTGTATTTTGTATAAACTTCCAAATATGAGCTTTAACATTTTAACACGAGACAAAATCTTCTGTTAAACTAGCGTTACTTCCTGGATCAAACTCTTATCATCATGTAACCTATGACAACTAAAACAATAGATTTAATTATCAAGTAACGTTTTAAAAAAATATGAGCAAAATATCTAAATTAAGCAAAAATTAAAATAAACCAGTATGTGGACTCGCATCACTGTATATTAGACTTAACACAATCAGCAAACAGGAGGAAAATAGCCGTACCTTTACTGTTTATTTCCTTTAATTCCTTTGAAACGGTCTTGTCCCTTCTGTATTGTGCGGCGACTGGCTGCTGAATAACAGCGGCAGCGGTAAATTTAGTTTATGAGCTTTTTTTCCTGACCTTTGTCTCTCAACATGGGTGACCATTAGACATCAGTTGTGGAAAAACACCGGCCTGCCTCCCGTTCGCGGCAGCACAGCGTCTTCTTAAAGCGCCCGCTTCCTGTGTTCACTAAACCGCGCGGCCAACCAACATCAACATCCTCGCGCTCAACAGCGCCGCCGCTGGCCAAACGTGCGCACTACACTACACTACACTATATCACGGATACACAGTACAGGTCAAAAGTTTGGAAACATTGCTATTTTTAGTGTTTTTGAAAGTCTCTTTTGCTCATCGAGCCTGCATAATATGGCACACAAAAAAAAAAAAAAAAAAAAAAAATCATCATTACTCCAGTTCAGTGTCACATTATCCTTCAGTAATATATATATATTTTTTATAACATGTGATAGTTTTTAATCATGATTCTTTGATGAATAAAGTAAAAACAAAAAAAAGAACAGCATTTATTTAAAATGGAAATCTTTTATAACAAAATGCGCTACCTTTCAGAAGTTTAGGGTTAGTGTTTTTTTTCTTTTAAAGAAAGTACTTTTATTCGGCAAGGATGTGTTAAATTGATAAAAGGTGATTGCAAAGATTTATATTGTTAGAAAATATTTCTATTTTGACTAAATATCATTCTTTTTAACTTTTTATTCATCAATGAATCCTGAAAAAAGTATCACAGGTAAAAAAATATATATATATTAATCATAAATCAGCATTAGAATGATTTCTGAAGGATCGGAATCACAGTAGTGTAAAAACTTGTATTTTTCTTTTGTGAAATCTACTTAGATAATTAATGTGGTTCAGATAACATAATATTTTGAGTTTCTGTTGATTTAACCAATCTGCTTCATTGTATAAACTCACATTTTTCATTTCAATGAACTAAATTTTCAACCAGGTAGGCTAACTTAATTTTTTAAGTTAAACCAACAACAATCTTTAATAGTGTAATGACTGATGAAAATTCAGCTTTGCATCGCATAAATACATAATATTGTAAAGTATATTCAAATAGAAAGCCATTATTTTAAATTGAAATAATATTTCTCAATATTACAGTTTTTTTCAGTATTTTTGATCAAATAAATGCAGGCTCGATGAGCATAAGAGCTTATTTTAAAAACATTAAACATAGTTTCCAACTGTTCACCGGTACTGTATATCTTTTAAAAAATAAGGCTGTTTTTTGGTTATGGTTGTGATTTATGCTTGCAGAGTGATTCCTGTAGACAGCAAAGTTGTGTATACTTTAGTCGTGTGAGCTGCGTCTGCCAAATACACGAGTGACATTGATAGGTAAGGGGAACCATCACAGCTGTGCCTCAGGCATTTTGAGCTGGACAGCCTTTACCTGAACCTCACGCAAGAACATCTCTTCTTTAATATCAGCTGTCTGAATAAGTAGGCCATTGGTAACAGAAACCCTACAAAGAGTCTCATTAAAGCTGCAGTCAGATTCAGCCAGCTTATACATTTCAATATTTGATGTAAGGACTGTTCCTTCTGTAAGCTAAACCAATCATTAGACTTTAAAACTCAAATTTGACATGATAAATCACACAATTGAGCTAAAATGCACAGCTAGGCAAAGTGGTTTCAACTTTGTTTGTGTACATCTGCTTTTTAAGGGGGGAAAAAAACCCTAATACAACCCTAAATTGACTGTAAACAACTCGATGGCTGATTTGGTGTCCTGTCACCGCAGGACGTCCTGCTGCGGTTGTTGTGATTACGGCCCGTGTTTTGGCCCGTGTTTACATCAGCTTGACTGAATTAAGACGCTGCCCACCCCGATTTGCAGCATTACATTCGCTGCGTATCAAAACAGCTTCTGGCCTCTGACAGAAGTTTCTGTAATTTTCCACCACTCCTCACTTCTCTCATTTGATCACAAGATCACTTTTTTTTTTTTCCTTTTGCGTTTCGTGTCACATTGGCAGCCTGAGCCATTGCCTCAGGTGATCAGAGTCACCCGTCAATCACCCCGAGTGACTCTGCTTGGGATGCAAACACGCCGTGTGAATGATTTTGCATCATTTTAGTGCATTGCAGCAAATCACGTCAGTTTAAGTTGAAGAAAGAAAAATAATTACAGCTGTCATTTTAGTGTGCAGATTTATTGTGATCTTTTTGTCCTGCACATGAGTCCAATTTGGGTTTTGGATGAACCTTTTTTTTGATGCATTACCAAAATTGCCCAAATTTTCTATGCAATCATTAGGAATACAAATACAATCTCCGAAACGATTTACCAAACTTTGCCAAATTTCAAACCAGCAAAATTCTAACAGCAATTTGTATCATAAATGTTGTTTCTTTTCCTCAAATCTGGCTAAAAACTGTTGTAAATGTAGAAAGTATATGGCATTTTATTATTATATATACAGCTTATTAAGACATACAAGCTCACAGTTTCATTATTTCATTACAAAATCTACTTAACATACTAACATTTGCTTTGTATACCTAAAAATGTACCAATAACCTCCATAATACTACAGATAGTAAAACATGAGGCCATATAATGACATTGTACAGTAAGTTCCTGTAGAGTTTTTGGCCACATATTCTAAAAACTTATCAAAATCTTAATTTTAACAATAGTTTTCTGGAAATGCACGTGCATTTTTATGTAAACTGTCAGTTAATGGGACAGTTTATGAATAGCATTACAGACAATTCAATGCAACAATTGACCTAGGAATTTTTTTTTTTTTTTTTTTTTTACAAATAATTCAATGTGTCCATTTACATTAGATTGATTAATACACAAATTTATGTAAGAATGTTGTTGTTTTTTACACAAAATCTATAAAATCAACAATTTCAATAAGATTGCTTTTATGGAAAATTCCATGCAACTACAAAAAAAACAAAAAAAACAAAAAAAAAAAGTTTACTGTAAAAACAACCGTTTTCTTGTTGAATATAAAAGATTTTAACCCTGGTAATTCATTTTTTTTTTTTTTTTTTTGTCCTTTTACACATTTATTTTTAAGTAAACAGTAAAAATACTTGTATTGTCCCATTAAATCGTACCATAAATCATACCATGGCCAGGTAACATATCTAATTAGCATACCTAGCCTGTAGCATTTTTACATTCTCATTTCTGAACATTTTTACAGCGAAAATCACCAGAGTTCTTGTACAGTAAGACTGGTATCGTGCAGAAAGCAGATCTCCACAGAGCGACAGTGTCTGAAACATGTGAATGCTTGTCTGTTTTGCTAAACTGCTCAGTAGTTTTCCACTGGTCTACAAGGGAAGTTGAAAAGAGGAAGTCGAACGCTTGTCATCAGACATGTTTACATGAAAGTCATTTTGCAGTTTCGCTAAACTTTACTGACGAGGGCTTTCACACGTTCACTCTAGAACCTCACAACGTTTCTGCAGCTTTTCAGCAGAATTTTGCAACACAATTCCTCACGTTTGCAGCCAAAGAAAAGACAGGGAAAGAAAAACAATGACAACAAAAAAACATTTCCTATTCCAAAAAAATTAATTTCCTCTGCAATTGCTTTGTAGAAAGATGAAAGTGTTATGTGATAGCAGTATGTGAAAAACAGTAACGCCCACTGTTTCCTTACATGAGTTGCTGCAACAGTAAAACCATCAGTGTTTTCAAGACTTGATGATAATTATTTCGTGTACAAGAGATGGCAGGATCTTTCGAAAGTTAATTCCGATCACAATATGGCTACCAAAGTTTAACCCATATTTAGAAAAATATGGTCTTGTTAACAACCGTAACAAGTGTGAACTTTAACCACTAACCAGCTGCTGAACTGTCATTCAACACCATTCATGTGTCTCAAGTGTAAAGTTGTTGTCCTTAAATGGAAACATTTAATTTGCACTATTTGCAAAATTCAAGCACTGTGAATTACCGCGTAATTCGTACATGAAACCATTCTTATGTAAGATGATAGATGATGCGACAAAATATGTTTTCACAGATAATTCAGTGTGACACTTTACACAAGAATGATCTGAAGATTGATCAAAACAATTTAAGCAAGAATGCTTTTTTTTTATAAAAATTCTTTAATCCATATGTAAGTTTTGTTTTTACAAAAAAATTAAATGTGAATATTTACACAAAACTGGTTTCACGAACGATTTAATGTTCGATATGAAAAATGTAATGCATAATTTTAAGTTACCATGGTTATTACTGCTTATTAATTCAATGCAACAATTTATTTTTCAAAAAAATTCAATGCAACTATTTACGCAAAGATGATTTTTCGAGGGATTCAATGCAATTTACATCATGATTTTTTTTTTTACAAAAACATATGCATCATTTTATTGCAACGATTTATGCAAAAAAATTATGCAAATGCATAATTACAGAGGTTTTTATCAACAATTCAATGCAACGATTTATGCAAAATGGTTGTGTGAAGGATTCAATGCCACAGTTTACCCAAGCATGATTTTTACAAAAAAACTTAATGCATCATTTTACGTTACAATGTTTTTGCAAATGGTTCAATACAACAATTTACATCTTTAACAATTTACATAATATTTATTATAAAAAAAAAAATCAACACAACTATTTATGCCTAAATGCTTTTATAAAGGATTCAATTGGGCATTTTTTTAAAAGCATGATTTTTACATGATTCATACATAATGCAATGTTTATACAAACAATTCAGAAATTCATGCATTTTGCAGAAATTATCTAAAATGTACACCCCAGTTTTCCTCAAACCCATGACCTCGACATGCTCTACTAGCTATGGGAACATCTCCTACATTAGGCAAATCGACTGGACTGGAGCGAACATACTGTCAGCAGAAAAACAGGATATAGGCGGACATGTTATTATATGGTTTGACTAACAGATTAATGTTTTATTGAGCAATTTATGGATGTCATTGGCAAAGTCGCAAGAGAGGAAGTAAACCTGAACTGACATGACTCTTTAAATAAGGAAGTTGGACACTCTAGAAAGAAAAAAAAAAGTGCTCTTTTTACAGCACACTAAGGTCAATCTGTTCTGTTTTTTGGCCTGGTCAAACCAAGAATGATAACACTAAAGATAACGAGAATTATATAAGCATCCACACCAGTGGACGATATTGATCTCTCTATTATTAAGCACACGCTGCAGTTTTGTCATATGGCACTTTAAATGCTCGAGGATGGATTCTGCTTGGCTGTCAATGTTTTTATCCTTCACCAGCTGGAAAAAAATCGTTCTGAAAATTATTCCAAAAATTGTTTTTACATGCCGTTATCATTAACAATGTATTTGTGGTGTGGACTTACCCATTCTTTCATATATAGAATGATTTTTAGAACTATATCTTTATTTTCATAATTATCGTCCTTGTTTTGAATGGGTCTTAAGCCGTTAATTCAACTAGGAACACAATTTGACTTCATCGTTGACCCGAGGTCAACCGCATCAGACAAATCCTTTATTTACCACAGATGTGCTTGACTTAAGTGTCCATAACGCAAGCTTATGACAGGTTTATTTTTGTACAGTGTGTTGCATAAAAGTCCTACAATAACCTTAAATGACGACATATAGTTTACATTGATCATGACCACAAAGACTTTGTCTGTTATTGAAAATATGATCATATAACACCGATTTTATCATCACTGCATTGGTTACCTATAAAGTTCCGTATTAATTACAAGGTATTGCTACTGACTTATAAAGCCCTAAACGGCTTAGCTCCAGTCTATTTAACGGATCTTCTATCGCCCTATAATCCATCGCGCTCTTTAAGATCACTAAATTCAAGGCTTTTGGTCATACCTAGGATATCCAGAACCACCAAAGGAGGGAGAGCATTTTCACATTTGGCTCCAAAACTCTGGAATAGTCTTCCTGATACTGTTCGTTGCTCAGACTCGCTCTCCCAGTTTAAAACTAGATTAAAGTCGCATCTCTTCAGCCAGGCATTCATATAATCCTACAGTTCAAACTACAATCCGGCATCTATCCAATGCCAGAGGAGAACTGGCCCCCGACTGAGCCTGGGTTCTCCCAAGGTTTTTTTTCTCCATTAGGTCACCTGATGGAGTTTTAGGACACCATTAGGTCACCTGATGGAGTTTTAGGACACCATTAGGTCACTTGATGGAGTTTTTCGGTTCCTTGCCACTGTTGCCTTTGGCTTGCTCAGTTGGGGATATTTTGGGGATATTTAATTTAATTTTATCAATCAATAAATTCCTCTTGAAACAAACTTATTTTAATTTAATACTGTGAAGCTGCTTTGATGCAATCTGTATTGTGAAAAGCGCTATACAAATAAACTTGACTTGACTTGACTTGTTATTTTCAATGATTCACCAAAGCTCCAACAGACACTTGTTTAAAGAACACTTTTTTATTTATTTTTTTGCGCTTTTTGACATTTTCATTGACAAAAAGCAGCTTGAACAGCTCTATGTGCAGTGCCTCTTGATCCTGCCTTCTCAAAATTATCATAAATATGAATTTCCCATTTAAAAAGTGGACATGAACGCCCTTTCAAGTCGTATTTACCACTGGGAAGCTTCATAATTTCTATTCGCAAGTTGGGAAGGCCTCAAACTTCATGGCGGAGGGCAGAACCATTGCTGCTTTGCTATGCTATTCTTTATTATTTTATCCACAACAGATACATTGCCTTATCTTGTCATTAAAGTAGTGCATATATACAAATATCAATAATCATTTGAAGCATATTGTATGTTTTATACACAGCAAAAATTGCCTGCATTTGACCTAAATTCCATCTAGATATGACATGAATGTTTATATGATTTCAACGAATGGGACGCTAAATGTCAGTTTGGCTTTAATAAGATTTTTCCAAATAAGCTAGAATAAACTTCCATGATTCCTGTTCTTTCTGACAACAATGCACTTGAATGCGACGAGCTCGTAATCACGACTTCAGAAGTGGGAAGTAGGAAATTTCCGATAGCATGTGAAGAGAAGCATTAATCTCCCTTTTAAGCGCATTTCTACAGTAGGTACAACTATACCAAAAAAATCCGCGATTAACGACAAATCGTCTTTACGACATCTTTCAAATTTCTCCTCCGTGGGCACAATCGTAAATTTATCGAGTTCGAATTTTGATATTTCCTCCCACACAAAAAGAAAAACAAATAAATTCGGCTAATAATGTCTAGCCAACTGGCAAACCCCATAATTTCACGTTACGCCCCATCTAGGGCAAAGGGTGCAACATGAAAGCCTCTGAAATGCAGTGAATTGGGAACAATGATGAATTTATTGTTTGGGACTATTGATTCAGGAGCTAACTGGGACAAAATAACAAAAACTCCCTAACCAAAAACAGAGATCAAACAGTTTACAATAAACAAAAGTGGCGTCAGACTCCTAACTTTCCCAAATACTCAATATTTACAGTATATTTACAAAGCCAGGCAAACGAAATTGAAAGGGCGGTCCAAAATCAGCGTTAGAAAACAGGCAAAGGGGTCAAAAAATACGCCAACAAACTTACTCAGATACAAACCATATTCAATTCCAACAAAAAAGCAATACTCATTCAAACTCTGCACTACACAATCAAAACCTCTCTGCTCAGAACACAAGATGTTCCTTAGAGGAAGTGATGATGCACCAATCAGGACCTAGCATCAATCAGCCTGCAGGAACCAATCAGACGACGTTCCTAGACAAGCTCTCACAAAACAACAGAGATATAACAACACACAAACCATAACATCAGTGAAACGTCTCATTTTGTGTTCTACAGGAGACAAATTAAGCCAGGTTTGGAAGACATGAAGGTGAGTGAACGATGACAGAACGTTTATTTTGGGGTGAACTAAACCTGTAGCTTTTTGTCATGGATACAACAGAAGACTGTTTAGGGAAAATACAATATCATAGAGGTACTAAAGTAGTGTTGCACACCTGCAGCGGCTCGAGTTTCTGTTTAATACAATGGAGCGCAGCATTCAATGTTCCCTGTCCCACATGCAAACGATCACGGAGTCCTTGACCTTGCGCCCTGCGCCAGGTCTGAAAAGGCACTCGGGCTTTGGATGTAGCTAATCCTCTTTGCTGATCACATGCAAACATTGTCAGACTGTCTCCTCTATGCTCTGGCCCGTCTTTTTTCAGAAGTACTCGACCAATGGCAATGCAAGCCGTGTTCCCAGAACATCCGAGTGTCCTGCTTATCAGAAACTCAGGACCTTAAATGCTAATCATTTTTTGACAGGTATGGGGAAATGGATAAAAACATACTAACATGTTTTTGGTTACACTGAGGTGGATTTAAAAATGCCAAAATACAGTAAAAATATAATTTGTGTGTATTTAAGCTATAAAATGCTAGCCTTAGCACATGAAAGTCACTTCAAAACTGTCAAAATACTGCAGTGTGAAAATATAGAATTATATGCATTTAGGCTACATAACATGCTAGCTATGGAATTAGCCTTAGAGGCTGTTTCCACGACACGGTTCAACTAAAAACGTAAAACTTTTTGTTTGGCTGTTCGTTTACACGACAACAGCATTTTGGGGGTCTGAAAACTTTTGAAAACGGGTTCAGTGTGAACAACAAAAACGCGAATCTCTGAAGATGATGACGTCATGCACATGCGTATTACGTGTTCAGTCTACAATGTTTCATCGCCATCTAATGGCCTGGCAGCAATACAGCGTTTTTAGTCGTTTTCGCGGATCTGTGTGAATGGGGATCGTTTTGTCAATGGTTCTGCCGTCTGTGCGCGGAAAACTCGAAGGAAAAACTTCTCAGTTTTAAGCATATTGTTGTTGTGTAAACGTACTCTTAGAAAGACAAAGGAGATACTATCACATACCAACTTATTAGCTTTTTGTTACATGAAGGTCTCTTTAAAACTTTCAAAATAATTCAAAATACATAATATTCTAGCTGTGAAAATAACCTTAGCAAAACAAAGGAGTCAGCCATTACTTTATTAGCTTTTTGTTGCATAAAGGTCAATTTAAAACGGATAAAATACTGCAAAAAGAGTATAAATGTAATGTGTGCCGTTAAGCTACATAACATGCTAGCTGTAAAATTAGCCTTAGCAAGACAAGGGAGTCGACTATTACTTTATTAGCTTTTTGTTACATAAAGGTCAATTTAAAACGGCTAAAATACTGCAAAAAGAGTATAAATGTAATGTGTGCCGTTAAGCTATGCTAGCTGTAAAATTAGCCTTAGCAAGACAAGGGAGTCGACTATTACATACCAACTTTATAGCTTTACATGAAGGTGACTTTAAAACTGCAAAAAAGTGTGAAAATATAATTAAATTATATGTATTTAAGCTACATAACATGCTAGCTATGAAATTAGCCTTAGCAAGACAAGGGAGTCAACCATTACAACTTATTAGCTTTTTGCTACAGGATGGTCTTTTTAAAACTTTCAAATACAGCAAAAGTTGTGAAAACATAATTTAATGTGTGTGTATTTAGGCTACATGATATGCTAGCTGTGAAATTAGCCTTAGCAAAACGAGGCAGTCGGCCATTTAAAAAAAAATATATATATATATATATATATAATTCCACCACCATCATGTCCACTACAAAATGCTTAAAATGACATGGTGGTCAGAAATGACCATGACTTTTCAGAAAAATCACAAAATTGACAGGATTCTCTTGTATACTCGCTATTAGACACTGTTAGTAGACATATAAGGCTAAAGTGTAGTTTAACAAGATCAAAAGTGCTGATAAAACACCCAAATATAAAGGCTAAAATCATTTTGCAAAGTTTCTTTATGCTCTAATCAAGTTACACATTTTAAACAAACAGCTTAGCTGATAATGACTCAACCAACATGTGTGTATAAAATGTCTCCAGTTACCTAAGGCAATCCTCTATACACAAATACGTGCAAGGAAAAAGGACAGAAATGGCAGCCAACCAAATCCTTAAGGATATTCCCTGCTTCCAAGGTCAGTTAATAGCACAGCAGAGATGGGAGAACATAAAGAAGACCTAATTTAATGATGTAGCACCTAAACACCTTCAGTTGGAGTTAGCATGCTTACTAATGTCACATGTCTTGAGAAATAGACTTGTTTGTTATTTCCTTGCCTCTTTTTTTGGCCCTAGTCTGTCTGAAAATGCTCGGTTTAATCCTATATAGCCTAGTCTTTCTTGTAAGTTCTAAGTCCTCGGATAGCGTTCAGACTAAAGAGGACTAACGAAAGCAGAAGTAAAATGTCCCAGTAAGGGACTTTCTTTAAAAACAATACCTGATTAGCGCTATTATTAGCTCTCTGCTGAAAAGTGTGAGCATGTTGCAGAGGTGTGAAACGCTCGCTGTGGTTGTGTATAGAGTTCAAAACATTGTGTGTCTGAAATCACCCCTAAAGTCTTATATAGTGCACTATTTGAGGGGACAGCCATTTGAAGTCAACCAGTTTCTACTCAGACGGCATCCACAGCATTAGCGGCGCACTCAGTGTCTCAATTCACTCGCTCAGTGGACTATATTAGTGGAGTAAATTAGGAATAGTGAATGGTATCTTGCAACTTACTAAATGCTACAGCTGAAAGCTGAGATTACACATACTGTCTTCTGTTATTTCAAAATAGTGAGGTGAAACAGTAGGTATTGTGCAATGTTAAAAATTTCAAATAGAAGTAAGCTACGTTTTCACATGAACACATCACTAGGGATGGGTCACAGTGGATAACTAGTCGATTAGTCAGAATTACGAAATAAATGATTTAAAACATATATATTTCAATATGATTGTTATGATGAGAACAATAAATAAATAAATAAATAATTAATATATAAATATAAATAAATAAATAAATAAATAAATAAATAAATGTATATATAAATATATAAATATTTATTTTATTTTATTTTATTTTATTTTATTTTATTTTATTTATATTTTAGCGGTTCTGCTTTAATTATGCTGTCACTGGGCTTTAGCTGTTAGTCTAAAAATTAAAACTCACTCAGATAAGTTACGTCTTTAAATTTATTTCACTTAAATAAAATTCAAATACCAGCACAAAATACTCATCGAAATATTATCTAATCATTGCCAAAAAATCCCCCCAAAAATATTAAGACATCATTTTTGTCAATATCACACATCCCCACACTCACATCGAATACTATTAGGGATGCACGATATATCGGCCACAATATCGGTATCTGCCGATATATGTTCATTTTTAATGTTATCGTTATCGGCCCGATAAAAACATTTGGCCGATATATTAAAGTCGATAAATAATGGATTATTTCCCTCAGCTGAGACACTTCGGATGCGCACTGTTCACCATGATGGTTTTGAACTGCTTGAAATATGATTGGAATCACTAAAAAAAAAAGGAAAATACAAGTGCAACATGCAGCGCAAGTCTGTCATATAGGCTACATTAAATTATTATGAAAACATCATAATAATTGTGTGTTTGGGACGTGGCTTTTAATGGTGAGACTTTTGTTTTTGTAATCAGGCTCTCAAAAATTATATAAAAATGTGGATTTAGATTTATCGGGCAATATATCGAATATAAAGAATTATCGGTATCGGCCAAAATGTTCATATCAGTGCATCCCTAAACACTATCATCCAGAAGTGTAAGATGCAAAACAAAAACCTCCAGAAATGTTACTTTATTATGTAGTTTTACTATATCAAATCGATAATTTAATTTAATATTGACATAATCGTGACTCCAAGAATCAAATAGTGTGATTCCAAATGATTCCCACCCATATTTTACACATAACGTTGCATGTGTGCGGCATCAAGTTGAGTCCAATCGAGCACACTGCATTGCATTGTGGGATATACTATTCACACAGTGTGCATTGTTTTATACTGTACATTTTGGCAAATGTAATAACTTATTAAAGCATTATATAATGTGTATAGTATACACACTACATTTCGTAAAAATAGTAAGTAGTATGTTAGTATTAAGTTAAACAATAGACTTTTGTCAATGGTGTATTTGACGAAACCACAATACATTGTGGGAAAAGACATGTTTACAGTTAATCTCCAAGTTTGGTGGGAACAGCACAAGATAAATTCAGACACATGCTAATTAAACACATGGCAATTAATGACTGCTTTCCAATCCTCAACAAATAATGTTTTGATTTTCGAATCACGTGTCAACCTAATAATATGTTTAACATGGCATGAGAAAGCACCTGATTTTTATTCCCGCTGCTGCTTCTAGAAGAACAAGAAGTTCAGAGTTCGTCTGAGAGAGTGCTATGTTTGGCTGATAAATCCACTTAAGGATTTCCTCTCCTCCAGTAGCGTACACAGACAATCACGTTATTATGTCTCTCTAGTGATCTCATAGTGAGCAAAACTTGATCCCTCTTAAAGGAACAGTTCACCCAGGAATGAAAGTTCATCACCCTTATGTCATTCTAAACCTGCTGTTTTTTTCTTTTCTTTCTGTTGAGCACAAAAGATAAAAAAAAAAAAAATTCCACACAACCACCATGTTTGTCAATGCTATATTCTGCAAATTTGTTATTAACAACAAACTATTAACTATGTAACTCAGTACAAGGCTTACTCTATGGCAACATTACCGTAAAAGTATTTGACTACATTCCCAAATCTCAATTAAAAGACAACAGATCTTACACTTTTAGCAACAGTCAAAAATCCACACTAAATGTAAATGGTTGTGTCAGTGTAATGGTTAAGAATAAGAGCTGTTCCAGTAAAGGTTGAAGGTTCTGTCCTGGAAGGGAACTAACACGTCATTGACCTCACAGTCCTGTTGTATCACAGTGGTGCGTTTGATCAAAGCCTGTCACTTTAAGAAGGACCCATGGAGTCTCTGTAATTAGTGAACTGTATTATTACGGTCAGCTAAATTACATCTCAGAGTCTCCATTAAACTAATATGGAAGTTTGTTTCCGCCACAGAATGAAAAATAAAAAGGGAAATTCCGACTTTTTATCTCACAAACATCTTTTCTCAGAATTGTGAGATACAAACTCACTTTAAGTTATAAAGTCCAAGGGAAAAAAGACTGACTTTTTTTCTCAGAATTGCATGCTTAGGCATATATCTCACAATTCTGACTTTATAACACGTAATTGGGAGATTGCGCCACAATTGCGTGTTATAAAGTCCGAATTGTGAGATATAAACTTGCAATTTGGAGAAAAAATTTGACACTTTTTTTCTTAGAATTTGACTTTATAACTTAGTGAGTTATGAATTGTCAGAAGAGATGTCAGAATTTTTGAGATATAAACTCGCAATTGCATGTTATAAAGTCAGAATTACGAGATATAAACTTGCAATTGCGTGAAAAAAAAGATAATGCAAATCTGAGAAATAAAGTCAGAACTGCGAGATGTAAACTTGTAAAAAGTCGCAATTATGTAAAAAAAATGTAAAAAAAATTAAATGTTTGATTCTGTGCCGGGAACAAGCTTCCATAAACGAATAACTTTTTCAATAAGAAAATGGTTTTAGCATTACCACATGTTTCACACAGAGAAATGAACAACATGTAAGACACAGTTCAGAACAATGTAGCTTTAGATCGCTGGAGATTCCAAGAGAAAAATGAATAACTGATAGCAATAGGCTATTACTAAGCATAGATTATGCTTAAGTTTAGAATACAACGGTTGTAAGAAAGTATTAGACCTGCATTGCAATTAACATCCCTTCGAGTAAATATTAGCTTGCTGTTAGCATGCTGTTAGCATTAGCATTAGCATTTATCTCTCTGGAGAAAGGTGCTTTCTGCCCATAATAGGTTTGGTTTAGTTGTCCACTGCTCTCTTACGAGAGGTCTCTCGTACTGCGTAAGATATCTTACGCTAGGGGAAAATCCTTTTTCCGCGAGATATTGAAGCCAAAAATGATCCTTAATTTTGCAATAATGCAAAACGCGTTGCGGCAGCATGCAGACATAGGCGAGGCAGCTCGCGCGCCTATTGGCTGCTCTGCGGCAACTGCAGCAGCCTATCGAGCGAGGCCTGGCGTGACGCCAGACCCAATCAGGGCACTTCGTGCCCGCTGCGTCACGTCCCGCCGAAATGGGCGTGGTCTAGGCCTATAAATACCGCTCGCAGGCAGCTATTATCTGATTTTTCATCCTTCAAGCGAAGCACACGCATCGCTGGAGCTGGATAAGAAGCCGCGCCGTCTGAAAGAGAGCACCTTCAGCGGGACGAGTCACTGAAGTCGCTGGCCGCGCCGCCTTCCTTGCCTTCCTGCTGCGCTATCCGGCGTTATATCCTTTCTCTGCTACTGTGTTTATGTATGTGTGTGTGCTCGCCGCCGCGACACACACTCCCATTGCACTAAAAGAGCTGGGCGTCTTTTTCAAGACGCCCCTTTTCCTGATCACGCAGCTCTCGCGCTCGCTGACGGCGACTGCCCTCACTGCGAGCTAGTTACTGCCTATGGTGACTCTGAGGACTCACCTGGCATCCTTCTCCGAGACTGCTCCTCCGCCCCCCCCCAACCCGCAAAGCTTGCCGGTTCGCCCGCTTGCCTTGCCTGCTTGGGGGACGATACCTGTTCTCCCTCTGTTCGAGCCGCGCACACCGCGCCGCTCACAAGGGAGGCTGGAAGCGGACAGTCGGGGTTAGTTTTTCTTTACGTTATAAGAAAGCTACCCTGCCTCTGCGCCCCATTCATGCGTCACTCACCGGCGAAAGGAGAAAGGTGTGTTTTTAGTCCCTCCGAGGATGGACTGACCCTCAATTTCTCATACATTTCCCAGTTCCCTGATCATGCGACTGGAAATATCAATATTGCAGCAGGCGAGCCTGTTTTAATACAAGCGCGCCTGCAAGCAAACGCCGAAGAAAACATGTGACGCTCTTATATGCTCGTGCATCCGAAAGCCTTTGTGTTCCCCCCTGTGGCTCAGTGGCGGAATCATTGGTTTTCCTCACGAGAGACCGGAGTTCGAATCCCGGTCTAGCGGCAGTTAAAATTATGCCGCCAATGCTTCGCTCTGTCAGTTCCCTGAAAAGCGACTGCAGACGTGCATTTTGCAGCCAACGAGCGCGTTGCACAACCCGCTCGCCTGCACCCAAACACCGTTTCTATGGTTTCCGTGCGTCACTGGCGAAAGGAGAAAAGAGCGTTTCTGGTCCCCCCGCGGACGGACCGACCTCCTCTTTCTCGTACATTTCTCATTCCCCTCTGAAGTTCGGGCGACTGGAAATGTCAGTATTGCAGTGAGCAAGCCTGTTGTAATACACGCATGCCTGCAACCAAACGCCAGCACGTTGACGCTCTCTTATAATACTCGCGCTAACTGAGTTACAATGTGTCTCCCCCAGTGGCAGACTCTCAGGTTTTTGCACGCGAGAGACCCGCGTTCGATCCCCGGGTCTACTGGCAGATAAAATTATGCCGTCAATGCTCGCTCTGTCAGTTCCCTGAAAAGGCGACTGCAGATGTGTATTTTGCAGCCAACGAGCGCGTTGTACAACCCGCTCGCCTGCACCCAAACACCGTTTCTATGGTGTTCCGTGCGTCACTGGCGTAAGGAAAAAAGGGAGTTTTTCTGGTCCCGCTGCGGACGGACCAGCCTCCTTTTTCCTATACATTTCCCATTACCCTCTGGAATTCAGGCGACTGGAAATGTCAATATTGCAGTGAACAAGCCTGTTGTAATGCACGCAGGCCTGCAATAAACGCCAGCATGTTGACGCTCTCTGTTTCTATGGCAACTTCTCGCTCGTTCAGTTCCAGTAAATGTGACTGTTCCAGTGTATCCTGCAGTAAACAAGTCGGCGACGCAGCACGCTTGCCTGCACACAAACGCCGTTTTTACGGCTGCCCAGATAAATCCCATAAGTGTGAATTTTTCTGGTGTCCCGGCCACGGCCGATGGTGCTTTGTGTAGAAAGAATGCCCACTGCCCAGTGCCCATCTCTACACACAAGCACAGCCCGTCACACAGGGCTCGCGCACATGAATCGACTCAGATCGATTGCGCTTCAAACATGGTGAATGTGCCCACTAACACCACGTTATGCATGTCTCGCGGTTTCTGTAAAAACGAAACCAACGTGCATTCGCTTCGCTCAAGCAAACGATGCTTTCAGTGTGATAAATGTGCCCGCTGTCCCGCGCCCACATCCACACATAGACATGACAGTTCCTACGGGAACCGCCCAGCCCTCCCCCTCGCGGTTGACCACCGCAGAGGAGTCGAGCGCGGGCAATCTGCCCGCTGTTATCAGCGCGCCCCATGCCTCAAATGTCACGAGCGCGACGCTTGTGTTACAGCACGCCGAAGCCTCTCCATCGCTGAGCGAGCGGAGCGCGCTTCGTATTCAACCCCTAGCTATTCATGCGGACGCATGGGCAAAGCTGCCCGGGGTGCTGAACATTATAAAAAGAGGCTATTCGCTACAGTTTCGCCGACGCCCTCGCCGCTATGTGGCGCGCGTCGAGACCACGGTAAAAACAGAAGTAGCACATTTACTTCGAGCCGAAGTGGCGAAACTATTGAGCAAAGGGGCCATAGAGCCTCTCTCTCAAGTTCAGAGCGAAGAAGGGCTATACAGCAGATACTTCCTGGTACCGAAAAAAGACGGGGGTCTCAGACCCATACTAGATCTAAGGCAACTGAACAAAGTGCTTGTGAAGCGACAGTTCAGGATGCTCACGACCAGACAAATCCTTGTGCAGATTCGCCAAGGAGATTGGTTTGTGTCAATAGATCTGAAAGACGCGTATTTTTCAAATACAGATAGCGTCACGTCACAGGCGATATTTGAGATTCGCCTTCGAGGGCCAGGCATATCAGTACACAGTCCTGCCGTTCGGTTTGTCCCTGGCACCCCGTACATTTACGAAGTGCATGGATGCGGCGCTCGCACCCCTCAGAATGAGAGGCATGCGAGTACTGAACTATTTGGACGATTGGCTGATTCTAGCGCAATCTCGCGCAGTGCTCATAGAACACACGACCATTTTACTCGATCACCTCGAGGATTTGGGTCTCAGTGTCAATTGGGCGAAGAGCTCTCTGTCACCCAGTCAGAAGATATCTTTCCTGGGCACAGAATTGGACTCGCTGTCCATGATAGCGCGACTATCACCACAGCGCGCGGTAGACATTCAACGCACAGCGAACTCGTTTCGCTGCGGCGCGTCTGTCCCGCTCAAGAAATTTCAGAAGATGCTAGGTCTCATGGCCTCAGCATCATCAGTGCTCCAGCTGGGCCTGCTCCGCATGCGCCCGCTGCAGTTTTGGCTGAAAGCGCGAGTCCCACGCAGAGCGTGGGCATCCGGTTCGCTTCGCCTCAGGGTCAATCAGAAGTGCGTCACAGCTCTGAAACCTTGGAGAGCGAACGACTGGTACCAATCAGGTGTAAGCCTGGGGACTTCCTCGAGGGTGAAAGTGGTGTCCACGGACGCGTCCACCTCGGGATGGGGAGCGCTGCTCGAGGGCAGACCGTTCTTCGGCCAGTGGTCGGAACGGGAAAAGCTCCTGCACATAAACTGCCTCGAAATGACCCACAGACAGTCCAACTGCTGTGGAAGAAATTCGGCAGAGCGGAAGTAGACCTGTTTGCGTCTCAAGAAAACGCTCACTGTCCGGAATTTTTCTCCAAGAGCAGGAACGCGCTGGCCCATGTGTGGCCCCGCCGCCCGCTCTATGCTTTTCCCCCCGTCTCTCTCCTGCCTCAGGTGATAGAACGGATCAGGGAAGAAGGATGCTCAGTATTGCTGGTGGCACCGTTCTGGAAAAACCAACCTTGGTTCCCAGTCGTGATGCAGTTAGCAAGTACTGCCCCGTGGCCAGTACCAGTGAGGAGAGACCTCCTCTCACAGGCCCACGGCTCGATCTGGCATCCTCACCCGGAACTATGGTCCCTTCATGTCTGGGCCATCAACGGGTACATGTTGGACTCCCTAAAGGAGTATTAAACACGATCACGCAGGCTAGAGCTCCGTCTACGAGACGGCTCTACTCCTCGAAATGGTCAGTGTTTTCGGGCTGGTGCACAGCCCGTGGTGTGTCACCCACAGACTGTGGTGTGACGGAGGTGTTTTCCTTCCTACAAGAGCTGTTGGATGAGGGCAGGGCCCCCTCCACGCTCAAAGTTTATGTGGCGGCTATAGCAGCGTTCTCAGGAACAACGCTTGGTCAGTCAATAGGAAGGAACGATTTAGTCATCCGCTTCCTTAGAGGGGCTAAGAGACTGAATCCTCCCAGACCTCCCTCAGTCCCCGTATGGGACCTTTCTACGGTTCTGGAAGCCATGAAAGGTGCGCCATTTGAGCCTTTACAGTCAATTGATTTGAAACACCTGTCTTTCAAGACGGTGTTTTTGCTGGCTCTCGCTTCAGTGAAGCGCATAGGGGATCTACACGCGCTCTCTGTGAGCGCGGCGTGCATGGAGTTTGGGCCTAATGACTCAAAAGTTATACTCAAACCTAAGCACGGTTATGTTCCAAAATCCCTCAACACACCGTTTAGGGCGCAGGTTATCTCCCTGTCAGCCCTACCGGTCCCTGATGAGGAAAGAGACGCGAGCCTCCTTTGCCCAGTCAGGGCATTACGAGCTTATGTGTCTCGCTCGTCTGTTTTCAGACAGACGGAGCAGCTCTTTGTTTCATTTAGCGGGCGTTCTAAGGGACTAGCCGCGTCGAAACAGAGCCTATCCAGATGGATAGTTGATGCTATAGCGCTGGCATACGCCTCCAAGGGCATGCAGTGCCCGTTGGGTGTCAGAGCGCACTCCACGAGAGGCATGGCCTCTTCGTGGGCCTGGTCAAGTGGGATTGCCTTGCAAGATATTTGTATGGCGGCAGGCTGGGCCTCCCGTCTACATTTATAAGGTTTTATAACCTAGAGGTTCCCGCCCTGCAGGCCAGGCTGCTGTCGGTCTAAGTTTACCAGTATTATCTGACCTGATGCTATCAGCTCAGAATGCTGCGTCTACTGAGCACAGCTCAATGTTTGACAGTAAAAAGTAGCAGCACGAGATGTGCCTGGGCAGACTGTGTAAGACCCACATTCCCCCATCAGTTCAGGCCGTACCCCGCCCTGTCTGTATGAAATTCGCGTCTCAGCGACGCTGCCATATGTGGAAGAGTGCGGCTTCGCCCCTCCCTCTTCCCGGACTCCCTGTGAGTTCCCTGAGTGATAGTGCACTATATGTACCCCGGGTTTTCGCCCTTGGGTTTTTGGTGTCAGATCTCAGCATGCACGGCGTTTTGCATTGGGTCCCCTAGCGTAAGATATCTTACGCAGTACGAGAGACCTCTCGTAAGAGAACGTACTCGGTTACTAACGTAACCTTGGTTCTCTCTAGAAGAGGGAACGAGTACTGCGTATCTTGCCGTGCATGCACACGCTCTGGTTGCTTCGATGATGAAAAACCAGATAATAGCTGCCTGCGAGCGGTATTTATAGGCCTAGACCACGCCCATTTCGGCGGGACGTGACGCAGCGGGCGCGAAGTGCCCTGATTGGGTCTGGCGTCACGCCAGGCCTCGCTCGATAGGCTGCTGCAGTTGCCGCAGAGCAGCCAATAGGCGCGCGAGCTGCCTCGCCTATGTCTGCATGCTGCCGCAACGCATTTTGCATTATTGCAAAATTAAGGATAATTTTTGGCTTCAATATCTCGCGGAAAAAGGATTTTCCCCTAGCGTAAGATATCTTACGCAGTACTCGTTCCCTCTTCTAGAGAGAACCGAGGTTACGTTAGTAACCGAGTACGTTTTCTACTGTGACAACCAGACATGACATGAGTCTTTGGTGTGTTGACAAAGACGTGTGCAGAGAGGCTGTGTCGTTGACGTTAGCAAAATGGCGGATGTTAACAAAATGGCGGAATCACAGCTACTTGTAAATGTTTTCTAAAAATTTATAAAGAGCAACAAGTTCAACATTTACTGCAACAATACATCGCAGAGAGACTTTGTGCTCTTAAACAATTCAGTGAGGTCTTTATTTTTATTTTATTTTTTGTTTACATTTTTCTAATGCAACTTGCAGCTACAATGCTAAGATGTTGCAAGTGAGTTGCTATGCAGTTGCAAACTTTTTCTGAGGGATTAGTTTTTTAGCACACCATTATCTTGTTTCTAATTAGGGTGGTTGCTTACAAGGCCAAATCTCTACACTTTATTTATTTTTATTTTTATTTTTTTACTTCAATGCCATAGAGGAACCATTTTGGGTGAACAGTTCTTAGAAGAATCTCTTTTTCTTAGCCTGAAGAGCATTTTAATAATCAAAGGAGCCTTTTCCACTATAAATCTCCTTTCATGCTATGGAGGTTCTTCATGGAACCATCAATGTCAGTAAAGAACCTCCATTTTTAAGTTTGTATGATATTTTGGTCTCTATATGGCTTGGGTCACTCCTGCAATAGAAGTCTTAATGTGAAAATCAATTAGCAGAAGTAAGTGTGTAGGTGTTGACTGAAGGATTCTGTTAGGACATGTACCCATCACTGCCTATAGTGTAATGATGCACAGAAGGCGCCAATCTATGATGGTTACCATAGTGGCCCAACTCCCCTTGGCCCACTCCAATTGGCAGTCTAGCACTTCACCAAGAGCCAGGTAAACCAGTGGAATAACAAACACATGCTTCAGCGTATGATGTTTAAACTCTTGAAATGAGCACATGTTTGTCTTTTGAGGAAACCATAACTGTTTGTTTCTCTAAAATCACAGTAGAATGGCCAAATTAAACCAGAAATGTATGAACACCTATGCATCACTGTGGTATGTTTAGGGTTTAAATGCCCTGTGGAAAGGTACGTTTGAGCTTTCTACAATAGGATTATACTGTTCCTTCATGAACCCAGAAAGCCGAAAATGCAGGTTACATATTAAATCAAAGCCTTTATAAAGTCAATACTGGAGTGGGGTTACAAAATACAAAGTTTGCATTGACAATTGAATTGTAACCAATATGGAAATGCTCTACTGCTGTTTACAAACTCAAATGGGTGTAATAAATAAAGACATGCTGTTCTCCTGGCCAGATTAATCTGTAGCTATCTACAGAAGGTACAGTACTGTACTAGTACTGGTAATTGAGTAAATTATTGTATGGCATTTATGACCGTTCCAAACAATGTGGCTTTAGACCTTTGGAGTTTCCAAGAGAATGTTACCAACATTTTGCATTTGTAGAGTGGGCCAAATACTCAGAAATTCTCAGAAAAATAATTAGTGCTTTAATTAGTGATCTAAATCTTTTGGACCCCACTGTGTAATCATTGCATTAATTCAAAGAATTGGTACTTAACATACAATTCGCCCCAGCAATCTCTATAAAATTATATTTAAAATCCTTATCCAGTAATAATGAAAAACATGGACATTCATTACCCAACATGTGTGAGAACCTTAACAGGTCACAGATCATACATGCATGAATGCTTTTAACTTTCAATAGGAGAAAACCGTCCATAATACTCTACACAAGCACTGACAACATCTTGCCAATGAAATCTGAGCAGAAACTAAGTAGTAAAATGCACATTAAGTATAGAAATATCCTCATCTCATCTCATGACATTTCCAAGTATATGTAAGTTTCCTGATAGTTTTCAATTTCCATATGGATGTCTTTGGAGTGGAAGTGATGATGGAAGGGAGTGATAAAGAATCAAAACATGGTGACCGAAATGTTCACATGACAGTCATGTTTAGGGCCTGATGTACGTGCACTATGTGATCTAATGTGTGGCTGTAAGAGGAGAGGGCTTGACACGGGACGGGAGGGCCTGCCGTCATTTAGGGTAGCAGCTGACATTTTTGCATGCGAGCAGCAGTAAATAAAGTTAGCATATGCCATTGCCATCTTCAGACGAGTGGAATCCTATCCATAGAGCATCGTGGAAAACCAACCCCTAAAACTACTAGGGTCAGGTGCCCATTAGTTTAAGAATGATAGATGGAATGACAGAACAGTAGAATGATAGAAGGAACAACAGAACAGTAGAATGATAGAAGGAACAACAGAACAGTAGATGGAACAAAAGAACAGAAGAATGATAGATGGAATGACAGAACAGTAGAATGATAGAAGGAACAACAGAACAGTAGATGGAACAAAAGAACAGAAGAATGATAGATGGAATGACAGAACAGTAGAATGATAGAAGGAACAACAGAACAGTAGATGGAACAAAAGAACAGAAGAATGATAGATGGAATGACAGAACAGTAGAATGATAGAAGGAACAACAGAACAGTAGATGGAACAAAAGAACAGAAGAATGATAGATGGAATGACAGAACAGTAGAATGATAGAAGGAACAACAGAACAGTAGATGGAACAAAAGAACAGAAGAATGATAGATGGAATGACAGAACAGTAGAATGATAGAAGGAACAACAGAACAGTAGATGGAACAAAAGAACAGAAGAACGATAGATGGAATGACAGAACAGTAGAACAACAGATAGAACGATAGAATAGTAGAACTTATAGATTGAACAATAAATAGAATGACAGACCAGTAGAACAATAGATAAAACACTAGAATGATAGAAGAAACGACTGAACAGTAGAACGATAGAATGAACAGTAGAGTAGAACGATAGAACAGTAGAACAACCGATAGAACAGAACTCACTGACAGAACAGTAGAATGATAGAACAGTAGAACAATAGATAGAACAGTAGAACGATAGAAGGAACAACAGAACAGTAGAATGATAGATAGAACAATAGATATAATGGCAGAACAGTTGAATGATAGATAGATAGATAGATAGATAGATAGATAGATAGATAGATAGATAGATCCATCTATATATGCAACCTTCTATCTACTATCTGTCCATCCATTTGTCTATATCTATCCAATCAATCAATCTATACATCTATCCATCAGTCTATCCATCTCTGTATCCATCTATGCGTGTATATATATATATATATATATATATCTCCATCGATCTAACCATATCTCCATTAATCTATATCTATCAAACATTTATTATTATGTAAGGTATATTTATTATATTTATATAAAGTATATGGCATTGCTGCAATATTCAGTCAAGAGAAGCTCCTATGTTTTTTCTTTCTTTCTCAGAACGAATGTGTCACCGTGCACTAATCCTCTCTGCTATCAAATCCAATTCCATGTAATATTTCATTTATTTTCAGACTCCAGTGGCTTAAACTAGATTATGATTCAGCAGAATGAGAGAAAATCCAGGATTGTGGTCCAGTGGCCTGAGAGCAGAAAGCACAGTTTAACAGAGGAGCCAGTGAACAGAATGACGGCAGGACACACGTGCCCCTGCATAACCAGTTACATAATGCAGTGACCCACTGCAGCTCGCGGCATACCTCCAGCAGATGATGCACGCCGCAACATGCATGAGCACATCTGCAGGATAAATGCCTGCCAATGTATCTCAGGACATTTCATGGGATTTCTCTGCTATGAAAACACTCACTGAGCAGCTCAAACAGGGTCAAGTACCAAAAACATTGATTATTTCCATGCAAGGGGTAATGGTTTTTACGCTGTTGCTGTCCGATGTTCCTCCTTGGTGTCTCTGGCTTGCAAATCAGTCTGTGAATCAGCAACTCTCCATGCAAATGTATGCAAATTGTGCAGTAGTGTGTGCTCTTGGTAGGGGCTGTGGTGTTATGTATTCGTTTGGCTGGACAGAATTGTTGCACTGTTGATTGATTCTGTTTTTGATTTATACTTCTAGATGGTGCACAAGAAGTATAACCCCAGCTACAGCACTTGTAGGTCTTGTTGTTTTACCTAAAAAAGTGTAAACACTGTGTCTCTGTGGTCCTATCAAAACATTGCTGTTTGTTTTAACATCATGACTAGCCCGGTGATACATCGACCAATGCTGTGAGTGTGGGGCGGGGCTATCTGTTTGTTTGACCAATGGAAAACTGGGGGAGTGTCATTTTTGTAACTCAATTTGGTGACATCAGTAACACATTAAATTCACACATCTGTTGCGTTTCCTCAAGCGAGTGAAATCGGTTAAATGAACGATTCAATGACTCACTCATTAAGAAAGTCAAATACTTTAAGAAACGATTCACACTTCAATGGAATCAGTTGAATCTCCTTCCATCTCTTTTGATTTGAGCAGGAAAAGCATAATTTTTGTTTTAAAATGCATTTTACTCCATTTTACGAGTGCCGCAGTAATTATGTATTTTTGTTGGCCAGCCTGTAAGTGTGCATCATCACTCTGGTTCCCGGGACAAAAACCCAATTAGGAATTTTCTATTGGCTTTTGAAATATTGCAGGAACTAAGCTCTGCGACCTACAAAAGTTTATGATTCTTATGCCGGGTTCAGACTGCATGATATCAGCTTGATTTTGGCATGATCCATTTGACGTAGGATGTCGTGGTGATTTGTAAACGACGATAGGCCTCAGGAGGCAAGAATCGATCGTTTCATCTCGTATAGTGTGTTATAGTGGACGACAACCGACTCCATGTCTGTGACATTTTACAATGTCACGACAGAAAGACTACTGAAGGTCCTCCACGGCGTGTTCAGTCACATCTGTTGCGTTGACCAATAGGCGCACATAAGCTCTTCGCTTTCAAACATGGCGAATCAAAAGAGAGACGAAGGTATCCCAGACAGCAACATGGTATCGACCCAGATCCGGGCCACATCTGGTACAGGATTCAACGCGTACCAGATGTGGGCCAGATCTGGGCCGACTCAATGTTGCTGTTTGGGATTGGTGCGACTAGGTGGAATTATACAATGGAGGAAAGGTTCATGCAGCAACAGTATGGCAACAAGCCTTTTTAATGTTTTCTTCGAGGGACTACGACAGAGTAAAATTGGTTAAATAAATGATTCAATGACTCTCTCATTAAAGGTCCCATTGCATTGATTATTTTATTATTTTAGAACGTTTCCTGGGGTGCCCTTATAATGTTAGTATGTTTTTTAGATCAAAAGTTTTTATAATTTAGAAATAAAAGGCATATTTCCTAGCCTGATTTTAGCCTCTGATTTGAACGCTCTGTTTGAAGGGGCGTGTCTGCTGTGAGACTTCAGTGTAAACGTCCACTGCTGTGATTGGCTGACATGCTTGCATATTAAATATTTAGCATTACATGTGGAACTCTCTCAAAAACTTTTACTATTACAGCTATTATACGTTTTTACTATTACAGCTATCGGGATTAACAAATCGTGAGAAGTTTTTAAAGTATTTAGATCTATTCCCATCACATAAAAGCTTGCAGTGACATTGAGCAGATGACAGCCTGTTGATCGCGTGAATGAAGATATTATCATTGCAACGCAGTTTCTGCACTCTCACTAATGATTTCACCAATGCAAACATGAGGTAAGTACAGTAAGAGCTTCATTGTGCAGCGTAACAGCGTCATTGATTTCATAGCGAGTTTTGGCAAGTGTCCAGATAAATTCGTGCTGTGTGATTGACAGCTTGGGTGATTGGAAAGGATTGTTCTTTGATCGCTTTCTGTATATATATTAATCACAGTTTAACTAAGATTATTTTCATCCTACAAAGAGAAACGACGTGAAGTTGATCGTTTAGTCACTGGCTTGATTTACTGATGCATAAACGGTATTGAACGACTTTGAGAGAAAGATTATCTGTCTGAACTTGAACAATTACACATCAGAAATTCACATAACCCACTGGTTCTTCAGAGGCTCGGATGAAGGAACTAAAAAAATACTTTTGTGTTCATTTGTACATCCAAACACTGAGCAACTGCCATGCTTCGCTCGTTTGAGAGCCATGGCAAGCCATGATGTCTCTCGAGGAAAAACCAATATTGCGCTCGTGCAGCTCATTTTCTCATGGGCAGGCCAAATTCTCTTTGCGGGCAAAGAAGAGAAAGGGGAGGTAACCTTTCCCCTTATGATGACATAAGGGGAAGATTTCTAGATTCGCCCATCTGAGCTTTCATTTTCTCAAAAATACCCAGGGCTTGGTTTACACCCATCAAAACGTCTAGCCACCGGGGGACCATAGGCAGGCTAGGGAAACTCATATTAAGGTTAAAAAACCTCATAAAGTGAAATTTTCATGCAATGGGACCTTTAAGAAAGTCAAATACTTTGTTCCTGAAACGATCAGCCAATGACTCACTTAATTACAAATAAAGCTTTTTTTAAAATCATTACTAATTTGTATAATGTCGTAGAATAAAATGTGAAAATATCTCGGGCTTGTGTTCACCACAGACTTTATTTCAGGCTTTTAACCAGAAGAAATACATTCAAAAAACCCAATGACTTCCGTTCGGAGTTCGGAAGTGCTAAAAGGCAACTCGTTTTTTGAGTTTTGGCCTACAAAAATAGGTAATCCCTGCTGCACTCTATGATGCAAAGGCAACTATAAGTAGCCATTTTTATATATTTGAGCTAAACAACAAATTACTTTATTATTGTAATACCATTAGGGAGTAAAGTTCTCCTAGAGACTGTTCAATGTGAATGTAAAACTAATCAAATTAGGTAAAAGGCCATAACTTAATCAGTTTAATGAATCATAATGTCTCTTGTGCCTCATCAGAGTATAATTGACATAATTGACTTTAAAGAACCTCTTATTCTGGAACATTCTGGACCCAATCAAACAAGAGACTGGGCACTTGTCCCGGCTGTCTGTCTTTGTCCAATAAGACAATTATGCGGTATCTGCTCAAATTAGTCCTAAACAGATCACTGGAAGGTTTAATAAAGTGTCCCGCTTCTCCTTACAAGTAATTTCTCCCTTGGAGTTAATAAGCACAGAAATGTTCCCAGTTAGGATTTGGGGTAAATGTAAGACCATGTATAGCCCTAAAACATGGACCTTTTGACCTTTTTACCTCTAAAACAGAGATATTGTTTCAACAGTTAAAGTAATAAAATGTGTCTATGTAAAGAGATCTTTAACTTCAAGAATTTTAACATCAAGAATTTTATTGTACTTTTACGCATAGCAGTAAAGTCACTTTAGATAACAGCACCTAACAAATGTGTAGTTGACGCCGTGTGACTTTCCACGGGTTCAGTTTACACAGCTCTTCTGAAACGGTTCGCTATTTTTAGCGCGCTATTTTTAGTGCAACAACGCTATAAAAGATCTTTATAGATTTGAGGAACACAATTAAGACTTCTTCTTGACAGAAAAAGTGGAAAGGGAAAATGTTCAGAGCCGGTTTTCATTTGCTGCTAATCGCAAAGCCTATCTATCAAAAGCTAAAGGCCCGTTCTTTCAATACCAAAATTCCTCTCGGAATGTCCATTATTAGATGCGCTACTGCCTTGAGTCAACATTTATACAATCAAATAGTTGTTTTTTGGAAGGGCAGCGCTTGTGGTTTTCGCACAATACATTCCCCGCATTATTGTGGATGAACTGGAGAAGGCTAACACTTCTGCTGACAGATGCTGGCTCCGTAACCTCGTACCGTTGGCAAGCGGCCTCACATTCAGAACCTGTTGATGGCTGAATGGAATTTCCAGGTTGTTGCTTTTCCTTTGAAGCTAAATTTAAATGTTCTTCTTGGTAAAACTACCTTGTGGACTGGCCATATTTTAAGGCCAATAAATGCGAGGGCCCAAAATAGCCCTGTTTGTTCCTTTATTTCTCCTCAGCGTGAAATTCAACTTTGCATGCATGCCTACCATAAAATGGAATTATTAGACTTGGCGCAGCTTTTGTTCCCCGTGGGAGGGTATTGGAGAGAAATAAAACTAGCTCTTGTTCTTCTCTGCTCTATAGACCAGAAGATATGGAGGCCTGTTTTTGGAAGAACAACCGTGGCCTTCTTACATTTCTGTCAAGTGAAGGCCTCCTTGCGACCTTGACAATCCTTATTAAATTTATGACTCCTCGTAGTTTCTTCTGCATCATCTGACGCCAAAATCTCCACACACACAAAAAAAGTAATCAATGCAGTTTGCTTATTGATACTTTAACATACTTTAGTGCTTTATACAATACAGATTATTTTAAAGCAGCTTCACAGTAATAACTTTATTATACATTAAATATGAGGGTTTCTATTTAGAACCTAGAATTCTTTACTCAGTTTTAAAGAACCCTTAGTGCCAAAAATGTCCTATATAAGGAGAAATGTCTTAAATAATTGCATAACTTTCATCTTTAACAGATTTTTTTTTTCCTAGTGATAAAGTATCTTTCGATTCATAATATTTTATTCAAATAAATAATGAATTCCAAACATTCAGCAATACGCAGCTCAACAGAAGGCATTTGTGTCGTTATTCAGCTCGAGTATTATCAATATTGATAATACAGTGTAATGTTCCAATATTTGTCAATTGGGAACAGTGTTGAGGAGTAGCTGACTACAAGTAGTGACGCTACTAACTACATTTTTCAGTAGCTTGACAGTAGCTCAGTTATATTTAAAACAGTGTAGCTTTTCCAGTAGCTAACTAAGTAGCGGTGTAGCGTGACCAAAAGCTACATTCCGGCTGCATCCGAAAGCTTAGCCAACTGCATTTTTGCCTCTCTGCCTTATCAGCCATTGACTTTGAATTACACTTTTGCATAATTTATGCAAACCAAAGTCTTCAAGCACCCCCAGCTGAATATTGTGCTGCGTCTCCATTCACAGTAAATGCTGCAAGCTCATTCTTCATTAACAATTAATCAGTTATTTGTAATATACTGTCATTGTAAAAAAATTAAAAATAAATGTAGCTACAGTAGCTAAATTTTTGAGAGTAACTTGTACTGTAGCTCTTGACTGTATCTTAACTACTTTAACTTATGAGTAGCTTGAAGCTTGTCAAACTACAGTCTCAGGGTACGTTAACATGATAACGATATGCTTAAAACAGAGACGTTTTTCCTTTGAGTTTTCCGCGTACAGACGACACCATTGTCAAAACGATCCCCGTTCACACGGATCCGCGAAAACGAATAAAAACGCTGTATTCTGCTGCCAGGCCATTAGATGGCGATGAAACACTATAGATTGAACACGTGCATGACGTCATCGTTTTCAGAGATTCTCTACCTCAGAGTAGCTTCCCCAACACTGATAATGACACAAATTCTGTAAAGCAGCTGAATCCAATTCATTTAATAATGTCATGGTGATAAATATTCAACTTGTGTCATGATATCACTTTTATTGGTCAAATCAAAGTCATGTGGTGCAACCAACATGCAGAAACATGCAAAACAACAACAACAACAACAACAAAAGCAAGAAATTACATCATGTTGACCCTGCTTACCAATGACTGCCAAGTTTTATAAATCTCTTTTTTTGACCTTGCATTCCACGAAAATCATACAGGTTTGTAACAACATGAAGGTGAGTAAATGATAGTATAATGTTAATTCCCAAGCGAACTAACCATTTAGTCTGTGGTTTGGTAGTTGGTTTAAGAGTTTGCATGACCCAAATAAGAGTTGGGACGATATG
Source organism: Leuciscus idus (assembly GCA_021554675.1). Taxonomy (NCBI): domain Eukaryota; kingdom Metazoa; phylum Chordata; class Actinopteri; order Cypriniformes; family Leuciscidae; genus Leuciscus; species Leuciscus idus. Next base: position 39,013,545 of record CM038625.1, read on the forward strand.
CAAACAATTAAACTAAACCATTACTTCATTGCACAATGCAAAGCTTGTCCTAGTGTAGTACTTGTGCCAACCATCACCAGTCAGTCTAAAATGGCTCATTTGGTTTCAAAGAGATCCCACTTTTACCTCAAGATATGCTCTAGTAAAAGAACTACTGACCCACATCTGTAATCTGTTCTGCACTGATAAATGCTATTAGAAAGCTTCTGTGATGTATTGACACAGTTCAAGTTGCCTAACTGTCCCCCTTCCATTGTTTGACTTGAGGCCCTATTGCCAAAATGTAAGTTTGTTTTTAAATAAGACCGCAATGCACTTTCAGTTTAAGATAAAAAAATAAATTAAAAAAACGAAACCATTGATGATTCATTAGCAAAAGTAGAATCTGCAAAAAAAAAATTTTCAACCATCGCTATCATGTGACCTATTTTGTGTGCACTTCCCTCAGATAATGGCCCTTGCCGAGTTATCTAAGTGTGTTCTTATCTGCTAGTGCGCTACGTTGCCTTTTACAGTGCTAACCTGTAAAGCTCATTGTGTGACCTCTTCACAAGCCCCCTGGTGAGCTCATAGGGGTCACATATCTGTGGTCGGAGAGCTGTGACCTTGAGTCACGTCCAGGACCCTTATAAGGGGAGATTATGTGGCGGCTAATGTTACCATGATGTTGGTTTCTGCAGGGTAGTGGTTTCTTCTGGCCGTTAGGGAGGGAACTAAAGGAATGATTTAGTAAAAAAATGAAAGAAATGAAAGAATTTACAGGAGTATTTTATGACCAATCTTACACTTATTTCAGAGGGGATCTACAAAGCACTGTGTGATTTGAACACTACCTCAAAACTTGTGGAAAACCCCTTTGCTAGTTCACATTACCAACATACTCCACAGCCGCAGATATACATTACGCTGAAAGTATTCACACTTTGTGTGTGTGTGTGTGTGTGTACAGTATAATGTATTACGTATTTTCAATACTTAATACTTAGCAAATTTTTAATATTTCAAATTTTATATAATATATACTGTGTGTGTGTGTATATATATATATATATATATATATATATATATATAGTTAAAAATATTTAAGAAATAATTTGAATATTCAACACAACCATTTATAAAAGTACTAAATTACAAATTTAACAACAAACATAATAATAATAATAGTGCAAATGTCCCTATCGAAATTATTATTTAAATACATGACAATTTAGTAAAAACAACAACATAATAATAATACATTTTATAAGGAACATGTACAATACCTTAAAATTGTTCATTTTAAGTACAACAAATATTTAAAACAATGCCAAAAATGATTTCCTGGTTATTTCATATATATATATATCTTTTCTTTGTTTTTTTATGATATTAAATTGCCCATGATTAATGGCACCTGCATGAATTCATCTCTCTTACATAATCAGTGCACAAGCCAAGACACTCTCATTTATCTGCACATTTATTTTGAGCACAGGCTCTTTACCAGCACACTTGTTTAGACGATCACTTCTCCTCACTTACACAACAAAACACAAGCATCTGTTTGTCTTCAGGGGGAAGCGAGACAGCGTGAGGTGTCACATGACACTTCTGCTCTCACCAGGAAACTGTTCTGTCCATGTTTTATACTTCAGTGGAATTGGAATGATTTGATTCTATTATTATTTTTTTTCTTCTCTTAAGGATTTTTTGGAAAACCTCTGAGATAAAGTCGATGCTTTTTAATGAGAACTCAAGAGCAATGTCTGAGCAATAAAATGTTCCTCTGAAGTTAATGCTACTTGAACAGATTAAGCCTGGATATATATCACGTTTCTGAAAGGCTGCCCACCCTCATATTGTTCTTTCTTATCAGCTGCTGGGAGTCACCATATCCCCCCTCTGGCTCACACTTAAACTTTCCATTCCAATTCAAAACTCAGTCTTCCATCCTCTGGCTGAAATGTCTAAGATGTCAAAAAAAAAAAAAAAAAAAAAACTCTCTGGAACAGGAATGAAGACAAAAAACAAGCAAAAAAAAAAAAAGAAGATGTTGCAAGCCAACCATAGAGCACAAGGGAGAAAGAGTGTGATTAAAATGCCCTCTGAGTCCTGTCAAAACAAAAACATTTTGCCTGCAACTTGATGGTGATGTTACACAAGTGCCCCCATTGTGCTATTTTAAAGGTTTCTAATTTTGTTTTGGTGGTCTTCTACTATAGATTTACATTTTCTCAACATTGCAAAATCACCTAATTTTGAAAACGGTTTGTTCGAAGATTCAGTCTCTCTAAACTCTCCCAGTCTGTTGTGATTGGTCTACTCTGCTCTGATTGGTCAGATGACCCAGTCTGTTGTGATTGGTCTACTCTGCCATGATTGGTCAGATGACCCAGTCTGTTGTGATTGGTCTACTCTGCTCTGATTGGCCAGATGGCTCAGTCTGTTGTGATTGGTCTACTCTGCCCTGATTGGTCAGATGGTCCAGTCTGTTGTGATTGGTCTACTCTGCTCTGATTGGTCAGATGACCCAGTCTGTTGTGATTGGTCTACTCTGCCATGATTGGCCAGATGGCTCAGTCTGTTGTGATTGGTCTACTCTGCTCTGATTGGCCAGATGGCCCAGTCTGTTGTGATTGGTCTACTCTGCCCTAATTGGTCAGATGGTCCAGTCTGTTGTGATTGGTCTAATATGCTCTGATTGGTCAGACCCAGTCTGTTGTGATTGATCTACTCTGCTCTGATTGGTCAGACACCCCAGTCTGCTGCGATTGGTCTATGCTCTGATTGGTCAGACGGGTTCATCAATCAGGGTTTTTCTTGGGGCAAAAATGGATTTTGCAACGAAACAGTTTGTAATATCATCTTATTTATTTATGAAATAAAACAATCACTGGCAGGACTAGACCAATTTTGTATATATTTAGAAAATAATTATATGTAAAAAGTCACTGAGTGACTGATTTGAAACGTTCAGACGTTAATATAACACCTCAATCCAGCAGGGGCAGGGGGAGCAGGTATTCAAACCAAGTGTGAAAACACCAAAACACTCATGGGAGCGTTTTAAAATAGCCGTCTATCATCGGGTACCAGTACAGCAGAACGGCAAGTCTCATATCAAATGATCAGATAAATCTTTGGCTGGACAAAGATCCATTTTGGTGGCTGCCAAAATATTGTCAATGCACGAAAAACCCCTCATGTGTGAACGGCATCGATTTTTAAACCTTTTTTCACCTGTTATTTTTGTAAACCAAAAGAATATCCTAGTTTTGTTGTTGTTTTTTAATCAGAACAGAACAAGATCTTATTATATGAAGAATGTCTTATGTGTAACATGCAATAACAATACATTTCTTATAGCTGACAATCAGGAACATTATGTAATTTTTAAGAACATAAAATGCAAGTAATTAATAAATTGAACAAATGAACCATATCTTTATTTCCAGCTGAGATTAAGAGCCAATGTAGCGAGCGTGCCTGTGGCATTTCCTCCTGTTCATTAAGGGCCTTTGAACGGTGTTTTGCTGTTCTTGTTCAGTCTCTTGGACATAATGACTGCAATAGCTTACCGCCGGTCATCTGAATGTGTGCAAGATTGTGGCTAATAGGATATGTTTTTTCCCAGCTTCTCCCAGGACAGTTTAGGTATGGGTACTTACTTCAAAAACATGCTGTTTGGGCCTGTCTGCTCTGAATCCTTGGGAATGAAGAAAACCCTCATTACTCCCCAGAGGTTTTGATGGGTCATTTGATCCGTCTCCTCCGCTTTGTACAGAACAGAAAGACATGGTTATTATTTAAGCAGAGTACAATAACAATGATTACAATTCCAGGCACCATATATTTAACTACTTTTACTTGTAATTCAAAGTGATGGGCTTTAAAAACATGCCATGAAGTGAATAGTGAAAGCGCCCAAGCCGACACATTTACGCATTAGGGGTCTTGGATACCAAGGTTTCCTTTTCAGGTTTCCTAGAACAACTCTTGTGGAGTCTGCAGCAAGAGACGCGCTAATTGTCTTATCAGCGGGAGGCAAGCTATTGGTTTTGGCAGGGAGAGTTTTGGTTTTGTATTGTGCAAGACAGGCAGGGCCTAAAGTCAAAGAGTTTAGCCAGTCGGTACAGCCAAAACAGGAAGGAATGTTTGACTCAGATTCCAGAATGCAAACACTGTCAGTGCTTGAAACCATAAAGTATTCCAGCACCGCTAGCACTAATACGGTCATCACCATTTTCAGTAAATGTCAAAACACTGCTAATTTGATTAGATTGATACTAAAAAGAATACCCAAAATGTCATGATTTACCGTCAAGTTATTCCCAATTTAACTGACTCTCTTTTTTTCCGTGGAACACAAAATGAGATGTTTAGCAGAAAGTTCATGCTGCTCTTTTCCATATATTGCTGCTGTCCGGCGGAAACCTTGTATCTCAGTTTGGGCCGTCTCTGCTTGTTTGCAATGCAAGGATAAATAAAGAACTGGTTCTTCGAATAAATATGGTGTTTTCTTTACTTGCCTCTGGATGGAAATAACATCACATTTAAGAAATGAAAAGCTACACACTCCATCAATTGGGGGTTAGAAGAACTGTTGCCAAACATATAACATGCTAGAAACATCATCATCTATGCAATAATGATCCAATCACAGACTCTTAAGCATTTGCCTATTTGAATCCAAAATAGGCTTTTTTTAATATTTTTTGGCACGGCTGTGTATAAATGCTAATGTTTTATGTATTTGAGGAGCGGAGAAGAGCGTCTTAGTCTAGTCAACACATTATGCCAAGATTATTATAATGATGTCAAATGTACATTTATGTAGAACTTTTAATTTAACACTTAAGTGCACTTTTTAACATTTTAAAAGTCAAATTTAAGTACACTTATACGACCATTTATTATCTGCTAGTACTTCAAAATATACTCTGAAGATTTATACTCTCAAATATACTCTCAAGTGCACATTAAATATAACCAAGTGTACTTCTTATCAAGGGTAAGATGCCCGAAGGTCAAGCAAATGAAACTCTTAAGGGGCTTGTTTGTAAATAAAGCTTGTTGTCTTGTATGCTGACTTACTGCAACAGCCATCTTGTATCAACCTGGTTTCGAGTGACCTTGCTCAAGGGCACATAGGTGACGGCAGGATTGCTATCTATGTAACTCTATAGTTCCTAGGTCTCCCTTGCTTGGAATTGGACCTGCAACCTTTGTGTTAGTAGGCCACAGCCCTTCCCCTCCCCCCATCTTAGTATCTCAGCTTGTCATTCATAAGGTTCAAAGAGTCTTATAATGGATCATATCTTCTAAGCTGACATTTATGTGTCAGTGGGCCGATATAGGGAGGAGGTTGTCAAAGTCTGTACTAACTCAATATTAGGTCATTAATGGAAAGCAAGACAGCTGGAATTATGCGTCAGAAAGACATGCTAGTATCAGAAAATTGTGCTACAAAGCCAGAAACAGTCATCAAAATGATAGCTGGCGGTCATAACTTCCTGCTTCCGTCAATGTAATTACTTTTACATTTAAGTTTTTTGGTTTGCATTATTAATTTGAGGAGTGCATTCCATTCTTCTTAGACACACAATGCGTGCTGACTCTTGAATAAGCCCGTTTTAAAGGTGAATTAGAAAATTGGCCGTGACAGGAGTGGTGAATCATGTCTAGCGTCCTGTAATCTCCCTGAGAGGATCTTTTCATTAGGTAAGACAAGGTCGCTCCGGCGACACCCGGCAGAAGCGCAGTCAAACACGTGCAACGTGCCTTATCAGCTGTGGAAATTTACCCTCAGCATGCCTGTTGCCCAACAAACAAAGCGAAAAAAGCTAGCCTCATTTGTAACGGGTGTCAAAACAAACCGGAGCATGCTGGGTAAATCATGGGCATCTCACGAGTTCACATCTGTTATCTCATTCTTGCTTCATGACAATAAGGAAATGTGTGCTGATGATAACACCAGTATTTGTCTATTTGGAATGAGAACAGAGTGAATTTATTCAAAGTGTAACATGATGTATTTTTTATATCATCAAACTAAATGTGTAGTTGCATTTTCATATTTGGGAGACATTTTTATGCAAGGCAACTTACAGGGTGCTTAAGGTACACATTTTGGCAGTATGTGGGAATTAAATCAGGGACGCTGGTATTGCTACAGTAGTTCAATGAGCTACTATCTAGATAAAGTAGTCAAATCAACCTGTCACAAAGCGACCCCTGGAGATCCGGTTTGGATAGTGTGAGGGTTTGTTTGTGAGAAAAAAAAAAGGATGTCTCTACCTACAACTGCACTGTCATGTTAGAGCACCAACAGTGGTGAACGAAGTACACAAATCAAGTACTTGAGTAAAAGAACAGGTACCCTACACTGTAAAAAAAATTACATCCCCAAGTCAAAAATTTCTAGTGACTGATAACATCTAAATTTTTCAATTAGTCTGACGTATTATTTCTCATTGAGCCAATGTTAACAGACTATTGCAACAAGAATTGCACTTGGGCCAATTTAAAAATTTATATGTGACCAGTCAATAGAATTTTTTTTACAGTGTAATAAAATATTACAAAAGTACTTGACTTTTAATGTACTTAAGTAATACAAGTAAGAAGTACTGAACAATAAATGTTTATTTAAAGTACTTTTATACTAATATACTTTTACATAAATTTTATATTATATATTTTATATAGTCCTACTGCTCAGAATACCTAGGGGAGGAGGAATTTCTGGGTCTAACATCATTAAGAATTATTATGAATTGTCAGTAACCAGTCAGTAAAGAAGGTTAGTGGATGCAGATGTATTATACGTAATGTGTTGACAAACAATAAAAACAGACATCAAATAGGGCTAAATGCATAACAAATTAAAATCAATGCTATGCAAACATGCAAACTGCGAGGAAAAATGCAAGTGCAATAATTTACGTTACTTTAATGTTATGTTATGTTGTGTTTTTTGTATGTTTTGTTTTTTACATTAATCTACACCATAGAGATGGTGATGTGGACATGCCTGCATTCAAGCATTAGGCCCCTTGTCCACCAAAGCATCTTTAGTCTGCTGAAAACGCCTAGCTGTAGGGGCTTGTATTTGAACTGGCTCTTGTTTAAAATAAAATAAAAATTCCGTTATTCATGTTGTACAAGCAGAATCTGGCGGATGGTTGGAGTTGTATTTGTCCCGCCCCTCCTCCAGTGTGATTGGACAGCTGGGTAAAAAGTGACAGTGATGAGTGCTGCGCTCCCATTCAGTCGGTCCACTCGCTACAATACAAGACTATGGGATATCGCGCTCTTCCGCCATCTGCTGAAGACACCTTATTCATGCCTGAAAGGCCACTGATGCATGATGGCGTGGGCAGGATCAACTGCCCACAGCATATGAATGCAGTCGCATGCGTAATTCCCTTTGTTCTTTAGCTCTTCACTCTGTTACTAGAACACCATCACGCCACAGTTTTGCAAGATAGAAAGTTTTTAAGCACAAGTTTGGCTTTGCTAACGAAGGCTAATAAGCTTTTCTTGCACAAAAATGTCCACACACAGCAAGGGTTCCCACCCCTGTCCAATGTATTTATTATCTGAAAAAGATACTCACGATACACACTGCCTGGTGGGTTTGGGGATTGTCCACACCAAGCTGGCTGGGGCATGTATGCACTGCCGGTAGCTCCATCGTACGACACTTGAGTGGTGCGTAGCGTTTGTTGAGCGTGTGCTCGGTGGGGCAGTGGCTAGACACGGTCCGCCTCTGTCCAAGGGTCAAGCCATTTTCGAGGAGGCCACGGGGACTTGGGTCAATAGAGTGGAAGCCAGGAGGTTGTGGGTTATTTTGACAATTTCCTCTGACTACTTCTGGGTTTAATCAGGGTTTTGAGTGTTGTGAGAATGACTCTGTCCTGCTTGCTGCGGGCCAGGAATTTTCCGACAACATTTTCAAGCTGGGAAGATCACGGCTTCCCCCTCGCCCTTGAGGCGGCGGGGGGAAGTGAAGTGATGAAAGACCCTTTCATTGAGCAGTATCGTAGAGCGACAGGAAAGCTGTCGGTGGAGTGGCTTGCCTCTCCCCCACTTCAGAAAAGCTTGCGCTTCGGCGGGTTCTATTTGTCTCTTCTGCAAACAGTGGTAAGAACAAGCCTGCCGCTTTACCCAGATTGTGTGGCAGAGCTTACAGCTTTGTAGCCAAAACCCATGTCTCCTCCTCCTCCTCCTCCTGTGCCGGGGACAGAAAAGTTCACAGACTTTGAAGGACGGGGAAAGTAGGGTTAATGTCGACTCCCCCAATGGAGCATTCGCTAACGGGAGTTATGACAGAGCTTTGAACACTATGTCCGTGCTGCAGACTTATCAGACCATTTACTTGGGGGAACTGAGCGAGGCCGTGTCAGGGGGAAGGGCATGTTACAAACTCATGGGGGAGGTACGATCCACGTGTTGCACATTAATGTCTTTGGGTCATACGATGGCCAGTACAGTGGTGGCTCAGCTCCATCTGTGGTTGACTCTGGCAAACTTGCCCGAACAAGATCGGTATACTTTCCTCAGCGCACTGATCTCCCCGACCGGGCTGTTTGGAGAGGGTCTTCATGTGTTTCAGGCGCGATTTGAGAACTCCAAGAAACAGACAGAATCTCTGAGGGGTTCAATGCCTAGAAATTTCAGCAGACAAGCACAGTTGGCTGTACAACCTGGGTTTAGGTCGTCTTCTCGACCGCCACTAGCCAAGAGGCCAGCTGCAGCAACAGCGCCATGGCCCAGTGCTTGGGAGCCTGGACGAGCGCACATACAGCCTAAACAGCAGCCAGGGTCTGGAAAGAAGGGTCCCCGCCCCATGTGAAAGGAAAATATTTCTCTGCAGGAAAGAAGGACCAGTCGGATCCCTAGCTCGCAGATGAGGAACGTCGGTCCAGAGACAGCCGCTTTCTTCTCTCAGTGCAAAATAAATCTTGCTAGATAGCGGGTTTAGCTTTAAGTTTGTTATCAATAAAGAAACTTTGTGTTCAGGATACAATGCCTTGTGTTGATTTGTCAAAACAGATTCTACACCCTCGACAGGAACTGTGGTCTCTATAGGCCTACCTCCCTGAGAGGGGGAATCTAATGGCAGCGGGGCTCCCAATCAATATAGTGGCCACAATAAAGCGCTAGGACGCCATCGACAAGGGGGCTTTATGCGTTGAAGTACCGCATATTTGAAGAGTGGTGCGGGAGACGATCTTTATCACCATATCAATGTCTGATTGCGGGAATATTAACTTTTCTGCAGGAGTTATTGGAGGAAGGTAGCTCCCATTCCTTGCTAAAGTTTACTTGGGAGGCCATTTCGGTCAGTCATGAGGGCATTACCTGAGATGGCGAAGGGAACACGAGCAAACACCTGCTGGCCATTCGGTTCCTTACAGGGGCACGGCGGCTAAAGCCCGTAACAAAATCGATGGTGCCGTCATGGGACCTGATTGTAGTTTTGGAGGCTATGTGTGAACCTCCATTTGAGGCCTTAGAAACCTTGGATTTAAGAATGCTGTCTTACAAAACAGGCCTTTTTGCAGGCGCTGGCGAAGCAAAGGGCGTTGATTATCTCTATACACTGTCAGTGCATCCTCGTGCATCCAGTTTGCGCTGGATGGGTCAAGACTGGTGTTTTGTCCAAACATCAAAAGTCATATCAGGGGCATTTCGAGCTGCCCACCCTGTCAAACCTCTCAAATGACTCGGAGGAAGACAGAAAACCCCATGTATTGTGCCCTGTGTGAATTTTACACAGATACATCGAGCAGACACAGGCTGTGCGTTTGACTGACCAACTTTTTGTATGTTTTGCCAACCCAGTTCGTGGGAATCCGCTGTCTAAACAGGGTCTTTCACACTGAATCATGGAGGAGATTTCTATTGCATACAAAAGTAAAGGGTTAGCTCTGCCGGAAGGGGTGTGTGCGCATTCCTCAAGAGGCATGGCAACGTCATGGGCATTGTTTAGAGGGGTCAAGTCACCTTTATTTATATAGCACTTTTTACAATACAGATTGTATCAAAGCAGCTTCACAGTGATAACATGAAAATAATACAACAAAGTTTGTTTCTAGAAGAAAATTGCGTCATCGGCAACCCTAAGTAAGGCAGATCAATAATATTGTTGAATATTAAATGTCCCCAACTAAGCAAGCCATAGGGGTGTCTGTAGAGGATATTTGTGCGGCGGACAGTTGGGCATCGCCGCACACGTTTGTTCGGTTTTACCAACTAGATGTCACTGCGTCAACAGTGGCTCAGTCTGTGCTTACCACAGGGGCTTTAAGCCAGGGGCCGTCGCTCGTGAATGGGTATAAAATGGGTATGTGGAGTTACTGGTTCCTTACGTTTAGTTCAGCAACTTTGCAGGGTGTGAATATATGTCCCATAGTCTTGTGTTGTACCGAGTGGACCGCCTGAATGTGAACGTTGAGTTATGCATATAACTACTGCTATCTACTGTTCCCAGAAGGAGGGAAATGAGGTACAACACCTCTGAGCCCTGCGCAGTTGGAGGCTCGGTGAAGGTGGCCTTGCCCACGTCGTCATGCGTCAGTGGCCTTTCAGGCGTGAATAAAGGTGTCTTCAGCAGATGGTGCAAGAGCGCGATATCCCATAGTCTTGTGTTGTACCTCGTTTCTGGGAACAGTAGTAATTCATTTTTCAACGATTTGCAAACCAATTTAACAGGTTAATTGAAAAGAATCAGCTCGGTCACGAATTGGACACTGCTATTGCGTCTTGGAGCACCTGAAGATTTCTCAGGTATTATTATAGGTATATGGAATATAGTGAAGTAAAAGTTTCTCAAAATGAAAATACTCCAGTAAAGAACAGATACTTGAAAAAATTTACATAAGTAACACCACTTAGCACCATGAGTGATGGTGTGATTGATGGTGTGAGTGATAGAGTGACGAGTGATACTGTAGAGTGTGAACACACAAAAAATAAAAATGACAAAAAGTGCCAGAAAGAAAAAACTGTAAAAGAAAGATAAAAAATAATAATTTCACATGTAACATGAAATGAAGCATACACCACTGAAGGGTGATTCTCACAAAACTGTATTTTCTGCAAGCTTTTTTCAAGATATAGGTCACTTAGAGAATCCAAAAGGACACCAAATAACCAAATGATAAAAGTGTAAAGTTAATCTAGCCTAAAGTTAGCCTAGTATCAAGATAATGTTAAAATCAACTACAACAATTCTCTTTATGAATGAAAAGTTATGTAGTCTTAATGAAGTTAATAAAGAATCAAGATAATAAAATGATGCTATAGTGTAAAGTTGTCTTAAGTTAGCATTAGCATCTAATGTAAACTATATCAACCACAACAAACCTTTGTTAGAGTAAAGATAGGATAGTCTAAAGTTAGTCTTATGTTAAAGACTTAGAAATTCTCTTAGGAATAGGAAATGCCACTGGGAATAATAAAATAATCTTTTTCTACCATTAGGGACACCAATCATAACTGCATAACATAAATATTGGTTCAATCAATGGCATGAGTTTGGGGATGGGGATATATGTTTCTCTGCGCAATTGCAGATGAGACTTTGAAACTTATTTGAAAATACAGTCATCATTTTTGCAATTCTGTTTGGTGCTTCACCTTTAAAAATTTCCATTTTCAGCAATGTCTTCACACAGGGTGTGTTACATGGTGCCACTTGCTCAACAGCAGAGCTTGGTGGAGAGACGGGAGACATGGCTAGCAAAACAATTAATCTGTCTAATCCAGAACCATGTAATACCACTATCTAAGCCAGTGGTTCCCTCCCCTGTTGCTTTAGGCTTTCCAACAGCACATTTTGGATTTATTCCTAATCAAACACACTTGATTTCAGTCATCCTCTCATTAGTACAATAAGACTTAAAAATTAGGTGTGTCAGATAAGGGAGACACCCAAAAAGTTTACTGTTGATGGACTTCCAGGAACAGGGTTGGGAAACACGTACAGCCTCAGGTAAGTTCTGTGAACATCTACTGAGGCTCCTACGTAAATGTTTCCTTTGTAAACTTGTTGTCGCAGGCCAGTATCATCATCTAAATAATATTAAATAACCAAAGCAAGAAAAACAAAAAAAACACTAGGTGTAAAACCACAAACAATCAAACTATAACATCTCACAAAACATCTCATCTTTCATGGATGGCTGCAACGTTTACAAAAGACATATAACCCAACACAGTAACCGAAAACTCCCTCAGCAAATGCTTAGAGATTAATTCCACTCGTTCGTTTGCTGCGTTCAGCCCATTTTTCACTTTTAGGAGAACGACAACAATGGACAACAAAGAGGACTGGATTGGTGCACAGTCTTACAAAGCAAAGGGAAATCTGAGGAGCGTTGAAATAGCAATACTTTTCTAGCTTTACTCCTCTTGGGTTTGAAATGAAGTCAACAGCGTAATTTGCGAGTTTATGTAAACAGGTGTAATATTTCATTAGCTTCACAATAGATTGCTGATATTAGCACATTATAACCTACTCTGCAAAAAAAGGGTGTGTTCTCAGGAAATACTTACTACTAATATGATACATAATTGTATGACATTTTATAGACTAAACTATTGTGTAATAAAAAAAATACTTAAAAAATATTTACTTTTTATTGTAATAAGAGACAATTTGCAGTAAATGTTGGATAATTTTATAGAATAAAAAAATATTATATATATACAGGTCCTTCTCAATAAATTAGCATATTGTGATAAAGTTCATTATTTTCCCTAATGTAATGATAAAAATTAAACTTTCATATATTTTAGATTCATTGCACACCAACTGAAATATTTCAGGTCTTTTATTGTTTTAATACTGATGATTTTGGCATACAGCTCATGAAAACCCCAAATTCCTGTCTCAATAAATTAGCATATCATGAAAAGGTTCTCTAAACGAGCTATTAACCTAATCATCTGAAACAACTAATTACCTCTAAACACCTGCAAAAGATTCCTGAGGCTTTTAAAAACTCCCAGCCTGGTTCATATCTCAAAACCGCAATCATGGGTAAGACTGCTGACCAGAAGGCCATCATTGACACCCTCAAGCAAGAGGGTAAGACACAGAAAGAAATTTCTGAACGAATAGGCTGTTCCCAGAGTGCTGTATCAAGGCACCTCAGTGGGAAGTCTGTGGGAAGGAAAAAGTGTGGCAAAAAACGCTGCACAACGAGAAGAGGTGACCTGACCCTGAGGAAGATTGTGGAGAAGGACCGATTCCAGACCTTGGGGGACCTGCGGAAGCAGTGGACTGAGTCTGGAGTAGAAACATCCAGAGCCACCGTGCACAGGCGTGTGCAGGAAATGGGCTACAGGTGCCGCATTCCCAAGGTCAAGCCACTTTTGAACCAGAAACAGCGGCAGAAGCGCCTGACCTGGGCTACAGAGAAGCAGCACTGGACTGTTGCTCAGTGGTTGCTCAAATTTTGCATGTCATTCGGAAATCAAGGTGCCAGAGTCTGGAGGAAGACTGGGGAGAAGGAAATGCCAAAATGCCTGAAGTCCAGTGTCAAGTACCCACAGTCAGTGATGGTCTGGGGTGCCATGTCAGCTGCTGGTGTTGGTCCACTGTGTTTTATCAAGGGCAGGGTCAATGCAGCTAGCTATCAGGAGATTTTGGAGCACTCCATGCTTCCATCTGCTGAAAAGCTTTATGGAGATGAAGATTTCATTCTTCAGCATGACCTGGCACCTGCTCACAGTGCCAAAACCACTGGTAAATGGTTTACTGACCATGGTATTACTGTGCTCAATTGGCCTGCCAACTCTTCTGACCTGAACCCCATAGAGAATCTGTGGGATATTGTGAAGAGAAAGTTGAGAGACGCAAGACCCAACACTCTGGATGAGCTTAAGGCCGCTATCGAAGCATCCTGGGCCTCCATAACACCTCAGCAGTGCCACAGGCTGATTATGGCCATGCCACGCCGCATTGAAGCAGTCATTTCTGCAAAAAGGATTCCCGACCAAGTATTGAGTGCATAACTGAACATAATTATTTGAAGGTTGACTTTTTTTGTATTAAAAACACTTTTCTTTTATTGGTCGGACGAAATATGCTAATTTATTGAGACAGGAATTTGGGGTTTTCATGAGCTGTATGCCAAAATCATCAGTATTAAAACAATAAAAGACCTGAAATATTTCAGTTGGTGTGCAATGAATCTAAAATATATGAAAGTTTAATTTTTATCATTACATTAGGGAAAATAATGAACTTTATCACAATATGCTAATTTATTGAGAAGGACCTGTATATATATATATATATATATATATATATATATATAGCTTTTATTAACATTTAAATATGATTTAATTGTTCTTGTATTTCATTCAACCCTGTTGTGCTGTGACATACCCTCTATAAAAAATAATGGTTCATAAAATCACAATTAATACACATTTTTTTGTATTTAATGAGGTTTACACTTACATTGGCCTTGTCAAGCAAATGATGTTGTGAGTGTGATGAAATTTGCTAGTTTGTGTCACTGTCATTATTAGATGCTGTAATGTAACAGGGTTGATACATAGCATGTTTTGAAAGAGAAATGTTATGGGCTATTTGTTATTTTCTTTTTAATAATTTCAAAAACGGAAATGGAACGATACTCGAACGATACTCAGTTAATATTTGGTTACACTTTATTTTAAAGGTTTCCTTGTTACATTAATGTACTGAGTAATATTAATTAACTATATGTACTTGGGGTTAAAGTTAGGTTTTGGTTTAGAGTTAGTTGCATATAATTATGCATAATTTACTGTTCTCACTACTGAATGTAGCCGTAACGTGTAACAAGGACCCCATTTAATTATAAGTATAAATACCAGATATACTGTACTATAACAATAGTTAAGATAAATATACATTACAAGACTATGACTACATATTTAGTATTTGGGGTAATAGTTTAAAAATCTGCCATTGAAAAAATGTGTTGATCACTAATCTTTGTGGTTTTCTGAATATTAAATGGTGGTCCCTAAAGGTCTAGGGCAGTTACAGACCTTCACAGATGAACAAATACACACACACACACACACACACACACACACACACACACACACACACACACACACACACACACACACACACACAATGTTTTTGTGGTAGAAGGAACTAACATGTTATACAGTCAAACCAGTCCTGCCAAACCGGATGTGAATTCGCTTACAGGACAATATAAATCTGGTGTATCTCAGCAACAGTACTGCCTAAACCACTCCAAAAACTGAGATGTGATCGTTTATAACGGACAAATTGGTCAAAAGTTCATTGACTGCCATATACCATGCTCTCATAATAACAGCTTCAATGTTAAATAAAACCAAAATCACAGTTCTCCTTAAACACTAACAGGATATCACGAGTAGATGTTTGCCTCTCGGAAAGCTGTTATTTTGGAAACAGATTTTTTATTACAATCTCATGATCAAGTCAGATGATTGCTTATCAAGAATCAAAGAAACCAAGAAGTGAATCTTTTATATATCTTATTGTTAGGTCAGATCTAGGTTCTAAAACCAGTCCATTCTTACAAAACTCAAAATATTTTATAAAGGTTGAGGCATAGCCTGGTTAGTGCACATTACAAGGTACACATACAGCCAATGCAAGTCCGAAATCAGAATTTTCAGATTCATTGTTGGTTGACTATCCCTTTAAATTGCACACTGGCAAATGAACCCATGTGCACTGTGCAGTCAGAATATATTTATTGCATATGTCTCTGACTCAGTGCTTTCCCTCCAAGCTATTATCTGATGTTTAGGACTCTGACTTAAGTTCCCAGTTTTTCATGGTTAGATCAAGGTTAGCCGTTTATTCATGCAGCTTATTCATTTAGATGTTGAGCATTATTGTGCATTATATATGAATGTAAAACAAGTGGTTTCCATGGTAGGCAAGTGTGTAAGTTTTTTATAGCTTTGGCACAAGCAATCATATTTGACACATTACGTTGTCCTGGTTATCTGATTGATCTCATGCTGTATTATACAATGAGGTGACTCATGCTGTGTTACACGTCTGAATTGGGCAATCATAAGCTCTTTTTTTCTTTCCTTTTTTTTTTTTTTTTTTTTTTGTTGTATATAAAAAAGGGCGAGTCAGTGCTACAGATAAGATGGAAAAAAACAAGTCGCTGAACTTGGTAAATTTCCACTCACAAGCCTATTTCAGCAAAACTTTTGAGAGGGTAAGAAAGTAGTGATATAATTTTGAAGATATTACTTTTGATATGAATGCAAATATGTCCTAAAAAACTTGACATTGACATTAATTAATATTACCTCGATACCAAATACATAGGCAATAATACATTTTTTGTTTTACAAGAAAGTGTATATCTAGTAAATGTGAATCTAGACAACATTTTGGCGTAGACTAGCATAGACAACATCAAAATTAAAGCACAGACATCTGTGTTTTTTAATCTAAAAATAATAACTAAATCTACACTTTTGATATTCAAAATATCTCCAGCTTATCAGAAAAGAATACGAGAATAGCTTTTAACTACTACAGTGTTCACTATGACACTAGTCATAAAATATTTGTAGAAGTTCAAGTATTTGTCTGCTACATTTATGGGAGAAATAAAAACTTTTATATCAAACTGTAACTTCATGCAGACTCTTTGTTGAAACGAGGACAGTGAAACTGATAAACGTGAGACCCAGTTTGAATCGGTTTGAATGCCATGATAAATTCATCTCCTGACCAGTAGGTGGCGCTGTAACGAAACTAGGATGAGCATTTTTCATAAAATATTGTATTCGAATATTCGGGTTCATAAAAATCGAATATTCATTTATTTAAATGTCGTTTAACTTTAAAAATAACATATTTTTTTACGTTTTTGTCCCCATTTCTGAACAAGCTTACATTAGGCAATAGCCTATACACAACAAGCTTACTATATATCATAAGGTTTTCTTTTAGTTGAAAACATTAAACAATATGTGTAAACAAAAAAATATAAAGAACTAATTTAAGCTCAATCAGCGCGAACGGAAAAAAACGCTAATAAAGCAGACTATTGTAATAAATCGTACAATAGCCTATGTACATGCAGTCGAGTCTGTATTATCGTATTTATATTTATTCACGTTCATGTTGAGAAAAACAATAATCTCCACATGCTCCAGTGAGAAAACGCGCTGCGCTGACAGACGTTGCAAAGACACAGTGTGCTAAGTGAAGTTACTAACAGCACTTTGCGTTTTCTGTTCTTAAACCTGTCTCCCTCAACGAAACTTAAAGGGATAGTTCACCCAAAAATGAAAATTCTGTCATCATTTACTCACCCTCAAGTTGTTCCAAACCTGTATGACTTTCTTTCTTCTCCTGAACACAAAAGAAGATATTTTAAAGAAGGTTGGTAATTAAACAGAATTTTATTTTTCGAATAATAATCACAGATCGAATATTCGAAAATTTTAATATTCCTGCACATCCCTAGCCGAAACGCTGCATGTTGCCTGTGGTTATGCTTTTGACGACAAGTACCAAGTTTGGTCTGAATACGCTAAAGAATTGTAAAGATATAGCCTCGCATCATTTGGCGTTCTCGTCATATTCGTTTGCGCGTTTTCCAAGAACGGTTGGGTTTATAAAAAAGCTTTTAATAACTTTTTGCCAGCATGGTCTGAAGATGACCCGTGCCAATTTTGGTGAAAATCGGACGAACCGTCTAGGAGGATTGCGAAAAAGTACGTTTTTTTAGTCATAAAATATTTGTAGCAGTTCAAGTCTTTGTCTGCTATATTTATAGGAGAAATAAAAACATGTTTATATCAAACTGTTACTTTATGCAGACTCTTTGAAACGAGGACAGTGAAACTGATAAGCGTGAGACCTGTTTATCAGCATGACTCAGGTTTTGAATGCCATGATAAATGTATTACTCAAGGTCAGTAATAAAGATCTGTCCAGTCAGTGTTTGCATTCCTGAACCCAGGAGGCTATGATATAATACTGCAACACTAGACCAAACCTGGACTTAAAGTGCATTAATAAGTCAACAAAAGAACAGTACATTTGATAGCTTCTGTTGGCAACCAATTTGTAATTCTACCTTACTTTGCAGTTAATGTAATTATTTGTTGAAATGTCCACCTCTTAGCTTACAGCAGAAGTTTGACAAGCAAGCACCAATGTAAATATGTACTTCTTATTTATAAAATAATTAGACATAATGCAAAGTCACAGATCAGCCGGTGAATATTAATTTGGCTTGTTCATCTCTGATTTGTAGGGGCGGTAGAGATCTAGAAATGAAGGATTTGAGCTGGTCACACAAAGGTTGTCCGTCACCATTGTGCTCTTGAGCAAGTCACTGAGCCCTCGGGGGACTGTCTCTATGATTACTGCGATGCATGTTGGATAAAGAGCATCTGCTAAATGCCAAATAACCAACACAAACTCCATGAGAATGAGTTTTGAGTTTCCAAATTTGGAGCATGTTCTATGATTACGATCCTGAGGGGATAGACACTATTTCCATCCTTCCAAACCCAATGACTCCAGCACACGAAAACAGCTCAAGTTCAAGCACAGTGAATGGATCAGCATTAGTATGTCCTGCACCAAAAGCAGGACAGGGAACATGTGCACAAGAGCCGACGGAAAAATAACAATGTCATGCGCTGAACCACAACAATTATTTATTTGCTTTAGTACAGCGGTTAAGACACAGAGCCACGAATGATAATACCAACACTGGGAAAATCAGTGTACCCTTGGAAGGGTTAAGAAAAGACCCTGTTTTAAACATTTTTGGCTTTTTGCTCCTCTGTTAAGTGGAGATATGGAAGGTCACGTGCTTCCCAAAAACTCCATGCCTATTTGCTGTCAGTTTAGCCCATGGTCTATCAGTTCCAAATAAAAAAAATGTATATGAATAAAAAGAAGTGTGAACATTCTTCAAGTTGGCCACATACAAACGTGATAATACAATCTGAACTACCCTGAACAGCCACATAAAAAAATAAAAAAAACACTAGGGCTGACACTAACAATTATTTTGGTCATCGAGTTATCAGCAGATTATTTTGATGATTAATCAGATTTTTTTTTTTTTGGTGGTAATAAAAATAGACCTAAGCAAAGTAATAGCCTTTAAAATGACTTAAAATACATACAGTATATAATAACAATGAGGCAATAATATTTGGTTCAAATAAAGGAGGCTATCAAAAGCAAGTAATCGTATGGTTTTATAGAACAACACTGTTAAAATACATAATATAATATACATAATGTACATAAGATGATTGTTTATATAATATTTTATAATGACAAAATAATGCCTGCAGAAGAACAACGGCCTAGTGTTGTTACACTTTACAACAGATCAAATCCTTGTTTAATACTGGCAAAACAACATGTAATTCAAAATTAACTTAATCTTTAATATTTGCCCACTTCTTTACAATAGAAATGCTACAACCACTGTCATTTCTTGAACAAGAATATGTGGACATCAAAATTACAGGCGAACGTTTGCGCATCTGAAGTGTCCCAGCTGAAGAAAATAATCCATTATTTAACAGCTTTAATATACAGGCCAAATTTTCTTCTTGGGCCGATAACTATAACATTAAAAATGAACATATATGGGCCGATACCGATATGGTGCCGATATATCGTGCATCCCTCCATCCCATCCATCTTCTTCCGCTTATCCTGGGCCGGGTCGCGGGGGCAGCAGTCTAAGCAGAGATGCCCAGACTTCCCTCTCCCAAGACACTTCCTCCAGCTCTTCCGGGGGAACACCGAGGCGTTCCCAGGCCAGCCGGGAGACATAGTCCCTCCAGCGTGTCCTAGGTCTTCCCCGGGGTCTCCTCCCGGTGGGACATGCCCGGAACACCTTCCCGGGAAGGCGTCCAGGAGGCATCCGGAAAAGATGCCCGAGCCACCTCAGCTGGCCCCTCTCGATGTGGAGGAGCAGCGGCTCTACTCTGAGCTCCTCCCGAGTGGCCGAGCTTCTCACCCTATCTCTAAGGGATCGCCCAGTCACCCTGGGGAGAAAGCTCATTTCGGCCGCCTGTATCCGGGATCTTGTCCTTTCGGTCATGACCCACAGCTCATGACCATAGGTGAGAGTAGGAACGTAGATTGACCGGTAAATCGAGAGCTTCGCCTTGCGGCTCAGCTCTTTCTTCACCACGACAGACCGGTACAGCGACCGCATTACTGCAGAAGCTGCACCGATCCGTCTGTCAATCTCCCGTTCCATCCTTCCCTCACTCGTGAACAAGACCCCAAGATACTTAAACTCCTCCACTTGAGGCAGGAACTCTCCACCA
Source organism: Leuciscus idus (assembly GCA_021554675.1). Taxonomy (NCBI): domain Eukaryota; kingdom Metazoa; phylum Chordata; class Actinopteri; order Cypriniformes; family Leuciscidae; genus Leuciscus; species Leuciscus idus. The sequence continues at coordinate 39,033,888 of CM038625.1, forward strand.
ACCTGAAGCGGGCAAACCACCCAACATATAATTGCACTAAAACTACACCATAGCAACACCCCATATACAAGACCCTACTAACCTCCTAGCAAGTCTTGCAAGCACACAATGTAAGAGCAATGTGAAACCTCTTCCAAGTCTTATTTTTTTGTGTTATACAGAATTATTAATTAAAATATGTAACACAAGTTTGATGGACTGAGTCATGACGGATTTCAGTCTAAGTTTAAATAAGTTTAACTCCTGCAGTAAGCAGATTGGTGATCATCAGGCTACATAATTCAATTGGCAAGAATAGGCAAAATCCCAACATATAAACATTTGAGACATAACTAATGGCAATGCAAATAGAATTTGTTCCCACGTGTGTTTTTGGTAAGACATTCATCAAGCTCAGATGAAAAAAACAAATTCACAAAAAAACAAAAAACAAAAATGCAAACAAACTTAGGACTGCCCACAACAGGGTTCCCAGGCATATCAAATTTCAGCTTTTCCAAAAAAGACTTAAGGGGGTTGTGTTTATGGATGGTTTATGCAAATGTGTACACCTGCATGAATGCATTTGGCAAGAGTTCAGAATTAAATATTTGAATTTAAATCAGATAATGCAACAGGCTTATTTTAAATAAAACAATAATAATATTACATTTATCTTAAAATTATTTTAGATATTCCTCAAAACAGCAAATACAGATTTAAACCCTTTCATGTAGACACTGTATTAATGAAGTCTTATTTAACTTCAGGTTGATGAAAATCTATCACTATCTGGGGTGGTCTTATTTCCCATAATTTTCCAAGTTTTCCACCAAGAAGATCAGAAAATGACCTTTAAATATTCCCTTCAATAACAGATCCGCAGACATAAATATGTGCTATAGCCATCCAGAAACACCTCAGTTCTGCTGTCAGACTCTTATTTTGACGCAATGGAACCGGGAGAGGCGAATCAAACTTTGCAAAGAATGGAAGGCATGCTTCCCACAGGGTACGGGTGCCAAGTTAAGTGCTTTTTTCCACATGATCCAGCACTGGAGGACAGCCAGAGGAGTGATTCAAGAGGTCCTTAGTGACTATCAATGTCTGGTGGGAGAGATACCATAACCTCTCCGCTGTTCCCCGAGGCGTGCGGTCCACAATCCACAGCTGATCCATTGTGTTTCAGTGGAAATGCACTGCGAGGAGCAATTCATGTACGAAAGGTCAAGATATTTTGACTGCTCTCACATGCTGGATGTTTCCATTGAGTTTTTTTGGTTTGGTTGGGATTCCTGAATGACTACCTTGTCCAAACTAGTCAAGCGGACACCTTCAATGAAAACACAATCAATATTCATTTAGAACAGCAGTGAAAGACATTTTGAGAAGATCTCAAAACCACACTTTTGTCGTTTCCGAGAAATGAAACACGACTGTGGAGATCAAGTTAACCTTGTTTGTCAGGATGTCACAAACAGGCCGTAACTAACTTCACCCACCTCTATTTCTTCCACTTCAGTCTTCCAGGAAATCCTGGAGATGCCCGTGGTGAGGCCAGCATGTGAGGACAGACTGTCTGCGGTTCATAAACAAATCATTGTGTACTGACTGAGAAATACGGGTGTTGTCAAATAGAACATTCTATTCTAAAAGGATTAAGAAAGAGGAGATGTTCGGTCTGAATGATCATCGGCCAAAAAAAAAAAAAAAATCTGGAAACAAATTAGCATTTTTTTAGCATTAGCATTTAGCATTAGGTTTTTTGAATGGGGTTTTGGTTAACTGCCTAAAACAAAGGTCAGTGGACAACATAAGCTCAATATATTTTTGCACCTTGTTCTACAACATGAAATACAACAGTAATGGTTTTTTAAAGCTTTTAAAGGGATAGTTCACTTTGAAATTTAATTTTGGTATGTTTTAGCTTACCTCAAGGGCATCCAAGATGTGGGTGTCTTTGTTTCCGCAGTAGTTTCAATTTTTATATTTTTAAGTCAAACCGTTCTTGTCTGTCAGTCATATAATGCAGGTCTATGGTCACCACCTCAAAGAGCATGCACAGAGAAGTCCAAATTAAACAATTCCCCATCATAAGTACACATTGATGGCCTAAGACACGAAACGAGCGGTTTGTGTGAGAAAACGAACAGTATTTATATCGTTTTTACCTCTTGTACACAACCACGTCCAAGTGATCTGAGGGTGCGCGCGCTTCCTGGTATGTGACGTGTGCGCGCGTTCTGGCTTAGTCTGCGCAAGCGCCGGAAAGGTATAAGAGGTCAAAACGATAGAAATACTGTTCGTTTTCTCACACAAACTGCTCGTTTCGTGTCTTAGGCCATCAATGTGTACTTACGATGGGGAATTGTTTAATTTGGACTCTGTGCATGCTCTTTGAGATAGTGACCATAGACCTGCATTATATGACTGACAGACAAGAACGGTTTGACCTAAAAATATAAAAATTGAAACTACTGCGGAAACAAAGACACCTACATCTTGGATGCCCTTGAGGTAAGCTAAAACATACCAAAATTGTATTTCAAAGTGAACTATCCCTTTTAAGGTGGTTGTTAACAAGTGGGTAAATGAGACTACAGAGGTTATCGGGGACATTAAACATCATCACACCGAACAAATACACTTATGTAGCTACTCACTAGTCCACCTTCACAGCATTGTTGCGTTTAGAATTGTTTGCAAGAGCAAGATTATTATATTATATATTACAAGATTAAAATAAAGACTGAAAGAGTTGTTGGAAGCTTCATGGTGGTGACGTTGAAGTCATGTGACCGCGGTGTAGTTTGTTTATCTACGTTTAGTTTTTTACCTCTGTGATTGTATTTAGGTTTCAAAATTCATAACATTTGAGTTAATTTGTGAAGATTATCATGATGATCCAGAATCATAAACTTTTGTAGGTCACTTAATTTATGCAATGGCGAAATCCTAATGATAAATAATCGTATTTATATACAAAAATGTATAAATGTGTGATGTATAAAATCAACAACTTGGTAGAATTCGATTTTTGGATTTTGAATATGGACTTCTAACTCTCTGCCAACTATCAAATTCTTCTAAAACTTTGCAAGTTAACTTTTTTTCTTCTACACTATATACAAGTGCAAGAGCAAAGCTTTCACTCTTCATCACATCATTTAGATTCAACCTGACACAATTCACATCCCACAGACTGGAACTTTTACACCTGTCACACCAAACTTTCCCAAGATGTCCTAGATTCCTCACTCATGAGACAGTAAGCTATAAAGAACATGGCGACTAGGACAGGATTTCAACAAGGTGGGAAATGCAAACAATGAGAGCCAGTTGTGCAGCTTCATATGTGGGACAAAGGAGCATTGATTGGCTTTGTTGGCCGCAAATCCTTACTTGACACAGTGCTGAAAGTGGAGAGAGTGGATTGCGTCGCTTCATGAGAAGCTCTAAACCATGAGTCATTCATAACTGTGTTAAGCAGGGAATTAATATAAGTCCACCCACAGGTCAGGCTCATGGACAATTCTTCTGCAGATTATCATACACCTGCATCACCTGTCGAGGAATAATCTGAGTCTTAAAGAAAGAAAAAAAAGGTTACAACTAAACATAAAAGTCATCAGTAAAGAAATACTTTCCCCATTTTAATGGCCCAAAATAACAGACACCATAAACAATGAATTCAACATTACTTCAAGTTTGGAATCAATTCATATAAACCCGTTTATAATTTGAATAGATAACTGTATAAATGTGGTAGTATTACAACAATTTATGAATTTTAACGAACCTATTATGAGATTTCTCAGTAAAAAACATAATGCGCAACAAACATTTAACAATGTTCTATTCAAAATGTTTTAGAATTGAACGTTAAACTACATTTTTTTTTGCGAATAATGGCCTTGGCTAGCAGATATACACCTCACAACATTATTCAGTCTTTACTTTTGTGCAAAGCAAGAAAAAATGTATTACATTTATTAAAGGTTTTTATTTATTATTATTATTATTATTATTATTTTGAAATATCACAGGGTATATTGTAACAGTTTTGAACAGAAAGTTCAGGGACAATTCTGCATTTTCAAAAATATGTAAAGCATTGTTAAACATGAACAGTGAAAGGCTTATTTTGTTGATATAAAATTTATTTTAAGTAGAATTTGATTGTTTTTAGTTTAACCCATTGAAATGCAAAGTGGACAACCATTTTAAAATAGTGTTGTTTTAAATATATATATATATTTACACAAGAAATTACAATCTGTGATTTTTCAATATTTAAAGGTGAAGAGTTTAAATTATGTGCCAGTACCAAACAGAGCAACTGGGCTTTTCATTTCAACATTACGAACAACATTATAGCTCAACCAATGGCGTGAGTTTGGGGAAAGTCTACCTGTTTTTCAAACAATAGAAGACAGGGAAGTGTTTGAAGCTTTATTTGTGTTTGGTACCATTAGTGGTGCAGAAATTATACACTTCGCCTTCATTTTCAAGACTCGGGTTTCCTGAGATTTGGTCTTTCACGTACAGTAAACATCCATTTCAAGCACCAGTTGCCGCTGAGCTCTGCATGCTGCGCGAGTCGTGCGACACGACTGTGACTTTAAGCAAAAGGAGACACTTGGGAAAGTCCCCAAATGTTGCCTTAAAACCACAGACCACATTCATTTAACATGCAAAGCCCCAGTTCAAAACAACCCAGCGGAGCAGTTAACATAGCACACTGGGCTAAATCACGAAAACTCTGAACCACGCTAACCGTCTGCGGCTTGTTGTTTTCTATATGCGCAATGCAAACTGTACCACTTGGAAACAAATGCAAGCATCGGCAGACACCCAGTGAAATGCCTTTTATTTGGCTCGGACAGGGTTGTTTTCAGGATACTGGTATAAATCCCAGATCCTAGAGGGAAGCTCGCTGGTAGGTGACAGATTTATTCAAATATTAACTCACAAGCTGGCAAACAGTCTCTAGGAGCGAGTTTGCACAGTCTCTGTTAAATGAAGGCAAATAAAGCACATTCACACCAGTGTCACTGTAGATTTATCATTTACTGGTAAAAGTGCCTACACTGATGGCCTCTTACTGAAAACTAATATAAGACATATAAAATGATATCTTCTGCATAAGAATAACAAAGTCTGAAATGGTTTGGGTAAACTACTATGGAGAAGTTGGACATTTTTTGGTAGATTCATGACAGTAAAGTGTGTGTGTGTGATGAAAAAAAACAAATCATGCCTTTTTAATTTTAAGACTTAAATGTGTGTGTGTGTGTGTGTGTGTGTGTGTGTGTGTGTGTGTGTGTGTGACGCTACAACTTTCCAAAAAGGAAAATGTATGAAAACAACATATTCATTTCAATAGTTAGACACCTTTTTCACTTTTGTTTTTTTTCCCCACACATCATTTGCTAAAGTGGGTGTTTTGATCTTGTATATAATTAGTATATAATAAAAAAAAAGTTATATTAATATATGATTTGATTAATTAAGTGATATTAAGCAATCAATCATGCAACGTGTTCATCCCACTTTACCTGTTGTTCCTGTTTTGCTAATCATTTTGTGATTCTTGCAGTCCGTGTTGCAATATTGCAATTTGCTTTGTACTCATTACAACATGTAATTCTGAGTTTTGATATCAAACACTTAACAGACACAGTCTGTGTTATATTTCAGAGATCTGTAGCCTAAAAGGACACACTTGTGGGATGACTGTTCTGTGCTGAGCAAACATTGAGTGCTTGTGTTGAACAAGAATATATTTTTAACACCGCATCACATCTTAGAAGAGGAACATTCTGTTATTGCTCACAATCAGGTGCATTACAGTAAATATGATTCATTGTATTAAGTTTAAACAAGTGACAAAAAAGACAACTGGTGTCAATGATGAAAAAAGAAAATAACTTTACTTAATTTGACATTACTTTCATGATAAGTACCACCAAATCGCATTATTATTATGAATAAATATTATGATATATTATTTATGTCATGGTATTTACTGCCTTTAATTTATGCTGATTAAAATAATAAAAATATATATATAAATACTTTGGGTCTCATTTGTTCACATTAGTTGTTCCATTAGCGAACATTAACTAACAATGAGAAATAGATTTGTTTTTAATAAAAATGTTATTTTGTGTTATTTCGAAATGCATTAGCTAAAATATAAATAAAAGTTTAAACTGAGCACAATAGTTTCTTTATACTTTTGATTTTGAACTTTATGTGAAGAATCTTGTAGGAAGATCATTCACCCATTTGGCACAGAATTATTTATAACCCTGACTTATATTCCTCTTGTAAGAGGAAAACCCATTCTCATTCTTTCCCAGATCTATTTAGGCTCCATGTAAACAAAATGTAAAGCTTTCCCCCCCACTGTGTATGGCATTTCTCACAATCACTAAAACAGGTTACTAAGGACACAACCTGAGCCACCCAAATTTCCCTCCTTAAGAAACCCATCTGGCCCAAACCCAAAACTAATAAATCTGAGATTAAGAAAAGAGCAAACAATATAGTTGCTGTGACCACCAATAAAGGACAACAAGCTTTCCTGTATTGAATTAGGGCCTTGAGAGAGCAAATGCTGTCCATGGAGAGAAACTATGAGAAGGCCCACTTAAGGGGACAGGAAGTATACTTTCAATGCATGTCAACAACAAGCGGAAGAGAACTCCTAATGGGCCCAGAACTGCCACTGGTGTGCATGAGGAAAAACATGTCTCGGAAGAGTATGGCATGCAAACACTGTTGCAGGCATCTTTCAAGCCAGTGAGGGGAATGGCATAAACTTCTTAGCAAGTACGGGAAATGATACTTGCGGGACACGCAGACCTTCTCCTAAACCTTTCCACTAGATGGGTTCCATATGGTCTGCAGATAGTAATGGGATTATTATGGCAACCTCATTGCATTTTTGTGTTTAGAGCATTGTGTCGTCCCAAAATCTGGGAAAAGCTGTTAATGTGCCATGGCACCAGGCGGGTAACACGTTTGTTGGTGCCAGTCTGTGGTTGGACTTAAATGACGGACTGTGGCCAGGCCCTGTTATTGTGTTTATGGTTACTGTAAAGGGTTCGGCTCAGGCACAACCAGAAAAACAAGATGAGTGATTGCTAGAATCATCACCTTGAAAAACAAATTTTAATTTTGCACTGTAAAAGCATTCATAAGCACTATTCTGAAACTTCAAAATGAAAAATGGGACAATTTACAGTCACATGGACTTTATTGACGTCTGCAAGTGAAGGCCACAAAATTCCAAGTCCACACCAACTTTTGCTATTTGGGACAGCGTCCATGTCACATACTGGGGTGCCTCAGGGTTCAGTGCTTGGCCCATTTTTTCTATACAAAACTGCCATTCCCACCATAGGTTTCCATCACACATTCAAATGTTGTGGATATGAAATTGTGAAAAATGAGCCTATAAACGTCCATTATTGTTGATTATTGTTCTGCAGACATCTTCCAGTCATTGGCCAGTTGTTATCTAACTGTCATCTGCCCGGGGTAAAGGATCACAAAGTCATTTGACCCATTTTCCACAAGCAGACCCCATTAAAGCTAATCCTCCCGGTGATAAAACATGTGCCAACTTAAATGATAATCAATCTGTATAAGCTTGGTTAGGGGCTGGGTACTACTTGTAGAGATGAGGTAAGATGGGGCTTGACAGATAAATGGCACAACAGAGCTCTGTTACAAATCCTAGTGAGCTCAAGCTGCCAACCTAGACAACATTTTAAAAATGCTTCAAACACAAAGGCCCAGTCCCAAATGGCACTCTAAACACTCGCGGTCTTCCTACGAGTCCACACTTTTCGTGACTTAACGCTTAAGTCTGCAGTGCAGCTCGCAGGCTTGCAGGCTCGGCAAAAGTGCACATCGAAGGCGCAAATCAACTAACGAGCACCCTTCTGAAACCTAAAACAACAAACGGGACACCCTACATGGACTTAACAGACACGGACACGTGCATGCAGCAGCCATTGTAAGTCCACAAGACCAAAAGTGCATATGAAGTGTGCCATTTGGGACAGGGCCAAAGATGCTTCCAAACACACGTACGCAACATAAGTCTGCATAAGTCTTTGAAAATAGCTCTGCCAATACTCACATCTGTGGTCTTTGCACTTGACCACTTGTCTACTTTACATGACACATTTTCTTCTATTTGTCCCAAATTTTCAAGTTGGCATGAAGACCAGGATTATGTTTAGAACTTTTAATTACCCAATAGCTTTCAACTTTCATTTAACTTTTATTTACAAGTTAGTGTTGTAAATCTGCAAGGTTTTTTTTAACATTGCTTTATTTACACTTTTCAGTTTTTTAGTACCTTGCACTTCTAACGTCTAAATGTCTGTTCAGTTGTAATTTAACTGTGGTGCTTAAAAGTTAAGGGATAAAGAGTTAACTAAACAGTTTTACTACCAAATTATTTGTAATATCAAATAAATTGAACTTACACAGGAAAGTTTTCCTCGAAATCTTGCATGATGTTAATTCCTGAACATTATGAATGATGGGCCTCAAATAGTGGTGTGAAAGGCACTAGAGAGTGTGCATATAATGTGCATTAAGGGCACTGAGCTTGGCACACTCATTGGTGTCACATACAGTTGTGGCCTAGACCACAAATGTGGGTATTGGGACAGGGCCCTTCTTTTAGGCCAAGTATTCCAAAACAATCAATACATTTCAGTTAGTATGCTGCCTTTCAGAAGATAGCAGCCTATGTAGAAAGCACAAAGGTGCAGTGGTTTTGAGTAGATTAGAATGAAGTTTTTAGTTAGTTTAGTTATTGAGGGACACATCAAGATGAAGAGCACCCGACTCTGACAGCTTGCTATAAATACCTTCTTCAACACAAACATCAGTGAAAGCTATTTAAAGATCATAGTTTTTTTTTTTTTTAAAGGAGACTGTAATATTGCCTGGACACATTAGAGTATATAAACAATTTATTTTATAAGCAAAATAACCATGCTGTTAATGAGCAACAAGAGGACAAAAATATCCAAGGAATGAGGTTCGCCTTGGGAACAAATTAATACTAAGCGGTACTTCAGGATGCCTAATACGAACAGAAACCTAATAACACTTTTACTAGCTTCTCCCGCCAGAATAATACTCAAGTTTTGTGGTCTGGCAGCTTTATTGTTGCATGAGCAATTGAGCCGATGTTTTAATAGAGTTGTTGTTGATAGCAGGAGCGACTGGAATGTTTGCGTTTTAGCATTTCTTTACCCCAGTACAAGGGCAAATGGTGGTTATCCAAAGCAGTATTTTACAAGATTTGGAATTACAATGTGCAAGAACAAAACCCAAACTAGATGGTGCTTAAACATGCACAACTTGCCGCCACAACGCAAATGTAGTAGCCGGGATGTTGCTATGCGGTTGCTAAGGTGTTCGTGGCGGTCCGTGAGGGAATTCATTTTGAGCAGGCTGATATGTTAATTAATATTGATCCAGACAATGAAAGGTTGTGCTCATTGTATCCAATTTTACCCAATGATGCATATCCCAAAGGAGTCTTTAATGACGCGTTATAGCTCCGAACACCAACACTCAAAAGTCCATAAGGTAAATATATATAAAAAATAAAAGAAATGGACAGCGCGACAAACAATTATAATTATCTTATATTATGTTATATATTATCTACTCACCTGCGAAAAGAAACTCCTCCACTTCCTCAAGAACTTGTATTTTAGCGAAAATTTGGCAAATTTGAAAGTTTTACCTTTTGTCGTAACAGCAAGTAGGCCTAGGTTTGATGACGCACTATTGTGATAGAGAAAGCTGATTGGCTTGAATGTTCACCTCTCACATACGATTGGTCAAATATGCAGAAGGAGGCAGATTTAATTTAGCCTTTTTCGGCAGCATTTTGGATGGAAGCAAAATACGTTGCGTCATTTATAAATATAAATTATTAATATAAGTTCTTCATTTGTGCAATAATTAAAATGACCCCGGGCTAAAGCGCGCAGGGAAAATATAATAATAAGATATTATGTTTTTTTTGGTTTTTTTTTCTTTCGCAAAGAAAAAAAACAAATCATGCCTTTTTAATTTTAAGACGCAATGGGCAGTTGGTGAAGAAAACGCGACTGTAAATAAACACTGAAATGTCTTCTTTTTGACGTGGACTAGTGACAGATACAACACAGAGCATGATTTCTTCCTCATCATTCTTCCTCATCACATTACATTACCTCAGGGAAGTAAGTCAATGTCCATATCTAGTTCGCTTGAGGAAAAAAATAACTAGAGTATTTTGATTAAATCTTATATATATCATATTAGAAATGCACTATATTTCACTTTTTTTAATGCACATTTGTTCAGATATGTTCTGATTGAAGTTATTCTCACCAATAAAAGTATTAAAATCTCAACGTCCCACACCTTTGAACAATTATAGTGCAGCCAAGTTTTGAATAAATCTCATCTAATTCTGCCAATAAAAGTCTAAAAAAAGTCAAAATACTGGGTGAAAATCAAACTGATGGAGCATGTTACATATAGGGTTAATGAAATAAGCATGAATAAACAACACCTGAATGGGTAATTCAGATCAGAAGTCTAACACTTCAGCACAATACACTTCAACCAACAAAGGCCCATTGGAAATCATTTGTTATGAAGGCCTACAGGTGCAACAGTTTGTACACCAGTAACACGGTACAATGTTTCCCCATTGTTCACAGATACAATATGGGTCCACAGCCAGATGCGAAAAACATCCTACAGGGAACAATTAATATTAAGCGAACAATGCTTTCGCTCGATTAGCTCGGAACAAAAGGTGCCGTCCACAGCCATTCACATTCTAATGATTTGGACAAACGCACCAGAAATACATTCAGGGAATCAGTCCAGCGCTGCTGTCAACAAAAGGTACAAAAGCTGTCACCATGTAGGAACCCTTTACATTTTTGTACCTTATTTACCCCTAAATGGCGAATATTAATTGTACCTAAAATGTCGATATTTGTAACCTGCCCCAGTGACAGCTTTTGTACCTTTTTTTCCTGAGAGCAAATAGATCGTGCAGTATTATGATATCGTGTTTCGTCGTTTTATTCGGGATCTCTGACGCACGCCTCATTCAAGGTCACCGAGGCCATTTATTTTTCCTTTGGCTGCAAGTGCGCAGCTTCTGCAGTCCGTCACTGTGTTTTTTAAGGGGGAAGCGCAGCTGTCCATTGAGTCAGGCGAGAATTCACAGGTGCCGGTATGTCAAGCTCTCTAGACTCGGGCCTGTTTCTTCCATTGTGCCGTCACTAAACAGACAATCGCTTTATAAACTTGTCATGACAGATCAGTATAGTGTGAAAAGTGTCTGATGTATTTGTTATGGGCTTTGGAGCTCATTTCAACGTGCCACCTGCGACCGAAATAGGAAATTATATGACTTTCCCATTATCCGTGGGCAGAGTTAGACAGTTTCCAGAGTCTAACGTATAATCAAAACAACATACCGTGGAGAAAAACAACACAAAAGAGGCTTCTGTTAATTGTGGTCATTTTATATGTTGGCTGGACACTTCAAAGTCCCCCATTTAAAGGCGTTGAAAACAAAAATTTACCGTAATATTCTCCGAGCAATGTAAATTGCTCTGTTTACGCCGAACGTGGCCTCCAAACGACACTGTTGAACCTAAAACTCTCAACATGTCTAGGAAAGTCATCAAATAAGGAATCCCTGGCAAGCGTCCGCAGTCTCTCCAGACCCTTGGCAGTCGCGTGCAATAAAGTTGTGGAAAGGGAGCTGGTTTCAAATTGTAAATTCCTTTCGGGTATTAGCTCAAATATGCCCATTTGAGGGTCAACAAAAATGCTGCTGGTGAATTTTTGAGCACATTTGGTATGATAGGAATCAATTCATTTTTTCCACACAAAAATAAGAAGGAATTTATTATTGTTTTCAAAGACGTGAAAGCCCCAGACCTAGGTAGATCCTCTAACATTTCATACAGTTGATTGGTGACCAACATGAAGCAGGGAAACGACTCACTTCAGTTAGAATGAACCTAAAATTCAAGATATCAGGGCAAAAAAATGCCCCTGTATGAGTTTTTGTCTCGTATTAATATATGATATGATATAGTTAAGCAATATCACACGAGTAACGAGTGCAATATCACACGAGTGATGTTTGTGTCTGGATTAGCACGGGTGCAAATGTGATATTGATTCAATAAATAAGAAGGTAATATTGTGTTACATTTTAGACACAATGTTGTCTGTCTCAACTTTGCCAACGAATGTATTCCCTGTAAAGCCAGAGCAGAACTGAACTGCGACTCTGAGCGACACACAGCAGTTTCGTTTCTGAATGAATCTGCACTTTGAATGAATCGGGTGAGCCAATGATTCAATGACTCATTCGTAAAGAGAGCCATTTACTTCATTCCGGAATGAATCAGCCGTTTGAACAAATCGAATGAATGAATTAATGATTTAATGACTTACTCATTAAGACATTTACCGCCACCTACTGGCAGTTTTAGTTTGTTATTTAGATCGTTTCATAAAAAAAATGTATTAAAACAAAAAACAAACAAAAATACACATTAATTTTAAAATTTATTTATTTAAAATTTAGATTTAAAACCTCATGGCACTAGTTATGCAAATGTAATTGCAGTGTAAATGCATTCATGTCACCTCTGAGCAGCAATAAACGGTCTGTAAATATTTCTAAATACCAATTCAGATGCAGCTTTTAAAATATTTTTTTTTAAAATAAAAGTATGGCCGTAAAAGTTCAATGTTGAATCAAATAAAATATTTCTTTCTAAAGCTGCTTTTTGTAATGTCATTATTTGATGCTTTACTCATTTAAGACAATAATGACTTTAAATGATCTTGTGGGGGTAATTTCTCAGCCAAAATTTATTTATTAATTGGCACATACTGTAATTAATTAGATAAAAAAATGTAACACTCGACAGCCCTAATTAATATATATCCGCCTTAAAGCTACTGTAAGTAATTTCTTCACCACTAGGTTGTACAAAACTAATTTATTATTACTATGACTTTTTTTTAAATTATATATTCGGTTTTGGTTTTAGTTTGTATAGCCTAGATTTTTGTTCCGTTGTTTTTATTTTATTTTTTTAATTTTTTTTATTATTTAAAGTTTTGAATTTTTATAATTATTATATAATTATTTTATAAGTTGTACATTTATATATATATATATAATAAGTTTTACATTTTTATTTCAGTTTTAGTCATTTTAGTATTTAAACTGATCACAACAAACTCAATTAAAACAGGTTTAAGGTTATATACCATGAAAAAAAACTAAAAATGTGAAATAATAATAAAAGAATTAACTTTTTTTTTAGTGCATTCTTATAAAAGTTGGGATGTGCATATGCTTTCTTCAGGCTTTAAATCACACGTCATGTATTTCTAAAGTTCTTTTGTGAGTGAAATAAGATCTCTAGCAACAGTTCTTCTTTTGGCCTGTTTCTCGTTTAGTACCACCTCATCTCACTCAACTCAAGCTGTTTTTCATCAGGATCAGGATCTTGTCTGAACACTGGCCAAGATGATAAATCTGATTGTAGGCCTGTGTGTTTGTCTGTTGAAGTTAAATTCAATCAAAGTTTGAAGATACAGAGCAGCAAAAGAATCATTAAAACAACAGCGTTGTTTATCAGTTTGCCTGACAACTGTTTTCAATAATAGCACAATTCTAACTTTATGTCTGCTATTTAAGAAGAAATAAAAGCAAGGAAACTCATAATGATTGTATGTCGAGGAATCTATTTAAATGAGTTTTTATGGCTTTTTTTGTGAGACCACAGACGCTACTGATGTTTGACACTGCCGAGATGTAAATCTCTGGCTTTATGAGGAAATAATTTGTTTACTACATTTCTTTGGATGCGATATACTGATACAAACACTGTCTGGACGCTTGAGCGGTTTCACGCTGACATTTTATGGACATATTCATATTTAACGGATTGTGAATGAAAAACACGTGGAGGCAGCACAGCAATCAGAAATGTGTGATAAACTACATGAGCAATGCATATGCATATTAATAAACATACACAAATAAGTTATGACAACAAATGTTTTTACTTTGCTTTAATTCGTCAAAATAAGTTAAGCGATTTTCAACTTTTTTAAGTTATAATCAGTTTGATGTAATTTAAGTTGAAATTACTTAAACACTCCAAGTGGATTGTACTTAATTTAAGGCAGAAACCTTAAGTAATTATTACATTTTTTTTACAAAATCATACTGAACAAAGAGAATTACAAACAAAAAGATTAGGCTCTGCCCTTAGATTATGGGTTAAACATAGGTTTAACTGTTTAATCAGCTTAAAATAATCTTAAACAAAAGCTGAAATCAATATTACTACTTTTAGAAGGTTTTACACCATATTACTACATCAAAAAGGGCTGAACATATGATTGGTTGCTTTGCCTCGAACACAAAATAAGATATTTTGAAGAATGTTTGGGGTTTTTTTGGACCCCATTGACCCCAAAACAAATTTTTTTAAGCTTGAAGAGTTATCATAAGTGTAACTTACCATATAAGGTAATACTGTGGGTAACAGGACTGAATCAAAATAGAAAGACAAACACAAATTAGAATGCAGCTAGAAAAATTATTTTGCATTTCACACTTAATTAAATACATCAAATAATACGACTATGTTCAGAATCATTTATATAATCAATAATACGATATAGACACACTAAACACAAATGAATAACCACCAATATCCATTTACCAGTAATAAAACACTTAATTTCTCTCTGTTCGTGCAGAGATGAGTAATGATGTAAATTGACACACCTGTGCAAATATGTTTCTGAGATCATTATATTAGCCTAGGACAGAAATGGACTTTGCACTGACTCGCCAACATCTTTATTTGCACATTAGTATAACGTCTTACAGTCAGAGTGTCTATGTTTAGCACTGCTATTCCCAGCTTAGGAGGATTTGCTGGACACTCCAGCCAGTCTAAGATTAGAGCCGCAGGTCTTTGATGTCATGTCCCTCACGTCCGTAAGCCATTCTCAACAGCCCAAGACATGCTTTTCACACTGGTTATAGGAAAAACTGATCCTGAAGGGTGTAAACTAAGTGTGGAATCAAAGCCCAGTAGTTCTCAGCCAAAGAGAAAGCTATGCATTAAAGGAATATTCCAGGATGGGTACACCAACATTTTTCTTTCTTTGGGTTACAGCGAGTGAATGGGGCCATTTTGTAAACATTAAAATACTCATGCTGCATCCGAAGTCGAATACTTCCCTATTGTATAGCATGTGAAAAAATGTACGCAAGCAGAGTAATATAGGTGTGTTTACGCCATGTCGTAATTACCGTAAGGATTCTGAACTGTAAAAAGCCATGTAGAACTTGTAATTATACGTGTAAACCCGTAATTTTCTGAGAGTGGCGACTTGTACCATGTGACTGCTGGACCACCTGACCACTGCAGATTTAAGCTGTGTTCGACTTTAAGCTGCGCTGTGCAGACCGATCCGTTTATAACTTCAAAGTACCGTGAAATTTATTTACGGTAATTCCGACATGGCGTGAACGTAGCATATGTCTGAATACATAGACTGCATCTGAAATCACATACTTCCATATTATATAGTAGGGTGTAAAACAGTATGTGACAAGAATAGCATGTCTGAATTTACAGTATTCATAAAAGAGTGGCGAAAAGTAACCGGGTGACCTATGAACCAGGCATATGATTGACACTTTGCTATCCCATGAGGCCACAGGAGAGGATTTATGAATGGCAGTGATGCAACTGGTAGGTCACATGATAATGACAACATGACGAATGTAGTACATCCGGATTATATTCATACTACACACATTCATACTATATACTGTAGTAGAACATATTTTTTTTAGTGCTCACAAAATAATTATTTAAAATAAGTAACTACTCAAGAGAGTGTGCGATTTCAGACGCAGGCATAGTATAAAAAAAAGAAGAAAAAACGCAAAAGTTAAATTGATCAAGGAAAATTGTACTTAATTTGTCTTCCGGGAAACTTGCTTCCGAAGGGAAGTACTAATTGATTTTTTATATATACACTCACCTAAAGGATTATTAGGAACACCTGTTCAATTTCTCATTAATGCAATTATCTAATCAACCAATCACATGGCAGTTGCTTCAATGCATTTAGGGGTGTGGTCCTGGTCAAGACAATCTCCTGAACTCCAAACTGAATGTCAGAATGGGAAGGAAAGGTGATTTAAGCAATTTTGAGCGTGGCATGGCTGTTGGTGCCAGACGGGCCGGTCTGAGTATTTCACAATCTGCTCAGTTACTGGGATTTTCACGCACAACCATTTCTAGGGTTTACAAAGAATGGTGTGAAAAGGGAAAAACATCCAGTATGCGGCAGTCCTGTGGGTGAAAATGCCTTGTTGATGCTAGAGGTCAGAGGAGAATGGGCCGACTGATTCAAGCTGATAGAAGAGCAACTTTGACTGAAATAACCACTCGTTACAACCGAGGTATGCAGCAAAGCATTTGTGAAGCCATAACACGCACAACCTTGAGGCAGATGGGCTACAACAGCAGAAGACCCCACCGTGTACCACTCATCTCCACTACAAATAGGAAAAAGAGGCTACAATTTGCACGAGCTCACCAAAATTGGACAGTTGAAGACTGGAAAAATGTTGCCTGGTCTGATGAGTCTCGATTTCTGTTGAGACATTCAGATGGTAGAGTCAGAATTTGGCGTAAACAGAATAAGAACATGGATCCATCATGTCTTGTTACCACTGTGCAGGCTGGTGGTGGTGGTGGTGTAATGGTGTGGGGGATGTTTTCTTGGCACACTTTAGGCCCCTTAGTGCCAATTGGGCATCGTTTAAATGCCACGGCCTACCTGAGCATTGTTTCTGACCATGTCCATCCCTTTATGACCACCATGTCCCCATCCTCTGATGGCTACTTCCAGCAGGATAATGCACCATGTCACAAAGCTCGAATCATTTCAAATTGGTTTCTTGAACATAACAATGAGTTCACTGTACTAAAATGGCCCCCACAGTCACCAGATCTCAACCCAATAGAGCATCTTTGGGATGTGGTGGAACGGGAGCTTCGTGCCCTGGATGTGCATCCCACAAATCTCCATCAACTGCAAGATGCTATCCTATCAATATGGGCCAACATTTCTAAAGAATGCTTTCGCACCTTGTTGAATCAATGCCACGTAGAATTAAGGCAGTTCTGAAGGCGAAAGGGGGTCAAACACAGTATTAGTATGGTGTTCCTAATAATCCTTTAGGTGAGTGTATTTGAACAAAATAAGAACAATTTGGACATCTGCATCCTTTTCAAAAGTTTTCACCCCCTGGATCTTAATGCATCGGGTTTCCTTCTAGAGTATCAGTGAATGTTTAAACCTTTTTTAATATTTGTCTTCGAGTCACTCAATTGTCCTCAGTGTGAAAAGATGGATCTCAAAATCATACAGTCACTGCTGGAAAAGGTACAAATATGCAAAAGATGCTGGAAAACTAAAGAATTATCGGGACCTGGATCATTTTTCTGAAGAACATTGTGCAGTTTAACTGATCAGGACAATCAAGGGACTCGAGAACAACCATCACAAAAAAATTATCGTAGATCATCCAGGTAACGACACAGTATTAAGAATCAAGGGTGTGTAAACTTTTGAACGGGGTCATTTTTATAAATAAAGCTATTTTTTGTCTTGTGGACTATTATGTAAACATATTTTATGTAAAATATCTTCTTCAGGACAGTACTGAATAAAAATTAACACGCATCCTCTTATATTGCAAAAAGAATGAACATTTAGCAGATTCTGCAAGTTTTGAGCACGACTGTATGTCAGTTGTATATATTATATAAGGAGTACATGTTCAGTAATATACACAAAGCCTCCATCATTTTTATATGGGATGTATTTTGTCATGTATGAGCATTCACCTGGAGGCCATTCTTGTTGAATTGTTTCAGGTTGAGCAAACTGAACGAGCAGGGAACGATCACATGGAGATGCTCCAGTGTTTCTCTTATGTAATCGGTGCAAAGCCCAGGAACATGCATGCAATATGAAACAACACACAAGTAAAGAGGCAGAAAACATTCATGCAAACCGCCAGCCTTTCTTTCTCACGGGAATCTGAGTTTAGTTACAGGATAAAATGAGTTACTGGCAGGTGAAGGAATTACAGTATGGGTCGAAAATATTCACCGCAGATTCCTTTTAAAAATACATCCTCAAAAATGATCCTGTGTTTCCAGAGTATATTCCAGCACAATAAATTTAAGACGCATTTGGTAGAAGTTAGAAAAAATATTTAAACCATCTTGAGGCCATGGTTATATTTCTATCCAAATATTTGGATTTAATATTTTATCTCACCTATTTGTTGGAGCAACGCAGTGTTCCTCCACAGGAATCTCAAATAAGCTTGTCGGTTTTGTCATATTTTTGTCTGATAATATATTCAAACACCATTCAATTAACATTGTATTAATAATATGTAGGCTAATATTTCACCTTTTCGTCATCTCATTAAATCACTAACCCGTTCATTTTTTTGCATATGTCCACCAGTCTGATGTTACAATAACACTATTTTGAGTTACAGCCAGGTTTTGTGTGTTTGTCAGTCGCTCAGAACAGTGTTCCCTCTGGTCCGGTCCCAAAACTAGCTATATTTGGTTATCACCCCACTCCAGGGGGCTATTTTAGGCTGTGGGAAAAGTTAGGCCATCTTCATTGGGAACTCTGCGTCACTGTCTCTGCTAATGGGAAAGACCCATTTCATGGGAACGGGTTATTTTGGTGTTCTTCTCCAAACAACTGATCTATTTATAAGTAACGGTAGAATAGCATTGTTTTGACCCAAGAGACCGTTTAACATCTAATTGAATGTGAATTTGATGGTAATTGTTCGGCAAGTTCAGAGTACTCTCGACATAATCACACGAGATTGAACACTTCTATGACAACAGGCATCAGGTTGTGAAGGAGAACAACAGCGCCTCCTGCTGGAACAAAACATGTTTGGGTTGAATGTGACATTGGCTCCCTCTGCTGGTCACACCTGAGTATAGCACCATTTAAAAACAATAAAAGAAAACAGTTAAATTCTAAGTAAAATAAAATATATGTAATATTATAATACTATTTATTTACTTAATGTAATATTACGGTTTACAGATAGACTCACCTACACCATCAAATTATACATGCCACAAACAATTAAGTACAGGGTAAGTATAGGGAATCCAATAGTTTTGTGAAAGAATGTAAAAGTTTTATGAGCAATTTACTCGTAGAACTGCAATACTTCCGTGAGAGAACGCAAAACCATTGATATAATTTTTCCTTCAATCTCACATTTTTTTTCACAACACCATGTCTTGCAAATTCTAAATTAAATATAATAAATATAAACAAATCCCCAAAAAAATCTCATAACAGGGCTCCTCCACCTTATGACCAATGATTTATAAATGATGTGCTTATTGTGCATAATATTAGGCCAACACAGCAGATGTTTGGTAGAAAGTTTTCAGCATGACAAATCATAACATGAACTTTATTACATTAGTGAAAACAGCAGTCATTTGAAAAAAAATCAAACTTCAAGAACTTTAATGACAGTCAAAAAAACATATACGGTGCAAATGAATTGCCAATACGGGTTTCCAAACATAAAAGGAAAGGTCGACTTGAAAAATAAACAGATTTACAACTCTGCGGTTCCAAACGAAAACGTCATCCACTTAAAAAATCCACTTGAAGAATTTAGAGTCCAAAACTTAATTCTGTCGGGAAGTTATTTATCCGACCCTGAGCGGCGGCGCCACTAACACGACTCCATCGCCTCGGACAAACAGCATGGGGATGTTCCGCTTCGTTGACTGCAAAACAAACGGGTTATGCATGTCAACACAATGATAGATGGCTTCAATTAATTTAAAGAAAAAAGAAAATTCATTGGCTCACGGCTGAAAACTTGTTGCCTCGCTGCCTTATCAGGCAATGACTTTGTAAGCAGCGTTTGGACATGAAGGTTCGAAACCTCACAAAACTGATTTCAGACAGACTTCTGAGGCAGCGTTATGTAAGGGATAATGTAGAGTGAGGCCGTTGTTATAGCAAATACAATCAGCCTGAAGGGGTTGTATTCGCGATAACAACCGCCTCGCTCTACATTGTCCTGCTTATTACCTGGCTACCTACCAAATAAATCAATAATTTGACACAAAATATTGATTTAAAAAGGAGTTTATTGATTTAAAAACGATTGTATTGCTTCCGCTAAAGAAAATAGTCCATTCCATCTCTACGGTTAGAATCCTGCGTCCATAGCAACGCTCTGTTTTTCATGGCAACGGTGTTATACTTCGCAGCGGCAGTTATCAAGAAATAACAGACCGCATTCTACATTAGAATTCAACCAAGCCATGTAATAAAGTTTATTATACCATGGTCTGGGTGAATACTCGATTCTGATTGGCTGCAGGGTGTCCATTAAAAAGTGATAGAGGACACCTAGTAAAGGAGTTCTGGTGAAACTGGCAGTGTACCGTTCGAAATGAATAAATAAATGTGCTGGCTACATCAGCTGTGAGTAACCATAGCAACAGGCAGTCAAAGTATCTATACGGACTATAAATCGAGCGGACTATAAATATCTCCGGTTGCTAAATAAACCGTCAGGCTTAAGGCCCTTGCACACTGAGTGCGAAATTCACGTCCGATATTTTCGCACTTTAAAATATAAATACGACCTCACGTTATGTCAATCACACTTGCACACTGCCTCCTAAACTTTCGTCCGAAATTTTTTTTTTCGGATCGGGTTCGATTTTATGCGTTTTTCGCATCCGTAACAAGCATTTCAATGGTGTTTTGACAATTTAAGGCCACTGCACACTGAGTCCGAAATTCGCATCCGAAATTTTCGCACGTAAAAAACAAAATTCGACCTCACTTTATGTCAATCACGCTTCCACACTGTCTACGAAACTTTCGTCCGTAATAAAAAAATTCGGATCGGGTTCGATTTTCTGCTTTTTTCGCATCCACAGCCAGTGTTTTGAGAGGTTTTTTGACAATTCAGAGCCACCGTACAAGCGAACGACAAAATCCAGAATGGCGTCTGACAAGTTGATACACTTCGACTCGCAGCACAAAGTACTGTATGAAAAACAAAAACGTGTGTGTGTGTGTCCATACCTTAGACAAACTGCCAGTCTCTGTTCAGGATCGATTGGTTCACGGAAATTGGTGGTGGTCTTTTTAATATGTGGCTCCAGTATCGCTAGCAAAGCATCAAACTGTTCCACTGACAATCTGAGGTAAATTTTTAATCGCTCGGGATAATTTTGCAACTCCTTGATAAGGAGGTGAAACTCTGTAGCCTGGTTAAAACCAGAC
Source organism: Leuciscus idus (assembly GCA_021554675.1). NCBI lineage: Eukaryota > Metazoa > Chordata > Actinopteri > Cypriniformes > Leuciscidae > Leuciscus > Leuciscus idus. Next base: position 39,055,377 of record CM038625.1, read on the forward strand.
CATTCTCAGTAGTAACTGAGTTATGGTCTGTCAAAGCTCCATAGACAAATCATTTCCAAAGGGGCGTCACCAACGGACGTCGCTCAAATGCCTTTCGGCGCAATTGGATAGACCTAAAACTCCAAAAACCAATCAGAGCGATCGTCATGTGTAAAGCCATATGCTGCGTCCCAATTCGCCTATGTTACACTACGCCATAAAAGTACTCTTTTTGTGAAGAAAATGTATTTACTTTTGAATGTGTAGCAAAAAAGTAGGCAACTTTTGGACATACTACTTCATCATCTTTATCGGACGGATCTGTCGCGTGCATCCCGTCACGTAAACTGCCCTGTCAATCATCTTGTCACAGTTAAAATCCTCTATTAAATCTAATTTAATTTCCTACCGTTTCGGAGAGAAATGTAGTAGCATGTTCATCTGCCAGTGGGTCTTTCATGGAGACTGTCCTCATGTGTTTGCAATTTGAATATAATAATGCATTTAAAAGTTGGTGCGCTTCACCAACGGAGTGGATGTCGCTCAAATGCCTCTGGGCGCGATTGGATAGGATAGACCTAAAACCAATCAGAGCGATCGTCATCGTGTAAAGCCCGCCTCAACGTTTCTGATTGGTGCCGCGATTTCCACGGCATGGAAATGGCCTTGAATGAGCTCTTTGCCAGACTTACTTGCAGAGCAAATCTAAATTTGCCGGAAGTTGTCTGGGTTTTCCCAGGCTAGAAACTCTCCTTCCTCTCGGCGCAATCTCAGGATTGGATGGACCCAATATTTCCTCTTTCTTTTTCTCTTTTTAAGAAGAAAGAGGGCAACAAAATCATCCTCACTGCTTGACGAATCCATTTTGTATTTTTTGCGTTTTTTTCCGCAAAGGTTTAATAAATATGCATCAGACTCAGTGTGCAAGGTTTCTGTGCGTGACGAATTTTAAGGCTGACGAACACGAAAGGCTGACTCAGTGTGCAAGGACCTTTAACCAGGGAAACCAAGTTAATGTTTGTAAAAACTTTAGATTTCGATTGTAAAACTAATTAAAATATAAACTAATGTATTAAAAATGTGTTATTTGGCAAGTGACCATGGTATAAGCGGGTTAATGCCCTTCGAGGTGTCCATTGTCAGCTATTAATGGACTTCGGACCTCCGCTGCGTGTCGGACGGTTCACGCCTCGTTGTCGTCCATTAATACCTGGCAATGGACACCTCGTCGGGCATTAACCCTTACTTAATGATCCACAGCAAAATAGAGCAGGCTTTGGTGAGAACTAAGTGAATATGTAATAACTACAATAGGCATTTTTTGCTAGAAATTACATCAGAAGTGAAAACCGTTGATCAAAAACGTACATTTACACACAAACTGACGACCAGCCGCAACTTTCAGACAACATATTTATATTTTTAGGTGTCACAGAATGGTAAGCACAGGATTGTGGGATATCAAAGGCAGTGAAGGATACATGCTGCCTTCAAAACTCGATCAGATGAAGGGATCTCAGGAGACAGGGAGTGAAACTAACATTGGATTCAGACGTGCCTTGATGCCTCCTCTGAAGGCGGCATTGTTTAGCTTTCATACGCAGCCCGTGTGATGACGAGAGGATTTTATTTGTAAATATTTTTCAATATTAAAGATTAGGAGTGTCCCAATCCTACATCAAGATTGGCGTTAATATTTTACTCATTTTCCTAGTTGCTGCTATTACATTGATTTATATTTGCTGTACTTTCTGTTTATCACCAATATAAGGTTTATTATAATTTACTTATGCATTCTGATGCAACGGACTGAAGAAAAACCCTTTAGGATTCTTCACTGACATTCAATTTGTATAATTAAACAGAACATAAACATGGAGGAAAGCAGCAGCCGTTACCTTATAAATCTCCTCATACGTCTCCTCGTCGATCTCCACAGTCGTCACCGTCTCTTCCACATCGCCGAGGATCATGTTTAAGTGCTGGTCATAGGCCTAATGTAAAATATAATAAATGTTTGATATCACATAATCATGCACAATTAAACAATTTCTAATTTTGGTGATGCAAAAAATTGGCATTGATGTTTCAAATCATTTTTGTACAGCATGGTGTATAAATACTATACACACACAGACACAATGCATATAATACGATACCATATAGGTAGTTCGTTGTCTATATCGTGTTGAGCTTGAACTTTGAGCCAGTGTTGTTTAATAACGCCACTGGAAAGTTAAAACAGTTTCGTTTATCATTGTGTTGTTGTGCATTGTCGAAATACACTGGTATTAAAATGAAGGAAAACTGCACATAAGTAGCCTACCGACTGACTGACTGACTGACTGAATGACTGAATGAATGAATGACTGACTGAATGAATGAATGAATGAATGTGTGTGTGTCTGTCTGTGTAATGTGTGTGTGTTCTCACGTGCAGTCTGCCGCGCAACTCTCTGTCGTTCCTCATCTTCACGTAGATTCTCTCATCCAGACTCAACCGGATCAGATCCAGAGGCTCTTCTACAGTGTTGGTGGTTTGTTGCTGCAAATTAAGTTCCATTAATATATATATATAGGCTTTATTATTGTAATGGATAACCATATGAGCAACCGTCTGAGACCTGCTGAATATAAACTGCCTCGACGTACTCGTGTGTTCAGAGAGACATGAATGAAAACACCAGATGTGTGTCAGCTCCGCTATTATCAAACAATAAAAACATTCTTGTAAATGCAACAAAATATCATACCTGCTCAGCGTCGTCCGCCATCTTTCAAAGTTACCCACACTGCTTTTCGTTTGTCTCCCCAAATCATTGGGCGGCAAATGTACGTGTTTCCTGTTAAACCGACGCGTTCCTCCAGAGGGCGCGTGAAGGCCCAGGAAACCGAATCCGCCTTTGAGACGCATTCAAATCTTACAACAGTTTGTGTCTTATGTGAGAAGTGTGTACAAAACCTACTATAACCTTTTTAAATGTATTCGTTCTAACTACTGGTAGCTGACATATAAACGAACATTTGCTCAACCAATCTCTCTAAAAACACTTTTTAAAAACACGTGCCCGGTAACCACATACGTCTGTGATTGGTCCATTCTGGCCAGCGTTGAGAAAAGTATCAGGTAACACACAGTAACGCCGTTTACCGTTACATGAGCTCTGGTAATTTCACAGAGAAAAGTTAAAATAGATGGATTATTTACAATCTAAATATTAAGTGGATCTTCTACCCTTGCACTACGTGATTTAGTTTATGCCATTCTCACGAAAGATATTGTGCTCTTAATGTTCACATGATGGAGGCAGGAGACATGTTTCAACCTTCATTGGTGGTATAAATTCTTGAGGCTTGTAATTACTAATTAAGCAATCAAATGTTTTATAAACAAATCGAGTAACTTACATTTCAGACAAAAATTAGCAGCTTATATACTTCTATAGCCTATTATATAGGCTTGGTCAGTTGAGGGGACATTCAAGCTTAATGAAAAAAAAAACTTTCCTTAATGTAGGCTACTATAAACAGTATTTAAAGACCAAATTCAGTAAACACCTTATTAATAAACCATACAATGTAGGTCTAAAGAAAAGCAGATGAGCCCATGAACGCAATGCATTTAATTATAGCCTAAATGTTTTCCTCAACATTAAGCCATGCTAAGCGTTTTAGAATGTCCCAAATTGGGGTGATGACTAGGTCTGTGTGTGTGTGTGTGTGTAAACTGGTTAAAAATAGGCTAACGCTACCTTCACTTGCTATCGGAAGTTTCATACTTCCCACTTCTGAAGTCATGTTAAAATTTTGCCTAAAAATGTTCGCGCCCAGTTGTTTTAACTAGGAAACTAGTAGGCTATTAACGATAATTCCAATAGCACATGAAAGCAGCATAGCCTACATGTGAATATATAGCCTAGCCTACATGTGAATAAATAGCCTAGCCTACATGTATCCTAAAGCCCCTTTCTCTCAATGCACAAAACATTTAAAACAATTTAACACACAGGCCTACTCTTTTTCTTTTTTAAGAAATCAATGAGAACATCAAATCTTGGTTTACTTTTGAAGTATAGGCCTAGGTGAGACTTTGTGGTTTTTTTCTTGTGAGGCGCAAGACCAGTGGAACATTTTACAAGAGCATTGAATAAAACATTGCAGGCCTATACTCACATGAGGTAAACTACTTTAGAGGCGCTAAAGCCATGGGTGAGTGCAGTTAGTGACCAAACTGCAAAAAAAGTTCAGAGGTTGTTTACCAAGTGTTTTTTATTCATTCAAAAAGATGATTGTAACACAAAGATGATTGTCACATAACACACAGGTTCCTAATCATTAATAATGCATATGGTCCTCTTTGATTTCAAAGTACAAATAAGTAAGTTCAACATTTTTGTCATGTCGTTCCAAACACAAAATGAGATTTTAGCATATCTGCTATGTTTTTATACAATAAAAGTGATGTGTACTTTATACAGTCAAGCTCTATAAGGGCATGAAATCACAAATAAAGTAGCCTATAAACTGTTCTCCTCAAGTAAATGTAATGTGTGGGCTATATTCATAGTCTTCTGAAGCCGTACAGTATCTTTCTGTGATGAACAGACTGAATTAGAAGTTCCCCTATTGCTCTCAAATCTAACGCTTGAGAACCATCGATGTGTTTAAGGTCATTCATTTGAGTTTGGAACGACATTTCGACATTTTAATTCAGAAGTAAACCATGAGTAGGCTATACATACAGTTTGTTTTGTAACAGCTTTATTGAACAAATACAACAGCATGTGTATGTTGTGTGTATGTGCTTTGTGTGCTAACATCCCCCCACACACAAACGGTATATTACCATATATTATGAAACGGAAATAGTCAAACTGGCTGCTCATTATTCCACTCATTAGAAGACTACTAACCAAATAAATGCATATTGAAGTGAAATGAGTTTATTAAGTGAGTATGGATTCCAGAGTAGAAAGATATCAAACTAGCAACGGAAATCAGTCGGACATTATACAAATCTGAACACTGAATATCCCTCAAGACAATTAGCAAGTTATCACAAATAAGCATATCAAACAAAACATTTCTAATGCAAACTGTGCATTTTGAGGTTCAAATATGACAAAATGACAAGTAATTACTAATTATTACAGATATTGTTATCTATATTACATCCAAGATGAGCAAGTATTAAACATAACTTACAATTCACTTTAATGTTCTTATTCTAAATGAAACAGTCCCTTGCACAACCCTTGGGGGTCAAAAATAGCGAGCTAAAGATTAAAGAGATCTGCAATATGTGATACTTTTTCACATACAGTGAGAAAGGAAACTAAATGGTGTCAGATTTGATGATGTGTACTTGATTCTGGCAGCTCTAGAAGCGCATATGTGCTGTTTATTTGTCTGGGCTGAAACCTTTTACATGGTGTGGGAAAAACGGCCGTAGCGTACTGAAAAAAAGAAGAAAAAAAAAATAAAGAAAAATACATTTAATCTCAGTGCAGATGTGTTACAGTTTTCTGTAACACGTGATACAAACAATTCTGAACTGCCAGAATGAATAGTAGCTTTAACTATTAAAAATAAAGATTCTTTATCGGCATTGATGGGTCTATAAAGAATCTTTAACATTCATGGAATCTTTCCAGTCCGTAAAAGGTTCTTAAAAGTGGGAAAAGGTTCTTTAGATTATCATAATGTTCTTCATACACTACAAAAACATAATTCTTTTAAGAGCTGTACACTGAAAGGTTCTTTGGGAAAACCAAAATGGTTCTTCTATGGCATTGTTGTGAAGACCTTTACTTTTAAGATTGTACAACTGGCACTTGTGAAAGGTGCATATTAGAATCCATAAAGGGATACGCTTGAAAACATATAAAGATGTGGTAACACAGGAATAGCCCACCCAGCAAATAAATCAAATGAAATTAAATTAACTGTTTTGGCCATACTGTAAAACCTGGGTCCAGTGTTGTTTTGGACCCCATTGACTTTCATTGTATACAAAAACAGTTCTTCTCCAAAAATGTCTTCTTTTGTGTTTAACAGAATGAATAAATAAATACAGGTTTGGAATGGCATGAACTATACTTTTAAAAGGTGCACATTAGTATCTTAACTCATTTTGATTGCATTGATCATAGCTGTTTTACCTGCACTTGACTTGAGTCTTGTGGTTGATCAGGATCCATAACTTGAGGTGGTTGTAGGTTTGTATCTTGAGATTGTTTCAAGTTGTCTCTGGTTACTAGTCCTTAAAGAGATAGTCAGATTAAACATTAAGTCTTCCCATCTTTACAGACAGAACAACACAATCCTCAAAGAGCTCACCTATGATCACGATGATCAGAACTGCATTGAACAGAGCAGATATGAGGCTAATAGTCTGCCAATGTGTCTGATTCTTCTCAGTGTTCTCCACCGCTGTATGATTCTGGATCTCTGGAGTTGGAGTTGGTACTGTGTAATCATTGAAGGGGTTTAATATTAATATTTTAAATTTTTATTTTGCCTAACAATGATTAAATGTTAAGCTTGATGATCACTGAATGTTCACTCACCAGTGATGTGTAGTCTGGTGCCGTTGCTGTATTTTGGAGGAGCGTCTCTGGTCACACAGTAATAATCTCCTAAATCATCAATAGTGACATTATTTATGAACAGGCGATGTTTACTTTGCACTGAATATTTCTGCCTAAAAGCTTTACTGTAGTGAAAGAGAGCTGACGTTGTGGAAGAGAGTAATATGACAACCGGAGAATCTGGAAGTTTCAGTAAAAACCAATAAACCTCCTTTACATCAAAATCACAGTTTATAGTCACATTTTGACCCAAATCTGTTAGTTGATCAGTTAAAGTCTCCGCAGCTTCACACCATATGAGCAGATCTGTGGAACAAAAACACACATACACGTTTAACATGATTGTGTCATTAAAACATACGTAAATCATGGCATTAGTTGATACACAGCAGATAGCCTACAAAATATTAACGAAGTAAACTCACACAGATGAAGCTGCATGATCTTCATGATGTTAAAGCACTTCAACATGATGCAGTGTAGATTTATGCTGTGTTTGAGAGGAAACTTTACCCCAAAGCTTTCTATGGGGAAATTTCAGCCACATGAAGAGGAAGTTGTAGTCATGCTTGCACTGACCACATTTTGTAGATTATTCCACTGTGCATTTACTAAACTTTACATTATTCGTATATATTTGCAATCAAATTAGCTTTCCGTGTGCAATTAACTATTTTATTGTTGTATGTTAGTTATATCAATCGTTCTCAACAGGTTTTACTTCAGAACCCAGATTTGACATTAGATATCTACACTGGCAACCCAACACAGACAGTTTATTGTATACAAAAATAAATGAAATCAAACTTTGAAATTTGTTAATATGAATGCATAGATCCACAAATATGCAAAATTAAATAATTTTATAATAAATAATAAAGTAAAACTGCATTTTTTGTTTGGTTTCTAAGTGTTTCATGAATGTTGGTGGTTTATTGCTCTCTGCAGCCTCTAGCTCATTGTGGTCAACACAAACCTTGTTTATTCTCATTGCAGGTGAATATGCAGGTCTTCTTTTTTTAACTCACTTTGTATAAAGTTCATGGGTTTCAAACGATCAGTTGTTCACACCCGCGATTCTTTAAGAGAACTAAGATTGCTCTCTTTTTAAAGGAGACACTCAGAAGATTATTGTTGAAGTGAAATCACTTTTTACACAAGTGTAAAAAAGTTATAGAAGTTTACATTTACTGTGAAGTAAATGTACTGCACTGAACATTTGTATTATTATTTTTTTTACAAAATAATTTGGTATAAAATCAAATCCATATTTCTAACCAAGTTGTGTTCCAAATTAAACTAAAGTCGATATCACAAAAATGTAGGTTCTTGTGAGATTTTGTTTAGCCACCAGTTGACATCCACACTCACTGAGACATTTCTGATGCATTCTCTTATCACAAATTAATACCCTATACATTTCTGTCACAATTTCACTTCTATCACAAAACAGTGGGCAATTATGGAACCTTGAGTCTCAGACCTTTCCAACAATATGAGTTTTGTCAAGATTAGAAAAACGTTTGATTATAAAATCATGCAGCAATATGTTAGTAAAATGTGAAACATGACACCGCGCACTAGGGGGAGGTTTTAAAATACCGTTTCCGCGGTAACGCAATGTCCAATTTCAAAATTGTTTTAATAGGATTAACTTTTAACGTTTAAGCTTCCAAATGATACCTAATTTAGGATAATAACTAAAATATGTGAAAGTGGGAAATGAGCAAGTGTAAACACTCACTACACTGTGTAGGATTTACTCCAATCTAGCGGTGAAATTGTATATGACTACCAACTGAATATTACTTTCTAGCTCCTCCCATTCCGAGGGTGTTTTAACTCCTACGGTGGCCGTATTATTTAAAATCTGCCGACAAACGCGAGCAAATCTCCCTCTCGCATTCGTCACGGTGCCACTGCGTGTAAAAACGCGAAAGGCGAAGCTTGTATGTCCCTCTTTGTCTAATGTATTTTCAAGATGGATGCGCAACATGGCTTCCGCCATTCGAGCGACTCGCTCGTATGTATTCTAAATGGCAGATTATACATTTACGAGAATACTTAATTAGTTGGTTGAAGTGATTACACATTAATGAGAACGTATAATTTTGAAATAACGTGTTTTAAACGCTAACACGCCCCCATTGTGAGTACCCATACACCGGGCGTTTGGATGGTGTTCATCTAAAACCGGAGAGGGAACTTCCCCATCTGTAAATCCTATCCAGTGTGAGGACGTTACAGGAGATGCCGCTGTTGTTTTGCTTATTGGGTTTATTTGTCAATTTCTGTGGGTTCGTACAGCTGTGCTGAGCTTAAAGCTTAGCAGGTTGGTTTCTTTTGGGGTCAGCCAATACGCGCTTCGTGCTACTGCTATGCGGCGTATTATGGTTGACTCGATTGTCTAAGTGTGTATTCTTTGGGGTTTTCTTTGGTTTTGGGATTTCAGCTGTCTTTTTCCTTGTTTTGTCGTGTTGGATTTCTTTTGCAATTACTGCTCGTTGGTTATTTGTTATTAGTTGTTTTTTTATGGTTTTTGGGTTATTTTTTTTCAACATTACTACATATTAATTTATGGTTTTCTTTTGTGCAACTTATTATGTTAATATTGTAACCGTTTTTGAGTTGGATTCTGTTGGTGACCATTCAGGCACTGCTCTCTGCTTGGCCATACCTGGTCAGAAGGCTGTGACGCCTTTGACGTGCCATCTTTGTGTTTGTATATTTTATTTGGGTTGGTGGTTTTTGTGTAACTTAGTATAATTTCATTATATAATTAGTAGCTAATCCTCTTTCTGTGTCTCCAGGAGCCGGTAGGGATTCGATGTGGAACGGGGGAGGCCGGCTGCCTTTATCTAGAGGCGTGTGCTTCACAGTGTGTGATGTGTGTTGACACAATTGCCTTGCAGTGCCTTGCAGTCTGATATGGGGTGAATTTAAGTGGGTTTGGACGACCTCTCGAGTGCGCCCGGCCTGCCTTGTTCCTGTGAAGCCTGGCCCTGGAGAAGTACTTTTCTATGGTGTGAGTTTTTAGTGATGTTTTATTAAAATAAAGTATGTTTTGTATCGTTAGCCCTGTCTCACTGGTTTATATCTTTGCCCTCAGTGGGTAATTCTTACCTGTGTGTCCTCCTTTGGAGTATTTCCCTGTCCCTCCATCAGGGTGGCGTAGTCGGGTATAAATTAAAGTGTGATTCTAAATTTCTTGCACATAATATTGCCACATTAGAATACAACTTAGATTTTATACCTTAGAAATGTTGAAGACCCCTGGTTAACACTGTAAATAAGTTATTAATAATAGCCTCCAGAGGGTGACAAAGCTTTGATAAGAAAAACTTGCATTTGCAACCATTTGCTCTCATTTAGTTAAAGGAACATGCCGATTTTTTGATACTTTAGCTTATTCACAGTATCCCCCAGAGTTAGATATGTCCATACATACCCTTTTCATCTCCGTATGTACCGTAACTCTGTCTGACGCACCCACCGCTAGCCTAGCTTAGCACAAAGACTGGAGGTAAATGGCTCCAGCTAGCATACTCCTCCCAATAAGTGACAAAATAACACCAACATTTTCCTACAAGTTGTGATTTGTATAGTCACAGCGTGTACAAATAACAAGGTCACATGAGACACTGCATCTTCTAGCCGTATACTTAGGGTGACCATATTCCAGGTCATGTCCGGCCGGGATTTCGAGATCGCCCAAAATATCCGCGATTCGGCTTTTGCTTTCTCGTCGCCATTCATTTTGTTTACATGTACACCTTTTGATTCAGTAGTACTGAATTACTTCCGATTGGTTAATCTGAATGTAGTGTTTACATGAACACTAAACAAGTGATCGGTTGATGTGCGTTCTAGCATTGCTAAGAAAATTCCTGTGTTTTCGTCTCGATCGGGATCCGTGTGAATCAGAATGCATGACCTGCAAAGCTGGCACGTACGTGTCAGTGTCAAATAACGTAAGAATGTAAACATAATGAATGGTGACTGTAGAAAGCAAAAGCCGAATCCCGGGCATTTTGGGCGATCTCGAAATCCTGGCCAGATATGTCCTGGTTAAACAGGACGTATGGTCACCCTACGTATACTAGTAACTACTATTAACTAACAAGATACTCTGATTAACAAATTAGTAAGTAATAGTGCTCAGTTGAATGTGGTAGATCACTATTAGCTATCAGTAACTACTATTTGTCATACCTCACTGAGGACTACTAAGAACTACTATATATAGGTTCATAATTAATATTAATAATGCATAATGTATAATATAAGGTAATGGTAACCCATTAGTAATTAATCAAGTGTTTCTACTGTAAGGGGACTTAGTCAAAGACCCAGAACCAGATATAATGAATGAAGACCCGGAGTCAGAATTATAATACATTAAAGAAAAGTTTTACTGAAGATAGTTAGCAGTTTCATCAGGCAGAAATCAGCTTCAAGACTCAATGGAGTTTGTAGGCCGCCCCGCTTACAGTTACAAAGATCACAGCAGTTATACCCTTCACCAAGGTCTAAGCTACGTCCTTGCTTCAGGTTGATTGCTTCTGATTGGCTAAGAAATAGATAAACATAGTAATTTTCCACACATATACAGATAGACTGAAGCATATCTCCATCGATTATGCAGCTGACACTCAGACCCTGAAGTCAGGCACGTCGTGACCTTCCAGGTCGCAGATTTGGGTTGCTGGGCGCCAGCATGTCCCAAACAACAACTCAGTCAATCTCAATGCCAGTGGTTCCTTAACCTGTAACCAAGAAGACTAACACACACATCGACACACAGCTTTTCCAAGGTTGGATTTGGCCAGGCTCTAACTATAAACAGGAGAGTCCTCTCAAAACATCAAGATAATACGTTATTTCTCTCATAGAGAGGGCACTTTAATATGACACAGTAAAGAAAATACTTTATCTACGAAATGGTCACTCAAACTATTGATGCCAATGATCCTTATATGTTTTAACACATGTTGAAGACCTTTCTCAAAAAAAAGAGTCCATATTTCATTTTTGGAAGCCGGGCTAAATGAGCAAGTACTGTTACTGCATTCAGATATCAAATACAGACATTAGAGAATACATGAAAAGAATATTTCAGTAATCACACTGGTAACTTATATAACAAAGTAAAATCTCATAAGCTCAGAGAAGTCATTCAACTCATGTGATGTTTAGAAGGAAAAATATTGATTAATACCTTGATTATAATCACTAATTATATATACATTTGTGACGCTGGAACACAAAACCATGTCACATGGGTACATTTTTTTGATATTGAGATTTATACAGCATCTGAAAGCTGAATAAGCTTTCCATTGATGTATGCATGCGTTAGGATAGAACAATATTTGGCCGAGATACAACTATTTGAAAATCTGGAATCTGAGGGTGCAAAAAATTCAAAACATTGAGAAAATCACCTTTAAAGTTGTCCATTTATGTTCGTGATTGTGCTGCATTCACTCACAAAAATAAATATGTATATATTTACGGTAGGAAATTTACAAAATATCTTCATGGAACATAATCTTTACTTAATATCCTAATGATTTCTGGCATAAAAGAAAAATGTATAACTTTGGCCCATACAATGTATTGTTGGCTATTGCCACAAATATACCCATGCGACTTGTGACAAGTCAAGTAAGTCAAGTCAAGTCATCTTCATTTATATAGCGCTTTTAACAATGTAGATTGTTTCAAAGCGGCTTTACACTGATAATGGGAAATTAAAGTAACAGAGATTGTTTTGGCTTTATAGCAGCTCTAGAATAAAGTTATTGTCCAGCTAAAGTTAGTTTTGATTGATTCACTTCCGTCGCAACGATCATTAGTTATTAACTTAGGGGCCGCTAACACGACACCGTTTATGTGTACCCGTGAGAACACTGATGGCGTGCACATGCGTATTACGAGTTCAGTCTATAGGTATGCACGTTTGAATATGTGCGCAGGTGTGTAATCCTTGCCTACAAACCCAACCCTCAACAAACTACTTGTCTGGCCTTGAAATGTATAATACAGGCCTTCACATGGGAGAGACTAGTTGACACTTAAGGACTGCGTTGTCGTCGCATCCAGGTGCAGGTCCTTCATCAGATCTGGATACGCCCTGGATCCAGCGGACTGCGGTAAATCTCGGGATAAACAGAAAGACTAATACTAGCGTCGACGCCATTCTTCTTATGATGTAACAAGTACATCAGGATTTATGGGAAGTGTTCCCGGTTCCGGCTGACCTAATCTATGTAGCCTAACATTGAATTATAGAAGTCTATAATGTGTTATGTGAATGCTAGGTCAAAGAGATGTGTTTTTAGTCTAGCTTTGAACTGAAAGAGTGTGTCTGCTTCCTGGACAATGTTAGGAAGACTGTTCCAAAGTTTTGGTACTAAATAGCAAAAGGATCTTCCGCCAACAGTTGATTTTGATATTCTAGGTATTATCAACTGGCTGGAATTTTGAGATTGCATTAAGAGCTCACTCAAGTACTGCGGAGCTAAACAATTTAGTGCTTTGTAAGTAATCAGCAATATTTAAAAATTTATACGATGTTTAATAGGGAGCAAATGCAGTGTTGACAGAACAGGGCTAATATGGTCATACTTCCTGGTTCTGGTAAGAACTCTAGCTGGTGCGTTTTGGACCAACTGTAATTTGTTTATTAAGCGTGCAGGGCAACCATCCATAAGAGCATTAGAATAATCTAGCCTTGATGTCATGAACGCATGAACTAATAGTTCCGCATTGGTCAATGAGAGCATATGACGTAATTTAGATATATTTTTAAGATGGAAAAATTTGGTTTTACAGATACTAGACACGTGACTTTCAAATGAAAGATTGGTATCAAAGAGCACACCCAAGTTCCTAACAGACAACGAAGACGCAGCCATCAAGTGTTAGACAGTATTCTAGGTTATTATGTGAGGACATTTTTTGTCCAATAATTAGAATCTCTGTTTTTTCAGAATTAAGTGGTAGGAAATTACTAGTCATCCAATTTTTTTATATCAGCTATCCATCCATCCATCCATCTTCTACCGCTTATCCGGGGCCGGGTCGCGGGGGCAGCAGTCTAAGCAGGGATGCCCAGACTTCCCTCTCCCTAGACACTTCCTCCAGCTCTTCCGGGGGGACACCGAGGCGTTCCCAGGCCAGCCGGGAGACATAGTCTCTCCAGCGTGTCCTAGGTCTTCCCCGGGGTCTCCTCCCGGTGGGACATGCCCGGAACGCCTTCCTGGGAAGGCGTCCAGGAGGCATCCGGAAAAGATGCCCGAGCCACCTCAACTGACCCCTCTCGATGTGGAGGAGCAGCGGCTCTACTCTGAGCTCCTCCCGAGTGACCGAGCTTCTCACCCTATCTCTAAGGGATCGCCCAGCCACCCTGCGGAGAAAGCTCATTTCGGCCGCTTGTATCCGGGATCTTGTCCTTTCGGTCATGACCAACAGCTCATGACCATAGGTGAGAGTAGGAACGTAGATTGACTGGTAAATCGAGAGCTTCGCCTTGCGGCTCAGCTCCTTCTTCACCACGACAGACCGGTACAGGGCCCGCATTACTGCAGAAGTTGCACATATCCGCCTGTCAATCTCCCGTTCCATCCTTCCCTCACTCGTGAACAAGACCCCAAGATACTTGAACTCCTCCACTTGAGGCAGGAGCTCTCCACCAACCTGAAGCGGGCAAACCACCCTTTTCCGACTGAGAACCATGGCCTCGGATTTGGAGGTGCTGATTCTCATCCCAGCCGCTTCACACTCGGCTGCAAACCGTCCCAGTGCATGCTGGAGGTCCTGGTTTGATGAGGCCAACACGACAACATCATCCGCAAAGAGCAGAGATGAAATCGTGTGGTCCCCAAACCTGACCCCCTCCGGCCCCTGGCTGCGCCTAGAAATTCTGTCCATAAAAATTATGAACAGAACCGGCGACAAAGGGCAGCCCTGCCGGAGTCCAACACGCACCGGGAACAAGTCTGACTTACTGCTGGCAATACGAACCAAGCTCCTGCTCCGGTCGTACAGGGACCGGATAGCCCTTAGCAAAGGGCCCCGGACCCCATACTCCCGGAGCACCCTCCACAGGCCGCCGCGAGGGACACAGTCGAATGCCTTCTCCAAATCCACAAAGCACATGTGGATTGGTTGGGCTGGTCCAGTGTTCCACGACCGGGACGAAAACCACACTGTTCCTCCTGAATCCGAGGTTCTACTATCGGCCGGATTCTCCTCTCCAGTACCCTGGCATAGACTTTCCCAGGGAGGCTGAGAAGTGTGATCCCCCTATAGTTGGAGCACACCCTCCGATCCCCCTTCTTGAAAAGAGGGACCACCACCCCGGTCTGCCAGTCCAAAGGTACTGTCCCCGACCGCCACGCGATGTTGCAGAGGCGTGTCAGCCAAGACAGCCCCACAACATCCAGAGACTTGAGGTACTCAGGGCGGATCTCATCCACCCCCGGTGCCTTGCCACCGAGGAGTTTCTTGACTACCTCTGTGACTTCAGCTTGGGTGATGGACGAGTCCGCCTCCGAGCCCTCAGCCTCTGCTTCCTCAATGGAAGACGTGACGGCGGGATTGAGGAGATCCTCGAAGTATTCCTTCCACCGTCCGGTGATATCCCCAGTCGAGGTCAACAGCTGCCCACCTCCACTGTAAACAGCGTTGGTAGGGCACTGCTTCCCCCTCCTGAGGCGCCGGACGGTTTGCCAGAATCTCTTCGAGGCCGACCGATAGTCCTTCTCCATGGCCTCACCGAACTCCTCCCAGGCCCGAGTTTTTGCCTCCACAACCACCCGGGCTGCAGTCCGCTTGGCCCGTCGGTACCCATCAGCTGCCTCAGGAGTCCCACAAGCCAGCCAGGCCCGATAGGACTCCTTCTTCAGCTTGACGGCATCCCTTACTTCCGGTGTCCACCACCGGGTTCGGGGATTGCCGCCTCGACAGGCACCGGAGACCTTACGGCCACAGCTCCGAGTGGCCGCGTTGACAATGGAGGTGGAGAACATGGTCCACTCGGACTCAATATCTCCAGACTCCCTCGGGATCTGGTCGAAGCTCTGCTGGAGGTGGGAGTTGAAGATCTCTCTGACAGGAGATTCGGCCAAACGTTCCCAACAGACCCTCACAGTACGTTTGGGTCTGCCGAGTCTGTCCAGCTTCCTCCCCCGCCATCGGATCCAACTCACCACCAGGTGGTGATCAGTTGACAGCTCCGCCCCTCTCTTCACCCGAGTGTCCAAGACATACGACCACAAAGTCGATCATCGACCTCCGGCCTAGGGTGTCCTGGTGCCATGTGCACTGATGGACACCCTTATGCTTGAACATGGTGTTCGTTATGGACAAGCTGTAACTAGCACAGAAGTCCAATAACAGAACACCACTCGGGTTCAGATCAGGGGGGCCGTTCCTCCCAATCACGCCCCTCCAGGTGTCACTGTCGCTGCCCACGTGGGCGTTGAAGTCCCCCAGTAGAACGACGGAGTCCCCAGTCGGAGCACTTTCCAGCACCCCTCCCAGAGACTCCAAGAAGGCCGGGTACTCTGCACTGCCGTTCGGCCCTAAAGCACAAACGACAGTGAGAGACCTATCCCCGACCCGAAGGCGTAGGGAAGCGACCCTCTCGTTCACCGGGGTGAACTCCAACACATGGCGGCTGAGCTGGGGGGCTATAAGCAAACCCACACCAGCCCGCCGCCTCTCACCATGGGCAACTCCAGAGTGGTGAAGAGTCCATCCTCTCTCGAGGAGTGTGGTTCCAGAGCCCAAGCCGTGCGTAGAGGTGATCCCAACTATCTCTAGTCGGAATCTCTGAACCTCACGCACAACCTCAGGCTCCTTCCCCGCCAGAGAGGTGACATTCCATGTCCCTAGAGCTAGATTCCGCGTCCAGGGATCGGGTTGTCTAGGCCCCCGCCTTCGACTGCCGCCCGATCCACTTAGCACCGGCCCCTTACGGTCCCTCCTGCAGGTGGTGGGTCCACGGGAGGGTGGCCCCACGTCGCTCCTTCGGGCTGAGCCCGGCCGGACCCCATGGGGGGAGGCCCGACCACCAGGCGCTCGCATACGAGCCCCAACCCCGGGCCTGGCTCCAGGGTGGGGCCCCGGCTGCGCCATACCGGGCGACGTCACGGTCCTCGTTTTTTTTTTCATCATAAGGGTTTTTGAACCGCTCTTAGTCTGACCCGTCGCCTAGGACCTGTTTGCCTTGGGAGACCCTACCAGGGGCATATAGCCCCAGACAACATAGCTCCTAGGTTCATTCAGGTACTCAAACCCCTCCACCACGGTAAGGTGGCAGTTCAAGGAGGGGTATATCAGCTATGCATTCCGTTAATTTTGTGAATTGGTAAGTTTCGTCAGGGCGTGAAGAAATATAGAGCTGCGTATCATCAGCATAACAGTGAAAACTAATGCCATGCTTCCTAATGATTTCTCCTAAGGGTAGCATGTACAGAGTGAAAAGCAGCGGTCATAGTACTGAGCCTTGTGGTACGCCATACTGAACTTGTGATCAATAAGACATTTCTTCATTTACTGCTACAAACTGATAACGGTCAGATAAATGATGATTTAAACCATGCTAATGCAATTCCACTAATGCCAACATAATTTTTGAGTCTATTTAAAAGAATGTTGTGGTCAATAGTATCAAATGCAGCACTAAGATCGAGTAACACTAATAGAGAGATACAACCACGATCGGATGATAAGAGCAAATCATTTGTAACTCTAATGAGAGCTGTCTCAGTACTATGGTATGGTCTAAATCTTGATCGAAAATCCTTGCAGATATCATTTCTTTCTAAAAAGGAACATAGTTGTGAGGATACCGCCTTTTCTAGTATCTTTGACAGAAAAGGTAGATTCGAGATCGGCCTTTAATTGACTAATTCTGTACGATCAAGTTGCGGTTTTTTGACAAGCGGTTTAATCATAGCCAGCTTAAAAGTTTTTGGTATGTACCCTAATGACAGAGATGAATTAATGATATTAAGAAGAGGATATATGACCTCTGGAAGCATCTCTTTCAGTAGCTTAATCGGTGTAGGGTCTAAAATGTCGATTTAGATGATTTAACGAGTCTAGCGAATTCTTCCTCTTCTATAGCAATGAATGAATCGATTTTTTTTCCTTTGGGAGACTACAATGCACTGCCTGATGCGATACTGTAGTAGACGGTTGCATGGTTATAATTTTCTCCCTGATATTATAAATCTTATAAGTGAAGAAGTTCATAAAGTCACTACTGGACTTGGAAACTTCTGGGCTTGAAGCTTTATTTTTCGTTAGTTTAGCCACTGTTTCAAATAAATACCTAGGGTTTTGTTTATTTTCTTCTAAAAAGGGTTAAAAAATTAGCAGATCTAGCAGCTTTTAAGGCCTCTCTGAATGCAGTCGAGCTCTCTTTCCATGAAATGTGAAATACCTCTAGTTTTGTTTTCTTCCAGCTGCGCTCCATTTTTCTGGCTGCTCTCTTAAGGGCCTGAGTGTGCTCGTTGTACCACGGCGTTGGACTATTTTCTTTAATCTTCTTTAAGCGCAACGTAGCAACTGTGTCTAAAGTGCTGGAAAAGAGAGAGTTAAAAGTTTCTGTCGCAATATCGAGTTCTTCTAAGCTATCTGGGATGCTGAGATGATGAAACTGATCAGGAAGATTATTAATAAAGCAATCTTTAGTGGCAGAAGTGATAGGTCTAACACATTTGTAATACGGAGTCGGCTTTGCAGCCTTGGCTAAATGTAATTTACACGAGACTAGATAATGATCTGAGATGTCATCGCTCTGCTGCAGAATTTCAACGGCATCAACATTTATTCCGTGTGATTATATTAGATCTAGAGTATGATTACGACAATGAGTAGGTCCTGACACGTGTTGTCTAACTCAATAGAGTTAAGAATGTCTTTAAATGCCAATCCCAATGCATCTTTTTCGTTATCTACATGTATATTAAAATCACCAACAATTAGGACTTTATCTGCAGCCAGTACTAACTCTGATAGAAAGTCATCAAATTATTTGATAAAGTCTGTATGGTGCCCTGGTGGTCTGTATACATTAGCCAGCACAAATCTCAAACATGAATTATCATTTACACTATATATTGTTACATTAAGCACCAACAATTCAAAACCTCCCCCTTTGCCTTTCAGACAAGGTTCATGTTTATATCAGTAATCTTGTGGGGTGGACTCATTTAAAGTAATGTAATCGGTTGGTTTTAGCCAGGTTTCTGTCAAACAGAATCAATGTCAAGCACATCTAGATTATAGTCTGTAGTCACGTCAAAAGTGCTTTTGAAGTAAGGGATTGAATATTCAGCAACCCAAGCTTTATCATTTGCTCATTTGTATTATATCAGTTTTTTATTTGTTGAACATCAATTAAATGTTTACCCTTAGATGGGTTTGGAAGTTTTTTGTATTTCCTAATTCGGGGAACAGACATAGTCTCTATATGATGATATCTAGGTGAAAGAGGCTCCATGTGATGGGATTTATCTGATTTTGGTGACGTGAGACAGCTGGCAGACGGTCAGTTTAGCCAGTCTGTCTGCTTCCTGACCTGAGCCCCAAATCATGTTTGAGCTCTAAGACTATGTGCCATATTACTAGAGAGAAGAGCAGCACCATCCCAGGAGGGATGAATACAATCTCTTTTCAATAGGTCAGGTCTACCCCAAAAACTTTCCAATTGTCTATGAATTCTATATTATTTTGCGGACACCACTTAGACAACCAGCCATTGAGTGAGGACAATCTACTATCTACTGCTTTGTGTGAGAGAAATGTTCTTAGGAAGTCTTTGACTATCCTAGAGGATACATCTCACATTTTGTTTTTAGAATTTGAACTGCTTCCCTCAAGTCGGCGATATAGAGTGCCCAAGTGGAGGACCGTTAAAGCTTCTAGGTCTTTTGTTTCAAATGCAGTTATGAGTGTAAATACTTATTTGAAACAAAGATAAAGGTACCGTGAATTTTAATAGTAGCTATATGAAGAATCATTCTAAATGCCCGGGGTTTGTGATGTTTGTGATGTTTTCGTAAGGTTTGTGATGTTTTCTGTTTTATAAAAATGTGTATGTTTGTGAGGTTGAAGCTACTGAAATTGCCCTGTAAAGGGACAAATAAAGATTTTACTACTACTACTACTACTACTACTACTACTACTAAGTATTTCATCACTCCTGCGAACAGGAAGGGGGTAATCAGTATTTCATGTTTATTTGGTAAATACCTCGGTGATATTCGGATATGAACAGTCAGCCTACTTTTTTTCCGTAGGCTATATTGTGTTAAACCTACTCATGTTGTTTGTTATTTTTAATTAAAACTGTTACAAAATTAGATGTTGGGTAGAATGGCGATATGGTAATGTATAAATTCTAGCTCCGAAATGGACAAAAAAGAAATGTAGGCCTACCATAAAAAATAGTCTTATATTTCCATATAAAATAAGGTCTACATTCTGAGCAACAATGTCCTTTTTACTCTGTTTATTCGATTCATATCAGAAGTATAGCCAACAAATGAGTGATGTTTTGGCTGAAAGTCTTCTTCAGTTACAACCTTGAAACAAGGTCAAGTAGCCTATAGCTACATCTCCACATCTGCTAACCTGTGGCTAACACCTTGGAGTTTACCTCTTTTGAGGTTGGCTATATGCTAAGGTGTTTAGAGATGGTCTTGTAAAGTGTGCGACTGCTCTTGCTTGTTACAAGCAATTAACCACAAAGTCTCAGCTTTGTGAGAGAGTGTAAACGGACCAATAGTTTTTATATTTGACGTTATGCATCAAATTCTCACAATTTTCTTAATCTCAACATGAAGAGTGGTAGCCCCTATGTTAAATTGTTAAAAATGGTTCAATCGTTTTGTGCATTGAGAAAAAAGAAGATTTAGCCTATAGTGTGCATGCTTTTTGTGTTGTAATGGATCTTTGTATCATAACGCATAAAATACGCAAATAACCTAGTAAATAATTGTTAATGTGAAAGGCTATAGTACAGTAATTTTTCTTATTTTAGTTCATAAATTAGCATGACATATCAGCAGTGCAGTTAACATTATTACAAGGGCCTTTGCCATTAGATGTAAAACGTCAAAAAGTGTTCTCAAAAAATATTGAGAAACTTTAAGAACCAGAATCACTGCTGAAGAATCAGCTTTATTAATGTTACTTTTCTCACTGCTGGCCAGAATGGACCAATCAAATACATTTGTGATATTGTAAAAGAATGCATAAAAATGATTAAGGAAGTGTTTTCAGACAGATTGATAAATAATTTTTTTCATTAGCTGCAACTTCCTGAGTATATAGACGTAAAAGATTACTCTTTTAGTGTACAAATTTGTCCTGCAAGACAAAATCCGTCCATGCCTCTCAAAGGCGGATTAAGTTTTCTGGGCCTTCAAGCGCCCTCTGGAGGAACACTATGGTTTAACCGAAAACTTTTTTTTTTTTTTTTTTACTTTATCTTTATTGTAGAATGTACATAATAAGACAGGGCACAATCAAAAATGAAAACAGGTAGCTGATATAGACATCAAAGAAAAATACATTAAAATAGTAAATATTTTGACAGAGAGAAACATAAAGTTTCAGACTTGCTATTATGTTTTTTAAAACATTACTTTAAAAAAGCACATCTTGTTGGGTTATAGGAGGAATTATCTCCATTTCTACTGACAACCAGCTACGTATATCAAACCAAAATGTAGAAGTAACCTCACAGTAAAATAATAGGTGACATTAGTGTTTCAGGAAAAGAAGAACAAAAGCTACAATGATGAAGCCTCGTTTCTGTATAAAATCATTAGCTGGTTAAATCTTAAACATAATTTTGTAATGAGTCTCCTTGACCTTTGGAGCAACTGGGTAAGCCATATAACAGGTAAAAGTGGTAATACGTTTATGTTCTTTTTACATAAGTTTGTTATTGCACTTACTGTCAAAGAGATTTACATAACATATTATTAAAGAGGGAATGGAAACAACAGGTCTAGAGGATCAGAGAAACTGCTTTGGATTATTTTTATATTCCATTTGAAGAGGCATCCGCCAATACCATGGTTTCGTGATTTGAGCTGTACTGGGCTAACACAGTCTCTGACCCCAATTCTTTTTTTGTCTCCAGGAACACTTTCTGTTGGTTGTCCAGCTGTTCTCGGTCTTCAGCAGGTCACGAATAGGCTTTGTCAGATCAGGCAGGCGTGGAGAACATTTGCCTACAAAGATCACCATAACCATGAAACGGTGAACATCAGCCACAACTTTTGGCTCAGGCATGTCAAGGAATGCCTTTATTTTACCCGGGTCTGCTCTGATGCCTTGAGAATTTATGACATGACCCAGGAAACGGATCTCTGTCAGGGAAAACTGGCATTTCTCATTCAGAGTGAGCCCAACCTCTCTGAATTCCTGTAGCACCCTTTGCAGCTTGTCATCGTGCTCTGCCCGGTCTCTTCCTATAACAAGGACATTGTCAGCATGACATAGGACTCCGTCAACAGCATCAATCAGCAGAGAAATCCTCTTTTGGAAGTGTTTGGGCGCCGATGATATACCAAAAGGTAACCTTTTGAAGTAATAGCGGCCCTCTGGTGTGATGAACGTGGTCAACACCATTGAGTCTTTGTGGAGTGGTACCTGCCAGAAGCCTTATGTCACGTTGAGCTTTGTGAAGACTCTGGCTCCTTCCAGCTTGGCCAGTGTCTCATCCAATGCCAGTAAGATGTGTCTCTCTCTGATAACGCTCTAATTCAGACGGGTTAAGTCCACGCAAATGTGAATTTTCCCTTCACTATAGGGACCATGTCCGCACACCATTCAGTCGGTTCTTCAACATGGGCTATGACCCCCATCTTCTTCATCCGGTCTAGTTCCTCTTTAACTTTGGCCCGGAGAGGAATGGCTACACGTCACAGGGCCGAGAGGGCATAGGGTGTTGCGTTGTCTCTCAGCTTAATTTTATACTCCCCCTTAAGGTTACCCAGCCCTTTAAATACATCTGGGTTGAGTGTTTCTCTGCGTCGTCAATGCTATTGAGCTGAGGGACCATCTGTAGTCTGCGGATAGCCAGGAGTGCCACTAAGGGTGTGGTCAGGCCCTTCTCAATAAACACCTCCTCCTTAATCTTTCTGTCCCCTCTCTGAATGACCGCTTGGACTTGCCCTTTAACATCCAGAGGTTGGTTGGTGGGGCCCAGCAGGGGTCTGTGCGGCGCTGAGTGTCTGTCATATCTATCCTGTGTGAATTCTGTTTCTGGGTTAGCAGTCACAGACGCACCTGTGTCCACTTTAAAGCGCAACAGGCCGCCATTTATGGTAAGTATTTCAGTCCATGTGGATGACTGTGGATAGTCAACAGCACCAAGATAAGTCGCCTCATCCTCTTTTGAATCCAACTTTTGAGCTGATCTGCACACAGCCGCAAAGTGTCCCCTCTTTTGACATTTTCTACACTCAACGTCTTTTGCTGGGCATTCAGTCCATAAATGTTTTGGGGTTTTGCCACACTTCCCACACTGTTTTGGCTTGGTTGAGGTAGGCTGAGGCTGAGAATGACTTCCGCATTGAAAAGATTTATTTCTATGAGCCTGTCTCTTCCTGTTATGAGACAGTGCATCTATTTGTCCTAGTGAATCAGCTGACCGCAGAACAGCTTGTTGCTTTTTCACTTCCTCGTGCTACCTCACTTGAACTATTAGCTGTAGCTAAATCCAAATTTGGGTTGAGCTGCAGTTTTTCAGACAATTTAGCATCACATATGCCAACAATAAACCTATCTCGGATAATATCCTCACATAAGACGCCATATTTGCAATGTTCAGCTAGCTTGTGCACTGTGGTGATAAAGTTTTCTGCAGATTCGCCGACTTCTTGACATTGTTTACTAAACTTAATAAAAAACGTTCATAAATTACATTATGCATTCCTACAAAGTGTCCATAAAAGGCCTTTTTTACCTCGTCAAAGTCATTTTCTTTCTCTTCTGTCAACTGCAGTGAGCTCAGAATATCGTCAGCCTTATCACCCATTGTATAGATGAGATAATTCACCTGGTATGCGCCGTCTTTTTCTTTCAATCCAGACACAGTTCTGAAGTATTCAAACCTTTTAATCCATGTGGGCCACGAACTTGGCTTGAAGTCGAATGGTCCCGGTGGTGTGATAGTAATGTGGTCCATGCTGTGTGCTTTTAGCTTGCCGCTAACTTGTTGTTAGCTCTCACCGACTCGCTCTTTCTCTTGCTCCACAGGTCTCCCCGTTCTCACTCTCCACACCTTTAAAACTGCTCCAACTTCTTGTCTGTGCCACTAGACTCTGTCATGGGTTATCCGTTTCTGACACCATGTATTGTTCCTCTAAACTCCGTATTCAAGGACACAACACTCAGACTGAAGCCAGATTACTTTTTATTCCTCTCCTTCTCCTCACCAGCTCTCTTAAACATATGAAGTAACTGGAGCGGCGTAGCTGCGGATGCCATATGCCCCAGGAGCCTCTGAAATAACTTCAGTGGAATCGCACTCTTGCCCTCGAACTGTCTCAGACAAGTCAAGCTGTTAAGCTGCACGCACATGGCGACTGAGTCGATTTCCATACCGAGAAAAGAGATCCTCTGCATGGGGGAGAGTTTGCTCTTTTCCCAGTTGACCTGAAGGCCCAGGCGGGCTAGGTGCCGGAGCATTAGGACCCTGTGTTCGCAAACCTGGTCTCGAGAGTGAGCTAGGATCAGCCAGTCATCGAGATAGTTCAGGATGCGAACCCCGTGTTGCTGTTGCGGCACAAGGGCTGCCTCAATGACTTTGGAGAAGACGCAAGGAGACAGGGCTAGCCCGAATGGGAGAACCACTTACTGATATGCCCACCCCTCGAAAGCAAACCGTAGGAACGGTCTGTGTCGAGGGAGAATGGAGACATGAAAGTAGGCGTCCTTCCAGTCGATCGCTGCAACCAATCCAGGCGTTTCGCTGTCAACATCCTGAACGGAAGCCTGTGAAGGGATCGGTTCAGGATGCGCAGGTCCAGGATTGGCCATAACCCACCGGTTTTCTTGGGTACAATGAAGTAGGGGCTGTAGAAGCCGGACTTCATTTCAGCTGGAGGGACAGTCTCAATCGCACCCTTCGCCAGTAGGGTTTTGCCACTGACCATGGTGTAGCAGACTCCCAGGAAGCAGGGGAGGAGACCATGCGAACTGAATTGCATAGCTGAGCCTGATGGTTCTTGCGACCCAGCAGAACAGGTTGGGAAGCTCTAACCAGGCTCCCAAGAACTGTATCTGCAGGGTTATGCGAACCACAGACGTACAGTACCCTCGGTGGGGCAGCGAGACGGAATGACCGGCCCGGACAGGGGAGGCGTAGTGTCTCGGTGTGGGGCCGCGGTCATTTGCCGCATCCTGACAGAGGAGGCCAGGGAAAGACCAGCGTTCCACGGGGGCCTGCTCTGCCAGAGGTCTGGCAACAGAGGGGGATGAGAGTGGCGAGGCAGAGCGTCGCACACTGCCATCCAGGACCTCTTGGGGCTCGGAGGAAGGGGCATCAGTTCTAAGAAAACAAAGATTCTCCCCCGGCCCTCCACCGGGGGAAGGAGTGGTCCTGCTACCAGGCTCCTGAGAAGAACTGAGCCCTAACTCCAAGCTGCCCATCTCAAGAGTGCTGCTTAGCCTGGCGTTTGGCCGGCTAAGGGGCGGAGACGGGCGGTGCCACCCTCCTGAGACCTCCTCCTGGAGGACCCGCAAGGAGGCAGCGGCGGCGGGAAACAGACTAAGGAAACCGCATAGACGGATGACCGTCAGTGCAGAAGGGCCTCAGTCTGCTTCTGGGTGGTTGAAAACTGTTGGGCGCAGTCCTCAACCACACCGCTGAAGAACCCAGCCTGGGACATGGGGGAGCTGAGAAAACGTGTTCTCAGACACCCACACATCAACCCGGTTGAGCCCTAATGGCGTTCTTGGACCACACATGTGGACATCACCTGGCACAGGGATCACGCAGTGACATACGTCGCCCATAGAGCGAGGTGTGTACAGTGCGCAGCGAATTGACCAACCCAGACATGGGAGGCATAGCGTGGGGGCGTGGTCAAGTTTCCGCGTTCTGTCAGAGTAGACCAGGGAAGGACTAGCGTTCGCCCAGGAACCAATCGTCCAGCCTACAGCGCTCGAGGAGGGCGGCACCACTCCAACCGATGCTTTCAGCTGCCCGGTAAAGCATGGCTGTCAGCTCTGGATCTGACTCGGCTAACGCTAGCACTCCCGAGGGAGGCAACGCAGTCGAATCCTCATTTCCAGAGGAATCAAGCCCGCCTTGTGATGCTGTGAGTGACATGACATAATCCACCGGAGCCCGGGATGAAAACACTGGGTCCCCGAGAGGTACCAGGCACACACGGAAGCTCCGCGGTTTGCAATGTGGAGGGGGGCATGGGCCGAGGAATGACTCGTTGGTTATTGTGCCACACCGTAACCCTCAGATCACCCTGGCCACCAGCCAAAGTATCCCCTCTCGAGGAAGAGATAGATTGGGGTGTGGCAGAGGAGACTCTACCCCCACGGAGATCATTGAGGGTCGATCTAAACATCGCGATGGTCATGTTCCCGCAATGAAAACATGATGACTCATCCACGAGCGCTGCCAAGCGTGATTAACCCTCTGGAGTCTGAGCGTTTTTTTGGGCCCTGGGGGTGTTCTGACATGCTCTGACATTTGTGCTTTTTTCAGTTGCTTATAAACATATTAATGGCAAAGGTGTAAATTCACTCTATATAGCACAAACAGGACTACAATAATATGTGAGCCACATGTATGTACATGTTTTCATTTTTGAGAGAATAATGTTTATGCGTGGTTATCGAAAAAACTAAAAATTAAAGTTTTTGAAATAAGGCCACAAAACACATACTAAATATGTGGCAATAAGACTTTTGACTAATGGATGTCGTCGCCTATAGTTTTTTCTTCAAAATTATATGAAAATAGTCGTTCACATAAAACCATACATTGATTTAAATTGATGTAAAACAGGTTTTGCTTGGAAAGCCAATATGCGAGGGGGCGTGAACGAGGAGTGGTTTACACCTTAGAATACACCCACTCTGCATAATTAGCCATTCACTCAGGTGTGACACTGACTGAGCCACAATGCAAGGACAAAAGATATATTTAGAAGAAGACTTATATTGACCATTTAAGATTTTGCTTACATCTATCTTGTAAATATGTTTTGCTATTTTATTAAAACGGTTACAATTACAACAATAATGACAATTTCAACAATATTTCAAGTGTACTCTTTCTTTGTAAAAAAAATTATTATAGGCCTACATTTTATCTATGTATTCATTAGTTTGAATATAACCAACATTGGAACAGCTAACATCTTAGTTGATGACTTTATTTTTGACAAAAATAGTATTTTATATATAGAAATTGCTAAACAAAAGCTTATTTGATGTGGCAGTATATTCTACAGTAAAAACTGTACCCAAATCTAGTCAACAAAATGTTGTCTTTCATATTTCGTCTGACTGTAACGTTGTTTTCATGAAATATTAGGGCATATTGTTAATTTGCAGTTTAATACGTTGCTTATACAAATAGCCTACATTTTATTTCAACATTCAGTCGATGTTTACTTATCTCAGTATAGCAATGCAGTTTGCTAAAACATCATCATTCATTCACACACGCGATTTAAATTTAAACTGTCTTTGCCAGCTGTGGTAAACAGCGCGCATCTCTGCCGTTTATTCATTCATAAACAGAAACCCACGTGAAGAAATTCACGTGAGAAGGAAAAAACTTACTCAGCTCGCTCCTCGATATACCCGCACTTCTGAGGGACATTTTCCATTAGTATTATTCCTCACAGCGCTGCAAGACGGTGTAAACAAGTAATGATCTAAATAAACTTGTGTGTTTTCTCGAGCTGATGGGGGCGTTCACAGGATTGCCTCAGCCATTTGCGTTTGAATAGCGCGCGCTCTCCGTGGGCGGAGTCACATTACATCTGAATTAGCTGTAATTAGGTCGACTGGAATCGCTCTCTTTTAATACAGATTTCACAAGATGAGAATATTTGTTTTTTATATAAATTACTTCATTTAAAAGAAGAGAATTCAAGCTTCATGCCTGTGTGTCTGTATGTCTGTTTGACTGAGTATTCGCTGAGTTATTGTTAATTTTCGGACGCGTTTCAGAATGGACTTCACTGGCAGAGAGAAGGCAGAACTCGCTTCGTGTTTATTTTTCTTTATTTGGCAAAAAGCACAACACTTTGTTTTTATTGTGAGTATACACAAAAATAATACACATTTAACAGAATCGATTGATGTATGAAACTCCTATGGAAAATCCAAGTCAACAGAGTATTTATGAGTTTCTTTTACACTAATAAAAAAAAAGCGAGCTGGTATCGCCGGCGATACCGTAGACCTCAGGGGGTTAAGCCCAACACACGAAACAGCGCTCGTGATCGTTAGGCAGATGAATCACGCGCCCACATCCAGTAAATACACGGAAAAGACACAATTGAAAAAGACATG
The DNA here is from genome assembly GCA_021554675.1 of Leuciscus idus. Classification (NCBI taxonomy): domain Eukaryota; kingdom Metazoa; phylum Chordata; class Actinopteri; order Cypriniformes; family Leuciscidae; genus Leuciscus; species Leuciscus idus. The sequence goes on from CM038625.1 coordinate 39,083,534, forward strand.
CCACGTGCAGCTCTTTTAAAGAGATAAAAAAAAAACAGCAGAACGCTGAAGCGCCCAGGGAGTAGCACACACACAGTCGGCAGATCACTGCACAGAGTTTAGCAGCAGGCAATGTGATCTCGCTGGAACGCGCCGTTGCACCAACACACTGGAGAGCCGCTCGTCTCGTAGAGTGAAGATAATTCAGAATGGCTTGTGGGAGTGAAGAAAACTCTTGGCTCCGAAGCGAAAACATAACTGCATGTTGCCAGCGTACTTCCTTATATACCCACGAGGTGGGGCAGAGTTACGCTATGCAAATTCTGCTGACCCATGGCATTTTCTTGCCATTGGCTCGTTTTGTATACTCGAAGGTGAAAGGCTTTCTAAGCGAAACCCCATGCGTCATCACAACGTAACTTGTAGTGACCACGAAAGGGAAGAAAGGACTCCTGTGTGTGGTTACCATCCAAAAACGAGTTCACATGATCAATGACACAAATTTGCTTATTTGATTAGACTGATGCATAAATACATTTGAAAGAATCCACATGAAGACTTTCAGAAACTGAGACAGAGCAAAGGGTGCACCTCGCTGGACACATCCTACGCATGCCCAAACAACAACACCCAAAGACGGTTATGAAGTGGACACCACCAGGAGGATGCAGGAGACAGGGAAGACCAAGGAAGACATGGAGACAGATGTTTCACGAAGATCTGAAGAATGTCAGTGTCCCATGGGAAGATGTGGAGAACTTGGCCACGGATCGAATACGTTGGAGGACACTTGTTGCCCAATGTGCCCAGCACAGGACTTGATGATGATGTTGTGAGTTTATCCATAACTGTGGGATATTTTTCTGTAAAGAGTGTTGCATAATTAAATGTAAATGCATTTTTATGTAATAAGTTCACTGATATGTGGGCATTTCTATGAATAAAAGTATATCTTTAATAGCAAGCAATATTAATATGAATTTGTTTAAAAATAACACGTTTTACATGCAAACAGGACAGTTATCAGCAGTGTAACTGATCTGATTACGACAAAAATATCGAATATCTGATGTCATGTGACAAGTCAGATTAGCTATTCCACTCTTGCAAACAGAGGTAGGTTATGAGGTGTGGAGAGACATCACTGTCAACTTTCTGACAGTGTGTGGGACATCCGACTACTTTCCAAGAAGGGGTGCAACAGATTTACAATAATGTACAGGATTTGAGGCAGTAGCCAATGACAGCTGTAGGAGTAAAAGCTGCAGGATAATGTACAAGTATACAAATATGTACTAGTATTGTTAAATCTTGTGAATTATTAAGACTTTGAGACTATGATCGTACCGATTGGGCTATGGGATTTGTAAGAAAAGGTTTAAGAAACAACAAATGCTTGATCGAATGTTTGATTAAGGGTTAAAACCAACACATACATACCATTGCGAATATTTGCCTTTGTAGCTTTCCATCTCCTCCGTTTACTTCTCCTCAAACAATAATGGGCTGACTGAGTCCGAATGGCCCTTTTGGTCTTTTCAGCTGAAAAAAGAGAAAAGAAAATATCATTATGTATAATATAGGCCCCTGATTATTTAAAGGAAAAAGTACTGATTTACCTAACAAATATTGGATTTTAAATTTTTTTACTTTTAAACTACCAAAACTGAGATAAAAGCATGGTAAGTTTTGTGGTTACTATCCTTTTACTACACCTATCACAGTACAACTAAAGTTACTGTGGTAAAAGCATGGCAAGTGTTGTGGTTCATTGTGCGTTTACAAAAAAATATCACATTAAAACTACCAATAATCTGGTAAAAATGTAAGCACTCTGATACTATATGCGTTATTATAGGTTATAACTTTTTTGCCTTAAAAATGTTGAAGACCTGGTTAACACTGTAAATAAGTTATTAATAATGGCCTCCAGGGGGTGACAAAGCTTTGATAATAAAAATGTGCATTTGCAACCACTTGCTCTCTTTTAGTTAAAATGTTTGCATGTTTTAGTTAACATTTGTTTCATGCATTACCATAAACTTAAGCGTCACGTAAGGATGGCTATAAAAAGCTATTACTGTACATAGAGAGAGAATATATTTTTGCTTTCTTAGTGGCACCACAATTAAAAACAGCCTGATGGCTTTATTGACATGAAACTTGCAGTTCAATAATCTTGTTGATATTCTGATCATTAGTATATTATTCTGATTATTAGTATATCTTCTGATTTGGTGAGATCAACAGAGTGAAAGACTCGTCTGAAGAAATTGGCGCACTGATCATACCAAAACTTTTTGCGTTTGCGCACCTTTCTGAACAATTAATTAAAAGAACCAACTCTGATATTTGTATCAGATTACCCATGTCGTGCTGTATGATTGTTTTTGTGTGACACACTTGTGGTGCATCATGTAAAAATTATGTAAATAATGTTATGCGTACAACGAACAACAGAATAAATGCGAGAAGTTTTAGTTTTCATATTTCTGACATGACATGGCCATTCAATTCAATTCAATTCAATTCAATTCAAACAACTTTATTTATCCCCGTAGGGCAATTCAGTTTTAGCCTACCAGTCGTATCAAAAAGACAAGAAGACAACACTTAGTCAAACATTCAGAAACACTGTCAATGACATCATAATGCATTTGGGCACCAAAACAAAGCAACAAATACACAGGCCACAATACATAGGCTAAGCAGCGACCAACATTCAAGTAGATAAATAAATAATAAATAGATAATAATACTAAGTGAATAATAAATAAATAATAAATACAGAAGTTTGCGATGCCTGGCACCTATCTAGTTGCCGCTGTCAACAGTATTTAAAAACCTGATGGCAGAGGGAATAAAATAATTTGCATATCTGTTAGTTTTCCTTGGGGGGGCAAGGTAGCGTCGTCCTGAGGACATTAGACAGAATTCCTGACTAAGAACATGGTCAGGATAACTCATGACCTGTCTAGCCTTCTGGAGCACCCGTTTTTTCCAGAGGGAGCTCAGGTCTGTCAGCTGAACTCCAATGATCTTAGAGCAGATTTTAACAATACTGCTGAGGCTATTCTTGTCCCTCACAGACAATCCATTAAACCAGCAGATGAAAGAAAATGTTAAAAGGCTTTCAATAAATGAATAATAAAAGTTACATAAGATCCTTTGAGATACATTGAAAGAATTTAGCTTCCGCATCAAGTGGATTCTTTGTTGTCCCCGCTTAGTGATTGACTCTGTGTTTTTATCAAACTTGAGGTTGGAGTCAAACGTGGTTCCTAAGTACTTATACGTCTCTACAATTTCAACATTTTCGCCATGAATAATGCTGGCTTCTGGGTTAAAACGGTTCTTTCTAAAATCAATGATTAACTCCTTAGTTTTTGTCACATTAAGGTCCAGGTCCAAGGTCTCACTTTGCTTGACCCTGTTATTTCCATTCTGTGACTCACAGTAAACTTTCACATCCTGAAGCCCCATTTGGACAGGACTGCTTTTATATTTGGTGGTGGGGTGATGTAATAATGAACAGATTCTACATCATTTTAAACACCCGAATCGTCCTTCTCAATAATTGTTCCAGACCTTTTCTGGACTGTGTGTTCATGAGCCGGTGAAGTTTACAACTTATTTAACCACAAAGCAAAATTTCCCCATACTGTGCCTAGTCGTAGATTTAGAAGATGCTACAAAATTCATCACAAGGCTGGAATTTACTAAGCTCAATGTAGCACTTGCACCCAGCTTTATTACGTCCCAGGAGTTTAATCGATTCCAGACATTGACTCTCGATTCCAAATGCCTCTGAATTGAAGAATCAACTTTTTGTGGAATCGAGTTATTTTTGTGGAGTCCCAGCCCTACTCCATATTTTCGTGCACAAAGATACTTTTCTGGAGCCGTTTTCTCGGACATCTGCAGCTTGTGTACATGATAGTTGGGGTTTGAGGGCCTGAACTACATTCATATAGAGGAAATCAGCAGCCTAATAAAAAGGTAGACTATGTAACAATAACGACTCGGGGTAAATGTGAATTAGCTCAAGAATATAGGGAATTTTAGAAATATTAATAATTATGACTCATGGTCATAATTCATAAGTCGCATGTACATTTATTTTATCAATTATCGAGATTCCCTTGTTCTGTAACTGTCTGATCATTACAGTTAAGAAGGGGGTATCCCTTTTCAAACTCCAAGAAAGTTTTATCTTCTGGCCACGAATATCAAACTTTCTGAGTTTATGAATTAAAACTACTCAAGGTAGTCAATATCGAGCTTGTAGCTTAGATCTTTTTAGTTTCATTGACTTTTATAAGGTGGGTTTTCAAACACAGAGACAATTAAAAGTATAAATGGGTTTATTAATAAAATGGCACACACTAGAGCAGGGGTCGGGAACCTATGGCTCGCGAGCCATATATGGCTCTTTTCCGGATTTTATATGGCTCTCCAATTTTCAAATGTTGCCTGAAAATACACCCTGATACATTCATGATGATAAAATTATTTTTAAACTATTAGCATACTTGATTAATTTATAATTGTGTGTGAATGTGTAAAATTAAATAAAATATGTGTATAATATTTAGATATATAAGAGACTCGCAGCTTAATATGATTGACAGCGGCGTTTTGGCCTGTAGCAAGCCTACCTTTCAGAGAGCTGAATTTTTATTGGACGACGTGGTGGTTTGGCCTGCATCATGTCCAGATCAAGTTAAACAACTAACGTTACCTAGCTAGCTAAATTAAAAATCATCATCAACGAGAGTAATATGGCGAAAAGAAAAAAAGACGACGATTACCGTTCTTTCCAGCCCGAATGGACGGATCACTTTGCGTTTGTGGAGAAGTCGGGGTCCGCAGTGTGTCTCATTTGCAATGAACGTATTGCGTCGCTCAAAAAGTCCAATGTAAAGAGACATTTTGAGACGCACCATGCAGCATTCGCTGCAAAATATCCCAGTGGGGAATGCAGGAAAAAAGCTTGTGCTGAGCTTCAGCGGATAATGGAAACCGGACAGCAGCAGTTGCTATCATGGACTAATAAAGGCGGGAATCTGAATTCTGCAAGCTTTGCTGGCGCTCTGGAAATTGTGCGGAGTGGGAAACCATTTACTGATGGAGACTATATTAAGGGTTGCATGCTCAGTGTGGCTAAAGAACTGTTTAACGACCTCCCGAACAAGGATAAAATTATCCAAAAAATCAAAGACATGCCTTTGTCTGCAAGAACTGTTCATGATCGTGCACTCGTGATGGCTCGTCAGATAGAGGAGATGCAGATCAACGACATAAGCTCAGGTAGTTACTTTTCTCTTTCCTTGGATGAGTCTACCGATGTGAGCAATATAGCACAGCTAAGCATAGTCGGGCGGTATGTGACGGGTGATACAGTGCGTGAAGAGAGTCTCGCTGTTTTGCCTATGAAAGATACAACAAGAGGCGAGGATGTGTTAAAATCTCTGATCGACTTTGCTGCAGAGAAAAAGCTATCACTGAATAAACTTATATCTGTGTGTACTGATGGAGCACCCAGCATGTTAGGGAAACATAAAGGATTCGTTGCCCTTCTGTGTGAGCAAGAGAAGCGGCCCATCTTAAACTTTCATTGTATTGTGCATCAAGAGGCACTGTGTGCTCAGTCGTGTGGAGAGGAACTTCGCGAAGTGATGTCATTGGTTGTTCGCATTGTGAACTTCATTGTGGCGCGAGCTTTGAATGATCGCCAGTTTAAAGCCCTGTTGGATGAAGTGGGGAGTAATTATCCAGGGCTGCTACTGCACAGCAATGTGCGTTGGTTATCCAGGGGAAAAGTGCTCGCCCGCTTCGCTGCCTGTTTAAATGAAGTGAGGGGATTTCTGGAAAAGAAAGGAAATGTTCATCCCGAGCTCACTGACATTGAGTGGCTCCTGAAGTTTCACTACCTGGTGGATATTACACGTCATATGAACCACCTCAATGTGAAAATGCAGGGCATAGGAAACACAATATTGTCCCTGCAACAGGCAGTGTTTGCATTTGAAACAAAGCTGGAGCTGTTTATCAGGGACATTGAAAGTGGCCGTCTCCTGCACTTCGAAACATTGCGAGCATACAGAGAGGATTGCTTAGCGAGGGACCCCGCTCATCATTTCGACCTCAGGCAGCTCGCAGCCTTTACGTCTGATTTACTGATGTCATTCAAATCACGTTTTGCGGACTTTCGCAGACATGCCGATTTGTTCAAAGTGATAACTCATCCACATGTGTGCACCGTGGACGCACAAAACCTGAGTGTCATCCCTGGAATCTCCATTGGAGATTTTGAGCTGGAAGCTGCTGAACTGAAAGTGTCGGAAATGTGGGTGTCAAAATTTGTAACTTTGAATTCCGAACTGGAAAGCCTTGCTCGTCAGCGGGCAGAACTAGCAAAGCAACATAAGTGGGCAGATATGACAAAACTCCAACGCGAAGACAATCTCATCCTGAAAACCTGGAACAAACTTCCAGCCACTTTCAGCACAATGCATCGTGTCAGTGTTGCTGTGCTGACGATGTTTGGCTCAACATATGCATGCGAACAGTCCTTCTCACATCTGAACAACATCAAAAACAACCTGCGCTCAAGGTTGACGGATGAAAGCCTGAATGCCTGCATGAAGCTGAATCTCACCAGTTACGACCCCAACTACAAAGCACTCAGCAAAAATATGCAGCAACAGAAATCTCATTAATGTAAGTAGGGTCCAATAAACTTCTTGTTAAACACTTGTTTATGATGCCCGTTTCTCAATTTTTGTGGTGTCTTAGAGTGCTAGAAACCAGCACTATGTCAGTGAACAAAATATAGTGCTTTTATGTACTGTGTAGCAGCCTTAGCTTGGGTGTAACGGAGTAAAAATAAAATTAAAATAAAAACATTGTTATTGCCACCTACTATATAACTACCAGAACTACTACCAGTGTAGGTCGTATTACTGCATTTATTATTACATAAAAATTCACAAATGTATTTTAATACACAAGTGTAAACTTTGCTGTGGCTCTTTTGAAAAAATTCTCTAAATATTTAGTTTGTTTGGCTCTTCTAGATAAAAAGGTTCCCGACCCCTGCACTAGAGATTATATAAACTACAAACATAAACGTACGTAAAAATGCAAACAAACAAACAAACATTTAACCGAACAAAAACATAAACATAGCGTGATCAGAATGAAATGAAATGAGAGAAAGAAAGATATAGAGAGAAGGGAAAAGCTAGTAATTATTACATACAGAAACCTAAGTTCACGAGACACCTGGAACAGCTTTTATAGGAATCAATATACTTGCGAGTGCTCTTTCTGGTCAGGCTGAAGCTGATGCAGGAAGCGAGGATGGTGTCCTGTTTCTGCTGCGTCTTCCGTTGTCGCGGGAAGCTTGAAAGGCTCACTGAATGTAATGTTACCGGAAAATAAGGTTCATCTCCCGGGATGGGAGAGGTTTAAGGTCTTTGTTGCAAGGGACGCAGCTACGACTCGAACATGTGCTCGCTCGATGGAGAAGGCCAGGGCCTCCTCCAGATGTTCCTTTGGAGAAGCGCTGCGCCGAGGAAGAGGGTCAAGAGAAGTTGAGTTGGATGAGAGAGGGAAGAGATAAGAGAGCGAGGAAACTGAAGGTTTGGACTTTTATCAGTGTCCCATGTGCCGTCCCCTCCTTCGTGTAGGACGAATCAGCTGTCGAGAATTTTCGAGCGGGAAGATTCCTTTGTCCGGTTAGACACGCCCACTCGAATGAGTCATGATTGACTTTAACTTGAGAGGATTTTCTCCAGACATATGAACTTATAAAACAATGCGCATCACTGAATTCTGCTATCGGAATTCAACTCCGTTAGATTAAGAGAATTACAAAGACATCAAACGCATCACATGAAGGTTGTAGCCATGCAAAGATACAGGAGATATGCAGAATTACACACATTTAAAGTCTTGATTACCACATGACAAAATCGTAGACACCCCAATATGACATGGTCATAACAAAAGGCACCTCAGAAATATATCAACATTTTGGTAATGTCCTATGGTAAGTCAAAGGGAAAATCTGTGGGTCTGTGTGTGGTGTGTTTGGGACGTGACTGCTGGGAATGTCTGCTTTCCTGGGTCGTAAAGTTTTATGGTCTGAGGTAGGGTTACAAAACCACTATTGAGGAACCTTCTTTAAAAATACCTTTCAGAGCCAAACACTCGAAGATCATAACTATATGATCAAAACAACATTAATCACACATGCATACAGGAAGTTCAGATACAAGCCTGAGTTACATACTTAAAAGTTAAACACAAAAGGATGTTGGTGTGTGTGTGTGTGTGTGTGTGTGTATGTGTGTGTGTGTGTTCTGGAATGTCACGAGTCTATAAAAGTCACAGGGAGTCCATGCTGAAATGGGGGTTTTAGAGGGGATTCTCCAAAACAGGGTTTCCTTATGTGACTCAAATGTCCCTCGGGGGAGCCACAAAGATGCAATTTTGACCGTTCAAGCAGACTTGGAGGCGCCATGAACAAACTCGTTGTCTCTGAACAGCATGTGACCGCATGTCATAGTCATTGTCGTTACAACTAGCACAAAGTATTTATGTTTTGAAAATGCAAATATTCCGAACCTAAATGTATTTAAATCCAAATTACATTTGATTGTTTTTTTTAAAGGCTTTAAATTACAAAATTGTATTTTGAATTTCAAATACGCCTCCGTATTTTAAATACATGTATCTGAAATAATCACTATATGAACTGACTAAAAATACAGGCATTCATTATGTCGTAACGAATAACGAATTATGTCGTAACGTAACACAACATAACTTACGTCCTAAAAACTAATCCCACCCTTAAGCAACTGTATACATACAGCTAACTTGTGTTGATTATCCAGATATTACACGTTTTGTTACGGCGGTTTGACTTTGATCACACGAATTACGAAATGTACCCATATAAATTGCGCATAAGTTTGTTGAAGCGTGCCGTATTAAAAAAAAAAATGTAATAGTGGAATCTGTGCATGCTTTAAAATGCGAAAGCAAAATGGGCGTAAACCTCGTGAACTGGAACAGATTTTAGGGTCATTCAGACTGTGATGTTGATCAGAGCTCCTCCTCAAGGGGATCCTCAGAGAAGAGCTAAAAATATGTGACGGCAGCTGATAAGGAAGTAGGAGAGAGTCTGTTCTGTTTAAATGGAAGTCAATGGAGGATTTGCCTCAGTACGCAGAATAAGCTACTTTTCTGTTGTCACGTGAAAAAATGTTTACCCTTGTCCGCTAGTCTTTAACATATTTGCTATTAAATATCGGCTTTGTAGAAATGTATTTTGAGTTTACTACGAAAAACAACTTTTTCTGTTTTATGAGAAAAGTCAGGGACTATTTTGCGACAGGTTTGAATTATTTTACGGCACTACCAATGCACTCCTATAGGACTAGCTGTCGTAAAACTGAAACTGTTTACCGTTACACGCTTTCAATAGTGTTCGCTTTCAACACTTCCCACCGCGTTTCTTCTTCTTCTTTAGCCATTCTTTTATAAATGCGCCAGACAATTTAAGAAACCTTTTAAAGATTAGGTATATTTGTTATTGAACCTTTTAAGTCAAAGATTAAGATAATCAGGTATGTGAACCGATTTATTTTCATGTCACACTGCATTATATATATATATATATATATATATATATATATATATATAATACATGGTACTTGGGCTAAAGAGGCTAACTGCTTAAAAAGTCTAAACTTTTTCATTGTAGCCCACAGACCACCCGATACTGGACAAATATAAATAATAAGATAAACATTTAAAATGTTTTTAGTAAAGAGTAAAGGGGGAAGTACTGAAATATTGGACTTTGGACTTTGAATGCACCCAGACTGCTGGAGCCTGTGGAGACTAACACGACTAGCAAGTTTGAACTGTGCAACTGTTTCTATACACACAGATACTGTGACTTTAAGACTATGTCCACATTAATGTGGATAAGATAAGAACTTTTGTTTCGAAACACTGTTCGTCTAGTCTCAAGTCTCAAGTCTTTATTTTGCCAGAACGACCCACATCGCCTGGAATTCATTTTGGTGAATTGGCTCACACAAGACAATGAAACATAACATATACAATAAAAACATGAAATCTAAACAGAGAACAAATACTTAGATTACTGCTAATAAATAGTAATAAAACTGATCAGACAAAGTGCTAGTGCGTTTAGTGACCCTAAGAAGAAGGAGGGCAGTTTAGTGACCCTTTAGCGTTTAGTGACCCTAAGAAGAGTCTACACTAGCACAAGGCTATTTCAAGCATTTTCCGAAAGTTGCTTCTCCACATAGAAACATCTGAAAATGCTAAATTCTCCTTATTGTGTTGTAACAGTATAAAACGTTATTTTGGGTTTGTATATATATATTTTTTTTATTGTTTTCTTGAGAATGAGACATATGGGCCGACGTGTGTTACCACTAGCAGCCACTTGAGGGCGCTAGATGTAATAGATTACAGGATATAAGCCAGATCACAGAGCAAGTCAGTTTGTTTTGGTAGAGGGAAACCCTGGTTGAACTCATGGCTACCTACCTTCTCATAAGTCCCAGTTTGGGTGCCATTCTGTAACACCTCCCTTAAATTAAGATGATACATCTGAGGGGTTCAACAGAATCCGACATGTACTGATAATAAAACCACTTCATCAAACAAATACTCTTCTATTTTGCTTTATTCCGAAGTGCACAACAGATAAATCAACATAAACACCTGAGCAGTCTTTGTCCTTGAGCATAAGAGAGAGTCAATAAAATTAAACTTATCATGATTGATCAGCGTTAGATGAATAAGACGATGATGGAGATGAGATGATTGAGATCCAAACGGTTATTTGAGAGCAATGCAATGTTATAATCCAGTAAGCCGAATGAGTGTGAAATGGAGACAGACAGCCCTGTAGATCTTCAGCAGCAAACCCACGTTGCTTATGGAAGAACGAGTGGTAAATGGTTACCAAATAAGGATCACACATGCAGCATGGACCAACAAAGATATCAAACAAACAAATGTACAAAAAGTCCTTTCTATATAAAAAACAAATAGTTCACATTAGCCTTTGTAATTTACAGTACATCACATCTCAAACCTTTATTAAACAGTATACTCACGTTTGAGCGTAAACTTAAACAGTTCTCAAACAGGACTTATGAGAAGGTAGGTAGCCATGAATTCAACCAGGGTTTCCCTCTACCTTCTCACAAGTCCTGTTTGAGAACTGTTTAAGTTTACGCTCAAACGTGAGTATACTGTTTAATAAAGGTTTGAGATGTGATGTACTGTAAATTACAAAGGCTTTGTTTTTTTATATAGAAAGGACTTTTTGGACATTTTGGTTGTTTGATACCTTTGTTGGTCCATGCTGCATGTGTACAAAAGACTGCTTTCATCACAGCTTCAGGTCTATATGAAATTGTATGTCTTCCTTTTGGCCTTAAAAATGCTGCAGCGTCATTCCAACGGCTGATAGTAGAACAGGTCTTGAGGGAGCATAAGAACAAATGTTGCATGGTCTATATCAGGGTTTCTCAAACTCGGTGGAGGGCTGATCAGGGCTGGAGCTAAACTGTGCAGGACAGTGGCCCTCCAGGACCGAGTTTGAGAAACCCTGGTCTATATCGACAACATCATTACAACATCTCCCCAGACATCCAGTCTAACCTGCATCATCTCAAGCAAGTGTTCCAGAGTTTACACAACGCCGGTCTCACGCTTAACCTCAAAAAAATGTAAGTTCATCTGTTCTTCACTGGATTACCTGGGACACACTATCACTGCAGACGGAGTTAAGATGAATGCAGACAAAGTGGATGCGATCAATACATTTCCTACTCCTAAATACTTAATGGAGGTTCAGCGATTTCTGGGTCTAGCAGCTTGGTACCATCGTTTTATCCCTGATTTTTCTAGTAAAACAGCACCATTACACGCACTGAAGAAGAAAGAGGCGAAGTGGAATTGGACTGAAGAGTGCCAACGTTCGTTTGAGCTGAGTAAAGATGAACTTACTAAAGCACCTGTTTTAAACACACCTAACTTCGAATCTTCTTTTAAAGTACAGACTGACGCAAGTGATGTGGGTCTAGGAGCTGTGTTAACACAGGAGGTGGATGGCCAAGAGAAAGTAATTGCCTACGCGTCACGTTTGCTCAGAGGTGCTGAGAAATCTTATTCAACATCAGAAAAAGAGTGTCTTGCAGTGGTATGGGCTGTAGAGAAGTGGCACCATTACCTAGAGGGCAGAGCGTTCGAAGTGATCACAGATCATGCTTCCCTAGTCTGGCTATTCCAGCATCCAAAACCAATATCTAGACTGGAAAGATGGACTATAAGGATGCAGGGGTATCATTTTGCTATACGGCACAGAAGAGGATAATGTAATGTAGTGCCTGACGTATTGTCCAGAAGGTATGCAGTTGAGTCACCAGCAGTGGTGTTACATACACCAGCTAAGGGCGGTTTTAATCCTGTCACGTGTGATCTGCCAGTGGATTTGTCACAAATTGCAGCAGAACAGAAACTAGACCCAGAGTGCCAAGAATTGATGGTTAAAGCAGAGAACCAGAAATCCACTGACTTGAAGAGAACGCACTATGTTTTCAAGAACGCAGTTTTATTTAGGAGTGTACCAGACTCCAAAGAAGGCCAGAGATTCCAAGTTGTCATTCCTGCAAAGTTGAAGGAAGCAATTTTAACTTATGCACATGACAATTCCCTGAGTGGACACTTGGGTAAATTTAAGACACTGAGGAGACTTTAAGAGTTTGCCTATTGGCCCTCAATTCGCACAGATGTATGGCAACACTGCAGGAATTGTCAGAAATGTCAGCAACACAAGCCGACTAACTTAAAACCAGCTGGGGGCCTACAAAGTGTACCTCTAGTCGAGCCCGGTTATATGCTGGGAATGGACATCATGGGACCATTTCCCCGAAGCACCCGACAGAACGAATATCTGCTGGTTATAGTGGACTACTTCTCAAAATGGGTAGAAGTATTTCCCATGAGGGCTGCCAAGTCTGCTACCATTGTCTTAAGAGAGGACATTTTCACGAGATGGGGAACACCAGCTTTTATTGTGTCTGACAGAGGTACGCAATTCACCTCCAACATTCTTGACCAAGTATGTAAGCAATGGCATGTAACCCAAAAACTCACAACAGCATACCATCCTCAGTCCAACCTCACAGAAAGACTACCTAAAACGATGTTGATCAAAACCACCGTACCTGGGATCAATGGATTTATGAGTTCAGATCTGTCTAAATACTGCATGGCACGAAAGCACAGATTATTCTCCTGCAGAGATTGCTTTAAGCCGACAACTGAAAGGTCCTCTGCAGAGAGCTTTACAGATTCCTCCAGATCCTGATCAACTGTCGTATAGTACCATTGAACGCCAAAAAAGTTTGTATGAGTCAGTAAGGGAGAATGTTGAGAAGGCTCAAACTAGACAAAGAAGGTATTATGACTTGAGAAGAAGGACTCAGAATTTCGATGAGGGACATTTAGTATGGGTAAAAACTTATCCTCTCTCGCGAGCAGATGATGCCTTCATGGCAAACATTTCTCCTAAATGGAAGGGCCCAGCAAGAGTGGAAAAAAAAACTAGGACCTGTTAATTACAAGGTGGCTATGTTGTCTGATCTGACTCAGATAGATACTTACCATACCCAGAATTTAAAAAATTTCCATGGGGAAATTTAAGGTCACGGGGAGGGGTATGTAACAGTATAAAACGTTACTTGGTGTTGTATATTGTTTTTTTTATTGTTTTCTTGAGAATGAGACATATGGGCCGACGTGTGTTACCACTAGCAACCGCTTGAGGGCGCTAGAGGTAATAGATTACAGGATATAAGTCTGATCACAGTGCAAGTCAGTTTGTTAAAAAAGGCAACAAAAAAAGAGCATGTTGACATTGAAGTTAAATTGTCAAAATCAGAAGGGAAGAGTCTAGTGTGGAAAAAGATAATGGAAATATGGCAACATCAATGGGATCATGAAAGTAAAGGAAGACAACTATACGTGATTCAAAATAAAGTAGGCATAATAAGAGAGATGACAAATAGAAGGAAAGAACAAGTGGTAATAACAAGACTTAGGATTGGGCATTGTAAGTTAAATGGAACTCGTCATAGGAAACCATCCCACAGGCCAATGCGATGAATGTCAAGAGGAGGAGACAGTTAGTCACATTTTTATGTCATGCAGGAAATTTACAATAGAAAGACAAGAGTTGAAATATAGCTTACAAGAAATTGGTATAGGACAATACAATGTAAAAAGTATATTAGAATATGGAAAGAGTGAGCAAGGAAAGCAATATTTGTTTTATTTTTTAAAGAGGACTGGACTGGAAAGAAGAATATAATCAATAAGTGACATGATAATAGACAGCAGATGGCAGTAATGTAACTTTTTGGATACCAACTGCCTTAAAAACCCAAGGAAGAAGAAGAAGAAGAAGAAGAAGTCAGTTTGTTTTGGTAGAGGGAAACCCTGGTTGAATTCATGGCTACCTACCTTCTCATAAGTCCCAGTTTTAGAACTGTTTAAGTTTACGCTCCAACGTGAGTATACTGTTTAATAAAGGTTTGAGATGTGATGTACTGTAAATTACCAAGGCTAATGTGAACTATTTGTTTTTTTATATAGAAAGGACTTTTTGGACATTTGTTTGTTTGATACCTTTGTTGGTCCATGCTGCATGTGTGATCCTTATTTGGTCACCATTTACCACTCGTTCTTCCATAAGCAACGTGGGTTTGCTGCTGAAGATCTACAGGGCTGGCTGTCTGTCTCCATTTCACACTCATTCGGCTTACTGGATTATAACATTGCATTGCTCTCAAATAACCGTTTGGATCTCAATCATCTCATCTCCATCATCGTCTTATTCATCTAACTCTGATCAATCATGATAAGTTTAATTTTATGGACTCTCTCTTATGCTCAAGGACAAAGACTGCTCAGGTGTTTACATTGATTTTTCTGTTGTGCACTTGGGAATAAAGCAAAATAGAAGAGTATTTGTTGTTTATTGTCAGTACATGTTGAATTCTGTTGAACCCCTCAGACGTATCATCTTAATTTAAGGGAGGTGTTACAGTGTATATGTTAAATATCATAAAAGCTCACTGAGAAAAAGATTCAAATGTATCCTGATTGATGTGGACGTAGAAGTTATCTTGGCATTATATGTAGTTTCTGACATTCTGGGCTCATTTGCAACAAACCCCTCAGGTTAAGAGAGCTATTAGTTGTAGCTGAACTTTAGGAGTTTCTTGCAACCTGGTGCTGAATTAAATCTAATCTAATCGCTTGTGAGCATACAAATTCAAACACTACATTTATGCATATAGATTTTATCGACAACTAGGAACAAACTATTGATAACTTACCCCACATAAGTTAAAAACATGCGTAATGAATGTCTCTATTGACTGGCCTACTCTATCTGTCCGACACCTGAGCTCTAAAGCTGTGTTCACACGGGCGTCGCCGTTAACGCTTCTCATTTACTTTGAATGGGTGACCTCATGCGTTGCCGAACTGAATTGTGGGTTCTGTTGTGTCACCGGCTTTGCTCGAGGAAGAAGTTGAAAACTTTTCAAGTGCCAATGCAGGCATCAGCCAATCAGATTGCTTATGCAAATACCCTAGTGCAGACGTTAGCCAATTACATTTATGCAACACCGGAAAAGTAATGTGAAGCGTTACGCTGTATCACAAAGGGCATTGGCGTCAACACTTGATGGAGGGCATGTCTGAAGCTTAGTGCTGACACGACCGTCATAGTGACAACAGCCAATCATATTAATTTTCCGGTGTTGCTTGAATGTAATTGGCTAATGTCTGCGCTAGGGTATTTGCATAAGCGATCTGATTGGCTGATGCCTGCAGTGGCACTTAAAGTTTTCAACTTCTGCCGCGAACAACGCCAGTGACACAACAGAGCCCACAATTCAGTTTGGCAACACATGACATCACCCATTGAAAGTAAATGAGAAGTGTTTCACACCTACCAATGTATGAATGCAGCGTAATAGAGGAAGAGGACCAATCAGATCAGAGTAGACCAATCACAACAAACTGGCCTGTTTGACCAATCATTACAGAGTGATCCTTTTATCAAAATGTTTCAGAGATTGAGAAAAGAGGTGTCAGTGTCATTCTGTTTGTACTGTGGAAGCTTCTGTCACCAAAACAAATTCCTTGTATGTGCAAACACACCTGCAATAAAGCTCTTTCTGATTCTGATTACAATAATGAACTAAACAAACAATGGACTTAAATGGTTTAACAGCATGAATGTGAATTTTATTTTTACATTGCTAAAAGTAAATATTCCAATTCTTTATGTTTACAGGTGCTGTATTGTTTTAGTTCCTCTGTTAATGGTGTTTAATGAAGGTGAGCAATAAAGGATCTTTACAGGATCAATGAGATGTTTAGGCCTCGTTTACACTGTCAGTGAAATGCGACCCAATTCCGATTTTTTGCTCATATGTGACACAGATCAGATGTGTTCTATGAGAGTGTAAACAGGAAAAAAATGCATGCATTCGGATGTTTCGAGATCGGTTTCAGGCCTCGTTCATATGTGGAAATAAATCAGATATGTGCCAATGCAAAAAAATGTTTTGCCGTATAAATAGCACAATAAATTAAATTGTGCTATAGATCTGCACTTTCATGAAGATTGTGTTGTTCCCACCAGTCATCCTGAGATCTCTCTCGCACACAATAAAAGCATATGCGCAGGCTGCAATGATGGCCCATTTCGTCCTCCTCTGCCTCAAAATCTTGGTGATGTTTGGCGAACTTCGCATATATATCGCAAAGCTAGCATCAAGCATATTTCGCGTTCGTCTATCTGTGCAAGAACCCCCTTTAAGCATGCGCAATGTTTCAGATAGTATGTCAAGTGTAAACACATGAATCGGATATGGGTCACAATTGAAAGAACGTGTAAACGGACGGTAAAAAAAGAATCGGATATAGGCAACCAATCAGAATTTGGAATCAAGACCTGCAGTGTAAACAAGGCCTAAAAGTGTCCATGATAAAGAAAAGGAAACATCTTTTGGATATCTAGTTCAAAACACAAGCATTTATTCATGTCTTTGCATTAAAACCATGTTTGTTTATTATTATAACTTCTCTCTGTTTTCAGCGTCTCTGGTCACTGTTGAGGGTTTAATCGGAGATTCTGTCCTTTTACCGTGTTTATCTGAAGCACCTCCGATTACAGTTCAAGACATCAATGTGCATTGGAGACACCATAACAGAGTGAAAGTGTTTGACATTATTAAGGGTAAAGGCTCTGGAGAAGGACAGGATCCAGCATACAAGAACAGAGCTAAAACCTTCCCTGAAGAGTATAAGAATGGAAAATTCTCACTCAGACTCAACAATCTTCAGTACAGTGACACAGGAAAGTACCAGTGCTACATCATAGAGGAATCAATCATCAGGACTGTAGAACTTCTTATCGAAGGTTTGTGGTATTTTTTGGTTACACAATCTCGATGGTCCACTTAGACATTCTATCCACTATAAGTAATTTCTATTTATTTATATTCTCATTTAACTTACTCTCATTAGAGTATTAGAAGACTGTAGTTGTCCGTTAGGTTAGAGTTTGGTGTTAGAGTTTGGGTTAGTTGACGAACTGTAGATGCAAAGTTACTTATAGTCAGTAGAATGTGTCACATGTGCAAAGTTCTTAGAAATATATTTTTTCTATTCATGTTGGTTTTCAAAAACTTTTATAGTATTATACAAAAAAGTAATGAGGTGTAACAATCAAGTAAATATATAACAGTGTAACGTAAACGACTCGGGGTAAATGTGAATTAGCTCAAGAATATAGGGAATATTAATATTTATAACGCAGGGTCATAATTCATAAGTCGCATGTACATTTATTTTATCAATTTTCGAGATTACCTTGTTCTGTACTGTCTGATCATTACAGTTAAGAAGGGGTATCCCTTTTAAACTCCACGAAAGTTTTATCTTCTGGCCGCGAATATCAAACTTTCTGAGTTTATGAATTAAAACTACTCAAGGTAGTCAATATCGAGCTTGTAGCTTAGATCTTGAAGTTTCATTGACTTTTATAAGGTGGGTTTTCAAACACAGAGACAATTAAAAGTATAAATGGGTTTATTAATAAAATGGCACACACTAGAGATTATATAAACTACAAACATAAACGTACGTAAAAATGCAAACAAACCAATAAACATTTAACCGAACAAAAACATGAAATGAAAGAAAGAAAGATATAGAGGGAAGATAGAGGGTAACTTAGTCCACAGACCTAAGACCTAGACACCTGGAACAGCTTTTATAGGAATCAATATACTTGCGAGTGCTCTTTTGGTCAGGCTGAAGCTGATGCAAGAAGCGAGGATGGTGTCCTGTTTCTGCTGCGTCTTCCGGTGTCGCGGGAAGCTTGAAAGGCTCACTGAATGTGATGTTACCGAGAAAGTTCAGATTCGTCTCCCGGGATGGGAGAGGCTGGAAATCTTAGTTGCAGAGACCGGCAGCTACGACTCGAACATGGGTTCGTTCGATGGAGAAGGCCAGGGCCTCCTTCAGATGTTCCTTGGAGAAACGCCGCGCCGGGGAGAGGATCAAGAGAAGTTGGATGAGTTGGAAGCGGAAGGATGAGAGAGGGAAGAGAAGAGAGAATCTCCCTTTTAACAGACATCTGTTTACGCCCTGTTTTGGGGACAGAGCGAATCAAAACTTCTGATTTGTAGCGGGAAGAAGTCTTCTTTGTGTGAAGAAAAACACGCCCCCTTTTACCATATGTCTTATGAGGGAAAGGATTCATACTTAGAAATATGATATTTCCTGGAATCAAATGCATATTATTGTACCTTGCAGTCAAGATTCGTCTCCGTGAGATGGAGAGGATTACAGAGATATCAATTATGACAGGTAAAGATTGGGGAAACATAACGTTACACTTATATGCATAATTACACACAAATAAAGTTTGATTAAACACACAATAAAGTTGTCAGTGTTTCCGTTATGGCAAGTGACGACACTTTGAGAAACATAGGAATACATATCAACATTCAGTGGCTTGTTATGTGGAAGAATATCTGTTTCCAAAGTTCCTTTCGTGTGTGTGTGTGTGTGTGTACGTGTGTGTGTGTTCTGGAATGTCACGAGTCTGTGAGGTTGTAAAAGTTTTATGGTCTGAGTTAGGGTTACAACACTATGGAGTGAATATTCTTTCAATGAATCTTCAGAATTAAAGATTTTACTCTAGCAAAACACACCTCTATTATAAGGCAAAGCTAATCACACACATACATATCGGAAGGTATACATTCAAGAGCCATATTTCTACATGACGTTGCACTTTAGTGGCTTTCGTGTGTGTGTGTGTGTGTGTGTGTACGTGTGTGTGTGTTCAGAGCGGGTTTTCTGTTGAGATCGGAATGTCAGTAATGTCTTTGAAGCTCACACTGTCGAGAGGGGGGAAGCGAGTCGTAAACGGGGGTTCAGTCACAGAGTTTTCCAAGTCTGTGGGACTTAGAAAGTGTTTTCACTTTTAATTAGTATATAAATTAAAAGTCACTTTTTTACCCATCGAGCCATAGTCGTTACAACAGTGTGTTTACAACCATATTTGTAAAGGCTTGATATGTTTTCAAGTTAAAATAATTTTTTTAATTTTAGATTTGATATCTATTAAAGTCAATGTTTTTGCAGAGTCCTCTGACTGAGAGTAAACTCTAGTGTAAAGATGCCATTCAGTCAACAGTCATCATAAAGCAAATTCCTGTGTTTCATGCAAGAAAAACTGTTTTTTTTTTAAATCATTATTATTATTATTATCATCATTATTATTTTTCTCTGTTTTCAGTGCCTTTGCAGAACCCAGTTGTGGGTGATATTGGAGGTTCTGCTGTTTTACCTTGTTCTGCTAGAGAACGTCCGCTTAAAACTGAAGACATAACAGTCACTTGGAGACACAATAAGACCCTGAAAGTGTTTGACACTACTAAGGGTAAAGTCTCTGTGGAAGAACAGGATTCAGTGTTCAGGAACAGAACTGAAACCTTCCCTCAGGAATATTTGAATGGAAACTTCTCACTCAAACTCTACAATCTTCAACGCAATGATACGGGATTCTACAAATGCTACATCACGAATGAATTACTAATTCAAAGTGTGAAACTAGGTTTGTGAAAAAGAAGTTTGATTAATTTAAGCTAATAATGTTAAGATGATTTTAATTGAGAATGAGATCGTTTTTGAGACCTCTTTTAAAACACAATAAAATGTTTTCATCTGTTTTTACTGAATCTAATGCATTTGTCTTTGTGTCCACCAGAAATAAACCAAGGAGCTCAATCGAGATCTGAGAAGATTTTACCTGTAGTACCTTTTCTTTCTGTTTCCATTCTGCTCTTTATGTAAGCACTGACAGAAGGAACTACAGTATAGCAATGTGTTTGTTCTTCTTCAACAACCTCAAAACAACCGGCTGAGATCGCCACAACTTCTGAGAAACAGCTGAAGACGTTAAGCCACCATCTTAAACTGATGAAACTGGCACTGCAGCCTTCAGTAACAATTCAGTTACTCCGCATATTAGCTAAATAGTTTTTAATCATATACAGTGGGTACGGAAAGTATTCAGACCCCCTTACATTTTTCACTCTTTGTTATATTGCAGCCATTTGCTAAAATCATTTAAGTTCTTTTTTTTCCCTCATTATTGTAAACACAGCACCCCATATTGACAGAAAAACACAGAATTGTTGACATTTTTGCACATTTATTAAAAAAGAAAAACTGAAATATCACATGGTCCTAAGTATTCAGACCCTTTGCTGTGACACTCATATATTTAACTCAGGTGCTGTCTATTTCTTCTGATCATCCTTGAGATGGTTCTACACCTTCATTTGAGTCCAGCTGTGTTTGATTATACTGATTGGACTTGATTAGGAAAGCCACACACCTGTCTATATAAGACCTTACAGCTCACAGTGCATGTCAGAGCAAATGAGAATCATGAGGTCAAAGGAACTGCCTGAAGAGCTCAGAGACAGAATTGTGGCAAGGCACAAATCTGGCCAAGGTTACAAAAAAAATGTCTGCTGCACTTAAGGTTCCTAAGAGCACAGTGGCCTCCATAATCCTTAAATGGAAGACGTTTGGGACGACCAGAACCCTTCCTAGAGCTGGCCGTCCGGCCAAACTGAGCTATCGGGGAGAAGAGCCTTGGGGAGAAGAGCCTTGGTGAGAGAGGTAAAGAAGAACCCAAAGATCACTGTGGCTGAGCTCCAGAGATGCAGTCGGGAGATGGGAGAAAGTTGTAGTAAGTCAACCATCACTGCTGCCATACACCATTCGGGGCTTTATGGCAGAGTGGCCCGACGGAAGCCTCTCCTCAGTGCAAGACACATGAAAGCACACCTGAAGGACTCCAAGATGGTGATAAATAAGATTCTCTGGTCTGATGAGACCAAGATAGAACTTTTTGGCCTTAATTCTAAGCGGTATGTGTGGAGAAAACCAGGCACTGCTCATCACCTGTCCAATACAGTCTCAACAGTGAAGCATGGTGGTGGCAGCATCATGCTGTGGGGGTGTTTTTCAGCTGCAGGGACAGGACGACTGGTTGCAATCGAGGGAAAGATGAATGTGGCCAAGTACAGGGATATCCTGGACGAAGACCTTCTCCAGAGTGCTCTGGACCTCAGACTGGGCCGAAGGTTCACCTTCCAACAAGACAATGACCCTAAGCACACAGCTAAAATAACGAAGGAGTGGCTTCACAACAACTCCGTGACTGTTCTTGAATGGCCCAGCCAGAGCCCTGACTTAAACCCAATTGAGCATCTCTGGAGAGACCTGAAAATGGCTGTCCACCAATGTTTACCATCCAACCTGACAGAACTGGAGAGGATCTGCAAGGAGGAATGGCAGAGGATACCCAAATCCAGGTGTGAAAAACTTGTTGCATCTTTCCCAAAAAGACTCATGGCTGTATTAGATCAAAAGGGTGCTTCTACTAAATACTGAGCAAAGGGTCTGAATACTTAGGACCATGTGATATTTCAGTTTTTCTTTTTTAATAAATGTGCAAAAATGTCAACCATTCTGTGTTTTTCTGTCAATATGGGGTGCTGTGTGTACAATAAAAAAAAAAAAAAAAGAACTTAAATGATTTTAGCAAATGGCTGCAATATAACAAAGAGTGAAAAATTTAAGGGGGTCTGAATACTTTCCGTACCCACTGTATATATGTTAGTGTTTATTTAATTTATTTTATACTCATTGTTTACTGTTTACTTTTGACTAACTTGCCATGAAGACAGACTTGCTGCAGACAATGCCGTTTTACTTTTGGCCAAAATATTTTAATGTTTTAGTTTTTTTGGCGTTTGTTTTTAATTTGTTTCATAGTTGTTTACATTTCACTGGAAGTCATTTTTGTGCATTTAAAATACAGATAAGTTGTTGAAGATGCTTTTTATATACATATATAAGCAGGAGGAAGCCAAAAAAAATAAAAATAATCTGAAACCCAAGTGGATTTACACAAACTGAGAAAGTCAAAAAGTGTTTGTTTGTGCCCCGCTCTCCAATACTTCAGGCTCTATAAAAGGTATAATTTTCCTGTTATCATTGTAAAGCTGCTTAGAAAGATCTGTATTATATAAAGTGCTGTATAAATAAAGGTGACTGTTCTTCTTTTGATGTCAATTGTTAAAGGATGTTTCATTCTTAGAAAAATTTTCAATGTGGTTCAATATAAAACCGTATAGTGTTCTTGACTCAACTTTAAAGAACCCTTTATGATGAAAAGGTTCTAAATTAGCAGAAATGTCAGTATTAACTACAGTAAAAAGTGTTACAACTATAGCCCTTATCTTCATCATATGGTCCGGTTAAATTCCATTTCACTTGGGAAGTGATTTTGGAAATGACTAGAAAATATATCAGGACCTGATTACTATTTTAGTATTTTTCAGCCTTTTTCCAGTGTGCTCAAGCATTTCAGTGTTCTGTGAAAAATCACACAGAGGTTTTAAGTCTCTGCATAATGTAGCCAATTAATAATTTACAGGACAAAACTAGTTTAAAGTATAAAGGTAATGTTTGATTTGCAACCAGGTTAATTGATGTTAAAGGACATAACTTGTTTCATATGAATAGGCAGATACTGATTTTACTGGATATATAACATTTACTCCAAACTATAACCTTAATGATAAAAAAAAGAAATATCATGACTAAACACATGTAGGGAGGGTTTTTATTTCCTCATTTACTTCTACTGGACCCACAAAAATAAGACAACATTCTATAAGCCAACATTGACACAATTTTGTGACAATGTTTTATTCTAGGCTCATTGGCCCTCATTTATCATTCTTGCGTAGAAACGGGCGTATATGTTGGCGTAAGATTATGCTTACACTCCTCTCACCGCCTGATTTATGAAGCTGTGCGTACCTTTGAAATCCAGGTGTACGCAATACCTGCCTTTGATAAATGCCGCGGCTGAAAACGATCGTCATTAGAATAACACGCCCCTATATATTCAAGTCTCCGCTTCCCCCACGCCCTCATTTTACGCCATGGACACACGGAAGACGGCAAAGAAGAGAAACTTCTCCGACGTGGAGATCGAGACCATCACCAGGGATGTGGAAAGAAACAAAATTGTTTTATTTGGGAGTTTAAAGAGTGGGATTAAAGGCGCCCACAAAAACAAAATATGGACCCAAATTACGATGGAAATCCAGTTTAAATAGCTGTTTGGATGAGCAAATGACCTATCACAATGCATTATTTTACAGCACGTGTTTTGAAACAATTAGCATTTAAAGGGATAGTTCACTTTGAAATTAAATTTTGGTATGTTTTAGCTTACCTCAAGGGCATCCAAGATGTAGGTGTCTTTTTTACATCGACCTGCATTATATGACTGACAGACAAGAACGGTTTGACCTAAAAATATCAAAATTGAAACTACTGCAGAAAAAAAGACACCTACATCTTGGATGCCCTTGAGGTAAGCTAAAACATACCAAAATTTAATTTCAAAGTGAACTATCCCTTTAATTTCGTATCACGTCATATGTATTGGGGTGTACAAGTGATGATGATGTGATGTGGAGTACCATTCATTCACATTAATAATTGCATGACAATGTGTAATATTCTTATTATTATGATTTTTATTATTAATGACGCTTATTGTTATTTAGAAGAAGAATGTCGTTATTAGTATTTGTATTATTATTATTATTATTTAAAAGAAGAAGAATGTCATTTTTATTATTTTGTCAGTCTGAATTATTTTTTGGTCATTGAAAGCCTTTCATTACTGAACCCAGTCCGTGCGCACCTGCCGGGCCTAACCCTGAAACGTCAGGTAAAGCGCACAGACTCGCAACTGAAGGAATACATATGCCTAAAAATCAAATGCTTTGGTAAAGTCACACAAATTAAACATTGAAGTCCATGTTGCACAAAAATAAACACTGAAGTTTATAATTATGTTGTTGTTTTTTTACAGTGGGTCATAATATATAATATTTTTTAGTTTGTCAGTGCGTTTTGTGGTGTTAGGAATAGTTTTTCTGCGCATTTCCGCACTAACTCAAAACGTGCATACATGTACACCACCTCCTGAGCTGGCGTAGGATTTGAGCGTGCCGTACGCCAACGTCCATATTGATCAATCTCAAAGTCACCGTGGTTTTGGGTGTACGCTGGAAATTTGGTGTATGCACTTTTGATAAATGAGGGCCATTGTATTTATTCAGTAATTTTTCATATGTTTGTTTGTTGTTTTAAAAAGTTCCCTTTTTGTCTAGAATGAAATTATGTGGATTCAAGGGTAATGCTTGATAATTTTTTTTTTTTAAATGTGAGTGTAATATGCTGAAGAGTTACTATGTGTTTTTCCTGAGGTTTAATTCATTGGACCATAAAACAATATGTTGTCAAATACTTTAAAAATGTTAAGTTTTGCATTAATTAATATGTTTAGAAAAATTAATATGATGTTACAAATCTAAATGTTAACGCTGATAAAATGGGTGCATCTGATTGGTCACATGCGTCTTGTTATCAGGGAGTTCTCCGGATTCGCTTCATTCTCAGTAAAGCTATGATTGTGAAGCATCGCATTTTGAGTGTTTACTGATAAACATACTCACTTTCAGGGGTACTACATAAATTTGGAGGCACCGCTGGTAATATTGTTGGGTGGTCTGACTCCTTCATCAGTGAGAATTCACCCAGTCACATTCATCTCTACTTACTTATTTTAACCACCCGAATCGTCCCTCTCAATAATTGTTCCAGACCTTTTCAGGGGTCTCATTTATAAAACTGTGCGTAGGAACCTTACTAAATGTGTACGTGCACCCGAAAGCCAAAAATGGCGTACGCAAAAAAATATTGAGACTTATAAAACTGTTCGTACGCCAGAACCTACGCAGAATTCACTTTATAAATCCCAGTCAGCGGAAGATTGTGCGCACATGCGTCTCCACCCCGAAATAACCATATATAGAGCTTACAACGCCTAGTTTTACTATGCAGATCCTCATCTGCATATCATTTGCATATTATTCATCCACGTGATAACGTTTAACGGTACAAGACACATTACATTAAAGGGATACTTCACCTCTGGAAAGATGAATGTGTATTTAAAATAGGTCATTTATGTAGAAGAAATGTGAAATTATTTTTGAATTTGGAGCTTTCTAGACTGAGAAAAGCCAGAAAATGTATTTTTGGCTTATGTGGATGAAAGACAACAACTCCCAGAATGCACTTGCTTCGCTGCCCTAGGAGGCAACATGACATCATGACTTTGCGTAAACATACACGCCACTTTCAAGTCAAAAGTGGCGTGTTATCTATACGCATTTTGAGCTATCCGCGTTCACGCCGAAACGAACCGTCATCTTCCGCGTGTATGTCTACGCCGTTAAATGTCCGAGCGAAACGGAGCAAAATGTACGTGAAATAATCATGTTGGTCCCCTTTGGAAAACGTGTAGATGTCACAGTTTAACAGCCTCAGACGTGAATCTTACACGTACCATCCCCGGACGTTTGCTAATCCTACCCCTAAATCTAATCATAACCATTTCTTAAAACTATAGGCTACAATTATAAAGAAAAACAACAGACAGACAAGTATAATCACAATAATTTATTTAATGAGAAAATGTCAAAATCGGTACCAAAAGTTGTTCACGTGACGATGTGTCGCAGTCCTCTCTGGCAGTGGTTTTGTATGAGGTAACAGACAGAGCAGAATTTAAGTTATTAATTCAAATCCATGAAAACGTTAATCCGTCTTGGTTCGGTTCGCTCCCTCTGAGCGCTGCGCGGCAGTGCGCGCTTCATTTCAAATGTGAATGTGCATGACGCAATCTGTGACGAAGCAGGCGAGAGCCAATGAGCGTTTGATATTACTGCCGTAACCATAGTAACCTGTCGCTTCTTGAGGGCGCAATTTTTGAATTTGAATTCATAACAAGCGCGGGGTTTGACGTTTACGGTCAAGATGACGATCACTGGATAAAGGGCTGAGTTTGGATCTTTTTCTTGCAAATAATATATGGATTCTGAAGGTTTGGATTACATCAAGCTAATAAAATTGGTGTATTTTGTGAATCGATGTTGTGTTGTAAGGTTAGTATAAATAAATTATTGTGATTATACTTGTCTGTCTGTTGTTTTTCTTTATAATTGTTGCCTAGGTAGTTTTAAGAAATGGTTATGGTTAGGTTTAGGGGTAGGATTCGTGGCTCAAACTATCTTTTAATGCCATATTGTTCATAAAAATGCCATTTTCCTACATATCTGTCCATTACGTTTTATCATTTTAATATTGTCCATAAAATGGGTATGTTTAGGTGTGGGAGTAGAGTTAAGGGATCTTACATTTATAATCTATACAATGGTATAGGAAATTGTACAGATATCTTCAAGATATGGCAAACGTGTATGGGCATTAAAATGTGACATCTACACGTTTTCCAAAGGGGACCAACGTGATTATTTCACGTCTTGTCGTGATACCGGGGAATCGATATTTTTTTTCCCTAGGATGGTAGGAGAAGATTAACCCCAGTGACAGGTAGGTTTAGGGACTTTTAGGGAGTTGGGGTAGGTCATATCTATACAGTAATGTAACGTTAAGTCAACGGCGTTGATAAACACGCTGAAAAGCGATTATGCGTGTTGATAGCACGCCAAAAATGGAAATCGAATTGGCGTGTCATACATACGCCATTTCATGAGATCAGTCTGTAGGAGGCCACACCTACCGGTAAGAGAGCGCAGTTGAAAACAACAAGACTAGGCTACTAGTGAGTCTCCGTTACGAGTTTGCCTGGGATTTCGAGATCGCCCAAAATGTCCGGGATTCGGCTTTTGCGTTCTACAGTCGCCATTCATTATGTTTACTGTGGCGAGCAGGACGAGGCTGAGGGGCGCGGGAGAACGGCACGAGGCCGGTGGCGTGATTACTGAGACGCACAGGTCTCGTATCTCTCACGGAGGAGCGGGAATTTTCTTAGCAATGTTAAAACGCACATCAACCGATCACTTGTTTAGCGTTCATGTAAACACTTCATTCAGATTCACCAATCGGAATGAATTCAATTAGATTGAAACAAAAGGTGTGCATGTAAACAATGAATGGCGACTGCAGAAAGCAAAAGCCGAATCCCGGACATTTTGGACGATCTCGACGGCCGGACATGTCCGGGAAAAAGAGGATGGTAACCCCTACTACTCAGCTTTCTCCACAGAACAAGAGCCTGTTAGCTTAGCTTCCAAAGAAAGATGGTTGACACTGTGTACATTCTCTGAGTGAGATCCCTCTGTGGGCGGGTTGAAGACATGCGGGACAGCCCTTACTACTGGCTGTAGTCTTTAGCCTCTGGCCAAAAAATCCTCCGATGATGCAAAATGACGATTTTTGCGTCATCTGAGGATTTTTTCCAGACAAAAAATACATAAATCTCTCGTCTCAGGGGATATGAGGGTAGAAAGCACGGTAATTCGAAAATACTACAGGTTTTCTACTAAATCAAAGCGTAATGCTAAATCCTGAAGTATCCCTTTATTAAAAATCAAGTAGTTGCCTATCCTTGCCTTGTTTTTGAATACATAAATCAAATAGTGTAAAATACATTTCAGAGAAAGTTTTTCTCAATCTTTTCCACTGGCCGAATTGTATTTTTAATTGATTTATATTTTTAATTGAAGCAGATAGGCCTTGGGCATTATTTGCACGAAACTATTTTCTCAGACAATTTAGTATTATCATGATAAGCAATCATCTCTGTGGTTAAAACATTAAAACAGCACGCCACAGGAAAAGTGTTCAAAAACATCGCATCCACAACAAATATTTCTATTGATTGAATATAAAAAAATGTTGTAACTTCTCAGTAATGATTTCATGTTTAAATGTTTAACTCCATTAAGAATGGCATATTTAATCTAAATGTTTATATCAGAAGTAAAACATAGTTTAAATCATTATTTTATTTATTTAAACTGTTATTTGCGTCAGTTTCACTAAACGGCCCAACGCGCTCGCTGGCGCGGACATTTAAGAAAGGATGGATATTTGCTTCAAGTGACAGGCTTGGTGAGTGAAATTATATTTGTATTATCTTTCTGTATATGTTTAATTTTCTTTAGATTTTCTGTCTAAAAGTGACCAAAAAGACACTTAACTCCAGCTCACCATCGGTGTCGCCAAACTGCTCCATCTCCAAAACGTTCGTACGCATGGGTCAGAGTTTGCGTGCAGGTGCGCAAATTTTCCCGTCAAGTTTTTATAAATCTCAACTTTTATGCGTCGGAAGTGACGCCTCTTTCAGGGCCTGTTTTGTGCGTACGCAACGGTTATAAATGAGCCCCCTGGACTGTGTGTTCATGTGTCGGTGAAGTTTACAACTTATTTCACCTTACACAAAACAAAGTTTCCCTATTCCTATACTGCGCCTAGTCATAGATTTAGATGATGCTACAATATTCATCACAAGGCTGGAATTTACAACGCTATCTCCGTACTACGGTGTACATTTTAGGACATCCTCAGACCTCAGACATATGAAGACAAGGCATCATGCCTCAGACTAAAAGGCTTCAGTCATTGGACAAAACGGCATCGCGCCTCAGACTGAAAAGCTTCAGGTCTCAGGAAAAACAATGTCAGGTGTCAGGTCTCGTACAATTAGGCATCAGACGAAACAGCCTCAGACAAAAAGGCATCAGACATAAAGGCATCAGACAAAAAGGCATCAGACTAAAAGGCATCGGACGAAAAGGCATCAGACAAAAAGGCATCAGACGAAACGGACTCAGACTAAAAGGCATCAGACAAAACGGACTCAGACTAAAAGGCATCAGACGAAACGGACTCAGAGGGAGTTTGGAGATTCGTATTGCCCCGCCCCATATGACGTCACATGTACGCGGTTCATAGCTCGAAAGAATGCTTTAACTCCATGATAGTTTGCCAACATACAAACTAGCTAGTTGAAATATGGCATCTAAGTTTTTAAATGTGCAAATAAAACTTGCGAAATGCATGTTCTCTTCTGTAAACAACTTAATTAGTGTAACATTTCAATAAAGCAGGGATTTTAAGCAGTGATTTTAACACTGTTTTAACATTTAATTAAAGCATATAATATATACATAGCATACATATATTTATATATATATATATATATATATATATATATATATATATATATATATATATATACAGGCCAAAGATTTTTAAACATATACAATTTTTTTTTTTTTTTTTGGGATATATGGGATACATGCTAGGACAGAGAGAATGTTTTTGAAAGAAGTTTCTTCTGCTCATCAAGCCTGCATTTATTTGATCAAAAATACAGAAACAAAATGTAATATTGTGATATATTATTACAATTTAAAATAATTGGTTTTCAATTTATTATACTTTAAATTATCATTTATTTCTGTGATGCAAAGCTGAATTTTCAGGATCATTACTCCAGTCTGTCACATGATCCTTTAGAAATCATTCTAATATGATGATTCATTATCAAAGTTGGAAACAGTTCTGCTGCTAAATATTTTTTCATAACCTGTGATACTTTTTTAGGATACTTTGATGAATAAAACGTAAAAAAAAAAAAGAAAAAAAAAAAGAAGCAAATATTTTAAAAATATAAATCTTTTGTAACAACAATATACACTGGTCAGTAATTTGGGGTCAGTAATTTTTTTTTCTTTCTTTTTTTGAAATAAATCAATACTTTTATTCAGCAAGGATGTGTTAAATTGATCAAAAGTGATAGTAAAGAAGCAGGGGCGGATCACCCCAGTTGGCAGCAAGGAATTAAAAGTTATGGCCAATTTAACTGTGATTAAATTCAGTATATATACGTCTGCCATATGTTGCCACCCCTCAAAAATTCCTGCACCCCTCTTGCCACACCATAAATATTTTTCTAGATCCGCCCCTGTTCAGAAGATTTATATTATTAGATTTTTTTTTTTTTTTTTTATAAATGCAGTTCTTTTTAACCTTTTATTCATCAAATATATTAGGCAGCAGAACTGTTTCCAACACTCATAATAAATCAGAATATTAGAATGATTTCTAAAGGATCATGTGATAGACTGGATGTCACATGTGACACTGAAGACTGGAGTAATAATGCTGAAAATTCAGCTTTGCATCACAGAAATAAATGATAATTTAAAGTATAATAAATTTAAAACCAATTATTTTAAATTGTAATAATATATCACAATATTACATTTTGATCAAATAAATGCAGGCTTGATGAGCAGAAGAAACTTCTTTCAAAAACATTAAAAATAGTAATGTTTCCAAACTTTTGGCCTGTACTGTATATATTATGTTGAAGAGAACATGCATTTCGCGAGTGCATGTTTTAACATTTAATTAAAGCATATAATATATATAGCCTATATATATATGCTTTAATTAAATGTTACACTAATTATGCTGTATGCAGAAGAGAACATGCATTTCACGAGTTTTATTTGCACGTTTAAAAAGTTAGATGACATATTTCAACTATAGCTTGTATGTTGGCAAACTATCGTAAAGCGTTTTTTTTTTCTTTTACTTTTATTGAATATGTATAAGATAACAAGCGGATATAAAGGACATATAACTTCTACAGGAATTAAATTATATCAAGTATATGTAAAGCTTCACATTATATAAAATACATAAATAAATAAAAGACATACACAGAGGAAACATTATCACATTGTCACTTTTCTTGTTTTTAATCAACCTTAGAGACTTTAGAAATGTATCAAGTAAAGCGTTCTTTCGAGCTATGAACCGCGTACATGTGATGTCACATGGGGCGGGGCAATGCGAATCTCCAAACTCCATCTGAGTCCGTTTCGTCCGAGGCCTTTATGTCTGATGCCTTTTAGTCTGAGTCCGTTTCGTCTGATGCCTTTTAGTCTGAGTCCGTTTCGTCTGATGCTTTTTAGTCTGAGTCCTTTTCGTCCGATGCCTTTTAGTCTGATGCCTTTTTGTCTGAGGCTGTTTCGTCTGATGCCTAATTGTACGAGACCTGACACCTGACATTGTTTTTCCTGAGACCTGAAGCTTTTCAGTCTGAGGCGCGATGCCGTTTTGTCCAATGACTGAAGCCTTTTAGTCTGAGGCATGATGCCTTGTCTTCATATGTCTGAGGTCTGAGGATGTCCTAAAATGTACACCGTACACAACCAAATCGTACAAGTGAGTATGAGGTGTCTAAACCGTACTACGGTGTACATTTTAGTACATCCTCAGACCTCAGACATGGGAAGACGAGGTATCATGCCTCAGACTAAAAGGCTTCAGTCATTGGACAAAACGGCATCGCGCCTCAGACTGAAAAGCTTCAGGTCTCAGGAAAAACAATGTCAGGTGTCAGGTCTCGTACAATTAGGCATCAGACGAAACAGCCTCAGACAAAAAGGTATCAGACATAAAGGCATCGGACGAAACGGACTCGGACTAAAAGGCATCAGCCATAAAGGCATCGGGCGAAACGGACTCGGACTAAAAGGCATCGGACGAAACGGACTCGGACTAAAAGGCATTGGACAAAACGGCATCAGCCATAAAGGCATTGGACAAACCGGCATCAGACATAAAGGCATCGGGCGAAACGGACTCAGACTAAAAGGCATCGGGCGAAACGGACTCGGACTAAAAGGCATCGGACGAAACGGACTCAGACTAAAAGGCATTGGACAAAACGGCATCAGCCATAAAGGCATCGGGCGAAACGACTCAGATGGAGTTTGGAGGTTCGCATTGCCCCGCCCCATGTGACGTCACATGTACGCGGTTCATAGCTCGAAAGAACGCTTTAACTTCACAATAGTTTGTCAACATACAAACTAGTTGAAATATGTCATCTAACTTTTTAAACGTGCAAATAAAACTCGCGAAATGCATGTTTTCTTCTGCATACAGTGAAATTAGTGTAACATTTAATTAAAGCATATATATATATATATATATATATATATATATAGGCTATATGCTTTAATTAAATGTTAAAACATGCGTTCGCGAAATGCATGTTCTCTTCTGTATACAACGTAATTAGTGAAACATTTAATTAAAGCATATATATATATAAAGGCTATATTTATTTATATGCTTTAATGAAATGTTACACTAATTACGTTGTTTACAGAAGAGAACATGCATTTTGCAAGTTTTATTTGCACATTTAAAAACGTAGATGCCATATTTAAACTAGCTAGCTTGTACGTTGGCAAACTATCGTGGAGTTCAAGAAGAGAACATGCATTTCGCGAGTGTATATATATATGCTTTAAATGTTACACTAATTATGTTGTATACAGAAGAGAACATGCATTTCGCGAGTGCATGTTTTAACATGTAATTAAAGCATATAATATATATATAGCTTATATATATATATATATGCTTTAATTAAATGTTACACTAATTTCACTGTATGCAGAAGAGAACATGCATTTCGCGAGTTTTATTTGCACATTTAAAAAGTTAGATGCCATATTTCAACTAGTTTGTATGTTGACAAACTATTGTGAAGTTAAAGCGTTCTTTCGAGCTATGAACCGCGTACATGTGATGTCATATGGGGCGGGGCAATGCGAATCTCCAAACTCCATCTGAGTCCGTTTCGTCCGAGGCCTTTATGTCTGATGCCTTTTAGTCTGAGTCCGTTTCGTCTGATGCCTTTTAGTCTGAGTCCGTTTCGTCTGATGCTTTTTAGTCTGAGTCCTTTTCGTCCGATGCCTTTTAGTCTGATGCCTTTTTGTCTGAGGCTGTTTCGTCTGATGCCTAATTGTACGAGACCTGACACCTGACATTGTTTTTCCTGAGACCTGAAGCTTTTCAGTCTGAGGCGCGATGCCGTTTTGTCCAATGACTGAAGCCTTTTAGTCTGAGGCATGATGCCTTGTCTTCATATGTCTGAGGTCTGAGGATGTCCTAAAATGTACACCGTACACAACCAAATCGTACAAGTGAGTATGAGGTGTCTAAACCGTACTACGGTGTACATTTTAGTACATCCTCAGACCTCAGACATGGGAAGACGAGGTATCATGCCTCAGACTAAAAGGCTTCAGTCATTGGACAAAACGGCATCGCGCCTCAGACTGAAAAGCTTCAGGTCTCAGGAAAAACAATGTCAGGTGTCAGGTCTCGTACAATTAGGCATCAGACGAAACAGCCTCAGACAAAAAGGTATCAGACATAAAGGCATCGGACGAAACGGACTCGGACTAAAAGGCATCAGCCATAAAGGCATCGGGCGAAACGGACTCGGACTAAAAGGCATCGGACGAAACGGACTCGGACTAAAAGGCATTGGACAAAACGGCATCAGCCATAAAGGCATTGGACAAACCGGCATCAGACATAAAGGCATCGGGCGAAACGGACTCAGACTAAAAGGCATCGGGCGAAACGGACTCGGACTAAAAGGCATCGGACGAAACGGACTCAGACTAAAAGGCATTGGACAAAACGGCATCAGCCATAAAGGCATCGGGCGAAACGACTCAGATGGAGTTTGGAGGTTCGCATTGCCCCGCCCCATGTGACGTCACATGTACGCGGTTCATAGCTCGAAAGAACGCTTTAACTTCACAATAGTTTGTCAACATACAAACTAGTTGAAATATGTCATCTAACTTTTTAAACGTGCAAATAAAACTCGCGAAATGCATGTTTTCTTCTGCATACAGTGAAATTAGTGTAACATTTAATTAAAGCATATATATATATATATATATATATATATATATAGGCTATATGCTTTAATTAAATGTTAAAACATGCGTTCGCGAAATGCATGTTCTCTTCTGTATACAACGTAATTAGTGAAACATTTAATTAAAGCATATATATATATAAAGGCTATATTTATTTATATGCTTTAATGAAATGTTACACTAATTACGTTGTTTACAGAAGAGAACATGCATTTTGCAAGTTTTATTTGCACATTTAAAAACGTAGATGCCATATTTAAACTAGCTAGCTTGTACGTTGGCAAACTATCGTGGAGTTCAAGAAGAGAACATGCATTTCGCGAGTGTATATATATATGCTTTAAATGTTACACTAATTATGTTGTATACAGAAGAGAACATGCATTTCGCGAGTGCATGTTTTAACATGTAATTAAAGCATATAATATATATATAGCTTATATATATATATATATGCTTTAATTAAATGTTACACTAATTTCACTGTATGCAGAAGAGAACATGCATTTCGCGAGTTTTATTTGCACATTTAAAAAGTTAGATGCCATATTTCAACTAGTTTGTATGTTGACAAACTATTGTGAAGTTAAAGCGTTCTTTCGAGCTATGAACCGCGTACATGTGACGTCACATGGGGCGGGGCAATGCGAACCTCCAAACTCCATCTGAGTCCGTTTCGCCCGATGCCTTTATGGCTGATGCCGTTTTGTCCAATGCCTTTATGGCTGATGCCGTTTAGTCTGAGTCCGTTTCGTCCGATGCCTTTTAGTCTGAGTCCGTTTCGCCCGATGCCTTTATGTCTGATGCCGTTTCGTCCGATGCCGTTTCGTCCGATGCCTTTTAGTCTGAGTCCGTTTCGTCCGATGCCTTTTAGTCTGAGTCCGTTTTGCCCGATGCCTTTTAGTCTGACTCCGTTTCGTCCGATGCCTTTTAGTCTGAGTCCGTTTCGCCCGATGCCTTTATGTCTGATGCCGTTTCGTCCGATGCCTTTTAGTCTGAGTCCGTTTCGTCCGATGCATTTATGTCTGATGCCTTTTTGTCTGAGGCTGTTTCGTCTGATGCCTAATTGTACGAGCACCTGACATTGTTTTTCCTGAGACCTGAAGCTTTTCAGTCTGAGGCGCGATGCCGTTTTGTCCAATGACTGAAGCCTTTTAGTCTGAGCCATGATGCCTTGTCTTCATATGTCTGAGGTCTGAGGATGTCCTAAAATGTACACCGTACTCCCCGTGATTGCTAGGTGTACGGGTGGGGTCAGGGGTAGGTCATAGGCAACTCGTAAAATATGTAAGATTTAACAAAAATCGTGCAAATTCGTACGAGTGAGGTTGTATGAATTTGTACGAATTAGCCACCTCGTAAAATACGTATGAATTGCCGTAAAATCAGGTTGGAATTTACTAAGCTCAATGTAGCGCTTACACCCAACTTTATTATGTCACAGGAGTTTAATCGATTCCAGACATTGACTCTTGAAATGCCTCTGAATTGAAGAATCAACTTTTTGTGGAATCGAGTCCCAGCCCTACTCCATATTTCCGTGCACACAGATGCTTTTCTGGAGCCGTTTTCTCGGACATCTGCAGCTTGTGTACATGATAGTTGGGGTTTGAGGGCCTGAACTACAGTCCTATAGAGTAAATCAGCAGCCTAATAAAAAGGGAGACTAGCACAAAGTATTAATGTTTTGAAAATACAAATATACCAAACCTAAATGTATTTAAATAAAAATTACATTTGACTGTTTTTTAAAGGCTTTAAATAACAAAATAGTATTTTGTATTTCAAATAGGCCTTCGTATTTCAAATGTATCTGAAATAATCACTATGAACTGACTATTACAACATAACTTACGTCGTAAAAACTAATCTCGCCCGAACAGCAACTGTGTATATTGCTAACATATTGATTATCCAAATATTAGACGTTTTGCTATGGCGGTTTGACTCTGATCACACGAATTACGAAATTTAACGTTACCCATAAATGCGCATAAGTTCGTTGAAGCGTGCCGTATTTCACTTTCTTTTTTTCTTTCTTTTTTTATAATCGAAAGCAAAATGGGCGTAAACCTCATGAACTGGAACATATTTTAGGGTCATTCAGACTGTGATGTTGATCAGAGCTCCTCCTCAAGGGGATCCTCTGAGTAAAGCTAAAAATATGTGACGGCAGCCGACAAGGAGCTAGGAGAGAGTCTGTTCTGTTTGAATGGAAGTCAAGGATTTGCCTCAGTACACAGAATAAACAATTTTTTTTTTTGTCACGTAAAAAAAATATATCCTTGTCCGCCAGTTTTTAAAGCAGCAGTTTTAGCAGGGGGGTAATCGAGCTCTCGATTTCCGTACCACCCCCGGCGGCCGCCATTGGCTAACAAGCCTTCACCTGCTGTTAGCATCCCATTGACTCCCATTCATTTTGGCGTCACTTTGACAGCGAATAACTTTACATCTGAGGCGTTTAAAGACTCCATTTGTCCATTATTTATTTCTAAAGAAACACGACAATGTATAAAATGCTCCATTACCTTGTATCTTACGTTATGGCCACGTAGAAGCAGTTTTTGTAAAAACAGGCTAACGATTGCGTCATAACCACGCGACTCTCTCGAAATTACCGTAGAGACAGGAGGAGAAGCTCGCAGTCAATCGGGGGGACGTGGAGGCATAAAGTCCGATAAAGTCAAGGGAGAAGCCCATAGAGAATCATAAAGTTGCTCCTGCTCCTAGCTCATGGACAGCTCCTACTCACACTCTCCGTTTCTGCGAGATTCGGAAGGGAATGATTCAGATTTCTCTTGGCACAGCTACTAGAAAACTTACAACGGTCAGACAGGCTGCTCACGTCACATCCACGTCGTCAAGCTCAGTTTGAGTCTGCGCAGTTCGCTCGGCAATCAGGAAATGAGTGCTTCTAATTTGCTTCACTTTTCTCCGTTGAAACCTATGGGGTCGCTGTGTCCAGTTTATATACTGTCTATGAGTTTTAGCAATTTCTTCGCTGTTTTCTCGCAGGTTTCTCTATAGAGCTCCCCCTACAGCTTCGGAATAGATATTTGACAACACTAGCTGTCGTCAAAACTCGTTGGCGACTCTCCCCCCTCCCATCTTCTCCCTCTGGCCATGTGCATTTGTTTTCAACGAAGCCGGCGAACGCACGGAGCCATGTCCACTGAGGTATGTATGATACACAGAAGGCCGGCCCAAAGTTGCAAGGATGGTTTTTTCCGCTCACAGGCGTTAGGGGGGTGCGAGAAGACCACCATTCAACCCGAAAAAAGTCATATAACCATTCCAATGACTCCGAAGCTGTAAATTAAGCACAAAAAAACTCTGCATAGTTCCCCTTTAACACATTTGATGTTAAATATCGACTTTGTAGAAATGTATTTTGAGTTTATTACGAAAAACAACTGTTTTATGAGAAAAGTCATGGACTATTTTGCGACAGGTTTGAATTATTTTACGGCACTACCAATGCACTTCTTAAGGACTAGCTGTCGTAAAACTGAAACTGTTTACCGTTACACGCTTTCAATAGTGTTCGCTTTCAACACTTCCCACCGCGTTTCTTCTTCTTCTTTAGCCATTCTTTTATAAATGCGCCAGACAATTTAAGAAACCTTTTAAAGATTAGGTATATTTGTTATTGAACCTTTGAAGTCATGATAATCAGGTATGTGAACTGATTTATTTTCATGTCACACTGCATTATATATAGATAATACATGGTGCTTGGGCTAAAGCGGCTAAATGCTTAAAAAGTCTAAACTTTATCGTTGTAGCCCACAGACCACCTGATACTGGACAAAGATAAATAATACAATAACAATTTAAATGTTGTTTTTAGTGACGAGTAAAGGCGGAAAGTACTGATATGTTTGAAGACTTTTGACTCCACCCAGACTGCTGGAGCCGGTGGAGACTAGCATGTTTGAACTGTGCAACTGTTTCTATACACACAGATACTGTAACTATAAGACTATGTCCTCATTAATGTGGATAAGAAAATAACGTTTGTTTCGAAACGCTGCTCGTCTACACTAGCACAAGGCTATTTCAAGCATTTTCCGAAAGTTGCTTCTCCACACAGAAACATCTGAAAATGCTAAATTCACCTTATTGCGTATATGTTAAACATAAAAGCTCACTGAGAAAAAGATGAACATTTATTCTGATTGATTTGGACGTAGAAGTTATCTTGGCGTTAGGCTATATGTAGTTTCTGACCTTCTGGGCCCAGTTGCTACAAACCCCTCAGGTTAAGAAAGCCATTAGTTGTAGCTGAACTTTAGGAGTTTCTTGCGACCTGGTGCTGAATTAAATATAATCTAATAGTTTGTGAGCATACAAATCCAAACACTATATTTGAGCATATCATAGATTTTATCGATAACAACTAAGAACAAACTATTGATAACTTACCCCACATAAGTTAAAAACATGCGTAATGAATGTCTCTATTGACTGGCCAACTTTATCTGTCTGACACCTGAGCTCTAAATGCTGAATTATACTTCTGCGTCGGACCTACACCGGAGCCTCTACGCTGTAGGCAACGCGTTGGTTTTCATTTATACTTCTGCGTCGTTGTCCGCGTTCATGCGCGCAGAGGGAGCATGTGAAACCCGAGGGAGCGGTCCTAGCAGACCAATCACAGCGCTTGCGTCCGCGTAGAGTTGACGCGTTGTTACATTTTTGGAGAGGTGCACGTCAGGGTACGCCAAAGGGTACGCGCGCTACACACAGCCTACGACGTAGCTACGGCGTAAGTTCGACGCAGAAGTATAAATTGGGCTTAAAGGCCTCATTATACTTCTGCGTCGGACCTACGCCGGAGCCTATACGCCGTAGGCAACGTGTTGGTTTTAATTTATACTTCTGCGTTGTTGTCCGCGTTGACGCGCACCTAGGGAGCATGTTAAACCCAGAGGGAGGGGTTCTGGCAGACCAATCGCAGCGCTTGCGTCCGCGTAGAATTGACGCGTTGTTACATTTTTGGAGAGGTGCACGTCAGGGTACGCCGAAGGGTACGCGCGCTACACACAGCCTACGACGTAGCTACGGCGGCAGTTCGACGCATAAGTATTGGCCTTGACGCTGCGTTCACACGGGCGTCGCCGTTAACGCTTCTCATTTACTTTGAATGGGTGACGTCATGCGTTGCCGAACTGAATTGTGGGTTCTGTTGCGTCACTGGTGTTGCTCACGGCAGAAGTTGAAAACTTTTGTAGTGCCGACGCAGGCGTCAGCCAATCAGATCGCTTATGCAAATACCCTAGCGATTTGCATTACCCACCAATTGCATTAATGCAACACCGGAAA
Source organism: Leuciscus idus (assembly GCA_021554675.1). Classification (NCBI taxonomy): domain Eukaryota; kingdom Metazoa; phylum Chordata; class Actinopteri; order Cypriniformes; family Leuciscidae; genus Leuciscus; species Leuciscus idus. Next base: position 39,123,244 of record CM038625.1, read on the forward strand.
AGTAATGTAGTAATGTAAAGCGTTACGCTGAATCACAAGGGGCATCGGCGTCAACACTTGATGGAGGGCGTGTCTGAAGCTTGGTGCTGACACGAACACCATAGTGACAACAGCCAATCACATTACTTTTCCAGTGTTGCATTAACGCAATTGGCTAACGTCTGTGCTATTTGTCAGATGTGCTCGTATCAAACTACTGTATCGATATAAACGGTATTGCCTCATTTCATATAGTTTAAAAAAATATATATCGATATATCGTACAAACTCGATATACCGCCCAGCCCTAGACTGAACCATCTGATCAATCAGAGCAGAGTAGACCAATCACAACAGACTGTCCATCTGACCAGTCAGGGCTGAGTAGACCAATCACAACAGACTGTCCATCTGACAAATCAGAGCAGAGTAGATCAATCACAACAGACTGGGCCATCTGACCAATCAGAGCAAAGTAAGGTCCAGAAAGGAGGGGTTTAGAGAGACTTAATCCTTTATCAAACCATTTAAGACATTGAGAAAAGAGGTGTCAGTGTCATTCTGTTTGTACTGTGGAAGCTTCTGTCACCAAAACAAATTCCTCGTTTGTGCAAACACACCTGCAATAAAGCTCTTTCTGATTCTGATTACAATAATACACTAATCAAACAATGGACTTAAACGGTTTAACAGCAGGACTGTGACTCTTATTTTACATTGCTAAAAGTAAATATTTCAATTCTTTCTGTGTTTACAGGTGCTGTATTGTTTTAGTTCCTCTGTTAATGGTGATTAATGAAGGTGAGCACTAAAGGATCTTTACAGGGTCAATGACGTGTAAAAGTGTCCATGATAAAGAAAAGGAAACATCTTTAAGAAATCTAGTTTAAAACACAAGCATTAATTCGTGTTTTTGCATTAAAACCATGTTTGTTTATTATTATAACTTCTCTCTGTTTTCAGCGTCTCTGGTCACTGTTGAGGGTTTAATCGGAGGTTCTGTCGTTTTACCGTGTTCGTCTGAAGCACCTCCGATTACAGTTCAAGGAATCACAATTAACTGGAAATGCGATGACAGAGTGAAAGTGTTTGACATTAATGAGGGTAAAGTCTCTGGAGAAGGACAGGATCCAGCATACAAGAACAGAGCTGAAACCTTCCCTGAAGAGTATAAGAATGGAAACTTCTCACTCAAACTCAACAATCTTCAGTACAGTGACAGAGGAAAGTACCAGTGCTACATCATAGAGGAATCAATCATCAGGACTGTAGAACTTCTCATCGAAGGTTTGTGATATTTTTTGGTTAAACAATCTCGATGGTCCACTTTAGACATTCTATCCACTATAAGTAATTTCAATTTATTTAATTTCTCATTTAACTTACTCTCATTAGAGTATTATGGCTTGTTTCCACTGAGCGGTACGGTACGGTTCGGGTCGGTAAACCATGAATCAGCTAGCATTTCCACTGCCAACAGTACCCTTACTTGATAGGGGTGGTGTAGCCTATGCCGGAAAGAAGCGATTGACGTCATTTTCGCGCGAAGAAGAAAGCAACATAAGCAACATAAGCAACATAAGCAACAACAATGACTGACATTGACACTGACATACAGCAGATCTTATTCTTGCTTCTCGGCGTGTTTGTCACAAGAAGACAAGCGCCGACATTAGGCATTTCTCAATAGCAAGTACGCAAAGTTTGGACCTGACATACCAAGTCCGACTCAGGAGAAAGACTCCCGAGGACGCGAGTCCGGTAATTCTGCAAATGGAACCGTCCATAATAGTCTGAAATAGTTATTGAAAGCGTTACTCAACTCGCTCTGTTACTCCGATTATCTCTGTATGTACATTTTAGGCAACAATAAAACGAACTATGTTATAGAACAACACTCTGCCTCTTTTCGTTTTCATTAAAGAAATCTTAAACATTATAGCCACACAAATGTGGTTCAGGCAGCGCGTATTGATTATATTCACTGCATCTAATGTTAGCCTATTTATAAAAAAAACTAAATATAAAACACAACCCTGCCTCTTTTCGTTTAAATATAATATAAAAATATTAAACATTTTAATATGGTCCAGGCAATATGTGCATTTGTTCTAAACAGCAGATGTTGCAGTAAACAACATTACAGTGATCATCTTCATTGTATTAAAATTTAAAATGACAAAACTCAACCCAGTCTCTTTTTGTTAAATTTCAGTTTTATCAATATTAGCCATTAAAAAAGTATAAGTAAATGGTACAAGAAGCTATACAATAAGAAATAAAGCAAACAATTCAGTCAAACATACAAAGTCAGCGCTCTAGTCTAACCATACAACGGTAAAGTTAAATAGCTTAAATATATAAAGTTATGAAACTTCACTCAGCCCTCAGCCAAAACGATTGGCCAGGGAACAAATTATAGATTCACAAGACCAAATATCGCCCGTTAGATATTCTACACAAGACGAATTATATCTCATGTTTAACCACTACTGAGACGTCAGAGTCAGCGGCAAACGTCAGAACGACTAGCCGAGGAAAGGCTGTTCCAGGCGGGGTACATGAACGCCGAGCGCCCTGTGATCGCCTGGATCTCACAACCTGGATCAAATTTACATAAATCTTTATAAATAAACCACAGATTTGAGCTTTAAACAACTACATTCTCGCCTGAAAAACTCTTAAAACTACATTTCGTGACACAAAAACAGTAGTATTATATTTCAACTGTATATTAAAAAATGGCACTTATGTTGTCATTCCCCTTGTAGCACGCACAAGTGACGATACTCTGTCAACCAATCAATTCTCTGCAGTGAGTCTAGCTCCACCCTTTAGTACCGTACCACTGTGCTAGGTACCACAACGGAATGGTACCCAAAAAGTGGTACAGTACGGTTTGGCATTTTGGTACCATTCACAACTTTTGACAGTGGAAACGGAAATAATTGCGTACTGTACCGTAACGTACCGCTCAGTGGAAACGAGCCATTAGTAGACTGTAGTAGTCCGTTAGGTTAGAGTTTGTTGTTAAGGGCCGTTCACACCAAGCACGATAACTATAAAGATAACTATATTTGCGCCCACACCAACGAACGATAACGGTCTGTTTAATCTATGGTGCACGCTGCGGTTTCAAAGCATGTACAACGTCATTGAACATGTTTTTTGCTGTTTCTTTTTTTTTTTCTAGTTGCATTTACACAGCTTTAACCAGCAGACGTCCTCAGCATCCAATGTTTTGAGTAAAGCTGGTGTAATCGATCTAATAATCTAACTGTGAACTTAGCTGACATATTCAGTATAGTGAAAAAATAACACTTGGGGCCCTATCTTGCACCCAGCGCAATTGACTTTGTACACCGACGCATGTATCATTCCTATTTTGCACCCGCGCACAGCGGCCTTTTCCCTCCACAGAAGCACATCGGTTAACTAAGAAATACACTTGTGCTCCCTGGGCGGTTCAGCGCAAAGAGGAGGCGTGTTCCGGCGAAAACGTTCCTTCATGCTATTTTGCAGGTTTAGAAAACAATTCCGCCATTAACCGGAAAAATCTAGTTTAAAGTCAGTGGCGCGTTGCGCATGTTATTCATATGCTATTTTAAGGGCGCATGCTTGGCCATAATCAATGTAGCGTGTGCACAACGCGCATACACTTTGATTCTCTCGCACAGAAGCAGCCGTTTTCATTTTTTCAAATCATACATTATTACGATAGATAGATAGATAGATAGATAGATAGATAGATAGATAGATAGATAGATAGATAGTTTATTATAAAAGCATACATCTAGCTTACACATTTACCCAAATGATCATACGCCTGTTTAACCGAAGCTAATTTGGGTGGGTTTCTCCATCCCCAACGTCATTTCTCTGTCTTTTACGGCCCTGACGAGAACGTCAGCCTCCTCGGCTGTGAACCGCTCCTGGCGCGCGCCTGGCAAATCAGCCGTTATAATAGCAATCCGCAATGGAACAAGCGCGTCTGCTCTTAAAGGGAATGTGAGATGTCGCTCTGATTGGTTTATTTCACGTTACGCCCAAACCACACCTATGAATAATGAAGCTACTTCAGACCAACCCATTTTAGATTTGCGTCGGGCGCAAGAGTAATTTATCCCGCCGGTATAATAGCAACAGCGCCCAAGACCCGCCCACAAAGTTACTTGCGTTTCAGATCGTTAAAATAGGGCCCTTGGTCTTTTTCACTGCAACTTCGAAGGCAGCAAGAAAGTGTTGTGGAAACGAGCGCTGGATACCTGAGGTAATACTTCTCACCATTTATTCAGAGCAGACTGATCTCATGAAATGGCGTATGTATGACACGCCAATTCGATTTCCATTTTTGGCGTGCTATCAACACGCATAATCGCTTTTCAGCGTGTTTATCAACGCCGTTGACTTAACGTTACATTACTTAGTCTGTATATATAGATATGACCTACCCCAACTCCCTAAAAGTCCCTAAACCTACCCGTCACTGGGGTTAATCTTCCCACACCTAAACATACCCATTTTATGGACAATATTAAAATGATAAAACGTAATGGACAGATATGTAGGAAAATGGCATTTTTATGAACAATATGGCATTAAAAGATATTTTGAGCCACGAATCCTACCCCTAAACCTAACCATAAGCATTTCTTAAAACTACCTAGGCAACAATTATAAAGAAAAACAACAGACAGACGAGTATAATCACAATAATTTATTTATGGTTCCTATAGAACCATAATTATACTAACCTTACAACACAACATCGATTCACAAAATACACCAATTTTATTAGCTTGATGTAATCCAAACCTTCAGAATCCATATATTATTTGCAAGAAAAAGATCCAAACTCAGCCCTTTATCCAGTAATCGTCATCTTGACCGTAAACGTCAAACCCCGCGCTTGTTATGAATTCAAATTCAAAAATTGTGCCCTCAAGAAGTGACAGGTTACTATGGTTACGGCAGTAATATCAAACGCTCATTGGCTCTCGTCTCGCCTACTTCGTCACAGATTGCGTCATGCACATTCACATTTGAAATGAAGTGCGCACTGCCGCGCAGCCCTCAGAGCGAACCGAACCGAAGACGGATTAACGTTTTCATGGATTTGAATTAATAACTTAAATTCTGCTCTGTCTGTTACCTCATACAAAACCACTGCCAGAGAGGACTGCGACACATCGTCACGTGAACAACTTTTGGTACCGATTTTGACATTTTCTCATTAAATAAATTATTGTGATTATACTTGTCTGTCTGTTGTTTTTCTTAATAATTGTAGCCTATAGTTTTAAGAAATGGTTATGATTAGATTTAGGGGTAGGATTAGCAAACGTCCGGGGATAATGGTGTAAGATTCATGTCTGAGGCTGTTAAACTGTGACATCTACATGTTTTCCAAAGGGGACCAACATGATTATTTCACGTACATTTTGCTCCGTTTCGCTCGGACATTTAATGGCGTAGACATACACGCGGAAGATGACGGTTCGTTTCGGCGTGAACATACACGCGGATAGCTCAAAATGCGTATAGATAACACGCCACTTTTGACTTGAAAGTGGCTGTATGTTTATGCAAAGTCATGATGTCATGTTGTTCAGAGGGTATGAACGATTGTTTTCCATTTCCTTTTTCTTGAAAAGGGGCTTGACTTGTCAAACAGTGGTGGATTTTTCTGGACCTCGGCGATTAACTTCTCCGCAATGTCGTCTGCCATTTTAAATGCGTGAGACCTTTATTTAAATTCAAGTGGATTCTGATTGGCTGTCAGTGTTTTATCGTTCAACAGCTGGAAAAAAATCGTTCCGAAAGTGATCCCAACAATATCGTTCCTCATATCTTTATCGTTATAGTTGTGGTTCTCTCTGCTATTCTTTAATATGGAGAACGACTTTTAGAACTATATCTTTATCGTTATCTTTAGAGTTATCGTCCTTGGTGTGAACGGGACTTTAGAGTTCGGGTTAGTAGAATAAGTTGACATGTAGATGCAAAGTTACTTATAGTCAGTAGAATGTATTTTGTTCTTCTTTTTTTTTTCAAGTCACATGTGCCAAGCTCTTAAAAATGTATTTTTCTATTCATTTTGGTTTTCCAAAACTTTTATACTATTATCCAAAAAGTAATGAAGTGTAACAATCAAGTAAATATAAGTGTATACAACTATATATTTTTTAAAAGGCTTGATATGTTTTCAAGTTAAAATTATTCTTATTTTTATTCTTATTATTATTTTCTGTTTTTATTTTCTTCAGTGCCTTCCCAGGACCCAGTTGAGGGTGATATTGGAGGTTCTGCTGTTTTACCTTGTTCGTTACCTAGAAAACGTCCACTTACAACTGAAGACATAACAGTCACTTGGAAACACAATAAGACCCTGAAAGTGTTTGACATTATTAAGGGTGAAGTCTCTGTGGAAGAACAGGATTCAGTGTTCAGGAACAGAACTGAAACCTTCCCTCAGGAATATCTGAATGGAAACTTCTCACTCAAACTCTACAATCTTCAACACAATGATACGGGAATCTACAAATGCTACATCACGAATGAATTACTAATTCAAAGTGTGAAACTAGGTTTGTGAAAAAGAAGTTTGATTCATTTAAGCTAATAATGTTAAGATGATTTTAATTGAGAATGAGATCGTTTTTGAGACACAATGAAATGTTTTCATCTGTTTTTACTGAATCTAACTCAATTGTCTTTGTGTCCACCAGAAATAAACCAAGGAGCTCAATCGAGATCTGAGAAGATTTTACTTGTAGTGCCTTTTCTTTCTGTTTCCATTCTGCTCTTTATGTAAGCACTGACAGAAGGAACTACAGTATAGCAATGTGTTTGTTCTTCTTCAACAACCTCAAAACAACCAGCTGAGATCCTCACATCTTCTGAGAAACAGCTGAAGACGTTAAGCCACCATCTTAAACTACTGAAAACTACAGCCTTCAGTAACAGCTACACAGCTTCTTTTCCAAGCGCTTGTTCTCTCCAGACTGGACTATTGAAATGCTCTCTTCCAGCATGTACTGTCAAACCTCTGCAACTGATCCAGATGCTGCAGCGAGAGATGTTTATCGAGCTGAAGAGAGCAGACGTTACTCCTCTCCTCACAAAATTACACTGTTTGCCAGTTGCCTATCACATCAAATTAAGGCTCTAATGTTTGAACAACCACTGGCTCTGCTCCCTTTTACCAGACTGATCTCATGAAATGGCGTATGTATGACACGCCAATTCGTATTTCCATTTTTGGCGTGTTATCAACACACATAATCGATTTTCAGCGTGTTTATCAACGCCGGTGACTTAACGTTACATTACTGTATATATAAATATATATGACCTACCCCAACCGCGTCCCTAAACCTACCCGTCACTGGGATTAATACCATTTATGAGTGTTCCCCTACCATCCTAGGAAAAAAAATATTGCTCCCCAGATGCAGATATACATTTTGGTCAGTTTCGCTCTGACATTTAACGGCGTACACATACACGCGGAATCACTCTGACGTTTAACGGCGTAGACATACACGCGGAAGATGACGGTTCGTTTCGGTGTGGACATACACGCAAATAGCTCAAAATGCGTATAAATAACACGCCACTTGACTTGAAAGTGGCGTGTATGTTTACGCAAAGTCATGATGTCATGTTGCTTTTACCCAAACCATTGACCATTTTCAAGAAACGGCTGAAGACACATATTTTTCGGCAACACTTGATCCATTAATACTAACTCTTTTCTTTTTTCCTCTTTTCTTCTCTTCTATATCTATTAATAAATATATATATATACATTGCGTTAGACTAGCCTGGCTAACGTCAGACCAAGTCTCATTTGAGACTTGGTCTGGGAACCACATGTTAATTTTCTCGTATTTGAGGCGTGGTTTACGAATGCCCAGAGCCGTTTATTGGGCGCTATGAATGTCTATCAAATGTGCCTGTACGTAGCTCATAGCCAATCGCTTCAATTATACCAGATGACGTATGTAGAGCGACAGAAATGCGAAGAGGAAAAAGATTTATTTGTACACGATGGCGTTTAGCGAATATTACCGTTTGTGCAAGATAAACATGAGGGTAGAAGGTAACGTCGAGTCTGATGCCATGTTGGATCCATAGATATAAACAAACTGCTTCGGTGTCGTCATCGTCTTGCTACTCCCTCCCCGTTCTGTGATTGGTTCCATTTTTCAGGGGAAAATCTGGTCCATGGTGTCCAGGCTGCCTAGCAGCGTGAATAAAATTGCGCTGCGAGCAAGGCAGCATGGGGAAACCCAGGCTAGCGTTAGACTAAACTGGGAAGGGTCACGGCACTTGCTTATGTTGTCCTATTGTTAGTTTAATTGCTTCTGTTGCTCTCCTCATTTGTAAGTCGCATTGGATAAAAGCGTCTGCTAAATGAATAAATGTAAATCTCAGTTGCGCAGGTGAGGAATGTTTTAATGCTGCGTTACAATGTGCCCTTATTAGAACTATGCTATTCTATTCTATACTTAATGAATTCTACTGAGAAACCATGAGAAAAGGGTGAATAAAGACTGAAAGTCAATGTTCAGAAATGATTATGTTTTGAACTATGCTGTATAGATGTGTTTTGTGGTGTGTTTGTTGTCAAACTCAAAAATTACTTATTTTTAATTCGTAAAAAATGTTATTATTTTATATGAAAAATGTAATTGTTTTTTTATTGAAAAAATACTTTAGTTTGTCTTGTATATATTTTTTTATTAGATCAGATACAATTGTTATCTGTCATATGGTCATGTTATAATGTACCCCACCTATGGGGCATGTTTTCACAGTTCACTTCCATTCTTTCAGGGTAGATCAAGAAAAAAAAAGAAAAAAAACACTTTATTAATGAAAGAAAATCACAATTGTATTTGACGTGTGAAATTAATTTAAAAATAAATAAATAATTCTCGGAATCTTAAGTGGATTTACACAAACTGAGAAAGTGTTAGTTTGTTATAAGTTAGAATTAGTTTATGTAACCTTGAGTCTCAGACCTTTCCAACAATATGAGTTTTGTCAAGATTAGAAAAAGGTTTGATTAGAAAATTGTGCAGTAAATTGAGTAAAATGTGAAACATGACACCGACCATTAGGGGGAGGTTTTAAAATACCGTTTCCATGGTAACGCAATGTCCAATTTTCGAAATTATTTGAATTGGATGATTTTTTTTTTTACGTTTAAGCTTCCAAATGATATCTAATTTATGATAATAACTAAAATATGTGATAGTGGAAATGGGCAAGTGTAAACATTCTGATACTAAATGTGTTATTATAGGTTATAACTTGAAATACAACTAATATTTTTTACCTTAAAAATGTTGAAGACCTGGTTAACACTGTAAATAAGTTATTAATAATGGCCTCAAGAGGGTGACAAAGCTTTGATAAGAAAAATGTGCATTTGCAACAATTTGCTCTTGTTTAGTTAACATGTTTGCATGTTTTAGTTAACATTTAATTTACCATAAACTTAAGCGTCACATAAGGATGGCTATAAAAAGCTATTACTGTACAGAGAGAGAATATATTTTTGCTTTCTTAGTGGCACCACAATTAAAAACAGCCTTATGGCTTTATTGACGTGAAACTTGCAGTTCAATAATCTTGTTGATATTCTGATTATTAGTAGATTATTTATATTATTAGTATATCTTCTGATTATTAGTAGATCTTCTGATTTGGTGAGATCAACACAGTGAAGGACTCGTCTGAAGAAATTGGCGCACTGATCATTTTATATTTGGAGGTGGGGTGATGTAATAATGAACAGATTCTACATCATTTTAACCACCCGAATCGTCCTTCTCAATAATTGTTCCATCCAGACCTTTTCTGGACTGTGTGTTCATGTGCCGGTGAAAGCTGCTCTAAGCGATGTCACGTGTTTTTTAGGCTGAATTTTTTTTTTTTCACATACAGCAAACATCTCCTCACTATCTGCTAGCTGCCTGTCCCCTGAACACACTGTCGACAGCCCAGGCTCCACAAACGGCAACAAAAACAAACTGGCCCAGCCTGGACCACGAAACATAACAAACAGTGTTCCAGCCAATAACCGACAAGAATGATTTGGGGGTGGGGGTTGGGGGGTTAGTGCGTGTGCACATGAAGGGGGGTGTGGGGAGTAGAGGAGAGAGAAGCATGAAGAGGGAAGTTAGCTAGAGGATAGATGTCCTAGACAACGACTAACGTTTTAATTATATTCTCTTGAATTTTTATATGGCCGACACACGACCAAAGAGAAGACGTTCCGATGAACAAATGGCAAAGAAGAGGGAAAAGGAAGCACAGAAGGTAGGGGGAGGGGATGGGATGAGGTGGAGGGAGGGTCGAGCTAGCCTCCGTTTTGTTTGACAATACTTCGAACGTCAACAAGAAGTGACGTCACCCAACATCACCCAACGTTACTAAGAGCACCTTGAAGTAAACAACTTATTTCACCTTACACAAAACAAAATTTCCCCAATCCTATACTGCGCCTAGTCGTAGTTTTAGATGATGCTACAATATTCATCACAAGGCTGGAATTTACTAAGCTCAATGTAGCGCTTACACCCAGCTTTATTACGTCACAGGAGTTTCATCGATTCCAGCCATTGACTCTCAATTCCCAATCCCTCTGAATTGAAGAATCAACTTTTTGTGGAATCGAGTCCCAGCCCTACTCCATATTTCCGTGCACAAAGATACTTTTCTGGAGCCGTTTTCTCGGACATCTGCAGCTTGTGTACATGATAGTTGGGGTTTGAGGGCCTGAACTACAGTCCTATAGAGGAAATCAGCAGCCTAATAAAAAATGGAGACTAGCACAAATGTTTTAAAAATACAAATATACCAAACCTAAATGTATTTAAATCCAAATTACATTTGATTGTTTTTTAAAGGCTTTAAATTAAAAAATTGTATTTTGTATTTCAAATAGGCCTCTGTATTTCAAATACATGTATCTGAAATAATCACTATATGAACTGACTATGACAGACGTTCGCTTAACAACATAACTTACGTCCTAAAAACTAATTCCGCCCGAAAAGCAACTGTATTACATACAGCTAACATATTGATTATCCAAATATTACACGGTTTGCTACGGCGGTTTGACTCTGATCACACAAATTTTTAATTATTGAAACCCCAATAAAATGCGCATAAGTTCGTCGAAGCGTGCCGTATTTTTTTTTTTTTTTTTATCGAATCTGCGCTTAAAAATGCGAAAGCAAAACAGGGACGTAAACCTCATGAACTGGAACATATTTTAGGGTCATTCAGACTGTGCTGATCAGGGCTCCTCCTCAAGGGGATCCTCCGAGTAAAGCTAAAAATATGTGACGGCAGCCGACAAGGAGCTAGGAGAGAGTCTCTTCTGTTTGAATGGAAGTCAATGGAGGATTTGCCTCAGTACATGGAATGAACTACTTTTCTGTTGTCACGTAAATAATGTATCCTTGTCCGCTAGTTTTTTACATATTTGCTATTAAATTTCGACTTCGGAGAGAAATGTATTTTGAGATTACTACGAAAAACAACTGTTTTATGAGAAAAATCAGGGACTATTTTGCGACAGGTTTGAATTATTTTACGGCACTACCAATGCACGTTTGAATTATTTTACGGCACTACCAATGCACTTCTATAGACCTCATGCGCCAGAGAAACGAGGGCGCCGCCGCCATCTTTAGAATATTGTCTTTTAACTTCCGTTTTTGCGGTCGCTCTGTATATTTCTATGGAATTGCTGTCCAGGAGTAATTAGCTTTTGAAGTGGATTTACTTAATGTAAAGTTAACGAACGTTATCATGAGGACTGTAATGTTTAAAGCACATGTCTTAACAAATCTCAGTCGACCGGGAATATTTTAAAACATATTCATTAATAAACACGCAAAATCGCTGTGAAAATACAGACCGGAAGTCAAAAGACAACGAGTGCAGCGCTGAAAAGGGGCGGGGCTACATAAGGTCTATAGGATCTGAAACGTTACTAGCCGTCGTAAAACCGAAAGTGTAACAGTTTACCGTTACATGCTTTCAATAGTGTTGAACATTTCCTCAATGATGCGAACACTTCCCAATCACACCACGTTTCTTCTTTTTTAGCCATTTTTTATAAATGCGCCAGACATTTTAAGAAACCTTTTAAACATTAGATATATTCGTTACTGAACCTTTTAAGTCATGATAATCAGGTATGTGAACTGATTTATTTTCATGTCACACTGCATTATATATAGATAATACATGGTACTTGGGCTAAAGCAGCTAAATGCTTAAAAAGTCTAAACTTTATCATTGTAGCCCACAGACCACCCGATACTGGATAGAAGATAAACATTTAAAATGTTTTTTTAGTGAATAGTTAAGGGGGAAAGTACTGAAATGTTTTAGTTTTCTGATGTGTTTGAAGACTTTTGACTCCACCCAGACTGCTGGAGCCGGTGGAGAGTAACACGACTAGCATGTTTGAACTGTGCAACTGTTTCTATACACACTGATACTGTGACTATAAGACATATCCTCATTATTGTGGATAAGATAAGAACTTTTGTTTCGAAACGCTGCTCGTCTACACTAGCACAATGCTATTTCAAGCATTTCCAAGAGTTGCTGGAAATGGAAACATCTGGAAATGCTACATTCACCTTATTGCGTATATGTTAAACATCATGAAAGCTCACTGAGAAAAAGATTCAAATTTATCCTGATTGATGTGGATGTAGAAGTTATCTTGGCATTATATGTAATTTCTGACATTCTGGGCCCAGTTTCAACAAACCCAATGCAATACAATGTGTATTTTTTCAAGTAGTGAAATTCAACAAGCTTTTTTTGTTTCAAAAAGATTCGTCATTATTTTACATTATTTAAATTTTTGTTGAGGTAACAACATCTTTATGTCATGACCATGCAATGTGAATTCATGGCCTTGTGACTAAGTCAACCAAACATGGACATCCTGGTCACCATACATACGTGGTAAACACGTCTCTTCATGCTCACGGTCAATAGAGTAGCCTATTTTTTTAAAGGTTTGTGCGAGATGGAGCGGAATGGAGAATACTTATACCCATCTTTTTTGCCAGACTTCCACAAACTGTTTATACTTTATATTTGTAAATAATTTCACCTCATATGTCATGATCATCAGGTATACAATCTAATTACTCTTGTCGAATAGGTCTCACAGAATTAGGTATAAATTGAAATCGAAAAAGCAGTACATTAGAATTTAGGGGAAAAGCATATGCTTGCTACATACTAATGTATTTGTACTACTACATTGGAAAAAACAAACTAGTTTAAACTCTAGTATCATTTTAGCTTGGAAGTCAAGCTTGGAATGCTAAAAAGAGATTTTTTTTAACCAGTTTTTGGAGTGTAAAGAGAAAAAATGCTTAGAGAGTGTAGTGGATTTTTTCCTCAAATCGACACCCATAGCGTCTTCAGTCGACACTTAATAACCTTTATACTCTAGCTGGCCGAGTTTCTTACTCTAAATGACTTGCTTCCCTAAACTGACCTGCTGCGCAGCAGAAATAACAGACAAACAGACCTTAGCAAATGTCCTCTAAATGCTTTAATCACGGCCTCTAGCATGTCACCTTCAATATGATTGGTTCAATTGGTTCAAAAGCCCCAAACTTTTTCCTCTGTCACTGGCACAAGCAAACTCTGTTTTAATGATGACTTCATTTGTTAATCACAAGATTCTAACAGACTGTCTAGTTTAATTTCCCAAACTATGTTATTTTTACATACATACACACGCACAGACAAAAAGTTTTCCATTGGTTTTGTACATTACATCGTGTTCAAATAATGTTAGATGTTAGAAACATGGTAAGTTTAATATACAGTTTAGAATTTCTACGACAAGAGTATGCTGGAGCAGCATGACTAACATGTTTGAACTTGTAAGGTACAACTAAAGGGACATGCTTTCCCTTACTACTCCCAGTGTATGATTGCAGAAAATAAAACATTGAAAACATTTAACCATAGAATGCAAATAACTATAAAAAAATAAATAAAAAAAGATATGTACCTACCGAACTGTGACTGGAACCTGTGGTTTAAATGACTGATCACTTCGCAAAATCCACTGTAGCTGATACTCAAACAGAATCACTTCCTTAGTAAAAAAGTAAAACACCTTCCTTGGTCTCATGTACAGATGGTCCCTCCCACACAACAGCAAAGGTCTCTTTACATTCCCTATCAGTGGTTTTATAAGTGACATATAAAGAGTCATGCTTGGGTCACATTTCACACCAGAATCAGAAAGAAAGGCGATTTGTTCATTAAGATTTGTCATTATTCATGTCATCTCAATCTAGATGCCCACGAGTTGTAAGAAAAAAATATTCATTAGTTAATCTTTTCCCACAAACTTTGCTCTGTTGTTCCGCTCCTGCAGTTTCAGATCCTTTTTTATGCTTCCTCAGTTTATTGGTCAGCTACAGTTCAAATAATCTGCTTACTTGTTATGCATATTCATTGAACAAACACTTTCAAAATTGCTTGAATAAACAAATGATCAGATTATCATGCATTGTACTTCTGTTTACCATGTAGATGTTTTACCTCAAAACCATATTTGGGGAAGTTTTACTTTTTTCAAGACTTATGTGTCCACTTCAACACAACTGAAGATGAACAGGGAATTTTGTGTGCTGTACAACACACAAAACATTATTTAGTAGTAAAACAGTGACTAAGTAAAAAAGGCAATGCAAGCAGTATCTGAGTCTTGTATATGAGGAGGTGAACTTGTGTCCAGTTATCTGAGGCCCTTATATCATTACAACATGACAAGTGCATCAGATAACTTGCTACATTTCCATGCATATCAGTCAAAATACGGCACGACCTCAGGGCTCGAAACCTTCATTTGTTCCACATTTAAGAGTTCATTGTAACCAATCATTCTGTCCTCCTCCCAAAAATACTCTTTTCACAAGCATTGTTTATCAAGTTGCACAAAACCAGAAAGTCTGGTTTCAATACATTGCATAATACATGGTCCACACAATAAAATCAACAGTATAATAGTTATAGCTATATTATAATTATAGCAGTTACCCAATGGAGCAAAATGTCTAAAGAAACTGAAAGATCCCTCAATACCTTGATGGCCGATATATCTGCTGCTATACCTCATCTTGTAGATCCTTCATTTTAGTCAAAACCTCAGTAAATCCTTATAGTGTGGTTAGAAAGAAAGTACAGCACATATTCATACTGTATCATCAAACATAGCACACACACCTAATATTATTTTTTGCACAATCATTTTGCTAGTTGCATCTAGCTTGTGTACATAAGTCAAAGCCTCATTTGTATAATTAATGAATCTGATTGTAATAGATGTAATGAATCCATTCTATACTAAACCTAGAAGCTGTTTCATTCCTGGCTTTAAATTTCTTTGAAAGACCTCTGGGCTGGCAAACTAGCACCAGGAACATCCACAACCACTTCTTTAGTCTAAGGTTACAGACAGTGTTGGAAAAGTTACTTGTATGTTGCGTTACTCCATAAAAAAAATATAGAAAAACTGATTGCTTTAGTTACTTTTTATTGTGTTTCATTACTTTTGCATTGCTTTTTCTCACCTCAGCTGGCTGTTGCTCTCTCTTCCTAGCTGAAGGAAATGCAAATTCATGCCTGTACAGTAGAGGGCGCTGCTTTAACAAACCTTTCAGCTGTGCTGCCATACTGGATTACAGTAGAAGGAAGGTCAGCCAAAGCCACTAGAAGATAAGCCTGCAACCTTTAGCCAAAAAAGCGTAGCGGTGTGGTGAAGAGATGACAAGGTTTTGTTCAGTTGTACTGTGAAAAGCGTTATATATTCAATTACTACACAATAGCTGTCTGTCTTTAGGAGTCTTAAGTTAGGAGCTACTTTTGTGAATACGGCCCCAGATTCAGATCATCAGCTACTTAGATGCAAGCTCCATGAACTGCACTGAGTGTGTCAGATAAGAGACAGATAAGAGATAATGTGCAGAGCGGTTAGAAAGCTCATATGTACATTTAGCAGAGATTTTTATCCAATGCAACTTACAAATGAAGGACAATTGCAAGCAAGTTATCATAAGAATACACTACATCCTTATGCATCGCTTTCTGCCAGGACTTTTACGTGCTTTTCCCAAACCACTGAAGTGACGTCGGCGTCCGGGTTAGCGGTAGCATGAGCCGTCAGGCAAGTGTCATTTAAATAAACTCCTGATGTACTTACAAACTTTCCAATGCCTCGTTTAAGAGTACAGAACCTATTTGTACTACTGTAGAAGTTTGGTACCATTCTGAGCATTATTAGTGGGGTAATTTACGAGATACATCATAGGATCCATTAGCGCCTGCACTAAGCCATCCGGCTGATTTCTCTAAATAAGCTCTAACTTTAATAATGTTTAAACCAAGGAAAAAAGGCTCCGGTGCAAAGGCCCCTAAGAGCTGTCTATTGTGTCCGATTCTGATTTTGGATCTCTGGAGTCGGTTCTAAGATGCATAATACTCTATATTCAGTGCTGCACAACCATTGAAGGGTTTTACATACATTTTTTTATAAGTATATAAAAAGGATGTTGTGTAATAACATGATCACTGACCTCACCAAAGATGTGCAGTTTGCCGCCATTGCTGTATTTTGGAGGAACGTCTTTGGTCACACAGTAATAAAGTCGCAAATCATCAACAGTGACATTATATTAACAGACGATGTTTCCTTTGCACTGAATATTTGTGTCTAAATCTATTATTGTAGTAATGAGGAGCTGTAGATGAGAAAGTGCGTAATGTCAGAACCGGAGAATCTGGTAGTTTTAGTAATAACCAAGTTAACCTCC
Source organism: Leuciscus idus (assembly GCA_021554675.1). Classification (NCBI taxonomy): domain Eukaryota; kingdom Metazoa; phylum Chordata; class Actinopteri; order Cypriniformes; family Leuciscidae; genus Leuciscus; species Leuciscus idus. The sequence continues at coordinate 39,140,112 of CM038625.1, forward strand.
TTTACATCAAGATCACAGTTTATAGTCACATTTTACTGCAAATCTTTTAGTTGATCTGTTAAAGTCTCTGCAGCTTCACATCATAAGCAAGTCTGCGACAAACACACACACACACACACACACACACACACACACACACACACACACACACACAGACACACACACACACACACACACACACACACACACACACACACACACACACACACACACACACACACACACACACACAATATGGATCATTATTGTGTCATTAAACATCAGTATTAATTTCCAAAGCACATGATCTTCAGGGTCTTAAAACACTTCAGCATGACCTAGTCTTGTTACTTTCATATGAAACTATACCTCATAGCTTTAAAACTGTGATTCACACATGAAGAGGAAGTTAAGGCCTGCTCTGACCACAAGTATAGTGTTTAATTCTGTTCACAATATATATAGCCTATAGGTAGTTGATAAGATGGTACTAAAAACATGAATTAAAAATGATGGATGGCACTAGAACACTGCAGGTACAGAGAATCATGTGACCTGAGATATTTTTTTTTAAATGGGTGTGGCCAAAGATTTTTCCACCAATAGAAAGATGTCTCCGGGAAAGATGATTCTAACGGTAGCGAGATCTCGAGGCGGAGCAAAAAGAGAAAAATAGCTGATTGGCTACCTAGTGATAAGAAAAGGTATAAGACCTGAAGTTCGACCATTGCAAGTCAGATGGCCAGCTGGTATCTCACTTTGTTGATTGTCAATAAAGTTAATTATTCTGAAACCTGGAACTTCGACTCTTGAGAGATTTCTTTGAGACCCGATTTGAGGACTTTGAATTTGCTACAACAATAGGTATCTTTCAAAAAAAAAAAAAGACTTCAGCATGATGCAGTCTTGTTTATTTCATACGACTGTAGAGATGAAACTTTACCTCAGAGCTTTCGAAGTTTGTTAACAAACATTGTCAGGGTCTGAATCAGGCTCAAATTAGTTCGAAATTGCTGCCATCCGTAATATTTGCACTAGAGCAGAACTCGCAGTTATGGAGAGACGAGACATTTCCCCAACACGCGCTAAGCGCTGCCAATCACAACACATTGGGCCTGCTAACCAATCACAGCACAAATTTTCGTAAGAAGGGGCTTCATCGAAACTGGAAATAAATTACACGTTCAAGAAACACGGTAGTCATGATTTAATTTTATCCCTTAAAACTCATCTTTGATCACCGAAATTACACGTTTACACGTTACACGTTTTTTCTGTGAAGAAAAAAAAGATTAATGCCTTAAAATAGCCAGAATGTAACTCTACACCTTTGCTTCATTTAGTATTGGGATCCATGAAAATATGCAAATTAGCACTGCCTCCCCTCACTCACACCAGCTCAGAGCTAGCAGCTAAAGCCCGGCAGATGTTGATCTGATTGGTTACAGGCTAGTTTGTGACATCATAAACACTGACGATTTCAAACCCCGTTTTTGAGACTGTCTTTGGTTCACTGCAGTTTTAAGGAGAAAATACTCAGCAATGGTGTTGACATGAATTTGCACATGGTTTCCCTTAAAGCATATTAAAAACACCACATAAACATATAAACAACATCAAAAACTTGATTTTCACCACAGTGGGTCTGTAATAAATAGAACCTTATTGTGTATAGTTTTACCATGGTGTTTAATGTCAGGAAAGAACAGACATAGTGCAGACATACATGATAGTGCAGACATACATAAGCATGATTTCCACTCAAAACAATACCAGCAAAAAAGTGTTCCTATAATATCACACTGCATATTAGATACAAAGCAGCAAACTTATAAAAGATAACAAAATTATGAAAGTAATATCATTTATGAAAAAGGCTCTTGCCCTGAAACAAATTTTAAAAAATCTATTAGGTTATATTCTCCCATTTTAAAAAGAAAATAATACAAATATTATATGTAGGTACACTTTGTACTCATAAAGTGTATCACATCATACATTGGCTGTAGACAGTAGTGCTCTGCTCCTGACTAGGCCTGGTGTTACTGGAGCACATGAAGAAATCAACTTCAGCACACTGAAAGAGGACGATATTATATATGAATGGACATATACAGTATGATAGACATAATGTACAGTCAGCTGGTCATAAACATTTCAGATCATTTAATGAATGTTGTGCAGCTTGAAGTTGCACTGTAAGAATCTCCAGGATAATAGAGGACAAAATAAGATTACATATATTAATATTGAAGATCTTACCTGTGGATTATTTGAGTTTTGAGCCGCAGATTTTCCAGTTGCATTAATAAAGCTCTTCACCATTCCTGAAACAGCACTGAATATGAATATCACTGAATTCACACATTATAACAATCTAAAAAATCAAAGGGTATATAGGATATTGTTACATTTGTGTAGATCTAGAGTTTGTCTCAGCTAGTTAAACAAGTACAAACCTATTAATGCAATGGTCAGAAGCACATTTAGCAGGATGAATATGATGGTCATATTTCTCCATGGTATCTGGTGTTGTGGAGCGTCATCTGTCTGATTCCTGTGGACAAAGTCTGTAAAAGGTTTGTAGTTCAATATTTATTCAGTTTCAGTCTTTAACAGAACAATGAAACTATTATTAGTTCTTCATACAGTATATTCAATCTGGAATCCATCATGTGGTTTATAAAGACATGAAATGATAAAATAACTCACCGCTGATGTAGATTTTGGTGCCGTTGTTGAATTTTAGTGGTTCACTAGTTTTCACACAATAATAAACTCCTAATTCATCAATGGTGATATTTCTGATGAACAGACGACTGTTAGTTTTCACTGAGTATTTGTGTATAAAGCTGCTGTTTTCATATTTACCTCCTTCAGCTGTTCTACTGAAAGTGCGTAAGATAAACACTGGAGGATCCGGTAATTTCAGTCTGTACCAGTAAATCTCCTTTATATCAAGATCACAGGTTATATTCACATCAGATCCTAAAGTTACTGGTGTGTTTGTTAGACTCTCTGTGGCTTGATACAACATGAACAGATCTATGAGAGAAAGAAAAACACATTTATTAAGATATAAAATCAAAAGAAAACTGACTCAATCAAATGTGACATGAGAAACTCACAGATCTGCAGCTGTATGATCTTCATTGTCTGATCCAGATGAATAATATCTGCTATATGTGATCATTCAAACATCTCGTCCTGTGAGAGGAAACACAAACCTCGACCACACAGACGAGAGGGGAAGTCAGAGCTGGCCTTCTCTGAGAACATCATCATTCTTAGTTGTTTAAATCAACACGTCATTAGAAGATATAGTATGTGTTAATATGCCAGTGTGTTTTATTTAAATATACAGATGTGTAACTTTTGATTTGCTCCTCAAAAAAACAAAAAACAAAACATAACTTTTATATAACCATGTAAAATGTTATTTATTTATTTATTTATTTATTTATTTATTTATTATTTGCTACCAGCACCAGGTGATATATCAGATTGAGCTTTGACTAAAATGCCATTGCAAAGGCTCATGCTTAAAGAAAAACATCTGATGATATCTTGATGAACAAATCAATAAATGTGCACGTCTGACTGGCTGTTTGTTCAGATGTTTAGTGGAAAAACATGCAGAGTTTCCACATTTTCATAATGCAAGAATTCTGTCTCAGAGTTTATTTTAATTGAAATATATTGTATTGTTTGCTTATATTGTTAATAGTGAGCATTGCTACTGTCAGTCCTACATTTTAATAATCAATTCCATTTATAAATTTGCATTGCAATTCATATCTCTTCCACATGATGCCACTGTAAACATTTGTAGAGACTTTAAAGAGGCATTTACCTGAAATATGTCCAGGACAGCCTAATTTTGTGAAAGATCAGTCAATCTATTATTTATATAGCACATTTCATACACTATGGCAATTCAAAGTGCTTTACATAGAGAGGAATAAAAATAATCACAAAATAAAAGCAAGGAAAATTCAAACAGTTATTCAAAAGCTTTTCATAGAAAGGTATTATAATAATAACACTATAGCAATTCATTGAGCTTTGCATAGAAAATAGACACAAAATAAAAGCAGGGGAAATTAAAACAGTTATAAAAGGAATTAAAAGAGATAAATTATACAGTTATAAAATGAATTTAGAGTAAAATGAATTAAAATAGTAAATAAACTTCTCATCTGGCAAAACACCGGTGTATCTTATTTTGACTCTGAGATTTCTCCATGACGGTCAGTATTCTTCCGTGGATTTTCATATACTGTGGATTATCTGAGCCCACCAGATTAGTAATCTGTACCAATCCAGACCAGTAATCTGTACTAGTCACCACAGTGTTCCCTTGACCGTCATGAGTCAATCCCTCTCAAACTCCACAGGACCATCGGGGTTTCTCCCACTACTACAATACCCTTCACAAAACACCGGTTATCAATCAGTGCCATTTGAGTTCAGTTTAGAATCAAAAGGAAGAATGCAGTAGTTTAGAATAAAAAGGAGAATGCAGAGATAAAATACAGTGTAGTCAGTCGGACGAACCGTGCTCATTCAGTAAATGCACAGCTAAACAGAAGTGTTTTGAGTCTGGATTTGAATGTGATACTGTAGGAGCACATCTGATCTCTTCTGGAAGCTGGTTCCAGCTGTGGCTGGCAAGCAAACTCATCATGCTAAGAGTGAACCCTTGGTATTTTTAGTTGATGTGATCCTAGTGATCTGAGTGATCTGTTGGGTTTATATTCAGTGAGCATTTCTGCAATGTAATGAGGTCCTTGGCCATTGAACGATTTATATGCCTGTAAATAATGATAAGTAAAATGCGTAGAGCACCTTTTAACACAATACCCAAATATTTGAAAGATGGGTAATTCACAAATGATATTTGCTTACATTGATAGACATCTTTAAAAAGAGCAGATACACCCCCACCTCTTCTACCCGCTCTGCATACACTCATAAAAGTAAAGTTAGGAGGGGATGTTTCATTGAGGATTGTTGCACTGCAGCTGTTGCACTACAGCAATCTAGTATTAATTTATTTATTAGTTTATCTGTCAGGTTTTATTGATGTTTTATATTTGTCCAGGTTTTCTTTATTATATAGCACTTTCATATGTACTACCATACACCCAAAGCGCTTTACAATCATGTCAGGGGATCTCTCCTCAATCCACCACCAGTGTGAGCATCCACTTGGATGATGCGACGGCAGCCACAGAACAACGGCGCCAGTGCGCTCACCACACACCAGTTATAGGTGGAGAGGAGAGAGAGTGATAGAGCCAATTCAATGGATGGGGATTATTAGGAGGCCATGATTGGCAAGGGCCATTGGAGGGAATTTGGCCAGGACACCAGGGTTACACCCCCACTCTTTATGAGAGGTGACATGGGATTTTTAATGACCACGGAGAGTCAGGACCTCGGTTTAACGTTTCATCCGAAGGACAGTGCTCTTTGACAGTATAGTGTCCCTGTCACTATACTGGGGCGTTAGGACCCACACAAACCACAGGGTGAGCGGCCCCTGCTGGCCTAACTAACACCTAACACTTAGAAAGAAATGGTATCTGCAAAGATTCTCAGTCAGGATTTAGACCGTACCATAGTACTGAGACAGCTCTTGTTAGAGTCACAAATGATTTGCTCTTATCATCCGATCGGGGTTGTATCTCTATTAGTGTTACTCGATCTTAGTGCTGCATTTGATACCATTCACCACAACATTCTTTTAAATAGACTCGAAAATGATGTTGGCATTAGTGGAATTGCATTAGCATGGTTTAAATCATACTTATCTGACTGTTATCAGCAGTAAATGAAGAGATGTCTTATCAATCAAAAGTTCAGTATGGCGTACCACAAGGCTCAGTACTAGGACCGTTGCTATTCACTCTGTACATGCTACCCTTAAGAGATATCATTAGGAAGCATGGCATTAGTTTTCACTGTTATGCTGATTATACTCAGCTCTATATTTCTTCACGCCCTGACGAAACTTACCAATTCACAAAATTAACGGAATGCATAGCTGATATAAAAAATTGGATGACTAGTAATTTCCTACTACTTACTTCTGAAAAAAAAACAGAGATTCTAATTATTGGACAAAAAAATTCCTCACATAATAACCTAGAATACTGTCTAACACTTGATGGCTGCTCTGTCAAGTCTTCGTCATCGGTTAGGAAACTTGGTGTGCTCTTTGATACCAATCTTTCATTTGAAAGTCACGTGTCTAGCATCTGTAAAACCGCATTTTTCCATCTTAAAAATATATCTAAATGACGTCATATGAAAAATGCGGAACAATTAGTTAATGCGTTCATGACACCAAGGCTATATTATTGTTATGCTCTTATGGGTTGTTGCCCTGCACGCTTAATAAACAAATTATAGCTGGTCCAAAACGCAGCAGCTCGAGTTCTTACCAGAACCAGGAAGTATGACCATTTTAGCCCGGTTCTGTCAACACTGCACTGGCTCCCTATTAAACATCGTATACATTTTTTAATATTGCTGATTACTTAAAAAGCACTAAATGGTTTAGCTCCGCAGTACTCGAGCGAGCTCTTAATGCATTATAGTCCTTCACGTCTATTGCAATCTCAAAATTCCGGCCAGTTGAGAAAACCTAAAATATCAAAATCAACTGCTGGCGGTAGATCCTTTTCCTATTTAGCACCAAAACTCTGGAACAGTCTTCCTACCATTGTCCAGGAAGCAGACACACTCTTTCAGTTCAAAGCTAGACTAAAAACACATCTCTTTGACCTAGCATACACATAACACATTATAGACTTCTATAACTCAATGTTAGGCTGCATAGATTAGGTCAGCCGGAACCGGGAACACTTCCCATAAATCCTGATGTACTTGTTACATCATTAGCTTTCCTGTAGCTCAGTGGTAAGAGCATTGCGTTAACAACGCAAGGTTGTGGTTTCGATCCCAGGGGATTGCACATACCTATGTATAGGATAATGCAATGTAAGTCGCTTTGGATAAAAGCGTCTGCCAAATGCATAAATGTAAATGTAAATGTAAATCATAAGAAAAATGGCGTCTATGCTAATATTAGTCTCTCTGTTTATCCCGAGGTTTACCGCAGTCCGCCGGATCCAGGGCATATGCAGATCTGATGAAGGACCTGCGCCTGGATGCGACGACAATGCAGTCCTGAAGTTTGAAGATGAAGATGACTTGACTTGAAGTGTCAACTAGTCTCTCCCCTGTGAAGCCCTCCTTCCCTTCTCTTTACCTCTGTACAGATAAGGCGTTGTCGAGATAATTCCGGTTCGCGTGGCTACGCGGAAGCGATACAAATTCTGTATTATAAATTTTAAGGCCAGACAAGTAGTTTGTTGAGGGTTGGTTTGTAGAGAAGCACAACACGCCTGCGCACATATATTCAAACGCACATACCTGTAGACTAAACACATAATACGCATGTGCACGCCATCAGTGTTCTCACTCGTTCGCATTTTTAAAGTTTACGTAGAGAGAACTTAAGAGTTTTCTGTTAGAACTGTAATTACTCACCCTCATGTCGTTCCAAACCTGTAAGACCTTCGCTCATCTTCGGAACACAAATTAAGATATTTTTTATGAAATCCGATGACCCGGGAGTTTCACTCCAAAAAAAAAAAAAAAAGACTTTTTTCAACAATTTCTTCTCTTCCTAATCAGTCTGTTAGCATCACGATGCATGCGCTTGTGGTTCTGACATATGACCCGGAAATGCAGGGCTGTGTTTACAAGCAGAGGAAAATGCACGCTCAGATCATCAGTGCCAAGCGATGCCTAGTGAACAGGAGAGTGTGTGCTGCATCGATTGTGATTGTCATGCCATCTTGAAAATTTGGATAATTCAGACGATGAGACGACACATGTATCTTGATGTATAACAGAGGATCCGGCTTTCCACACGCATGTGTCGTGGTGCTCTTGTGAACACGCATCGGAGACTGATACGTTGTTGAATAAAGTCATTATTTTGTTTTTTGGCACACAAAAATTATTCTTGTTTATTCTAATTTATGAACTAAAATGGGAAAAATTATTAATTCTCAATGCAATGAATAATTTTTAACAATTTAACATAGGGGCTACCACTCTTCCTGTTGAGATTAAGAAAATCGTGAGAATTTGATGCATAACGTCAAATAGAAAAACTATTGGTTCGTTTGCACTCTCTCACAAAGCTGAGACTTTGTCGTTAATTGCTTGTAACAAGCAAGAGCAGTCGCACACTTTACAAGACCATCTCTAAACAACTTAGCATATAGCCGACCTCATATGAGGTAAACTCCAAGGTGTTAGCCACAGGTTAGCAAAGCTGTGCATTGTAACTATAAGCTACTTGACACCAAACTGTGAAAAATTATGTAGGTCATCTTGTTTCAAGGTTGTAACTGAAAAAGGCTTTCAGTTGAAACATCTCTGAATATAGCCTAAGGGTATAGCCTAAAAGTAGGCTAACTGTTCATATCCCAATATCACCCAGCTACTTACCAAATAAACATGAAATACTGATCTAAATTGAAATTAGTTTATAAGAAAAAAGAGAAAGAAGAGGTATATGAAACTATTACAGCTGAAATCAGCTGGAATCAACAGAAGAAAGTTTTACTGAAGAATATTTCATCAGCAGCTTCAACACTTCAACACAGTAAGGAGTTCGTAGGCCGCTCTGCCGTACATTCACAAAACCACAGCTTTACACAGGTCACTAATCTACGTCATTACTTCAGGCTGAATTATTCTGATTGGTTAATAAATAGATAAACTTAGAAAATCTCCATATATGGACTGACAGAGCCATATCTCCATTGGTTATCCAGATGACACAAGGATCCTGGCTTTAGACACGAAGTGACTCTCTGAGGTCGTGGAGCCAGTGTTTCACCTCACCAATACAGGACCTGTAACAAAGAATACTATAGCGCACACACACACAGCTTCTTTATGGTTGAGGTTGATTGAGCTCTTGCTCTAATCAGGATGCATTCCCAAAACATACTGATAACATCTTATTCTCAGTGAGAGGTTCAGACAATATTCATCATTATTTTCTAGTGGCTGAAGATGAAAAAGTGTAGCAAATTAGCTCATAAGTCAAATATTTATAATTACAATGAATTATAAATATTTGGATTAGTTTCAGAATTGACTGTTGCAGAATTAATATTACAATTATTTAATCAGTCCATCCACTGAACAGACAGCATAATCAATTCTAGGATATAAATTATCTTCCTGGCCAAGAAAGAATTTTGCTGATGTACTAGAAGGGTAATAGCATGTAGCAAAACCAAAACGTTTCAGTGACTTTTATTTGTGAGCGGCAAACACAGAGACAATAAAGCGTGGATATAATGGTCTAATAAATGAAACTATGGGTATAGGCTACATACAATTAAAGCAAAGATTGTATACAGTATAAACAAAGTAAAAAGAGAGAGAGAGAGAAGAGAATGGCAAGATTACAAACAGTTAACCACGGCCTATGATAAACATCAATGAATCTGGGTCACCTTAAAAAAAACCCACAACTTTGAGATGCATCTACTGGCTGCAAAACAGATACATGCATTGACTTTGGTTGCAATAGAGTCCAGAGATTCTTGATGATTTTGTTAGGAGTGTGCTGAAGGGTTCTTCTGGATGGACCACGTTGAATCCAACTGTAATAAGGTATCCACTGAAGGCAAGTGTAAATGAGAACCCAAGTGCAGTTTATTATAAACACAACCAAACATGAAACAAAAACATGGCGTGGCATGAAAACTCGAAAAATCAAGAGATGAACAGGACTCACAACAGTGGTTACAGCCAGGAAACAATACTTGACCAAGACACATGGCAAACATGAGGGCTTATATACACAGACTGATGACAAGATAAGGGACACCTGTGAACAATGATCAGACAATTAACCAATGACAAGACACATGGCAGGATCACATGACAAACAGGAATCACATGAAAGACATGGAAACATGACATGAGGTGGACCAGACAGTTCAGGGGACCATGGCGGCGCGGCCTCCATGGTCCTATCAAGGGACCCACTGCCCACTGCAATTGACCAATGACAAGACACATGGCAGGATCACATGACAGACATGGAAACATGACATGAACAAACGCAAAAAGTGACACCAACGAAGTTATCTTGAAGGTAAAATAGCTGGAGGAGGTCAGGAAACGTAATGTCTAAAAAGAGATAGAGCAAGGATGTTCTAGATAGGGAACTCTAGAGATAGGCCCTATCAGTCACATCCATTTCTGGCACAAAGGCCAATTAGAGATGACTGGGAGGAAGTCTTTGTTCTATCTTCACCCTATTAGCATGTTTATGCTGGTCTGGAGAATTTGTGCAGTTTTGCACAAAAGGATGGTAAAAATATTATGATGCATTTTATCATAACATACTATACACCATTAATTATGAAACGAAATGAGGATTATTTTGATACCAAACAGATGGGGTCTGTAAACCTTAAAAACAGTTATGCATACAAACACCTGGATTTCAGCATTTGAAGTTTCCCCAACATAACTAAAGAATCACAACTAGGCTATAGCCCAGGGACACATAAACCACAGGAGAATACTATATACATTTGGGGCAGTTTATGTGTATTGCAAGTTTGTCTCTAGTCTCTGGGCCTCTGCTGTCTTTTCCCCCAGACACAGTCTCCGCTAGGGTCGGTCAGGGAGAAGTTGAAGAGAAGTTGTTTTGCAACTAGGCAGGGCCAGTAATCAAGTTTGAACAAAGGGAAAAGGGGACTTTTATATGATGCCTCAAGCATGAGACCATTTTGATCACGTCAATGTTTTACATAAGAATCGGTCACGTAGGAGACAGGCTGGAGTGACCCCCAGTGACCTCGGCTGTCTTGGTCAACCTCAAGAGTAAATATAGGCTATGTTTTAACATGTTGGGTGACTTGCCTGACGGCTCGTGCTACTGCTAACCTGGACGTTGACGTCACTTCAGTGGTTTGGGAAAAGTGGTTTGGGCTGTGTTTGGCTCGAGGTCATGGTGCAAAGGACCCTTGGTTGATTTTACTCCTAACCATCCCTTTAAGGTTGTTCAAGATCCATAACTTGAAGTTGCTGTAGGTTTGTAGTTTGAAATTGTTTGTCTCTGGTTCTCTTCCTTCCAAGAACAAACATTTTTAATAGTCACTTCCTGTTTTTAACAGAAGAGTAACAAATGCAAGAGAAGAGGAACTCATAACAATGATCAGAACACCATTCATCAGACCAACTATAGGGTAAGAGCTGTCTATTGTGTTCAATTCTGATTTTGGATCTCTGGAGTCGGTTCTACGATGCATAATACTCTATATTCAGTGCTGCACAACCATTGAAGGGTTTTACATACATTTTTTATAAGTATAGAAAAAGGATAGAAAAAAACGTAGGAAAAAATCCAAGTCCAGGCACTCAGTGGATACAAAAAGTAATACAAAAGTCTTTATTAGAGGGCTACATTTTTTTTTAAAACACCAACGCGTATCGGCCCACTGGCCTTCATCAGGGTGTTATGGCGCTTTTCCATTACCAGTACCAGCTCAACTCGACTCGACTCGACTCGCCTCGGCTCGCTTTTCGCTCCGTTTTCCATTGCAGATAGTACCTCCACAATAGTACCTGGTCGTCATAGCGACGCCGCAGGAAACTGCCGTGACTTAATCTTTTACGCGAGACGCGCGAGATACACCCGCTACCCACACACACAGGACAATGGAGGAAATCGAGTGTATGCTGTTTTTGGATGTTTTTGTTTTTGTTTTTGCTGTTTTTTATTCAGGATACTCCGTCTGGCGCGTGCAATGATGACGCAGTGAATAGTGACGATTCTCTCTGACCAATCAGCAGTCTGCCTTGTTTTCACGTCACATTTTAGTATCGCCTCGGCTCGCCTCAGCTCGCTTGGAACCTCGCCGGAGGTGGTGTCGGTACACGATCCGTTCCACCTGCACGATCCGTTTCACGCATGCGCGTAATTACGTAGTAGAAAACGTCACGGTTTTCCTACACTATCGGAACCACGCATGCGATGGCACAACTTGCGGCATATTTGTGTAACGTTATCCCCCATTTAGCATGTTATGTTTTGAGGTTAATTTTTAATTAGTCAGATGTTAGATAATTATAGGCTATACTTTTTAAATATTGTGTATCCTTATTAAAGTAAATTAGAAACAAAACACCTGCAAGTGTACACTTAGAAGAGTAAAAATGACAGAAGGCTACGTTAATTAAACTTTATTAAAACTGCATATGGCAATCAATTTGCACTTCCAAAAGTCATACATTTGTGGAAAAAAACGAAATAAACGAATATACAAATTTATTTTAAGTATAATAAAATAAAACATAAAAAACAAAGGCAGATCAGAACATTTAATTAACAAAACCGGGTTCTGTACATGGCAGACAGTAGAGCGAAAGCCGGGCGATAAAGGTCGGTAAATGGAATCAGTCAGGATACATCCACAAATCCAGAGGAGCAAAGAAACTAAATAGCAGAAAAATCAAAGGAAAAACTAAACAGGTGTGCAAGCGGTTACCAAAATTTTTTTTTCTCAGTGAGTTTCCAAAAAAGGAAAAAACATTAACGTACAACAAGTCTATGCGCTTAAGTCGCTGTCTGTTTGGTTTCCATGGTGACGCGTCATTGCTTGTTACGTGACACACACACCGCAGCCACAACAGCGCTGATTGAATGATGCTTTTATGTCATTTTTCCTTTTTTACATTTGTTAGCTATGGCATGAAATATCTGGTATTCCGATTGTCAAATACATGCAACGCAATACTGTATATAGCAAAAAGTATTGCAAGAAAAAGGCTAAATGAATGCGATCTTAAGACGATTTTTTAAATACTCGACGGGCCGGATTAAACAGCCCAACGTCAATGTTGTTTACAGAAGACAATAAGGAACATAATATGCATTTCTTTTTTTTAAATAATATGCATGGAACAGATCGTGCAGTGTCGTAAATCGTCGCAAAACAGAATTATCATTTGCGCATGTGCGTTTTCTACTGCGTCTACTACGCATGCGTGAAACGGATCGTGCAGGTGGAACGGATCCTGTACCGACAGGTGGTACGAAAAAAAGTACCTGGAAGCGGGTACAGGTACAACTTTTACACAGTGGAAAACCAAACAGAGCCGAGTCGAGTCGAGGCGAGCCGAGGCGAGCTGGTACTGTGTAGTGGAAAAGCGCCATTAGTGACAAACAAACAGGAGCAGTACTTATACAGTAATTGATTTCAGGTGTGCCACTCTGGCACGTGTAACACAACTCTTTGGCCACTAGAGGCAAAAGTTAGGTTCATACTTGAGTAACAGGCAAAATACCATAAAAAAGATTAGTGGAAAAACAACACTTCAAGTATCTAATATTCTCCACACAATATATAAGATCAATAAGTGTGAATAGGCTACAGTTACCTCTCATAACTCTAGTGTCATAGACAAGACTCAGGGCTCTCAAGTCTCACGCATTGGCCGTGAGACACACGCAATTCAACCAGTTCACACGCTCACACGCCACACCGTGTATTTCTCACGCTGAAAAGGCAATGACAACCAAGTTGTCCTGCAAGCTTTATATATAACATTGTATACGAGGCGCAGGCACACAAAGTGAAGTTTCCTGCCGCAAGCTGTATCTCAGCCAGATTGCGTTCGTTACGAGGCAACATAGATGCGCGAACACACGGAAGTTGACGGAACATTCTCGGCCACCGTACGTTCGTTACTAGGTAACCAACAACATCGCGCGAACACACCACGTCGTGATCTGGTCGTGATGGAGAAGGTAGCTAAGTTGGAAGAAAGCTCGTCTTACATTTTTAGGCTAGAACATTTAATATATAGCCCATCGTATACATTATTATTGATGCAATCAAAAACTCTACAACTACTTTGCAACCAGGCCAGAAGCTTTGGCTCAGTTTGGCTAGCTTACGTTATCTGAAACTAAGGGAAATGTTAGTGGGTATGGGAAGGAATGAAGATGTATTTCTTCATTTTATTTTAAATTATATATTATACTGTATTAATAGTCTTTCTAGTTACATTAAGGCTACATTAAAGCAGAGTGCTCTGGGTAATATTTTATATCCTGTCAAAACATACATTTTGTCATTTGTTCACAATGTCCCATCTATGACAATGTCCCACCACACAATAAATCATTATAACGTTACCATTTCGACTAGACACATTCAAAATGCAAAAAGATTTGTTTTTCCAAACTGTTTGGAGCAATTTGTTATATTGTTGTAATTTTTGTATATTTGTAATTTTGAAATATAACATTAAAGAGTATATTTAATGTGATGAATTGCTCTGTCATTTATAAGATTTACCAATTGTTATAATTTCAATTTGTGCTGGTTAATTATGAACAATGGATAAAATTGGGGGGCGGGGACAGGCAGGGGCGGGGCTCCATTAGGGCTCCTCCCCTAACCGCATGTGATCTCACTCCAAGCTTTTGATCAAACTTGAGAACCCTGACAAGATGATTCAAAACAGCATTAACCAGAAATGGGTACTATATTCGACGACAACAAACTGTACCTATAGAGGCACGAAAATCACAAAAAAGGTGAAAGATCAAAATCCTCATTAAGACCTGGATGTTTGGTGGCCCTCAGAGAATAGATCCAATATGTCTCCCTTTGTTTGAGACTTCTAATTATGTCCCCACCCCTGGCATCAAGGCGAATAGCCTCAATGCCCACTACTCATTAAGGTCAAATCCCTCCCATGATTAGCGTCCATATAATGTTTAGCCATTGGATAATTGATATTACCAGTCCGGATGGCATACCGATGTTCAGCTACCCTGTCTCTTAATCTCCTTTTGGTGAGGCCTACGTAAAAACAACCACAGGGACATTCCAAAAGATAGACAACATGGGTAGTATTGCAATTTATAAAGCTGTTAACAGTGTAAGTCTTGTTATTATAAGGATCATTTTGGGTGACCCTTCTTTACATCAAGATCACAGTTTTATAGTCACATTTTACTGCAAATCTTTTAGTTGATCTGTTAAAGTCTCTGCAGCTTCACATCATAAGCAAGTCTGCAACACACACACACACACACACACACACACACACACACACACACACACACACACACACACACAATATGGATCATTATTGTGTCATTAAACATCATAAAGTATTAATTTCCAAAGCACATGATCTTCAGGGTCTTAAAACACTTCAGCATGACCTAGTCTTGTTACTTTCACATGACACTATACCTCATAGCTTTAAAACGGTCACACATCAAGAGGAAGTTAAAGTCAGGCTTGCTCTGACCACAAGTCTAGTGTTTAATTCTGTTCACAATATATATAGCCTAACCTTTTCACTTTTTGAAAAAAATTTATTCATACTTGTAACAGAAAGCAATATGACTCAATATAACACTAATTTGCACAAATTTGTTTCTATAACACTAACAGCCATTATATAAATAAACGCTAATGACGTTTTTGGCAGTCAGTAATTTGCTGCACTAAACACTGTGGTCGACAGAAAACATGTTTATCCTCAAAGCAAATGAGCATGTATTAAAATTAGCCTGGACTGTATTTCTTTTCCTTTTTTTAGTTTTGTTCATGGCTTTTTTTCCCTCTTTGGAGTCAGATGGTCTAGTTACATCACCCACCAACAGGGGCTAACAGGCTATGATAACCAGATTCTTGTTTCTTGTTTTTTGTTTCTTGTTTCTTGTTTTTTGACTCACGGCGAAGTCCTATTTCGTTCTTCTAGGGGTAAAACGAAGTTCGAAATACGTGAGCAGCGATATACTGTTATTGATCATCTGACGCCGCCAACACTGCTGAGAGCGGTGCTTAGATGAATATGTAAATGTTCTGCGTGCTTTCCTCTCAATATCAAAATAAACACAACAAAACTGAGAAAACAGCAAGGATTTTAATAAAGCATAAGAAAAGCAATGTGATTATATTTGCACAAGCTCTACAGCACTCCAGTAAAGTCACGTCACGGTTATTTATATAGCACTTTATACAATTGATTGCTTAAAATCAAGCAGCTTTACCGTATTAAACATGAATAACAGTGTAAACTACATTTTCTTCTATAAAGCCGCTCTTCAGTGTGTTCATGTTATCACTCGCGGACATCTGACCTCAACCGCCTGAACAGGACAACTGAACAAGAAAAGATTTTCACGTGAAAGAAGGCGGAGCCTCCGCGCACGCCTACTTATTACGTAATCGCCACGGACCAATGGGAGTACAAATGTGTTTACCAGCTTTGGCAAGCTGTTTCGAACTCCCAAAACCAACTTTGTTTCGGCCTGATGTTGTTCTAAATGACATCACACCAGTTCGTTCTTCGATTTCGCTTTAAGTGTATCGGGGTCTTGACTCCTGAAATTTTTGTTCGGTTTGAGGAGCTTTTTAAAATAGGACATGTACAACAGAATAGATCCCTGCAAACATGCTGGCTTTTTGTGTGCACAGTGGGCTAGGGCAAGCCACACCAAACCTAAACAGGCCCACAGCTTTGGGCTCACCGCGGGCTCTCTGTGAGCAGCCCACATTAGCAGATTGCCCACATTAAGCCCATGATGACCCAATAGAGACAGAGCGCAACGCGTCATAATCTGAAAACAATCCAACCGTCTCCGTTGATTTGGCATTGCGAGAGGCTGCCTCCTTGTCATTTATGACTTATAACAAAAGACAGAAAAATGCCTAAAAGCTGCTGTGTGACAAGGTGTACAGCAAACAAGCTAAAAAACCCAGAAATATTTTTTTATAAGCTTCCGGTGTGGGCGTGGCCTAAATACGCTCTGTCTCTATGTGGGCTTTTGTACCTTTGGGCCCATGCAGGTTTTGTGTAGGCAGCCCACTTTTGTTTCTCACACTCTGTTTGGCTGCTTTTTAAAATGTAATGTGAAATCCAATAAGACCTTCCATTTATAACTTTGCACAGAAGCAATAAAAATAAAAAATCCATTATTTGCACTGGATTGTGTAAGACTGGATTTTTTTGTTTTGTTTTTTTTTGTTTACTGGATATGATGTATGAAATAGGGTACACAATTTTACCATGCCAATTAGTGGTAAAAATCTGTCTGGCTATTACTAACAATTTTTTGCCTACTATACAAGCATGAATTTGATGTCAACATAAATAATGTAGTAAATAATATTCACATATGCAGTTCATATGGGACATTATTTACTATTATAGTAAATAATATTATATATATACAGTATATATATATATATATATATATATATATATATATATATATATATGTATGTATATATATATATATATATATATATATATATATATATATATATATATATATTACAGCATGAAATAATATTTAAATCTAAACATTTTACAGACAGAATAACGAGTTTATATCTCTCAATTCTTCTGATTCTGAGATATAAACTCGGAATTGTGACTTAAGATGGAAAAAAAAGTCAGAATCATGATATAAACTTCGAAATTACGTTTTTATTAGTATTTTAAATTAAATAAAAAGGTCGACGCTGTTCGCAAAGACACAAATGGAGAATTATTCAGTGGACAAAAGAAACATCCCCCCCCCCCCCCCCCCCCCAAAAAAATCCATGTGTAACGGAGGCCAGCTAGTAGTTGCTGTGCGAGTAAACCTCACTCCTCTGATCTCAGAGGCTGCAGTCTTTAGCCTCCTTGTTAGAGCGCCTGACTCTCACACTGGAGACCCGGGTTTGAGGCCCGCACAGAGCGGGGCGAGTAGGACTCGGGTGGAGGAGTTGCACTTGCACATAAATTCCATAAAAGAGTTGAAAGTTTTGAGTTTTAAAAACAGCATGTGATCTTGGAACTTTACAGCGCATGCATTATAAAGATTGTATGTCTATCTCTCACAGCCTTGTTCTCATATGCATAAAATTAGATTTGGCTGGCATCTATCCCTGGTCTATGACTAATATATAAACAAAATATAAATAAACTCACAGTAGTGAACCATAACTAGAGCTGTGTCTATCCAGTGACCAAACAGTGGAAAAGTTCGTTTGCAAGAAACCACAGCGCGTTGTCAACCACATAGAAGAGATGAGCAGAAGTGGGTGTTTTAATAGGTTAAAACATATTATAAACTATTAATACGCAAGCCAAAGAAAGAAAAAAAGAAAAAGCTGTGATTACCAGCTGCAGAACATTTGAGAAAAACAATGCAAGGCAGGAATTTTATATTCAGACGTGCCATCTGATCTGTGGTGAGATTAAGCATTATTTGTTGCAAGTTTCATGAAACTGGGCTAAGAAGCTGCTTTCAGGCCCAAGAAACCCCGTTAGACTGTGGTTTACATGCAACTTCCACTGCTAGTCTGAACAAGTCAGCGCTGTAAAAGCAAGATCTCCATTCAAAACAGCAACATTTAATACCAGACAAGAACAGTATATATCTACCACTCTATACAGCATCGTCCACACTGCACGTTTAGACATAAAACAATTCATTAAGCAGCAAACAAGTTAACACACAAAAACATGCATGCATACTCTTGTTTGTGCAGATCAACCTCGTGGTTAAAACCACCAGTCATGGAAACTCCCGAAACTCCCCAATTTCCTCTTATGGAAAATAGCCCCAGTGCCCTCTACTTTCAGCACTTTATGTTCAACCAGTAGGTATTTTAATTCTGCTTTTCATAACTTTAAACATTGTGTGTCAAATAATCTCATAACTGATTATTACTACCTATCTGCATTCATACAAGCATGAGTACATGACAACAGATTTTGTTCAACTTTGTTCCAAATCTAATCTCAATTTCCATGTACATTACTGTGCATTTGATATGAATCAGAATACGCAACTAAAATGTTTAAATCTATGAAATCCCACAAATAGAAGTACAGAAACGTTAAACTTTATATTTTTATTTACAAATTATGAATATTATAAATAATTAAATATCATACATCATTACGTTTTTATTGGCTGAAGAAGAGAGTAGATGGCCTGATGATCCTGGCAAGACCTGCTTCTACCGGGAGGCATGGATGATTCAATTTCAGCAAACTGAAAGATTAAGATATTAGCAATGAATGTAAGGAATAATGTACAGCCAGTCCATCATTATCATAAAATAAAACCTCCGACATGTCTGAACGGGTTTACTTTGTAAATCTATAAATGGACATGAAATTGAGATCTGACAAATTAGAAGTGTGGTTATGTGAGACATAAAACTAGTGCAATGTACAACAGTCAAATATGCATTTTAGTGGTCGTTATACTGTACTGTAGTTGTTTAATATCACATATTCATTCAAATAATGGATCTACAACACTAATTGAAAATAGCATGCTAACTAAGCCATTTTTAAAAAATTAAGCTAATATTCATTACGCAATTATTGTTACCTGAGCTGGAGTTGTACTTTGTGGGTTCTCTGAACTATTTTTAGATCTTCTAGTTGCATGAAGGCAGTTCTTCACCACACCTGAAGAAAACAACAGTGAATAAACATCACCTTTTGACAGTTTAAACAACTACTTGTAGTTCGTTCAATCACCTTTATTTAATATAGCGCTTTTAACAATACAGATCGTTTCAAAGCAGTTTTACAGTGACAATAGGAAATTATTGAACAGAGACTTAATGAGTCTTTTAATCTAGTAAAACGAGAACAAACCTATTAATGCAATGGTCAGAAGCACATTCAGCAGGACAGATATGATGATGGTCATATTTCTCCATGGTATCTGGTGTTGTGGAGCGTCACCTGTCTGATTCCTGTGGACGGAGTCTGTAATATTCTTTTGGACAAGGTCTGTAAAAGGTTTTTGGTCAATCTTTATTCAGTTTCAGTCTTTAACAGAACAATGAAACTATTATTAGTTCTTCACACAGTATATTCAATATGGAACCCATCATGTGGTTTATAAAGACATGAAATGATAAAATAACTCACCGCTGATGTAGATTTTGGTGCCGTTGTTGAATTTTAGTGGTTCACTAGTTTTCACACAATAATAAACTCCTAATTCATCAATGGTGATATTTCTGATGGACAGACGACTGTCAGTTTTCACTGAGTATTTGTGTTTAAAGCTGCTGTTTTCATATCTACCTCCTTCAACTGTGCTAAGATAAGAGCGTAAGATCAACACTGGAGGATCCGGTAATCTCAGTTTGTACCAGTAAATCTCCTCTATATCAAGATCACAGGTTATAATCACATCAGATCCTAAAGTTACTGGTGTGTTTGTTAGACTCTCTGTGGCTTGATACAACATGAACAGATCTATGAGAGAAAGAAAAACACATTTATTAAGATATAAAATCAAAAGAAAACTGACTCAATCAAATGTGACGTGAGAAACTCACAGATCTGCAGCTGTATGATCTTCATTGTCTGATCCAGATGAATAATACATGCTGTATGTGATCATTCAAACATCTCGAACTGTGTGCGGAAACATCAGCAGCTTTAGATAAAACCTCGACCACACAGACCAGAGAGGAAGTCAGAGATGAACACATGATCACACAGCACTTTCTTATTAAATCCTTTTTCCAATTAATTTGACATCATATGAAGCAAGCTGGATTATTATTATATCCACTTTGTACAAATATAAAAAAATAAAAAAAACTAGATTTAAACTCCAAAACAATCAGCCACACAAAAATGGCTAACAGGCTTTTTGTTATGCATATTTATGATTTGTAAAACACCACCACTCATGTTGGAATGGAAAGATGTTGGAGTGGTTTAAAATAATTTGCACTTAATTATATAATTTAGCCAAAAATCACACTATCGCTGACCACAAATTCAACTCAGGGCTTGAAAAATCTGTGCATTTGCAGTTTGAGGATTCCACCAGCAGGGGCTACTGAAGTACTAAATGTCCTAAATATGTAAATGCAATAGAGCATAAAATGATTTACAGTTACAGTTGCTACTTACATACAATAAGAGGCCCTTGCAATTGAACAGAAATTGAATGTTTTTGCTAAGAAGAGTGGGAAAATATTCCCAAGTCAAGATGTGCCAAGCTGACAGACTCCTATCCAAACAGTCTGGAGTGCTGTAATAAAATCAAATGATGCTTCAACTAAGTATTAGTTCAGGAGTGTGCACACTTATGCAGTAAGTAACATTTTTTTATTAAAATAAAACAAATCTCGGAAATGTGTCAATTTAATTTTCAGTGGCATTGCATATATATTGCTTTGTTGTAAAAAAAATAACAACAAAGATGTAAACAATAGGATAATTACATACATATAAATAAATAAGCATAACACATAAAACACTGCTTTAAGTTTAGTATTTAATAATAACAATATCATTCAGGAAAATGTGTCAGATATCTCATTTTATTTGTCTCTGACAAATTGCTTATATCCTTATACAATATAGTAAGTGTCGTATTGTACATGTTAAAAAACAGAGCACTAATTACAGAAACAAAACAAGCAAACCAAACAATGTAGCAGCAAAAATAATATAAAATATAGCTGCAAGTAGCGGTTAAGGGGCTAAGCACACTAACAGCAAAAAAAAATTGATAAAAATTGATATAATGTGAAGAAGTTGATATGTAGTGTAACACTCGTCTCATTCGTGGAGGTTGAAAAACAAGTTCTTTGTGACATGCAAGATTTATTGTATTAAATCAAAAAATTTCAATTTTACGTTTTAATGTAAAATGTTTGCGATTTTAATACAAGTACATGGTTAAATATTTTACCACTTGCTTGAGCAACTTAATATATAAATCCACATAAAAGTAATGAATTGAATAATACGTTGTTTAAATTGTGTTTAAACGTGAATTACGTCTATTAAAGAGTGTGTATGTGTACAAAGAGAATCGCAATGCTGACAACTTAAAAAAAAAGAAAAAAAAAAAGTAGCTGATAACTTCTGGATTTGAAATAAAAATAGTGAGTATGTGTTTGTGGTACAGCCGTGGATCAGTTACGCACTGCAAATGCAGCATATGTGAAAGCATTATAGACCTTATGTAGCCCCGCCCCTTTTCAGCGCTGCGCTGACTTCCGGTCAGTATTTCCACAGCGATCTTACGTATTTATGAATGAACGGCTCGTTTTAAAATCTTCCCGGTCTACTGACATTTGTTAAGACATCTGCTTTAAACATTACAATCCTCATGATAACTTTGGTTAACTTTACATTAAGTAAATCCACTTCAAAAGCTAATTACTCCTGGACAGCAATGCCATAGAAATATACAGAGCGACCGCAAAAACGGAAGTTCAAAGACAATATTCAAAAGATGGCGGCGGCGCCCTCGTTTCTCTGGCGCATAAGGTCTATAGCGCTCCTGCACCGCATACAGTGTGTATGTGTGCACACGGAGTATGTGTGAAACGTGCGTCAGACTTAACTTTGTTTGTTGTCGTTTACGCTAAATCACCGCAGCTGCATCTTCTAAATAATGCCGCGAGTGGGGCTTGAAGTGACGTCGCCTGCGTCTGTGCAGTGCGACATGATG
Organism: Leuciscus idus; assembly: GCA_021554675.1. Taxonomy (NCBI): domain Eukaryota; kingdom Metazoa; phylum Chordata; class Actinopteri; order Cypriniformes; family Leuciscidae; genus Leuciscus; species Leuciscus idus. The sequence continues at coordinate 39,162,679 of CM038625.1, forward strand.
CAGCCAGGTCATGAGTCTTTGAGGTTTGAGTCTGCGCAGTATGCTCAGCCATCAGGAAGTGAGACCTTCTAATTTACTTCACTTTTCTCCGTTAAATCCAATGGGGTCGCTGTGTCCATTTCTTTTACTGTCTATGGATGCAGTCCCTAAAGTGAGCCACGGGAAACAGAAATACTGCAAAATAATAACGCGACTAAACGACACGAAATAACGTCATAACATTGTCTCGTCTCGTTTTGGTCAACGAAAATTAAGAGACATTTTAGCATAGTTTTTATTTTGTAAACCACATTTAGTCTTGTTTTTATTCGTCAACAATATTGCATTATACATTTGATTATAGTTATCGTCACATGACCAGCATTTACGTTGCGTCTCGTTTTCGTCACGTGATAAAGGTTCGTTGACGACGATATTTAGGCATAATTTTCGTTGATGAAAGCAACACTCTTGTAGTGGGGATTTGACGTTTCATGTCAATATGACAAGGCAAGTTTGGTGAAAATATCTCATGTTGTTCACAGAGTTATAGCCATCTATATTAATGTGCACAAACTTGGGAGCATTTTTTCAGCACACAGAATCAGAATTTTTATGTTTCATATGTCAAAAGAGTCCAGAGTGTTAGCGTTGTGATCCACTGGTCCAAACATGAGTATGACAAATATAATGATTCCTTCTGCAGTGGTAAATAGAACTGATGCAGACTGAGAATAGTGTCAACATCAAACACAACTGGTCACTTTCACTAAATGTTATCAAATGTAAAAGGCACTCGAAGCAAAACTCAGATAAAGTGCAGAGTAAGTCCCAATAGAGCAGTTAGGAAAGTCATAATCTTCAGTGATTGTGTTTCCATGGATGAGTTTCTTTGTTTCTGAGCTGGTTCTGCAGGCTTTTCTGTAAGAAAAGCAAAATAATGTAGAGAGAAGCAGTTCTGTAAATTCATAAGTATTAAAATGAAAATGTAAAACTCTGTAATTTACCAAACAATGATTACATGTACCTTTGACAAAGAGCTGAAGCTTCTTTTCCTCATTTGATTCTTGAATAAAACAAGTGTAGTTTCCTGAATGAATTAACTCCACATTTTTCAGCATAATAGAATAGTCTCCGTTTACATAACCTGAAGAGAAACTTTCCGTTCGATTCTGGAATATTGTGTCCTGTTTTTGTAGTGCGAGTTGGCCATTTACAATATTTAACACGTTCCTGCTTACATTGTGTCGCCAAAATACATTACTTTGTTTATTCTCATACAAGCACGGCAAGGTGACGGAGTCTCCAACAACACGCTCAAATTTGTTTGAGTCCTGCAGAAACACTGGGGAAAAGAGTCATTTACATTAGAAAGCAAACAACAATAACATGAAATACATCAAAAGATACCAAATATCATAACCGAGGTCTGTGAATACTAACCTTTGCCTGTCAGATGTAGAAGTAATACAACGAAGCAGCATCTGCACAAATGAGAGAAAGCAAAGTTAATATTTGATAAACAAAGGCTGCACCATCTATGATTCTTGTGCATATCCATTACTACTATGCTTTTTCAAATATTCCCTTTCATGCAGTGTGTAATATAGCCGTTTGTGAATGTAAAGTTCTGCAAAGTTGTTATAAAGTTATTATCTCCCAAAAGAAAGAATCGATTCTGAACCACCAATACGAGTCGTTTGTGTGTCGAATCCCACTGTGTGACGGTTCTACGTCACTAGAAGATACATTTGCATAATGCCCGTCTATGATGTACGTTGTCCGCGAACAACTTGACCAGCCATTAAACATAATTTTACTGACGACTGCTTCTCAAATCTCAGAGTTCAACGCAGGTTTCACATGCTCTTGAAAGATGGGTCAGTATTGGACCAGCTTGCTCCTCAGAATCACAACCTGTAAGTATGATCAATTATTGATGCATATACTTTCTACCGGGTGTTCAAAATACGTAGTTTTGTGTTTTATATTGTGTACGTTTCCGGCTAACTCACATTATTCCTGTCTTACTGAAATACTTCTGCTAATCAGTTGTGGGCCACTATTACCTAAAACTGTGTCTATTAATGCAAATCATCTGTCGTTCTCACTACTTTGAGTAAAGATGAAGGAAGGAGCAAGATTTGTTTTACCAACATTTATGTTACATCAGTCATTCATGTTAGTGCTGGGCGAACATATGCTCCGTTATTTATAGAGTTCCCGCATGTGCACCGCAATAAATTAGAAATATACACATCGGTTTGTTGATAGACATACTCTTGGTAATGCTGATGGTGAGGAATTACAGCTGCAACATCTCATAATGTACCTCAAACTAAGTAGTGTATCACTGAGAAACATCCAGCTATAAACACTGTCATTGTCACGTTATCTTGAGTTTGGAAGAATTTATTGGTTGAAAGGAACAGTTCATTACACCCAAACAAACATTTGAGATGCTGTGTCCAGTTAAACAATCAGATCCTCTGTTGAGGAAAATCAGTTTGTTTCAAAATTAAGGATTTAATCAGTAAATGCTTTTTCAATGTAGTTTGTCTTAATTTATTATTATTTATTTTTTTTCTGCTTCAATTAAAAATACATTTTTATATGCTTTTTTTTTTTTTTTGGAACTGACGCAAAATCTTGGTGTTTCCATCCAGCGGTTATGCAATATCAAAAAAATGTGCATATATATAGGTAAATGGAAACACAGCTTGTGTCCAGAGGAGTGCATGATTTCAAAGCCATACATCACCCTTGTAGTGAAGATAATATTACACACACACACCGGATTTTCTCTTCTTCTCTGGGTATGTGTGCGTGAGTGAGTGAGTGAGTGAGTGAGTGAGTGAATGAATGAGTGAGAGAGAGAAAAGGGCACTTTTAATTCATAGTACAAGTGAATGATGCACTGCTTTAAATACAAAGTAAAGATGTGTGATAATTTACTCATTCATTAATTTACTCAGAATTATTCATTCACCTCGCTTGCCAGTTGCCGATAGTTATTGGAAGCCTGATTAATTTCCATGAACAGGTTTGTTTGTTTCAACAAACCAGTTGAGAAAATTATTCTGTGGTTCTTTTACTCCATTGCGTAATGACGTCACTAGAATGTATTTCAACTCAGTGTCATGGTATATCACGTTGAAGCAGTCAAACAAAAATGCAAGTAGAAAAACCCATGTTTTTATTTAACTTATGCTTTTAGGTGTTTTTGAATTGTTTGGTTTAATAATTCGGCTAAAAGGGGGAGTGACATTTTACCTTTGCGAGTATGACTATGCTTTCACAGTTTGCTGGCTTGAGGAAAAATTATTCTATTTAACATTTAAACTCATGCAAAGTGTATGCACATAGGCCAAAAAAAATGGATAAGACACATGCCTTTGGTGTGAGAGACCCGGGTTCGAATCCACTGTGAGACACCAATGTGTCCCTGAGCAAGACACTTAACCCCTAGTTGCTCCAGAGGCGTGCGACCTCTGACATATATAGCAATTGTAAGTCGCTTTGAATAAAAGCGTCAGCTAAATGAATAAATGTAAATGTAAATGTAAATGTATGTATGAAGGTGTAGAGAAGCCTTTTGGCAGGTTTTATGAAGTTTTTTATTTTATTTTGCATGTTCAGAAATTCAGTTTTTCTCTTTGTTGCCTCAGGGCAAAGTTGTGCGATAAGGGGTACTTTTGAAGGATGTATTGGACAATACCTCACACTGGAAAATAATGTGCTACTGCTTTTCTCTCCGATACAGTAGGAAATTAAATTAAATGTGGAGGATGTTAGTTGTGACAAGATGGTTGACAGGTCAGTTTAAGTGACAGGATGTGACAGAGAGCAACCGTTAAAGACGCTATTTTATGACAGGATATTACCGGTATGTCCCAAAGCTTGTCTACTCTTCTGCTACACACTCAAAAGTATGAACTTTTTTTTCAGAACACAGTACATACTTTTAGGGTGTAGTATAAGCAGGCGAATTGGGACGCAGCAGTTGAGATTATCATGTATTCTGAAAAGTATTAGAAGAGGTTCAGAGTAGGGTTGGGCGGTATTACGGTAATATCGGATACCGCGGGATCTTAAAATAGCACCGGTATCAGTTTCAATACCGTCATTACCGGCACTTATATAGCCTATAATATATATAATTTATTTATTGCCTAAAAACTGCTTATGTGTGGTTGCAGTTTGGCAATATTTCTGGTTCCAACCGCATGAGAAGGGAGAGGCGGTAAATACAAGAGATGTAAACACCTCTAACCTAATGTCGCATCTCCGAAACAACCGCCCACTCACTGCTGCCAGGATGCATTTTGTTCTCGAGTTCATTAAATAAGCGCATTAAGTTTCGTATTTGTTAAAATATTATAATGTTATTTTTTCCATCTTTGTTGATTATGAAAAGTGAACGGCACAAATAAGATGGGATGCATCGGGAGTCAGACGATTTGACCACTTCAATAAATTTCGTTTTGTAAAAGGCCTCTTTAAAACGAATTTCGTTTTGTATATATTGTTTCTTAATTTTAATACATTTTTCATCAACCAATTTCCTGGATAATCATGACATGATGGGCATGCCGCGGTCACTTGCATTGAAATCTCATAAATTAACCGAAACTCAGTGTAGGCTATGCCTCACAGACATGGCAAATATATATAAATAAAGCTTGAAATTTATTTAAACGAAACAATTCAAAACGAAAGAAATAGGCTACTCACTGATTAGGCTAAGTAATCCATGATGTGCATTTCTCTCTAGGCGCGTTCATACGGAGATGCGATCGTCAATTTCATTAAACAAAACCATTCAAAACGAAAATAAATAGACTAGCCTAACGTACTCTCTGTAATCCATGATGTGCATGTCTCTCTATAGCGTTCAGATGCCGATCGTCAATTTCTTTAAACGAAACAATTCAAAACGAAAAAAAAAAAGGCCACTCTCTGATTGTGTAATGATGTGCATTTCTCTCTATAGGCGCGTTCACTACAGAGATGGCGATCGTCAACTTCCATCTTTGCAGAAAAGTTGTATTAATAAAAATCAATGGACACGTGTCACCGGATTACAGAGGCACTTTTTGCTTGTTGCACGCACACAGATATTATGTTGAATAATGGTGGGCTCCGGCTCATAATAACAGTTAATGCCGTCGGCCTGACTCAGACACAACGTGCAGGGGTTGGGCTTGATTTTTTATTTATTTTTTGCCCGATCTGGCATTCAATTTCTGAACGGTGTAGGCACAAGCCAACAGTTTGGTGACGCCGTCTGAGCCCATTATGTCATAATTTTTAATTAGTCACGGTAATACCGTATACCCCGGTAAAATAGGGAGGAGGTTTGACGGTATCAAAATTCGAATACCGCCCAAGCCTAGTTCAGAGGAGATTGATATTAGTTTGAGATACCTATTAAACACAGAATAGAGATGTAATAACAGAGCAGCTTTATTTAAATATTTGGAGAACACAGGTTTAAGAGGATTTGAGGGCTATTTTGTTTGTTGAGCTGACAGTGCCGGCTGTAGCTAAGACTTTCTCATTAAGCGGGGGAGGATGGGGGTTTTAGAATCTGTGGTTGCGTCTGAAAACTGATAAATGCTGCATTTATCCAAAGGTCGTGAGGCATCAAGGCGATACATGTCTGAATGCAATGTTAGTTTCACTCCCTGTGTCCTGAGATATCTTCATCTGATCGGTTTTTAAAGGCAGCATAGATGTATCCTTCACTGCCTTTGATATCCCACAATCCCATGCTTACCATTCTGTGACAGTTGAGCTAGAAAAAATAAAGATTTTACAGCTGGATAATTTACAGCTGGTGGTCAGTTTGTGTGTAAATGTACATTTTTGATAAACGTTTTCCACTTATCTTATGATGTAATTTCTAGCGAGAAATTGCTATTGTAGTCTTTAAAAGTAGTGTCCAAAGCCAGTAGAAGGCAAGCCTGCAATCTTTAGCCAAAAAAGCATAACGGCTAATGCTAACGCTGCGACTGTATCAGTACGCAGGGAATGAGACCAGAGGCCGTTTTTTTTAATGGATGTCAATGGAGAAGCTTTTGAGCCTAGCCTGCATGATACTCTATTCATTTCTGGAAGCTGTTCTCAAATGTGCAGCACACTGATAAACATTGGGATTATAATGTTAAGGTATACTAAGGTTACAGGGCCTGAATTTCATTTTGGAAAATGGGGGGGAAATCCCCCCTTAGGTGATTCTTATGGGGGGGGGATTTTTAATTTGAGGGGGAGTTCAGACTTTTTTCTTTTTTTTTATTACATTTATCTCACCTAAATGTATGCTTACTCATTGCATTTTTCAATTGGGTAATTTTGTTCTCAAGAATTTACACAACTCAAGGAATCTTGATTTCAATCTTTGAATTAAATTGAAAAAAGTAGCACAAATAAATACAATGGAATAAAGATACCAATAAAGAGAAATAAAGAGAAAAGTTTTTGCTTAGGTCTAACATGTTAGTATTCAGAAATACAGAGACTGAATTAAGTAATCAAATGTAAAATAACACTGGGTAGTATTTTAGTCCTGACTAAATTAAATACATAGGCTATTAATCCTGATTCCTTAAAATGAAAGCAATGTTTTGTTGTTTTGACAACCAAATTAATGACAGACACATATGTCTGCTGTCCTTTTAAGAGCTAGTGCACGGATCCTGTGTTCATTATACGGTCACGTGCGATTAATGCTTATTTAAGACATAACCGACTGTGTTTAGAGGATGCTCACCAAGACCGAAATTGACATGATTTTCGCATGTTTTTGACTGTTAAAGCGATATAATCCACGAAAAATAACTTTTGTTACCCTCGAGCTGTGTGTGAGGCGGCTTTACTCTATGTATGTGTGCAGAGGAAAAAAAAACATCTCTCAGCGCGCAAGTACCGAAGAGTTTAAAATCGCGTGAATGTTTAAACTGGTAAGACTTAAAAAGACGTGCAAATGGTAAACTTTAGTTACTCATGATGCAATGCTGGCCCGATTATGCAAGTGACAATTCCGTCTATCCCGACTCCCGAAACGCGAGAGTGTTATCGCCGCCTGCAGCGCGCTTAACGATTGCATTGTGCAACACATTTTGAGAGAGAAGACGCAGCACCGCTGAATCACTCACGCTGTTTGTGAAATTGTAAAATGACTGATTTGATTTTATAATCTGTGTGAATTAATTTACTAATACAACCTACATGCTAAAGTGAATCAATGTTTGCGGGAATTTCCCGCATTATAAATGGCAGACCTGCGGGAATGATTAAAATTATGCGCAATACCCGCGCCGAAATTCGAGCCCTGGGTTAAATAAATTTTAACCAGTTCATCAGCCTTAGGAAGGTCGAACAAATGAGTTGTGGAAAAAACAGCGTCTTTTTGACATAGCAGCAGCTCAACCAGGCCTTTTTTGCATATTCTGTGGGCGGGGATTATTTAATTGAGTAACATTATGACTTCATAAAGCCCGGTAAAAAATTGTGTTGTAGTCCAAACGAGCCGTTCGTTCGTTCGGTCTGGTCTTTGAGCTTTGTAACCTTGGAGATATTTTTTATGCTCAAACAGGAACATTTACATTAAATAAAGTCGAAAAAGTGGGAAAGCATAATAAGACCACTTTAATGGATTGAATGCCTGTCCGCTAATCTTCAACATGTTTTACGCTAGACAATCCTTTTGTTGGGAACGATATGTAGATTTAATGAATAAAGACAAAATCAATTAAAAAAATTATAATAATTGTGTGATATTGTATGTTGTTTAAAGGTGAACTAAGTAACTTTTTTACCTTAACCGAACAGCTTCGGAGTCATTGGAATAGTTATATGACTTATTTCGGGTTGAATGGTTGTCGTCTCGCACCCCCCAAGCGCCTGTGAGCCGAAAAACCACCCTTGCAACTTTGGGCCAGCGGGCAGTATCGCGTCAGGAAGTATCGCGTGATATCAGGTCTCGCGATGTAACGAATTGCTTGATGGCACTGCACAGTGCACACGTACACATAGAAAAAGGTAACGTTAGATACTGAGTTCTTCACACTTTCGTCATGGCTGAACCGGTAAAAAAGAAGCAGAAAGCTAGGAAAGCTAGGACTCTAGGAGTCGCTGTTTGACAAAAACGGAAAGCTGCATAGTGTGCCTTTAATGAAAATAAAAAATGAAGTGTTCTTTCTATCGCTGCCAGTTTAATCTTGTATTGTAATGATTTATGACTGATGTGTGCCTATTGATGATGATATATTGCTTTTTAATGAATGAAGGTCAAAATTTATTAAATATGTACTAAATTCCAATTAGGTTTTTAGCATTTAGTGCAACTAAAAAGGTCCCATTGTCAGGTAAGGTCCAGTTGGGGAGTTAGGGATCTGCTCGGCGATCTCATATCACATAATCTTATTTCACTGGTTAAAGGGATACTCCACCGATTTTTCATATTAAACTATGTTATTCCCTTAACTAAGATGAGTTGATACATACCTCTCTCATCTCAGTGCGTGCACTAAATCCCTCTGTCTTGGATTCAAAAATCGGTGGAGTATCCCTTTAAGGTTAGGTTCAGGTGTAGGGAAGGTTTAGGGGTTCGAATTTGTTGTAAAACAGCCACACACATCATAATCTGAAAACCATGTCCACTATACATAAAAAGTATCATATCGACCCCTAAAAACAAGCGTTTAAGGACACAAAAGTGGATACAGGCTGGAACGAATGGGTAAATTGTGGGATCCTGACACTCAGTATGCACTAAAATACACTACTTGTGCAGTAAACATTTTGTCACTGGTAAGTCAAATATCTAAAAGTCAGTTTTATATATTATATTTCTGTAAGCTAAGCTATCCTTAGCCCTAGGCTGTCGCCGATTACGTTCCCCCCTAGTGGGCATAGTTCTCAGAGTAATATGACAAGTTTTGTCTCCTTAAATGCTTGTTTTTTGGGGTCGACAGCTTAAAAAAATTATTTCTGGGTTTTAAGCTTGTTTGCTGTACACCATGTCACATAGCAGCTTTTAGACATGGTTTTGTTTTTGTTATAAGTCAGAAATTATAAGGAGGCAGCTTCTAACAATGCAACGGCCATCCTTAAAAATATTTTGGTTTGCAGTAACAGAAAAAAAAAAAAAAAAAAAAAAAGGGTCTATATAGGTCTATATTTTTTTCGTGTGTGCAAGATTCAAAGTAAAAAATTAAAATAAAATAAAAGTAAAATTTTGGTCATGGCGATTACGAATTTAAACACATTTGCATATCGTGACGTCACTGACAGTTTTTACAGAACTTTCGTGCCAAGTTAAAGCGGTTAAAGATTAAAGTTAAAGATTTTGACAAGAAAAAAAATAGTTTTATTAAATAACATTTGAAAAACCTGTATAAACTGAACACCAAAGAACAATAGGCTATTAACTATTGAGCGGTGGTGACGCGTTCATGTAACGTGACGCCACGTCACGGGGTGGGGCCACGCACCTAAAAGCTGTCACAAAGAACCAGCAAAAGTAATGATTATGAATATGTCAAATATAGCAAGGAGACTTTTCAATTGTTTATTTCAAGTGTTTTCTGTGTCAGTGTCGGCTGCAAAGATGAAGCTGACGATGCTGAGTCGCGTATAATCAACATAGATGATTTTCATATAATCAACATAGATTAAATAAATAAATAAATAAATAAATAAATAAATATATATATATATATATATATATATATATAAATATATATATATATATATATATATATATATATATATATTTATTTTTTATTTTTATTATTTAAACAAATATTAAACTAAATCGTTTTATTTAATGACTAGGCTAAAACACATAGGCCTATTAGCCTACAGTAGGCCTACAGAGAAATGTAATGTCGGAGCGGGATTTGAGCGAACGCCGTCTTACGGAGAATGTGGGGGGAGAGGTACGCTACGATTTTCGAACAATCATCAAATATTATATTGCTTGATATGCCAATCCTTAACATTTTGTGTTTTAAATGCCTGTTTGAGGTCTCTGTGAAAGTTTTAAAGCAGTCTTTTAGTGCCGCTATCAGAGCGCTCACGTCCGTAACATTGTTTTTTCCTCATAAATGCGAACACGAAAAATAAAATAAAATGAATATTTTATGTTCTGTGGAGAGCCAACCCTTCTTCATCCGGTGGTTATATTACTTTTGGTTTGCGCAGTGTAATTGACAGAATTACAAAAAAAATATTTTGCCACCTAAAAGTTAAAGATTGTTTGTGTCATTGCATGCGTATTTCCCTCATATTAAATATAAAACGCATGTGTAGACTGATATTTTTCTAATGTCTGGACTCCTTTATTAAGAAGGAATGGATGTATAAACAGACGTTTCAATATATTGGTATTAAATGCATTTTCTGAGAATTTATATTTCATGTTTTGACTGCAAATGTCACGTCCATAACGCTGGAATTGCCCAATAGTAATTTAAATATGTGGTAGCATTGGATCTGGACGGGAAGGATATAACTATGGGAGTTGTAAGGGGTGTGTCGTGATTCTGCCTTCTCACACCGCGACACAGGTTTGTGGATCTGAGTGTCGCGATTTCGGTTTCATTTCGCAAATCGTTACAGCCCTAATAATCCGATTACGCCAAGGGTTTTTATTTAAAAGAAAGAACATAGCCTACGTTTGTATAGGCCTACAAGGCAATTTATATTCATATTACTTACTAAAATATAATTAATATTATGTTATTGCATTTGTAGCCTATTAGTTGTTCAAAGAGTAAAACAAAATAAAAATAAAATATGCAAGTTTACAACCGGCAAGTAGGTCGGACTAAAAGGAAAAAAATAATAATAATTGGGTCGGTCCTAAATTGACAGGGTCGGTCGGGTTACGGCAAACAACAATATTTTTAAGGATGGCCAAAGTCAATGGAGACGGTTGGATTGTTTTTTTGGAGCTCGCGAGTCCCACCCCGTTTTGGAGTTTCCCAACCCCATTTGGGAATTTCCAGGCTGCAGTAACACCCTTCTCCAATCATAAGACAATCTGGTAGTGATATAAATAAATCACGTGACTGGAAAGAAAAGTTTCTTATTTTCACGAAATGTGCGCTTCATGAGAATTGCGCTGATAGCCTACTCTCGATACGCGATTTGAAGCTTCAGTGTCATCTAACATCACTTTTATGAACACATTACAATTTATAGTTGATTCAGTTTAAATAGAGGTCTGTGTTTTCGTTGAATATTTTGGTGGAGCTTTGCTCCTCCTGCCCTTACAGACGAGATGCGGCTGTTTTTTTACTGTTAGTAAATCTGCTTAAAAAAATCTGTATTATAAAAACCGCTAGTCTATATAAATAATTGTGACATGATCATGATTGGCATCGGCAATCTCACCAATCGTTAAGGCCCAACTTCAAAGTTCGAACACACCTAATCGTACTCAAAAACTGTGCACGTTATAAACACGTGTGTCGTGACTCGTGACGGCATCGTCAAAGCACAAACATACCTTAGTGCCATGGTAAACATAACGGCCGATCGCCAACAATGATCAGCACGTCTTCACGTTTCGCTTCCTGTTTTCCAAATGTTTATTTCTTTATGGCTGCGCTCCACTCCAAATTCGTATGCCCTCCTCCCTACGTCTCCTGCCCTGTACCCATGGCATAAATCACGGCATGGCAATAGCATGCACTTTCCATCTTTTTCTTCTTCTTTTGTTTTAATGGTGATCGGCATCCAAAAGGTGCACCGCCACCTACTGTACTGGAGTGTGGGCCTGAGTCAACTTCCTCCCAAGTAAAAAAATTTTCCTTAAATTCTGTTAATTAATCCAGTTCTTCTCAAGTAATTTATTAAACTTTCATTATTATCCCAATTAAGTATGTCTTTAATGTTAACTTTCATTGAACCTTTCTTCCTAATTTCTTCCTTTAATATTTCTCTTTCCATGAAGTACTTTTGGCAGTGACTTAATATATGTTCAACTGATTCCTCATCTTGACAATGTTCACATAAGCCATTATGATGTTTCCCTATTATATGTAATGTTTTATTTAATCCTGTGTGTCCCATTCTCAACCGTATGATTATACCCTCTACTTTATTATTTCCTTTACATACCCTCCTACTTTCTTCTGTATTTTATAATAATGTACCTGTCACTGCCCTATCCCAAATATGTTGCCATTCCTTTATTATACTATTCTTAATTATTACTGTGCTTCAGATTTACTATAGGATTTCCATAACTACATCTATCTTACATGCTTCGTTAGCTATAAAATGTCAGCCGTTTCATTTCCTTTTAACTCCTGTATGTCCTGGAATCCACATGAATGCTATTGTCACAATCACTCGCTGAAGTCTAAATAAGATTTCATATATTTCAGTCCTGTCTGACATTGACATTGTCTTCATTGAAATCAATGCTGAACTGGAATCTGAACATATTCCGCATACCATTTTCCTCTATCCAGTTCAGAGCAGCTATTATAGCCATCAACTCTACTGTATTGCCAGGTGATCTGTAGTTCTTATCTTCATTGAAATTGCAAATTCTGGTATAAAAACACCAAAACCCGTCTTTCCTGTATCTAAATTCTTGGAGCCATCTGTGTAAATTGTAGTATAATCATTATGGATTGTAATAATTCTATCTTCTGTTATTCCTGACATTCCTACTTCCAAGACTCTTCCAAAAATAACTGATCAAAAATAAAATACTGATCAAATCAACACTACATAAATGTTTCTTAGTCCACTTCTGCTTGCTCCCCATTCAGTTCCAGTTAAACATCTCATTACATTTAGTATCTTTTTTGCATTTGTTGATTGTCTTATTAACATGCTCTTTCACGTTAATCTTATCAAGCCAGATCCACAAAATCTTAAACGATTTTACTTGTTCCAGCCTCTGTCCATACATCTTAATTTCTATATCATTTATCTTTCTTCAAGTAAACAATACAGTTTTTGTCTTTCCAACCGATAATTTAAAACCCTGTGAATATGACCATTGTTTGAATTTATAGCTTCTTGCATCCTTTGCTTAACATATTCAACATTCCTTCCTCTCTTCCAAATCGCTCCATCATCTGCAAACAATGATCACCCAATGTCTTCTTGCATATTAGAAAAGATATCATCAATCATTATTGAAAAGAGAATTGGACTTAGTACGCTCCCTTGCGGAGTTCGATTCTCCACCACATTTCTCTCTGACAATACTGTACCAATTGAATACAGGAGCTATCCCAAATAAAAAAGTATTTAACCCAGTTAAACATCCTTCCTGTGATTCCTAAATTATTTAATTTAATCATTACACCTTCCTTCCTTCCATACCATATCATATGCTTTTTCTATAGCAACAAATGCCAATACTATCTCCTTAATAACCTGTGCCTTTCTAATTTCTTTCTAGACAAACTATAGGTTCCATAGTACTCCTTCCTCCTTCCTTTCCCCTCCCCACAATGTGCTATGTGCATTAAAATCTCCACATATAATCACCCTGCGTCCATTAATCTCTCTAATTTCTCTCATTTGACCAATATCCATTTTTTAACAAATATTATAATAATGAACTATTACCAGTTCTACTTCTTTAATCCATGCTGCCATCACTATGTACTTCCTTTTTCTATTTCTCTGAAAGATAGGTCCTCTTTAATAAATGTTATACATCCCCCTTCTATACCTTCTTCCCTACGTCTAATACTTATATCCTGCTATATCTTTAAATCCAAATTTATTCTAAACCATGTCTCTTGAATGCATATGACATCAGGCTTATTTGTTAAATCCTCAATACATTTTTTTAAACTCATGTCCATTCGCCAAAAGGCTCCTAGCATCCCATTGCAAAATAATTGCTATAGTTATTTACCCACTCTAAGTATTATCTTGACTTGCTTGTGCATTCAAATCGTTTCTCACCTCCTCCCAAGTTATCCCACTAACATCAAGATGATGTGCAGAAGCCTTTACTATTACCTGGGTTCTCTCTGTTTTTGACTCGATTTCCATTGTCACGTTTATCACTCCAGCAATGAATGTTACCAACTTTTTTACTTCCACCAACATTTTCTCCTCAACTGATTCTTCTTGCACTTCCATAGCTTGTCTAGTCATTCTGGATCTTCCCTCAATTCCTTCTTTCCTCACTGCTTCATGTGATCTTATTTTGTGTCTTTATTTGCTGAATTTCTCTCTCTCTTCATTACTGCACACCCTCCAAATGCCACACTATGATTCCCCCAACAAATGCAGCACTTAAGCTGTGCACTACGATTACATTCCTCAAATCCAGGATTCTCCCCACATCTTTTCTTTCCTTTACATATTTTGGCCACATGACCAAATCTTTGACAGTTATAACATCTTACGGGTTTTGGAATGTATTCTCTTACATTATAACTCAGGTATCCTAGCGTTACTTTCATTGGAAGTATCTCATCATCAAAAACAATCGCAATGCCCTCACTGTCAGTCTTTGTTCCATCTCTGACTGTTTCCAACCGTCTTACCTCTTTGATCCTTCCCCCTCGTAAATTTGACTTTAGATCCTCCATATTTACATTGATTGGCACACCCCAGATTACTCCTTTACTCCAATCACTTCCAATCCCAATATTGCTCATATTTATCACTTTGTATTTGCCTATCTCCTTGATTTTACTTGCTCTTTCTCTCTGTTCCTCACTTATACACACAATCAGTAGGTTTCAGTTTCTCACCTTAGCCATAAAAATTTCTCCCACTTGGTTTTTAAATATTGTTGTTAGTTTAATCGGATTCATTGATGACAAACCATTGCCTTCCCCAAACCTAAGCATGATATTGTATGATATTGTTTCCTGAGCTATTTCCTCCTGTCTACCACTTGTTTCATTAATAATAATAATAATAATAATAATAATAATAATAATAATAATGAATAATAATTTGTTACATTTATATAGTGCTTTTTCTGAGACCTCAAAGCGCTTTACATAGAAGGGAGGAATCTCCTCAACCACCACCAATGTGCAGCATCCACTTGGATGATGCGACGGCAGCCATATTGCGCCAGAACGCCCACCACACACCAGCTTACTGGTAGAGAGGAGACAGAGCGATGAAGCCAATCAGTATATGGGGGATGATTAGGAGGCCATGATGGACAGCGGCCAAGGGGCAAATTTGGGATTTTTAATGACCACAGAGAGTCAGGACCTCGGTTTAACGTCTCATCCGAAGGACGGAGCTCTTTTGGCAGTATAGTGTCCCCGTCACTATACTGGGGCATTAGGACCCACACAGACCACAGGGTGAGCACCCCCTACTGGCCTCACTAACACCTCTTCCAGCAGTAACCTGGTTTTTCCCAGGAGGTTTCCCATCCAGGTACCAACCAGGCTCAACCCTTTCTTAGCTTCAGTGGGCAACCGGTCTTGGGCTACAGGGTGATATGATCATTAGAGCTCCTAACTTTTTTTTTTTTTGCATTGATTCCCTCAAACTCACCCCCTCTCTTTCCTTTTGATCTCATTGTCTCTTGATTCATCTCCATACTATCATCACTTTCTTCAATCTCACAATCTTCCCACTCAGGCCCATTCACAGTACAGCTGTGCCGCCCTGCTTCTCCAGTTTTTCCCCGGTAAGTCCACATATACGACATCTAACTCCAGCATGCCCTTTCTTCTTTCTGTTGTTTCCATCCAACAAAGCTGAATCCTTTAGACTTTGTATCGCTTGTAAAGTTGTAACCATTCAACCTCTCAATCCCGAGAAGTCGAGTAACTCCAGCCCAGTCCAGACCTTTTGGTCTTGTTGATGCCGCGTCAGTTGTCAACTCTCGCGAGACAAATAAGCAAATGCAGCTTCAAAAACAAACCCCAAATAAGCCCTATATTATTAATTATCATCAATATCATTTATTATCAATTTTTTATGATCAATAAATGAGCCTGCAACATATTAAACTGAAACCACTCAGAGAGTATGAAAAGCAAACCAAAATCATAAAATTGCAACAAAGCGGGAGCTTCCGATCAGCTGTGAGCAGAATAGGTTTGAAGATGGAAAAGGAGAAAAAGTGGCATGAAAAGTGATATGTCTGTAATGGTAAATACATTATACAAATATTTTTTAAATTAAATTAGGCGCCTCCTCCCTGCACCATCCATGTTTCCTCTCCATCTCTTTTGGTGGCATTGTTTGTTAAAATGTACATATAGGTCTATTTACGTCTACTATATGATTACTTGCATTTACAACGTCACATGCCTGCACATTGAGAGCGATTTTGATCAAATTAAGGGGGGAGAGGAGGTGGGATATGGAGGACACATTACATTATAGCATTTGTATTAATGCACTGATTGGCTATTACATTGGAGAAAACCACGACCATAAATTGGAACATATAGAAACAAAGTTGCTTATCATATTTTCCTAACAAGCGTCCAATTAAATAAGCCCAAAACACTCCAACCCGCGACCGATGATTTTAACGTAACTTGCCCAAAAAAAGAAGTCCAAAGTCACATGTTATAAGCAGACTTGCTGGCGCGTGCCTGATAAGTCTCAATGTCCACACTATCCATCCTAAACAGTATGCGAGATTAAAATAAGTGTGTCCCAAAGTATGTTGAAAAGAGTATGTCAAAGGTCTATGGATGGTCTACTATTTCCGGTGGATTTTCGAAGTGTGGATCCATGCACTATAACAGCTTACATTGCCCAAAACCCATTGCGCTTTGGAGGAGGATCCAACTCAGAACTACAAACACGAATAAAGTGTGTTCAGAAAACTACAAAACATGGCCGATGTGCGCTACCGACGATTTAGTAGAGAGGTTTAGATAAAGGGGTTTGAGTGACTAATAATCAACATTTAAGCTGATAAAAAATGTTTATGTAATGTTATCCTTGTTGTATTTCATCTACAACAACAACAACGTTAACTTTTATAAGGATCCGATATTTGGCCATTAACTTTTAAATGATCGTTATGCATGAATATGAGGAGAGTCTCCGCATGAAATACTTTTTAGGGCGTAGTATAAGTAGGCAAATTGAGACGCAGCACATTTGTCGTTTTAGGTTTTAGAAGGTTTCAGACCTCTTTGCGGTCAATATGCACATTTTTGATTTATCTATCTATCCATTTGCACTGTAATCTGAAATGATATAGGCGTAACTTGCAGGTGGGACATGTCCCCACCACTTTTTGCCAGGGTCGATATTGTCCCCACCACTTTTTGAAACATCTTGCGGCACTGATGTAGCCTACCTAATACAAATAAATAAAACATCTCCAGTTAACTAGCAGAGTTAGTTAGTTCGTTTGTAAGAGGCGATCTAGTGCTGAAATGGGTTGTTTTTTTAAATCAAGCTGAGCGCTCGTTGCCGCTGCGATCAGTGGCGCAGATACAGTGTTCTCTTGTGGCTCGCGCACACTCTTCACACGGACATGCGCTTCAGCCTTTGCGGAGACTCTCTATTCGTTCTGGTGAAATCACAAAACGCACACAAACGTGTCCCTGCTTGATACAACCACGATGAGTGCTGATTAGAACCCAGAACATCTGGCACGCTTGGCAAAAGTTCAACCAGACCATTAAAGAACACTATAGGAATTATTGTGGATCTATGGATTTATTCACATGAAAAATCTCGGCACTAACGATATTAGTAGGCTAGATCTCATTCAATAACAAATTAAACCAAATGTAGCCTACTATTGAAAATGATTTCTGGAAAATTGTTATTGTACATATTGTATCTAATTTAGCACTGTATTAGCATTGCTTTGCCCGAGAGCCCACTACTGGCGGAACTCGTGCATAAGGGTTAAATGGAATGCAATATAAGGCCTTGATCCCATGGAATTCAGTGGAGCTGATTTATTATTTAAATCCCTTTTTTAACTTATGAATTTGTTTTATTCATCATTCTATATGTATGTAAGTTGTTGGAGAAAATACAATCCTATAGGTAGCCTACATGAGCTGTTGGATTTATTTTTTATTACAAAATAAACAAAAACAATACACAAATCAATAGTAAACTTTGATTGTGAACATAGGGTAGCTACAAGTATTATGCTATTAAATATCAACATAATTATATTATGCTATTATGCTATTCATTTTAAAAATAATTAATATCTCATACACAACGGTTAAGCGCGATATGACGTCACAATCAAGTTGAATTGTGGGATACAGAGCTGCTTGAAGTGTGCATCAGAGTAGACTCGCTCCCTCGCGAGGGGTCGAGGAGGGTCTGTCCATAAACTTCACGAAGTGGAACTTACTTCTCCCGAGGGGAAGTGCTTAGGGAAGTTCGCGAGTGCGTGTCTAAAAGTGAAGTCGAACGCAGCCCATGTCGGTTCTTTTGAATCACTCACATCGACACACTGACACGACATGAAACGAGATCCGGAAAAAATATATCTTCCGGTCTATACTATCGCTTTATTTCAGTGTGGTTGAGCGTGTATTTGACATGGATGATAAAATTAGATAGTGGAGTACGTTATTTAACATAAAATAATTGTTGAATAATTCTGAACCGATTCTTACAAACGAACCGTTTAAAAGAACCGGATCGCATAAATGAACTGGACTTTTCATTCCATCACTACCACGCACCGCCCTTTCGTGACTCAGACAGTAAACAACAGGGCTGTACCCCCATAGACAGTATATAAACTGGACACAGCGACCCCATAGGTTTCAACGGAGAAAAGTGAAGCAAGTTAGAAGCACTCATTTCCTGATTGCCGAGCGAACTGCGCAGACTCAAACTGAGCTTGACGACGTGAGCAGCCTGTCTGACAGTTGTAAGTCTTCTAGTAGCTGTGCCAAGAGAAATCTGAATCATTCCCTTCCGAAACTTGCAGAGAAAGGAGAGCGTGAGTAGGAGCTGTCCATGAGCTAGGAGCAGGAGCAACTTTATGACTCTCTATGGGCTTCTCCCTTGACTTTATCGGACTTTATGCCTCCACGTCCCCCGATTGACTGCGAGCTTCTCCTCCTGTCTATACGGTAATTTCCAGAGAGTCGCGTGGTTATGACGCAATCGTTAGCCTGTTTTTACAAAAACTGCTTCTACGTGGCCATAACGTAAGATACAAGGTAATGGAGCATTTTATACATTGTCGTGTTTCTTTAGAAATAAATAATGGACAAATGGAGTCTTTAAACGCCTCAGATGTAAAGTTATTCGCTGTCAAAGTGACGCCAAAATGAATGGGAGTCAATGGGATGCTAACAGCAGGTGAAGGCTTGTTAGCCAATGGCGGCCGCCGGGGGTGGTACGGAAATCGAGAACTCGATTACCCCCCTGTGTACCCCCGAGCTCCAAATGACATGGTTGGTTCCCTACGCAGTTTCCATTTCTTGAGCACAGGATATCAGTTGAAGTTTAACAATACAAAATGCATGTACGGACAAGTTTCGGAGCTGACACATGACAATTTATTTTAAAAAACGCTCGAAACTTAAGCAAACACATTTCAACAAGCTCTTTATTCTATCACGGTCGGTATCTATCACTTTATATCACGGTATAGTTTCGTAAAGTGTGTTAGATTCTTTGTGGTAAGCTAATAGCATCCAAATTCAGGAAATAATAGTATGCCTTTCCTATATATATATATATATATATATATATATATATATATATATATATATATATATATAAACTATCAGGCACAAGTTTTCAAAATCCTACTACTGAATATAACATTGGCTCCCTCTTCTGGTCGCACTAAGCAAAACAGAGACAGCCTTCATAAATGCAGAAATGATAAATTCATAAACAACTCCAATAATTGCTAAATCACAATAGCAAACTGCTCAATCTCAGTATTGTGTTTTCTCAGAGATCAGCAAAACATCTGTTTATTGACCATTGCAATTTTTTTTGGAAATGCATTCTTGATCTATTAGTTGTTGTGAGATTAGAGTTTTCGACTATCGTTAATCAACACTCGGTGGTGTGATGCGCGTATGTAGTGCATTTTTGTGTTTAAGATAATGGACGTGCATACAATTATTTATCTGTATCAGTGCATATATATTATAGTGGTTGAACGATAGGACAGGCCTATATTAGTCCAATTATCATGCTATATTATTTTAAGGAGTCTGAAAATGAGTTTCAATAACAAATAAACTTCATAAGATTGTTAGTTTTTGCAGTGTAAAACAAGGTGATTGATGTGGTCAAGAAGAGAAATGTCTTTGAATCTGTTGGCTTTAACAGATTGTTTTTTTCCCCCAGAATGAAGATATCAATGTGAGGCGAGATTGTGTGATGAGCTGTCTGAGCATCTACCTCAATGAAGACCTGGACACATTTGTTAAAGAATATGTGGTATGTATCGGAATAGTGTGCCGGTAATTATTTCCATCTAGATAATATTGGGTGTTCATGAGAATGGAATGGACATGAGGACACATTGACCACCAGTATTTCAACATTGAGTCCATTGGGTTGTTTTGAATTAAAAAATCATGCAAGGTAAATGGTGGTAGAGCTGTCACTCTGAGGGAATTAAATCCGCTTGGTCCAGAGGAATCTGAAGATGAAATTGTCCGGGTTCTGGCACCCACATGCCCCTTCTCCGCCAGAAACAACAATGCTCGCCTAAACAACAAGGTGAGGACACAGGCATTTCCTAGTGCTCATGAACCAGCGATTTTTACTGCATTGATATGATTTTGGAAATGTTTAGTAAGAAATGCCTTGTATCACCAGGATGCATGTTCTGGACTGTCTGCTTACGAACTCAAGCGCCTTGAGAACATCGCACAGAAGGAAGCCTTCTTGTCGTCTCTGAAGATATGGCAAGTATGTGGACATTTTAGTAAAGGACTAATCAGCTGTTTTCCATTTCACTTGCCCTCTCCCTACCTCAGTCTCCACCCTACTCTCCTCTTAGTCTCTTTTTCTCTCCTTCCTGCTCTTTCACTGTTGTCCCCCACTGTACTGTCGTTCTCTCCTTCTCATTTCTTTCTCTTGTATTCACTTGTTATCTTACAGGTGTAACTTCACATATAGATTTTAAAAATATGTAAAGTTTAATTTTGGTGGGTTCTCGTATCTTTTTAACAATGTAGTTTACAAAGATATTGTAATTTCTATCTTCATCCATTAGCACACCTTTTAGTATAATTATGGTTGCTGTCTATACAGAAAAACAAGGAGATAATTTTTCCTCTCTCTCTCTCTCTCTCTCTCTCTCTCTCTCTCTCTCTCTCTCTCTCTCTCTCTCAAAAGGCAGCGGAGGATCTGAGGCAGTCAGTGAAGCCAAAGCCGAATGTCAAAAAGTAAATAAAGTTACAATTACAAGCATGAATTACAAGCAATGAACAAGAATACTTGGATAATTTTCAGATATTATATTGTTGTTGTTACATTAATAGGAAATTGCACAACTGGAGATAAAAATGCATTGTGTTGTTAACATTATCCACAGCCTTGTGACTTTTTTCCAGGCTTTTAGGGGGTGATCAGGTCTTAAGGTCATTATCCTGAACTTGCATCCATTCCATTCTCATGAATGCATATATGTTGTGTGCTTTAATGAAAAGTTGTGTGTGTGTGTAATATTATATTTTAAGTGTGTGTTTATACATTCCAGGACATTGAATCCAGAGAGGCAGAGGAAGAAATGGCAGGAAAGACTATGGGCATCTACAAAGTACAATCAGAGGATCATGGTCAAGGTGATGGACGCTTCACTGATGTCTGTGTTGTGCTGGAAGGTGTGGAGGTTCTCCACAACCTGCAGAGTGTCACTCATGCATTTGTTATGTTATATGGCCTGATCTACGCGTTCAATTTGAGCTACCCTAAAAGCCTGAAGTGTACATTTGAGGTGTACCAGAAAGTCCGGTGGACGTCAGAGATCATCGCCTTTTTTTTTTATAACGTTTTTTTCCGGTTATAAACAAACTACAAACTATTGCCACTGCATCCTCTTCGTCCGCCATGATTGTTTACTCTGAAGTCACATTTGATCTCGAGGTATTTTGCGTGATTTCCCGTCTGATCTGGGAATGCTCGGGAGTCAAATCGGTTCGTGTGTGATGTGTTGATTTTGCCGTGTGGCTGCGCAGTGCGCACCACACACTGTACGACCAAAACTGTTAGACCTGTGATTTTTTATCCCCGTGTGTGGGGTCTCTCAGGTTTGGAAAATCGGCCGACAATTTTAAAATCGCCCCGTGTGAACCAGGCTTAAGATTGTCGGAAGGGGTGAATCGGGGCTAAAATCGGCCTAATTATCCTGCCGTGTGAACCAGGCTTAAGGAAACACAGCCCATAATGAACACAAATTTAATAGATTCACTTTGTCTCTCCATTTATTACAAAAAAATTAAATAAATAACGTGTGTGTGTGTGTGTGTGTGTGTGTGAAATCCCGGGTGTGTGAAGGAACAACGTAACAGACTAAATACATTTGTATTGAGATAAAGAAATAAGGAGGGAGAGAGGTGACGGTGATAGAGAGCTTTTTTATATTTTTTATATTTTTTGAAGCCTGATGATAAGAACACATGTGGACCAGAGTAAGAGATCATTACGAGGCAGAGTATAGGAGGGAACTGAGAGAGAAAAAAAGGAAGATGCCTTTAAACAGACATTAAAACAAACCAAAGGCAACAAGAATCACTTTTGGTTAGAAAAATTGTTTATGGATGATGAAGGGCAGAGACAAGAGTTGACAGACCAATAGAAGCACGAGTTCGTACAAAAATTGATAAAGATCACAAACTTGAACCAGATTGAGTAGAGTGGCCCCTAGTGGATTGGTGTGATGTGATCAAAAAACATAACTCTTGAAGCCCTGAGACCGCACCTGAACAAATATAGCCTTCCAAAAGCCACCCTTTTGGAATCACTGCCCACTGCATTAGAAATAAATATAAACCCAGTATTCATCCCATATTTAAAAAGGAAGGCATGGAATCGCTGGCCTAGGGAGTTAGGAGGGGCAACCATTCTGCGAAACTTATACATGATGGTGGGCTCATGCATAAGGCCAGTACAGTGGGAGAGTGACACAATTTTTGAAGTTAGGCAGGGAGGAGAAATCAGGGCCCGGTTTCCCGATAACGTTGTCTCTTAGCGCGCTACGAAGACTCGTAAGATATAATTTAAATAACGGTATACCATTACTAGGCGTGTTCCCCGAACTATACCTTAGAAAGCTGCTTAAGATATACCTTCTTACGTGTGACGTTACCCGGTGCTGTCCGTGGCGATGGGGCTGAATCTGTTGATATCGATGACTCGAGAATCAATTATTCTCTTGTCCAGGCACTGTTTCACTGTTTTATGCTAGAAAGTGGTGTTCTTTATAAAAGAAGCACTTCAGAAATAGTTGAAATTACATTTATTAGGACTATTGGATATTATAAAAAATAATCCAAACTATAATAGCCTATAATAGCATAGCCTACATATTTTAAAATTGTAACATATATTGCTGCCACAATAACCATTTCAAAATGTTTACGTGCTTTCATCTCTTTCCCATTTTTGTTCGCTGAGGTGGAGCTGCGATGAAATATTGTTCCTGTAAATACTTTCCAGCATTTCAGTAATAAAAGTTTACATCTTATGTACGGTGCTCGGCAGTGATCAAAAAGGATTTAAACAGTGAATTTTGAATCTCTTCTTGTAAACTCAGAGATGTGGATTCAGACGGCAATTAAATTAGCACACGACCTGTTTGTCAAAAAACAGTAGGTACTAATTTGGCCAGGGATTTTTACGCGGGTTGGGTGAGAAAAAACACTGATATTATGGATTCGGACGGCACTAAAATCACAGACTTACCCCTGTAAATGTTTAAAATACTGTACGAGCCCATGAGAAACAATATTAGCGTCCGAATAGAACTTAACTGGCAGTAGCCTATGCTTTCACTGGCCTTTAAAAGCGCTCTTTAATTAAATTAATAATATAATATATAATAATAATATAATTAAAATTCTAACAACAATCAGTGTGATTGACAATTTTATTCTTTGCATGAAAACACTTGAACTAGCCTAAATGAACTGTCTGTGTGTATTAAAACTTCAGAATTATTTTCATATAGACCTGCAACAGTGATAAGGTAAAGCTAAGAGTGGTCCAGACCAACCTTACGAAAGTGTGACTTACAGAAGATATACTTAGCGTACGAACGTGTCGGGAATCGTGCCATAATGTTAAGAGAGAGGTTAAGGAATAGCTTAAGAACTACTTAGCGATAAGAACGTTTTGGGGAACCGGGCCCAGACCAGAACTTGTAGACAATTGGACATTGGAAAGACTGGTGGTGATGGTGGTTTTGAAAAACATTCCTAGACATATTCGTCACCTGTGGGTGGAAATCCATCGAAACAAACAAGAGATAGAAAGGCAGTCTGCGACAGCTGAGAATGGCAATTCTGGACAAACAGGAGGGGCAAGAGAGGGAATAGGGGGAGAAAAATCTTAAACAAAAAAAGGAGAAAAACTTTAATTGATTTATTTGAACCATTAGAATTGGAAAATTGCAATAAAGAGGAATTAAACATTTCAGTCACCATGTGGAAAGGCCATGAAGTGAAGTTGACCCCATCTCTTACTTATCTATATAGGGTAGGAGATATAACTGCACGAGGCCGGTGGTTTGAGAAGAACATAGTCTGGAGTTTTGAACTGATGTGCCTGAATCTCTTTAGAAGCCAGGGAGCAAAATTGATTAAGGGAATTAAGGAAAAAACAGAAAAGTAACATAATAGCAACCCCACCCCCTTATGTACCACGCTATGATTCAACTGGTAAACAACTGTCACTGGTGAACGCAACTTTAACAGTATAAGGCAAGGTGGACTTTGAGGACGAACCAACTGAAGAAGAGAGGCAGGAGGAAGGGAAGGATGAAGACAGAAAAGTGAGTCCTGGCTATAGAGAAATAATAACTACAGACATCTTTGAAGTTCCAGCTCCAATAAAACAGGGCACACTGAGTCATGGGGGAAGTCAAGATAGCAACCTAAGTATGAGACACCTGACCAGGACAAACAGACCCCACCCTGTCCAATCCTTACCACCATGCAAGCAACGCCCAGCAAGAACTTGGAGAGAGACTGGAGAAGTAGGAGGAAGCTGACAGCCAACAAATCGCATCTGAACAAGACGAGATAGAAAGAGACATACTCATAACTAAAGAACAAATCCGAGAAACTGAGTCCATGCGAAAGGCCTTGGAAGAAACCATGCGGAGAGAACGTCGGAGGCTTCAGGACTACCCAAGGAACAGACCCCGCTCGGCCAGCCCTCACAAAGCATACAAGAATGTGTCAGGAACCCTCCTCCTGGAGGAAGTCCACCGCAAACAAACCACACTGGGCAAGAGGAGACAATTTGAGGAGAAGGTCAGTGAGTGGATTATGTCTTTTAACACTTGCATTTTCATTGTTTCAGAGTTGAAAACTTGTGACAGGGTTGAGTTTTTCCACTTAATTTTTGGATAATTTTAATAAAATTAAATATAAAACAGTCATGTTTCAGTAAAGATATACTTACCAAATTCATGACAACTCATAATTTTGTTACAAAAAGAATATTTTTTGTAATGTGTCCACTTAAACACTGACAAGCATCTAATCTCAGAAATGGCAGCAACATCAGCAGCAGAAAGACATGCAGTGTTATGCATGCAGATATGTTGATCCAAAAAGAAGGGCACAATATGAGAAAGAAAATATATAAAGTTGAAGGCAATGCCTCCCTTTAAACCAGTTACAGTCTTCAACCCCGTCACACTATCATCCTCAACCTTGTCACATTAATATTTTTGGAAAAAAAATAGGGAAGGCAATTAAAAATCACCTGCACCTGTTGTTTATCAACCATGGACTACTTAAGCACACACCTCAGTCACACACATCGTCTGTTCTTACAAGCGGATACTAGACTGACACTCGAGACGCTACTTACCTGTTGACAACGTCTCTACGAAAGATTCCTATACCTTCTCCGGCGTTCCACTCTGTCACCATCTCCCTAGTCGTCTCTGTGCATTTCCTTCTGGTCATCAACAACTGAGGTGTGTGTGTAATAAGGACTATTACTTTCAGTTCACATCTCATCATCCCTCATTATGCTGATTCTGTCTGCTATCACCGTGTGGTCATTCTCTTTGCAAATTCAATAAACTGATGTTAACTGTTCTCCTGGTGAGCTCTCCGAGTCTACAGTATGTCGTTACACACAGACACATGATTTTTGAAAAAAATTTGAAAAGTATCATACATGTTACATTTGTAGTTATTAAATTGTTATGAGGGACACATGAGCGGAAGGTAGATGTTTGTTTTATAGCAAGCTTTGTGTAAAATACTCTTTAAACGAATTCCATGTTGTCCGTTACGGGGTTGCGAATAAAAGGTGTTTAAATCTGAAATACTGAAATTAATAAAAGGTTTTAAATGCCTGAAGTGGGAAAATATGATATTTTTTTTTGTAGGTTTAATATGTGCCTAGTGATGTGGGCTATTTAGAAAATGATTTATATGTAGTTTAAAAAACAAACAAATCCAAGTTGAAATATTACCGAATCCCAGGAATAACCCATATTTTCTCCTCTTTCTTTGTCTGGTGTTAGTTGTGTAACTGTTGGTGTACATGTTTACATTTATGCATTTGGCAGACACTTTTATCCAAAGCGACTTACATTGCTTTATCCTATACATTTATACATAGGCATGTGCAATCCCCTGGGATCGAACCCACAACCTTGCGTTGTTAACGCAATGCTCTTACCACTGAGCTACAGGAAAGCTATGTTCTCCAGTGATTATCTGCATCAGTTTGTGAAATAAAGATTACCTTCCTTGGACTCTTGCCTCCTGTGCCTTTGTCTCTACACAGCACTACCTGTGACAGTAATGTCTGTTAATGTATATGTAAATATGACAGCTCATTTGAATAGTTTTTCAAGATATTGCAAATTATCTTGAATGTTTTGTGAGATAATAGCTGTATCATAAAACTGCTCGGAGATGCAAAGGTTGAAGATCCAAATTAAGTTGTTTATGAAAGGGTATTCCAAATACTTAATCCCAAAAAAAACAGGGAGTCTAAGGCTGCTTTCACACTGGGCTCGTTTGCTGTGGTCTGAGCTCTAACGCGCTTGTTCCCGGCGCACCCCGCAGCGTTGGTCTGGTTTCACACTCAACTTGATTCTATTGAACGCTGGCTGATGATAGAAAACAGCACGCGAGTCAATATATTGTGTTTTTTTATTAATTTGGTGCTATTATGCACATCTAAGTGAACAACAGAGGTTTTCTGCTGCTTGCAAACAAAATTTCCATTAATTTTTTTGTCCTGATTCCTCGCGCTATGCGTGAATACACTGCAGGCTCACTCTCACTCGTATCCAAGGTAAATCATCAACACTATCATCCATTACATGCGTTTTATTTAACTAAATACATAATAATCAGCTAAAATGCATGGGCAGGTTTATTTTCTTTCTGAACAAGTGCGCAACCGATTCTGTGTTGCTTTCACATTCACGAGAACCGCGGCACGGTTTAAGTGCAACCGAACTCAGACCACCTCCTCCAGGTAGTCTCGGGTTCGGTTACCCAGTGCGCACCCGGGTCCACATGACAGCGTTCACATTAGCGATTTTTCATGCGAACCGTGCCCCGTTCCAAACTAAACTGCCAGTGTAAAAGCACCCTAAACCAGTGGTGCCAAATCCTGTTCCTGCCGATCAACTGTCCTGCACAGTTCATCTCTAATTTATTGGGAAAATTACAGTATTCTACTGTAAATGACTGTATTTTAAAATACAGTATTGTCCTGTGCTTATAGTAAATAGCTAATTAAATTACAGTAAGGACACTGTAAGATTACAGTAACTGGTGTCTTTCCCGTGGTCTGCCAAGTCTGCCACCTTAAGCCCAAGATATGTCACCTGCTACGGTGAGAAAACATCTTTTCTGGCACATGTGGTGAGTGCCGCAGTAGACACTGAACCAGCGACGGTAACAGTGGTGCGAAAATTTTCTGTGCCAAAGAACACTACAGAGCTGCACAGGTTCCTGGAGCTGGCAGCAAGATACCTGTCGCTGTCCAAAACTTCTCCACAATCGCTAGTCCGCTGCACCAGCTGACGAACCAGAAACCTTTTCTTTGGAATGACGCCTGCGAAGAAGCCTTCACTTGACTGGGGCTCCAGTGCTTACATATCCTGACCCAGGGCGATACCTTTACGGAAGAAGGTTCCGACTACAGACTGAACCACGCTTCCACTACTTGGCTGTTAAGAAACCCAGAGGGTCAGGTGGCCTGATGGCTGGAGGTCCTTCAGGATTACACCTTCAAAATACAGCACTGGACCAAATGACCCGTTGCCAGTGTGAGGTGACACTGCTGTTATTGCCAAAGGCTGAAGGAATGGGAGCAAGCAGCGATAGAGAAGATGGTGCAGCAGGTCGCAGAGGAAGATGGCGACTGGGCACTCCTGAATTGCAGCAGCTACAGGAGACGGCCCTACCCTGATGAGAGTAGCTGGTGGCTGGGCTGGGTCCAGAGTGGATGGAGATAACAGCACGCAGCTTCTGTTGTCTCACACATTTAGATGCTGGATCCTACAGTTGGTCCACGGCACAATGTGAACTGGCCATGGCAAAGACCTTGAAATGGCTAAGGATTCAGTTCCATTGGGCAGGGTGTTGTCAGGATGTGGAGCTCCATGACCATTGCAGCGATGCAGCCTGAAAAGGTCCCATGCAGTGACCACATGCCACTCTGCAGCGGGACCTAGTGGGGGCTCCAATGGAGCAGTTCAACATCTCCCACATCCAACACCTGAGTCAATATTCTAGGTCCCTTTCAATTTGAGAGGCTGGGAACAGCTCTGTTTTAGACAACATGGGCTACTTCACTATGTGGTCACACTATGTGGTACCTGATCAGCCAAGATGCTGATCCAGAAGAAATTCACAGTGACCAGGGATGCAATTTTGGGGAAGTCTGTTGGCTCCTTGGAATAATTAAGGCCTGCACTCCTCCCCTCCCATCCACAAAGCAATGGCCTAGTGGAGCGGTTTTATCTGCACTATGTCCAACCAGCTGGCTATCCTGACTAGTGAACACCAGCGTAACTGGGACCGTCACCTACCTCTTGTCCTGTGGTCCTATTGGACAGTGTTCTAGGGGTCCAAATGCTGCACACTGGCTGTTCTCATATTTGGCTGGGAACTTTGAACGCAGATGGAGTTAGTGTTAGGGCTCCTCTTGAACAAGAGATATCAGGGGTATCCAAGTATGGATTACTTGTGGCGGTTATGAGACAAGTAGTCATTCAAGTAATCAACGACCAACAGGAGACCATGGCAGCCTGCATATAACGTCCATAATGATTACAATGACTTTGTGCCTGGGAAACAAGTTTGGGCTTAGGTCCACAAGAGGAAGGGTCTCTCTCCAAAGCTTTTTAGTCACTGGTGTGGCCCATGGATGGTATTGGTCGAGATTTTTGATGTTGTGTACCGGATTTGGATAGGAGGAGGATGGCGACAGTCAGTAATGCTTCATGTGATCGTCTTACTATAGTTCTTACTTTGCCGTTCATTCTACAGAACCTAAGGGGTTAATTTCTCTTTTTAAAAAAGTGTTAGAGTGGTGAGTTGTCTGTTGTAAGCTTATTCTGTCATCATTCAGAATAAAAGATTTAGTGTGAGAAGTCATTGTTTTGTCATCACTGAGACATTTCAATATTTGAACCATAAATTATGGATCAAATAGGATATAAAACATGAAACATATTTTTGTGAGTGTTTTTTTAAATCTGTTTTTACCAGTGGTTGATGATAAAGAGTATAGGCTAATTGCTCATATATAGGAACTTGAGTGTTTAACTCTGACTGTTTCAGGGGTTGAAGAGTAGCATGCATACAACAATCTCAAACGTGTAAAGTTCAGTTAACTAGAATGCAGCACCCATCTCCACCTGGACTTTTTAGTTTTGTTAAAAGTGAGAATAGTTTGAATAGACAGATCCTATAACTTAAATCAATCTATTTTACACAGAGAACTCTAAACACAGACTGCATAGGAAAATATAAAAAATTTCAACTGCTTAAAAAAAACAGCAGAAGTGCGACTATGGCACACTGGGACAAATATTGTATAGTATTAGCAAGCAAACAATGTTTTGGTCATAACCCACCAGATGTATTGATATAAATTATGGTAAACCATAGAAAAACCACACACACACCAACTGAAAAAAAAAATGCAAATAAAAGCAAAGTTAATGTAAAAATGAATAAAAAGTAATCTGAAGAGGCACTCTAAATATACTTTACACAAACTATATACACCGAACACAAACACCACAAAAGCTCTGGGTAACTGATTCATTCCTGTACAGTTAAACAAAATGTTTTCTCCTTATTTCTTTGGCTATATCACACGATTGATTTATATTAATGTTTTTAAAATACACAGTAACACAAATGCTCAAGTAATTCAGGAGAATGGACAGTAAGAACATCCAAGTAAACTCCAAAATATTCACATCAAACTTTCTTCCATAAGAGACTTGACATGTAGCCAAATATGGTGTCCAATACACTCTCTCTCACACACACACACACACACACACACACACACACACACACACACACACACACACACACACACACACACACACACACACACACTGTGAACACACCGTCTATACAAATGGTGTAATATAGCAGCTCATTTGCACACCATCTATACAAAAGTAAATCACCTACCAGACTGCCACTGGTATCTGTTCAACCCTAAATGCCAGATCACATCGCAAAAACTACATACTAAAACAAAACAAGATTGAATCATACAGCTTCTCAGGAGAAGACACAATCAAGCTGGCTATTCTCAAAACAACCACTTCATGTACACTGAACATGCTCTCTCTCAAACATAAAGACATACCGTTTACATTCCATCTCAGTCAGGAGATATTTGTCTTTTTTGCACGGTGCTTCTGTGGTTCAACAACAATATAATTGTTCAATTTTTTCAATTTTTAAACTTATTTTAATATTTTACATTGCAAATTTTCTATTTTAAAGGGGACCTATTATGCAAAATTCACTTTTGCATGGTGTTTGAACATAAATGTGTGTCAGCAGTGTGTGTACACAACCACCCTAAAAAAATCCATGGTAAAAAATCCACCCACTCTTATTTTTAATCCCCATAAATCATCATAAATCCATTGCAATGGACATCAGGTCTTGATAGATTTCAGCAAGAACCTCATAACTTAGTTGTGTGCCAGGTTGTGAAATTTGTGCAAGCAGTTCAAAATTAAAATACAGAGTTAAAGTTTTATGAATATTAATGTTTAATCATTATTACATGAAGTCACGTGAAGGCCAAGCATGGTAACCTATACTTGGAATTTGTCCTCTGCATTTAACCCATCCAAGTTAGTGCACACACATTAGGAGCAGTGAGTAGTGAACACACATGAGTGATTGCGGGTTATGTGCCTTGCTCAAGAGCAACTCAGTCATTTCCTGCCAGTATTGAAAATCGAACACACAATCTTTGGGCAACAATCTTCAATCTGAGCAACACACATACTCACACACTGTTGCCTTGATGCTATATGCACACAATGCACGCAATCATACCAGCATGTACACATAACACCAACAAACACACACACACACACACACACACACACACACACACACACACACACACACACACACACACACACACACACACACACACACACACACACAAACTGTGGGTTTTCTGTCGTGTCCAGTTAAATACGGTTCCCTTTCTGGGAAAAACTGGCAGTTCCTGAAATTATAGACAAAATAGCATAGGCATATGACCTTTTTGGGGGGGGGGGGGGCTTTTCACACTGCTTTTAACCCCGGGTTATTGTTGTTCTAAACACTGCTTTTAACCCCTGGTAAAGAAATGTTTCACACATGTAATTTACAAGCAAGTGTTAGCATCACCTTTTACCCAGGGTTATTAAACCTTGCTCAGTTTCACTGGTCTGGATATGTTGTACATGTGGCAGATTCACGCCTGCCAAAGGAGGTTTTCTTTGGCCAGCTCAAACGTTGCAAGGACGGCCTATTGAAATCTGAAACTATGCAACGTGGACTCAAAGGAAGGTCGCAGATAGGAAAATCATTATGAACACAGTACACTCCTTTGAGTCCAGCCAGAGAACCATTGCAGTAGAGAAATGAAGACGCTGAAAGCACAATACCTTAAAAATAACAACATCTAGCCAGTTTATGTGCGATACCTGTGGCCGGCTACATCGTAGGACGCACCAACAACAAATGTGATGAGATCGTGTCGACAGCTCAGAGCATCGACAGAGTGGACTGGAGTTAACTAATTTAATGGTTTTACACATGATAAAATTGTTATGACAATAAACTGTATTTTTTTGCCAAAGAGAATTAGTAAATGTACATGATAATACTCAAAATTGCTAATTTAGAGCAAATATGTAACCATATATTTGAATGTTGAGTTGAAAACATGATTGGGGAAAAATCTAGCCTCTCTTTGTTTTCCACAACTGAAGAAAATTACAGAAAATAAGCGGTACATTACCATTTAAGGAAAAAGTCTATGCTTGCTACATACTAATGTATTTGTACTACAGCAGTAGAAAAACAATAAAATCTAGCCATTTTAGAGTCATATTAGCCCTAGTCAAGCAAGGAATGTTAAAAAGAGTTTTTTTTTTTTTTTTACCAGTATCTAGTAAAGGAAAAAATGCTTGGAGAGTCTGCTGGAATAGCATGACTAGCTTGTTTGAACTTGTAGGGTATAACTGGGCTTTAGGCACATCTTAAGGAAAACATGCTTTTCGTTAGTCAGGGAGGGAGGTATGAATTTTGTCATTATTTTTATTTTATTTTACCTAATTATTTTCCAAATAACCAAAATAAAGCTTTTATCTGCAGTGGTTTATCTATTTTTATTCTGTGTCTTCTTGTTGCATTAATATTTGTTATTTCTTTCCCTAACCATAGACTGGGGTAGGAATGTAACACATTTGTATTATAAATACATTCACTCATAAAACTAACATGCAACTCAGAAGGGGCGCCAACACAATGTAATCACAACCACACACTTGTCACAAATGCCACCATAAAATGCCCACAACACCACAAAATTACATATATCCTATACCATTAAAAACACATGATTCTGGCCACATAATATACAACATCAATGTTAAAAGCAACATGATTAATGTGACACTCAAAAGAGAGGAAAGGAGATATGTGATAAAAAAATGATATAACCATAAATGCAATGAACTATTCAAAAACAATTAAGATAATTACTTACCGAACGGTGACTGTAATCTGTTGTTTAAATGACAGATCATGTGCAAAAACCCCCGTAACTCATACTCCCACAAGAATCACTTCCTTGACAATCACAAATGCTCAATTCCAGTACAAATGGTCCCTCCCACACTATGGGAAAGGTCTGTTTACATGCCATATCAGTCCAGTGGTTATATAAGTGACATATAAAGATTAAATTCTGTCAAGTCAGGCCTGGGTCAAATTTCACACCACAATCAGAAAGAAAGGCACATTAAGTTAATTTGTCATTAACTACATCTCAATCTAGATGCTCACTAATGAATTAGTTCATCTTTTCCCACAAACTTTCCTCTGTTGTTCTGCTCGTGCTGTTTCAGATCCTTTTCATGCGTTCCCACATAGGAAGAATAAAAACACAAGCAATGCTCCACATCTCCTTCTACTTCCTCAAAGTTTATTGGTCAGCTCAGTTTAAATAATCTGCTTGTTATGCATATTTATTTATCATAGAAAAAACTTGTACTTCTGTTTACCCAAAGTCTAATTCCAATACATTGCATAATACATGGTCCACACAATAAAACCAACAGAATGATAGTTGAAATCAAGTTTTTCACTCACCAGCCAAAATTTTTAAGTTACCGGTAGTGACGGCAAAATGAGGCTTCCTGAACCACTGAGACCTTGCAGCCCATTGCTTCAGCCAAAGGTTCATTACTCGAAGGTTCATTACTCGAAGCTTCATTCAGCATTGCTCAATAGTGACACCTAGCTACTGTGCAAAGAAATAGCAGACAAATGAATTAATTCTGAACCAGTGTGTGTCCCCCCTCCCCCGGTCTGTTTTTTTTATTTATTTATTTATTTATTTATTTATTTATTTATTTATTTATTTTCTTCTCACTGTTAATGTCTGTAACCTTTCATTTGCAATAATAAAAAGACCTGAGCAGACATTTGTCCGTTGCTTGGGTATAATATAAAATATGTAGGCTATCTTTCTCTGTCTGAATTTACTTGTACAGAGACAACAGTCACACACACAGTTAATTAATTATTCATAAATTGTTTGGATAGTGACAGTATGAACAGCAAAAGTGACACTGTGTTGAGTGCAGTGCTTATGGTGGAGGGAGTATTATAATACTTATTATTTATTATAATAAAGTAAACTGCAACAGAATAGTCTGCGGTGGTAAAAATTGTTTCTGGGGGTTTTTGTGCTGTGAACTGTTACTAGTTTTAGTGCAGTGTTGTGCTTATTGGACTGGGGTTTATAGAGGAGCAAACTGCAACACTGCAGTTTGGGGTGGGTGAAGGAAGGATTACAATAGATTTTTATTGAGAAACAGAATTATTTCAAGTGTGTTGGGGTTTAGACGATTCCTCTTCTCGGACAAAATCTCTCCAGCCTTGGAAAAGATCCTTTCACAAGGAACAGAGGATGCAGGGGAACATAAAAATGCCAGTGCCAGCTGGTATAAATGAGGACACTGGTGTTTCTGTGGAGCCCAGACAGGGGAGGATCTCCTCTTTCTTGCTGGTCCATTACCAGGAAAAAGGAAGAGGTCACAAAAAGCAAACAAATCCAAAAGGGCAATCCAGTCCAGATCCAAAAATCCAAAGCAATCCAAATAATCTTATCTAATTAATATAACAAGACTACAATATAGCTACTATAATTAATGATAACAATATACTATAACTATTCTAACCTGATAATGTAATAATATACAGCCCTAAAACATATATGACAATAACGACAATGACAATGATAGTTATCTAACTCTCTGACACTACTACAACTGCTTCTACTACTCCTGACAACACCCACAAGATGGCGCGAGTTTCGAACCGCCTTTTTCCAAAAGCGACACTCAGACCGAACCGATGACGTATCCACACAAACCGAGGCCTCGTTTGTCATTAGTCACGTGATTTTCACGTTAACACAAGCCTCGAATCGCAGCTTCATCTGGCACGCCCATTTTTTCTCGACACAAGCTCCGACGCCTCGCTTCAAATGTCACATCACTAGTTACCGGCCATTCAGAACTTCTACTAGCCGAAAACAAAATTGTCATTAATAAATCAGATTATCAAAGTCACATCTTAGATATAAATATATGTATTATTAAATCTGATTCTGAATCATTGAATTGCCTTCAGCCTTATGACAGCCATTCACTGTTCATGCATACCATTTCTGTAACGATGAGGCAAGGACGAAGCGGAGAGAGAATCCACATACAAGCACTACTTTAATGAAACATTACAACAGAACATGGAACTCAGGACAGGAACAAGGAAAAGTTAACAGCAAACAGCTACAACGACCAAACAAACAACAACTGAAGCACAGAGGTTTAAATACACACGCAAACAAGCTAAACAAGATAACAAGGGGGTGGGGCTAATTAGAAACACCTGGAGAGACTAATAAACAAGAACAACTACAAACGACTACAAAACATTGCACAGAACAGGAAATAACAAAAGTCCACACAAGACAAGGGGAACACAAGACAGGATTCATGACAACTACCATTAAAATAAAATAAAATAATATTCTCTGTGATTTCTCTTGTAATTTTAACAGCCTTTATTTTGTTGTCAACTCCAAATATAGCTCACTCCAAAATTAATGTTTAAATTTAAACATGTTGATTAGTGGACAGGCTGTCAATCCATGCCTTTCGCATCAGTATTGACAGCAAATATTTCTTTAACGAAAGCCACGAGTTTATCTGCGCATAGCAATAAAGATGCTATAGTGTGCTTTTTGCGCTAAAGTCTTGGACACACAGCCTACGACGTAGCTACGGCGTAAGTTCAACGCAGAAGTATAAATAGGCCTTTAATTGTCTCCTGGGACTCCAACGGAGTGTTAACACACCGGTCGCGTCACTTTGTAGGCTACTTCAAGTTTAAGGTGGCAGTCCAAAATCTAATCACCATACAGGCAAAAGTTCAATTCAAGAATTAAAAAAGTGGCATCAATGAGTGAATTAAGGTATTTGGGGGGAACAAAAACGGCGCAAACAGAAAGGCGATCTAGGCTATATTATTATGAAGCAAAATACTTTTTTCAAGCCACAAAAACCAAATTGTAAATTCACAATACACAATCTTTCAGCCAAGGATGAAGTCAGTATGTACATATATTTGTCCCAAATCTTTATATTTTAAATGGAAAATGTGAGTGACGCTGTGGTGCAGCATTGTTTTGAACAGCTGGAGTCGGAGTTGTTCGAATTTTGAAGATATGGTTCTGCACATCGCTTCTCTCAGTGAGCGACCCTTTTCACCCTTTGTTTTGCTAATGTTTGAAGCTTCTTTTAGGGGAAGGGCTCTGATAGTGGTGCTGTGCAAAGTGATAATTTATGAATCATAACCCGCCAAATTGGCTAGTGTGTTGATATGCGTTACCCGCCATGGTCGATTTTCACGATGTTATTGCTAGCCTTGCAAATAGATGTAGTGCAAGTAAATTGCGTGTGATGTCTATGGTTGCCATGACAACCTAACGCTCAAAACTGAGGTATTGTCATTATAAGGTCCAGGATTTGGTAAAACATTCCCAGATATCAACAACATAACAATTATAAAACTCCATCGTCTTACTGTTTTACTTTCATTGCTAATAGATGGAGTCAAACATGTAGAATGGTTGACAATGCTGATTTCTTTTCCTGCATGAGCAGACTTTATAGAGTCCTCATACACAAAATTTGAAAATAACAACTTCAGTTGACAGTCCCTAAAAACATGAATGTTTGTGTATACTCCAACATCTGTCCAATTTATCCCTTTTAAAACTGTAGAGGTATCATGATACGAGTCATACCTGTAGCTGAAGTTCTCTACGAGAGGTCTCTCGTACTGCGTAAGTATCTTACGCTAGGGGAAAACTCTTTTCCGCAAGATATTGAAGCCAAAAATTATCCTTAATTTTGAATTAATGTAAAACACGTTGCAGCAGCATGCAGACATAGGCGAGACAGCTCGCGCGCCCATTGGCTGCCCTGCGGCAACTGCAGCAGCCTATCGAGAGAGGCCCTCGTGACGTCAGATCCAATGAGGGCGCTTCGCGCCCACTGCGTCCCGCCGAAACGGGCGTGGCTTGGGCCTATAAAATACGGCTCGACAGGCTGATAGAATCTGATTTCTAGAAGCTCACGCATCGCTGGATCCCGAGAGGAAGAAGCCGCGTCGCCTGAGAAAGCCTTCTGCGGTACGAGCCTTCGAATCTGAAGCCGCTGGCACACAACTCGCTGCCTTCAGTCGCCGTTCCTGCTACGCTATCCGGCGTGTATATCCTTTTTCTCTGCTAAGTGTGTGTTCACCGCTGCGACTCACACTCTCTGCTAAAAGAGCCGAGCGTCTTTGTAAAGATGTCTCGTACCTTCTGTGTCTCGTGTCGAGCTCCACTCAGCGATGGGGACCGCCATGTTATCTGAGTTTCCTGCCTGGGTGAGGATCACGCAGCTCTCGTGCTCGCTGACGGCGGCTGCCCTCATTGCGAGCTAATGCCCATGGTGACTCTGAGGACTCGCCTGGCATCTTTCACCGAGACTGCACCTCCGCCCGCCCGCCCCCTTCTCAGCCAGAGTGCGTACCTCAGTCTCAGCTGCACTCTCCGTGGTGGACGGTGCTAAAGACAAGGGGTACCTTTCTCTTCCCCCCGTGGAAGAAGCTGTAGCGGCCCATCTTTGCCCGCCCTCTGCTGGACGGCGTACTAAGACGGCGCTACCATCTAAAGCTTGCCGCACAACGTCACCACCGCTGGACAAGCTGTTTCCGCGCTGCATTCTATGGCCATCCTGCAAATCTTCCAGGCCAACCTTCTCCGTAAACTGGACGAGGAAGGACCGGAAGCTGTCAGCGTGCCGGACCTGAGGAGCGCGACGGACCTAGCTCTTCGCGCCACTAAGTCCGCTGCACAGGCCATAGGGCAGATCATGGCCTCTCTCACCGTGGCGGAGAGACACTTATGGCTCACGCTCTCTGAGATGTCGGACTCGGAGCGCGCCGCGTTCCTTGGCGCCCCCATCTCTTCTGCCTGCCTCTTTGGATCATCCATCAAAGATTTCGTGGATAGATTCGCTGAGGTGCAGAAAACTTCACAGGCCATGAAACACTTTCTGCCTAAGCGCTCCAGTTCCGCAGCAGGTCGCCTTAGACAGCCGTTTGCTCGAAACTCTCAGCCACAGCCTCCGCCTCCGCCTCCGCCCACCGCCGCTGCTTCACAGCGCCGACAGTCCCGGAACCCGAGACCGCGCTCTTGCTCTACTAGCCGCCGCCCCCCACCGCGTGGGCCCCGGCCTAAGATCGAGATAAAACCTGAGGCCTCAAAGTCTTCCTAGCCCGCCTAGGAAAACAACGGTGTTCAAGTCCCGCTGCGGCCAGACTTCCACCAAAACTTCTCGTTCGTCCAGTTCCAGAAAATGTGACTGTTCCAGTGTATTTAGCAGAAAACAAGCCGGTACCACAGCCCGTTTGCCTGCTCACAAACGTCGTTTTTACGGCGACCCAGATAAATCCCATAAAGAGTGTTTTCTGGTGTTCCGGCCATAGCCGATGGTGTTATGAGTGTAGTAAAAATGCCCACAGCCCTGTGTTCATTCCTACACACAAGCACAGCCCACACACAT
Organism: Leuciscus idus; assembly: GCA_021554675.1. Lineage (NCBI taxonomy): Eukaryota > Metazoa > Chordata > Actinopteri > Cypriniformes > Leuciscidae > Leuciscus > Leuciscus idus. The sequence continues at coordinate 39,201,710 of CM038625.1, forward strand.
AAAATCGGCTCACGTCGATTGTGCATTAAATGTAGTGAATGTGCCCACGACCCAGTGCCCACTGACACCACACACTGCATGTCTTACGGTTTCTGTAAAAACGAAACCAACACACATACAGTCAGCTCAAGCCGACGGTGTTTTCAGTGCAGTAAATGTGCCCGCTGTCCCGCGCCCACATTCACTCACAGACATGTCAAACCCTACAGGGTTCCCCCCGCTCGCTCTTTCTCAGCAACCTGCCATAAGAGAGTCGAGCGCGGGCAGGCTGCCCGCTGTGATCAGCACGCCCCCCGCCTCGAACGCTGCAAGCAAGGCGTCTGTGTTACAGCACACCGAAGCTCTCCGGTCGCCACCATGTCGCAACCAGAGCTCAGTTTTCATTCAACCCCTAGCTATTCATGCAAATGCGTGGGCAAAGCTTCCCGGGGTATCAGAATGGGTGCTGAACATTATAAAAAGAGGCTATTCGCTACAGTTCGCTCGACGCCCCTGTCATTACGCGGAGCGAATCGAAACTACGGTGAAAAGCGAAGTAGCTCATCTACTTCCAGCCGAAATAGCGAAGCTATTGAGCAAAGGGGCCATAGAGCCTTTATCTCAAGCTCAGAGCGAAGGGGGCCTGTACAGCAGATATTTTCTGGTACCGAAAAAGGACGGGGGTCTCAGACCCATCCTAGATCTAAGACAACTGAACAAAGTGCTTTCGACACGCCGGTTCAGAATGCTCACAACCAGGAAAATCCTCTTGCAAATTCGCCCAGGGAACTGGTTTATGTCAATAGATCTGAAGGACGCGTATTTCCCAATTACAAATAGCGTCACGTCACAGGCAATTTTTGAGATTCGCCTTCGAGGGCCAGGCATATCAATACACAGTCTTGCCGTTTGGCCTGTCCCAAGCACCCCGTACATTCACGATGTGCATGGACACAGCTCTCGCACCCCTGAAACTTCAGGGCATGCGAGTTCTGAACTACTTGGACGATTGGCTGGTTCTAGCTCGATCACACTCAGAGCTCATAGAACACAGGACCGTATTGCTCGATCATCTCGAGAATCTTGGTCTCAAAGTCAATTGGAAGAAGAGTTCACTGTCTCCCAGTCAGAGAAGATCTTTTCTGGGCACAGAACTGGACCCGCTGTCCATGACAGCGCACCTATCGCCACAGCGCAGTCTGAATATTCAGCGTATGGCGAAATCCTTCTGCTGCGGCACTATAGTCCCGCTCAGAAAGTTTCAGAAGATGATGGGTCTCATGGCCTCAGCATCTTCAGTACTCCAGTTGGGTCTTCTTCACATGCGCCCTCTGCAGTTCTGGCTAAAAACGCGAGTGCCGCGTCGAGCGTGGTCCTCTGGTCTGTTTCGCCTCAAGGTCGATCAGAAATGCGTCTCAGCTCTGAAACCTTGGAGAGCGACCGATTGGTACCGGTCAGGTGTAGACCTGGGGACTTCCTCGAGTGTGAAGGTGGTGTCTACGGATGCCTCCACCTCGGGATGGGGAGCGCTGCTCGAGGGCAGACCGTTCTTCGGCAGTGGTCAGAACGGGAAAAGCTCCTGCACATAAACTGCCTGGAAATGTTGGCAGTCGACAACGCGCTGAGGCGCTTTTGTCCCCAGATAAAAGGACACCACGTCTTGGTCCGCTCGGACAACATGTCAGTGGTGGCCTATATAAATCGCCAAGGAGGTGTCAGATCCCGAAACCTTTACAGGCTGACGGAGCGCCTCTTGGTCTGGGCTCAGCACAATCTGCGCTCGCTGAGAGCAGCGCACGTGCCAGGTCTCCTGAACGTCGGGCCAGACAGACTGTCCAGAAACAATGTCCCGACAGGAGAATGGTCTTTACATCCGCAGACAGTCCAACTGCTGTGGAAGACATTCGGCAGAGCGAAGGTAGACCTGTTTGCGTCTCAAGAAAACGCTCACTGTCCGGAGTTTTTCTCCAAGAGCAGGGGTGTGCTGGCCCACGTCTGGCCCCGCTGCCCGCTCTATGCTTTTCCCCCATCCCGCTCCTGCCTGAGGTATTAGAGCGAATCAGGGAAAACGGATGCCCAGTGCTACTTGTGGCTTCATTCTGGAAGAACCAGGCTTGGTTCCCAGTTCTGATGCAGCTGACAAGCACTGCCCCGTGGCCAATACCGCTGAGGAGGGATCTCCTCTCTCAGGCCAAGGGCTCGATCTGGCATCCTCGCCCAGAGCTTTGGTCCCTACATGCATGGGCCATCAAAGGGTACCCGCTGACCTCCCGGTGGGAGTGTTAAACACGATCACGCAGGCTAGGGCCCCATCTACCAGAAGGCTCTATTCCTCAAAATGGTCTGTGTTCTCTAGCTGGTGCACAGCTCGTGGCATATCACCCCCAGCCTGTGGGGTGACGGAGGTCCTTTCCTTCCTGCAAGAGCTACTGGATAAGGGTAGAACCCCATCCACGCTCAAGGTTTACGTGGCGGCCATAGCAGCGTTTACTAAACCTACGTTTGGCCAGTCACTTGGAAGGAACGATCTGGTCATCCGCTTCCTTAGGGGAGCTAAGAGGTTGAATCCTCCCAGACCTCCCTCAGTCCCCATGTGGGACCTTTCTACGGTTCTGGAAGCCATGAAAGGTGCTCCATTCGAGCCAATTCAGTTGATAGACATCAAGCACTTGTCTTTCAAGACACTGTTTCTTCTGGCTCTCGCTTCGGTGAAGCGAATAGGGGACTTACAAGCGCTCTCAGTAAGCGCGCCGTGCATGGAGTTTGGGCCAAATGACTCGAAAGTCATACTCAAGCCAAGGCACGGATACGTCCCTAAATCCCTCAGCACACCGTTTAGGGCGCAGGTGATTTCCCTGTCGGCCCTGCCGGTCTCTGACGAGGAAGGAGACGCGGGCTTTCTTTGCCCAGTCAGGGCTTTAAGAGCTTATGTGTCTCGCTCAGCTGACTTCAGGCAGACGGAGCAGCTCTTTGTTTCGTTCAGCGGACGTCTTAAGGGACTGGCTGCGTCGAAACAAAGTCTATCCAGATGGATAGTTGACGCTATAGCGCTGGCTTACACGTCTAAGGGCCTGCAGTGCCCGTTAGGTGTCAGAGCGCACTCCACAAGAGGCATGGCCTCGTCGTGGGCTTGGTCTAGTGGGATTGCTCTACAAGATATCTGTATGGCGGCAGGCTGGGCCTCCCCGTCTACATTTATAAAGTTTTATAACCTAGAGGTTCCCGCATTACAGGCTAAGCTGCTTTCGGTCTAATAAATCAGCTTTCTGCCCCGAGTTTCGGCTCAGAATGCGAAAACTGCTTGAGCGCCGCTCGCTGACCGATTGAATTACTCTATGAGCAATATGTAAGACTCATAAATCTTCATCAGTTCAGGCCGGTTTTCGCCCTGACTGTGTGGAACACTTTCTTATAAATATGCTCCTTATAGGACGCTTGTTATTACGGGAATGATGCTGTTCCAGCCCCTCTTTCCTGGACTCCCTGTGAGTCCCTGGTGATTATGCACTATATGAGCCCCGGGCACCTGCCCTTGGGACTTTGGTGTTGGATCCCAGCATGCACGGCGTTTTACATTGTGTTCCCCTAGCGCAAGATACTTATGCAGTACGAGAGACCTCTCGTAACAGAACGTACTCGGTTACTAACGTAACCTCGGTTCTCTCTAGAAGAGGGAACGGGTACTGCGTATCTTGCCGTACCTGCAACACGTTCTGGTTCGCTTCAGCGATGAAAAACCAGATTCTATCAGCCTGTCGAGCCGTATTTATAGGCCCAAGCCACGCCCGTTTCGGCGGGAAGTGACGCAGTGGGTGCGGATCTGACGTCACGAGGGCCTCTCTCGATAGGCTGCTGCAGTTGCCGCAGGGCAGGCAATGGGTGCGCGAGCTGTCTTGCCTATGTCTGCATGCTGCTGGAACGCGTTTTACATTAATTCAAAATTAAGGATAATTTTTGGCTTCAATATCTCGCGGAAAAGAGTTTTCCCCTAGCGTAAGATACTTACGCAGTACTCGTTCCCTCTTCTAGAGAGAACCGAGGTTACGTTAGTAACCGAGTACGTTTTCCAGGTTGGATATCAAAACGAGTAAAGCCATCAGAGCCACTCGATCAGAAGTTATATACAGCATTGTAAAGCTACAGTCCACATGCAGCCACAAAAGTCAAAGTAAAATCGTTAATCCTCATGAGAAAAGAGGAAGAAAAAATTTAGAGAATTCAATTCTGTAAAAATCTACCAGAACTAGAACTGTTAGTTGAAGGGGCACATGGACGCACTCCAAGAGATGCATGCAGAAATCCACCGCGCACGTCCGACTCGATGAAATCAACAGGCTGGGTCCCAGCGGCTGGTGATAATCGACAACACAATCCACGGAAAATTCCCACAAAGTCCACCGAAGCACCACAACGCCAACAGAACACTGAACTCTCAGTCCCAGTCCAGAGTCACATCCGAAAAACAGCAATACAACTCGGATCAAGAGTAGAACTGCCAACCCGTGCAGACATGCCAGGTTCAAAGGCGCTGATCCGTTATAGAAATGCAGTATCTCCGTCAGGCCGTGGGCAGACTCAGGTAAAGTTGGAGAGCTTTGAGTTTAATTGCGTGGTGGATACAAGTGTTTAAAAAATAAATAAAAATTCATATCATAAAATAGACCTAAGGTGTGCTGAACATCTCTGCAAATTCACCACGACCGAAGTGAGACTCAAAAATGCACAGGACGCCAAAATTAATTTAAACCAATAAAAGACAAAAACAACAAGACGTATCAGGCTGCCATTTTGGATTGACGGAATACCACTGATATACAACTGTGCAAAAAAACCTTCGAATGTTTAAAATGTACAAGTTAATCCTTGAATGTGAATGTGCAAATCGTCATTCACGTGTGAATCACCTTGGATTTGTGTGTGTGTGTGTGTATTTTTGAGACTTCCCTACACGGATCAGTCGTACTCTTTAGCCAATCAGATTTAAGCTTATCAATCAACCAATCATCATCAAGTGAGGGCGTGCCTACCTTCATGTTACCTCATCAGCTTTCGACCACAGTTCATGGCTAAGCAGATGTATGTGCAGTTGATCAGTTAATTTCTGTGTGTTTACTGAAGTTAAAGAAGTTGGAGATCAGTTGAAGCAATAGTTTATTAAAGCTGCAGTCGGCAAGTCTGGCAGATTGGGTCGATTAGCCAAAATTTTGAATGTTTACAACTCTCATTCCCCTCCCCACTACCAGCGAGCACCCTCCCATCGAGGTCGTGCTCGTCAGTGCGTCACTGTGCGTGTACCTGATTTTCTGTGAACGCGTCCGTCTCTTCAGCATCTATCAACACCATGGACTCGGAGGTAGGCTGCCCTGGCTAATCTATCCATAGATAGCAATAACCGAGGAATTGGAAGCTTGTTAGTAGATTTTCTCTCCGCCATCACGCTTCATGCAATCTCCAGGCGAACTTCAGGCGTGGCGTGTGCATGTGATATTAACGTGCGCGAGTGAGGGGGGATCTGTGATTGACAGTCAGATCTCACACCCCCCTGCGCTGATTGGACCCGATGATCCGGGAGCGGTGGATTTTTGCAAAACAAATAACACGCTCCAGGTGGAGTTAGAAGCTCTGGTTTTTTTCTAAAACCATCTTATTTATGTTGTTCTGTCGGATTATAGTGTCAATTTCACTGAATATGATCAAAAAAATGTTGCCAACGGCAGCTTTAACTGCTGTTTAGTCCACGTGTGAACATAAATGTTTATTTTTAGTATTGATGGATTTTCATGTCTTGTCCACCACACATTCACTGATGAAGATGATAATGTGTAATGACGTGCATATATAGGAGACATCATTCTGTTTTGACATCTGTTTTGTTTTAAGCTGCATATATTATGTATTATATATATTATGTATTGAAAATTTTTCAAAACAGTCATGGTGCAAGCCATCCATTTTGACAGTTGTTTCAACAAGAGGTTAAAAGTGATGCATTGTTACTGTATTCATCTGTATCCTGCTGACTATATGTACACGCTCTAGGAATAAAACCCTGCTATGCATGCATTATTAAATATTCGTGTTTTATGCCAGAATTAAAAGATTCAAATACATAGTTACATTTGATGTTTTATTAATCTGAAAGTTTCTGAATCCCTTGGGAAAAAATATATATCAAATTACTTGATCATGATTACATTTAATGTTTCTGTTCCTGTTCACACTCATGTATGAATTGTGTTTTTTTGCGTAAATTATTATTGATACTGATCTGGCTCCATAGTTTGGGGTCAGTTCGGCGGTTTTCAAACATCTACAATTTAAAGTCTGATTAGTTAAAAAACAAAACTAAGGTGTGCATGTAGAGTCCATAAAAACAGTCATCATGACATTACTAAACACACACGCCCATGCAGAGTCAGCTGGCGTTGGTGTTGACGTCGCAGACGAGCATGCACTTTTAGCCAATCAGCGATCAGCAGGCAGATGCGATTTAGCACAATAACTTGTAGCTGTATATTCAAGAGATCACTAATGCCAAAGTGGCATAAATATACAGTAAGTTGCATAGTAAGGAGTGAGAAAATGAGCAACTCTAAAAACGTGGATTACACATGTGGTGGGAGATGACTTGGTGAATATAACTCTGAGAGGAGAGTACAGTTGAAGACTTAAATTGAAATCGAATATGGGACGACTCCTGCCCATGGTCATGTGCTCACTGGCCTAGCCAGACATCTGCAACTTTTACACCGTCCAGACTGCACTCTACTCGACCCTGACAGCTGCTGAGAAAGGCTTGAATCAACGATGAATCAGTTTTGACTGCTAAATTCTGCGTTATGTTCTGCAATGTGTAGCCTACATCCGAGGGTTAATGGAGCCTTCACGTGCTATGGAAAAGATGATATTTTCCACTTGTTAACTGGTATTTACCAGTGTGTTGTGTTCAAGTGCTTTTGTTGTCATAATGTAGGGAGGCTCCTATTGACTGCTAGCTATAGCATCTGCTCTGGGTAGGTAACACCAAACCATAACGGTATTTTTAAAACTGACACTGAGTGTTAACGCATTATATTACAATTGTTAATGACACAACACTGTATAGGCTACAAAAACTATCCGCTAACAGTAGCAAAAAAACGTTTAGTTGTGTACAATGCTTACCATTCACGACTCTTGCGTTGCTCTCCGCCATTTTGAAAAGGTCAAAGGTTATCTCATCTCGTGCATCAAAATATTCTACAAGCTGCCCAGTGGAAAATACCACATGAAGGGGTGTTCATGTGCATTTTCCACGTCGGCTTTTGGTATTTACCATAATTACGTGAAGGCTCCATAAAGCCATCGGTTAATTTCTTGATTGCCGTTTTGACAGTGTCCACCTGGCCATTTTAGTCATTTTGTTTTAAGGAGATAAAAATGGTGCTTCTCAACCTTGAATGACATGGCAATAAAATTATATCACATTATTTTGGCAGTAAAATTTTGGGCATTTTTTTCTTGGAGTGGGCGGGTTTTGGTGAACTTTTGGGCTGGAAATCACCATCCCAATGTGGCAACACAGCTTTCGCTTGCTGCTTTTCTAATCAGTAAAACAATTCGAATAAGAGTGTGAATTTGTAAGTTTACTATTGAAAAGCTAAAATGTTTTTTAAAATGTGACTGAACCCTGACACACACACTTTAATTTTATTATGCCATATCAATTTTAGAATTGAAAATAATCACATACACTATCATTTACGCATTACTTCTAATGTTATTTCCAATTCATTCCAAATGTACTTTTGGTGCTAAAAGAGAGTATTCATACCTAATTTATACGGCTGTAAAACAATGATATTATAGGACAAATGTAGGCTTATTTTATTAAAACAATAAATAAATTAAAATCATTTAGGATAGGGACTTTACCTTTTACATTACATTTCCTTTAAAATAAAACATATAATACATTGACACTATAATGTCAAGTTTTACTCAGAGTTATCAAATTAATTCAATAAAAGTTTTTGTGACCATTTTCCACTCTATTCTATGACCCCTCTTTTTCTGCAAAAATTATTAACATTGCTTACTTACGGGCTGGTTTTCTGTTGGATCCCATGTAGGATTTCTCTCAGTGTTGCACTCCTCATACTTAAATAACAGCCTGTTTGCAAAGTCTGCTGTACACTGTGACATTCACAAAACAATCCACACAGAAATGTGCCACACAATATACTGACAATAGTTATAAGAGCCATGATAAATAATGTATGAAGTTTAACTAGTAACTGAGCTAAAAGTAAACAAAAACCGATGGAAACAAAGGCCTTTGAATATTTTATACCCACAACACTATAATGTTACGAACACAGACTGAGATATAGTAACAGGTTGTTTATTTTGCAGCTCAGAGCAGAATGATAATTGAATAGATGCAATGAGATATCTCAATGACTTGAGATCAATGATAATGGAAGTCTCTGTCTACAGGTGCAGGATATTGTAGATGACGGAACTAGGAAGTCAGATGGAAACACACACCTCGCTGAATGGGAAGGTAGGTGATAATGTGTCAGGTTGCTTGCGCAACCAAGTTCTCTGAATATGGAACGAGATGCTGCATAGGGATTACACAATGGGAACGCCCTTGGGTCGGTGCTGATTGTCTGTACCCGTATAGAATCACGCCAAGACGAAAGACATAGAGACGGAAGCGCGACCACTTGAGAGCAGAATGACGCTTCCACTTAGAAAAATACAGCCATGTAGTAGAAGGCTTACACGCGTTGTCAATGGTCTCCCGAACAGCACTGTCGCTAGCGATTGTCCCTGACCCATATCTCGGGTTGAGGGTACCATATTTTGCCCTGGAGCTGAGACAACAGATCTCTCCTGATCAGAATCTGCCAAGGGGACCCCTCCACCAGGGGGCTCAGTTCCGAGAACCACGTCTGGGATGGCCAGAATTGGGCTACCAGAAGGAGGCGGATTCCACACTCCCTCACTCTGCAAAGGGACTGAAGGGATTAGCTTGACTGGAGGGACTGCATAGAGTCTTAAATCCGGCCACGGATGAGCGAAGGCATCTATCCCCAGAGGTGTCGGATGAGACAGGGAGAAACACAGACGGCACTGCGTCAAGCCCTGCGATGAAAAGAGGTCCACATCCGCCTCGCCGAACATGTTCCAAATTTGAGCCTCTATTTGGCGTTGCAACATCCCCTCCCCGACCTGAGCTTTTGTCTCGACAGGGAGTCCGCTGCGATGTTCAAGTCCCCTGGAACATAAACTGCTCTCGGGCGAAAGAAGCCCGAAGTCTTGAGCCCAAAGGAGGAGGCGGCGCACATGCTTGTCCAGGGTGCGCGACCGCAAGCCTCCCTGGTGATTTACGTGGGACACCACTGCCATGTTGCTCATCCTGACAATGACATGACAGCCCATCAGGGCCAGAAGGAAGTGATCCAGGGCCAGAGAGACGGCTCGCAACTCCAGGCAATGTTTGTGCCACGAGAGAAGCTCACCCCTCCAAACACCGCATGCCGGTCTGCCCTCGAAGACCGTACCCCAACCAGTCAAAGAGGCGTCCGTCGTGACAACCTGACTAAGCCCATCTTGACCATCAAATTATACACTACAGATATCCACTGCGTATTGCGCAACTCTTAAGACTGCATGAATAGCTGGCCTAGTGCTGTCCTGAAACAGCTGTGATGTATGGCTCTGTGGTTCAGCATTCAAACATTACAAAATCAAAGCATTTTTCTGTTTTAGTTTCTTTTTGACTTTCATTTCCGTGCATCTACAGAAAAAAGGAGAAAACGTGTTGTTTTTCTGTCGTCTGATTCTGGAGTATTAGATGACAATTAAAAAAACGGTCCATCATCGTGGACTTCAGCTTCTCATCACATCTTCTGTCCAATCAAATGCTCTCTAGAATCTAACGTATCATCAGCGCTTGGATACGCTTCCATGGTGCTGTCAAGTATGACTTGCAGTCTGTGATGTATACTAAATGATATTGGCTATTTGAAAAGTGGGAGGAGCCATTCAAGATGTCCCACCTTAGCTTCCTGTTTCAGTGGAAATTTCTTCAACGCATCATACAAAGCTGTGCGTTACAAGGCACTTCAGTGGGCCTTTATGTAGTGAAGCTGGTGATGAGGGAGATGCAGTGCAGGTGTGTGATTAGTTATTATGTGCAGGTGAGTGCCAGGAAGGATTATGGGGAATGTAGTGCGGATACGGTGACTGGTGACAGAGCTGGTGACCGTGACACATAACATGCATTGTGCTGTTTCCATCCAGTTGGCTTTTTAAATATGAAACTAAAACCGTCAGTACGTCTTAATACTTGAGTTGAATCATTCATGCGATTCGTTCAAAACACTAATTAATTTAACACACAACTGTATTTATGAAAAGGTAGCCTAATTGAATCATTTACTAATATGATTCGTTCAAATACACTGATTCTTTGAGGAACAAAACAGTGTTGCTTGGAGATAATTGATAAAGGCAGATAAACATTCTAATCTTTTAAGATTGAACATTAGTCTGGGGAGTCTGCTCTGTATTTTCTACTGCACAAGAGGCGTGATCAACGGGCATAGTTCAAATGACTCTGTACGCAATTGAATAGTCCTTCAACCAATCAGACCAATTATCCAGGTGACGTACTTTGCAGCGAAAACTCCAGGCAGCAAAAACGTGTCAACAAACGTGTTGGTTTGTAGCATTGATCAGCGGTTTGCAGAAGCAGCAATGGCATCGAGCGATTTTTGCAGGTTGTGCAAAAAAAACATGAATGTGAGTGGTATTTACACCCACTCAAGTGATTTGTTTGCTAAACTAAAGAAGCCATTGAGCATCATCGAGAGGTTAAAAGGAATTGGATTGGATTAAACCTGCCAATAGCGCGCCAGGTGGATAAGCCAGTTTGTGATTGGTCCCCACAGATTTGTAACGGAAGCAGGATAGAAGAATGTACAGGTTTCCAATCAGAGCTGCAGGGCGAAATCAAATCGCTGGCATATCGGGCTGGGTTTACCCAGTCTAGATAAAACACAAATAAAATATATAATTTTATTATGATTTTGCATATCTTTCTTATTTCACATGCAATAACTTTTTGGTGAAGTCCCTCTATATGTGAGCTGCATCAGGATCAAATTGGTGATAGCATAAAGTAATCAAAAGTTACAGTATTTGGAACGAAGGTAGCCTTTTTGTTTAGCACTTGAGGCCCCCTTATAGGCATTTTTATGATCGTACAGTTCCGCTTTCTTCATTCACCGCGAGAACTGCACGTCAGAATTAATCAGCGCTTGCCTCAATCCTACACTCTTAAGAAAAATGGTTCTAAACAGTACCAAATAGGGTTCTTCGGCTTGTAACAATAGCAGAAACCTTTTATAAGGTTCCATAAAGAACCATGCTTTGAAAGTGCTATAGAACCTTAATGGTGTTATAAAAAACCTTTTCAGCAATATTTATTTTCATTCATATTAGTATATTAGTATCTTCATGTTATTAATATTACTATTATTAATATAATTTTTTATCAATTATTTATAAATATTGGTTTTTTTTAGCCCTCTGTCTGCCTGGTCTTGTATCTTGTTGCCTCTATTTGGGTTTTACATTAAAAAGAAACAGCATGTTGTGTCAATTAGGTACTTTTATTTTTAATTGACAAGGCAGATTGTAGCAAAAATGACAGTGCTCTTACAACAGAGGTTAGCTGAATACATTAATAAATAACAATTGACATTGAACACAATATAGATGTAATGAAGACCAAGTTTCAGTGAAATATCTTCACAATCCTCTATGATGCCTTTACGTCCTTCATTATGTGTGTATTATTAGTGGCAGTTTCTCTCTGCAGATGATGGGATTCCCTTACGAAAATATTTTTATTCAAGTGTTCTATTAGTATACTTCTTTTAAACTAAAAATAAAAAAGTATACTTTCAGAGTACATTTTATATACTTCTCAAAAATATACTTTATGTACTTCTCAGAAATATACTTAAAATTACACTTAAGTGTACTTGACTTATACTGAGAGAAAAGTCCAAGTATATTTGGCCTGTACTTGTACTTAATCTTTTGATCGAGATATACTTAAAAGTATAATTAAGTATTCAAAGTATACTTGGCTTGTAGTTGTGTTAACTCTTTTGATCGAGTAGCCTATAAAATATACTTTTTTTTTTTTACATCGTTTTCATATACAGTCTTATGAAACTTACATTGTTTGAAAATATTGTTTAGAATATTGATATAAAACAGAAATTTTTCGAAATCTGCGTATTTGAATTTTTTTGTAGGCTAGTGACGTCCACTGGTAAAGGAATTTACTCTAATTCTACTTTTCCCCTACCCTGGTAATTCAGAGTTCTCGCGAGAGCACAAGTTGAATTTGCTCAGCGAGTTTACTCTGGTGTCGAGTAATGATGCTCATTAAATATGCCTCTCGATCTGAGCTGCACCAATCACATCGGGTTATCTGATGTAGGCGGGCCAGAGGCGAGCTAAACAGATGACGACAGCGCTGCGACGTCGAAGTCATTAGTAAACATTGCAAGATGGCTATGGATGAACACCAGTTGTTTGAAACGGCTTTGGCTGCTACAATGAACGAGTTAGACTTGGCTTTTTATCTAAAACAGAAACAGAAGACGCCGCTCGAATCGTTCCTTTGCAAGAAGGACGTTTTTGCTGTTTTGCCGACCAGATACAGTAAGAGTATAATCTACCAGTTAGCTCCACTGGTAGCTAAGCGTATGGGGTTTATTGTTGTGATTGGTCGTAGTGTTTTCCAATTGCGTGCAGTGAGATTTTCAAATGCATGCTTGGGTGCCGCCCCTCGAGCTGGGCGATTTTCATTAGTCGACGCCAGACCATTAATCTTTTAGGTTTAGGTCTGGATTTCCAGGCTACTTTTCCCCACCATTGACTGAATTTTCCATCTATCCATGTTTTCACTGTTATATGGTAGGGGGCGCTATGACACATCTTCTAGTACAGAATCTCCGGATCAAAACACAGGAGAAGAAGAAGCTGAAACAAGTGATAGAAGATTGCTCACTCAAATGTAATATAACGTGATCATCAAACATTACAATACATAAAATAATAAGTCTGGACACCCCTATGTTAAATTCCCATAGAGGCAGGCAGATTTTTATTTTTAAAGGCCAGTTACTTCATGGATCCAGGATACTATGCATCCTGATAAAGTTCCCTTGGCCATTGGAATTAAAATAGCCATAGCCTTCACCATACCTAGAGATTGGCATGGAGTACTTTCCATAAGATCATCTCTCAATGCAAATCAAACCAGCTATTAGGCTAACTGAAATAAAACCATGCCAATCTCTAGGTATGGTGAAGGCTATGTGATGATGTGGGGCTATTTTAATGCACCCTGATACAATATTCATTCACAAAGAAAATTGGTGTCCTTAAAGGTTGGATTTTTCCTAATTTTTTTAATTAAGGCATTAAGTTCAATTTCCAAAAGATGATTTTTTATTCCTCTGTATTCCTCGTCACAAGTGTTCCAGACACACTTGTGACGACAACTCAATGGTTGAGTGAGCGTGCACTGTTTGAATTCTCTCCAGTCTCCAGAACAACAGTTCTCCTCTTCTCTTCTCAGCGTCGCAGAATTGGTGCATTTCCTCTGTGAAATTCAGGTGTGTGTATGTTTTATCTGTATAATCATTAATGTGCTTTAAATCATTATTATTTAATGTGAAAGAACATACAGAGACACAATGTTACTCACCTTAAACGAGTTAAACGAGTGTCGACTCGCGCCTGTCTTTTCGCGTGATTGTAACGCCTTGCATAAAAAAACATTATATTCATAGACTATATTCCTAAAGATAATGAATATAACTAATTTGGATGATAAAATGTCCTCAGAACTGTGCACTGTTTGTTTATTGGCAGGTTATGTAGTCAGTCACGTCGCAGCATCTTTCGGCTGTGAGTGACGCAGGACGGCGGTGTAAAGTTAGAAGTTCCCCCGCAGAGGCGAGTCCATCTCCGGCACGGGAACCAGCGCTGATCCGGTGGATACTGGATAACAGACTATCAAGTGATTACACTTGAATTACTTGAATGTTTAGGCCTAAATGTTTAATTTTTACTTTGAAAATGATTGTTACATGAGTTTAAATGTAGGCAATATTGTATACGTTTTAAAAATAGTATAAAATACGCTGTATTGCTGTAGGCTGCTCATCGACAATAAAGGCCAATGTTATGTAGTTATACCGGTGGTTGTATTGATTATTTTTACAAAGGTTTAGAGGAAATAAAAAAGTTAATATTACTGGCATATAAACACAGTTAATATTACTCATAAATATTTGTTTTTAAATGTTTTCCCCCCAATTATTTCAACTCAATTTTATTTGTTAATGTATCAAATGCAGTTACTCAGATCTATTTAATTTGTTTTACTTACATTTACTCAGTTAATACAGTGTATGATCAACAGATAATTGATTTCACTGCTTAAAAATGTAATCAATATTCTAAGTGTAAAAATGTTTCACCAAACATGTTTTTTGTTTTTTGTAAATCATATTAAAAGTTTTTAGAGTGCATCACCACCAGAGTTCATGTCACATCTACAAAAACATATTCCAGCCAATTTTCAACATTTTAATCACTGTTCTAGAAACATATTTGACTCAACTTTGTTCATTTGCAATAATATGTTATGATTTGTTCACAAACAACAGGCCCAGACAGTTCACTATTAATGTAAATACACGGTCTTACAATGTCATTGCTTTTCAACTGCTCTTTCAAATCCTGTAGGAAAATGAACAGTCCTCATAAAGGTCAGTGATATTCTGACAGTAATCCTCGAACCGGCTTCTGCACTGTACAATTTCAAAATTTGCCAACTGCATATAAGTGAATCAGATGTTGGTCATCAAAACATGAAATCTGTATGAAACACGTAAACAAAAGGCACAAAATGTGTATAAATTCTATATGACTTTAATTTGACTAGCATATGATTCAATATAAGAACTTTAAATGATTTATATATGAATATCAGTTATTTTCTACTAATACCATACACATTTGCATACTTTTGTCATGTAAAACTCATATAAGACTTTTTACAGTATTCATATATAACGCAAAAATCCCCTACAAGCTGTATGTGTGCTATTTAGTATGAAATGGGCCATAATCGGTCTGATTTTGTATAGGACATGTATTGGCCTTACATGAAACGCAGAAGGTAATTCTGGCCGATTTAAGTAAGGAAGATATATGGTTGCTGTATATGAAGCATGCAGGTTTTTTTCATATGGGATTGAAAATGTATGTACGGTATACTGTCCATGTCCAGAAAAGGTAATACAGACATCATCAAAGTAGTCCAAGTGACTACAGTGGCTCAATCTTAAGTTTATCAAGCGACGAGAATACTTTTTGTGCGCAAAAAACAACAAAAATAACGACTTTATTCCACTATTCATTTCCTTCTCTCTGGGCCTCGAGTTTTTTCACGTAGTATAAATGCGTAGCGCATCTGTGTTGTACGTCACACATAGGCTCACTATTGGCCGACGCTGGTCATGTGTGTGATGCGTGTGTACAACACAGAAGCGCTACGCAGTTTTACAAGTAATATCCCAATAAATCAGCATCTATTTATGATTTTAATAAATATATTCATATACACTGAATACGTTGTTATTATTGTTTTATGAGTATGAATAGTATCTAACTACTATTTACACTTTGTGCAAAGAAAACACTGCCATTTTCACTTAGTGTAAATAAGATCTATCTCTATTTGCAGTTAGTTTAAATAGCATCTATTGCTAAGCAAATGCAGCATTGTTTTTACAGGTTTACCTGGTATATGGTCTATTTTTGCATCACAACCCACTATATTTTAGCTCAGAAGTTGCTGGAAGAATTATATCATAAATTGAATGTCATTTTCAGCAAAGCTGTCAAGTCTGTACTTCCTGATTCTAAACCACAAGGGTTTGATGGTTTTGCTGAGCTTTTCGAAAAAGTCACAGGAAACCAAGTCATTAAAGGATTTCAAGTAAAATCTGTTTATAGAGTTTTGTTTATAGAGGCAGAAAGTGCTCCACACGTCTTCACTTGATAAATGTTTAAACCGCCTGTTTATATGTATGCAAAGTTTAATGTTTGTTTCGTTTATCAACTGACCAAACTAGTGGAACATTTCATTTGCACGAAACCACACTGTATGTAAACCACACAGAAAGATAGCAGAAGTTACCAGTTTTAATATAAGAAGCAAATTATTTAGAACAATTAATATGCAAGCAAAAAATATATAAATAAGATAAAAATATATATATTTATTAAGCGTTGTTCATGTTATTTCCACTCTAGCTCAATGGCAAATTTCTTTAACATACAAATACACATACATAAAGTAGCTCAAATTGTCATTTGAAAAAAGTTGCTCTAACACACAGAAACCACATTGCCCTCTGGTTTACTGCAAACATGAATATCTCAGAGCACTAGCAAGAAAAAAAATTGATAAAAAGGTCTGTATAGAGACAACAATACCAGAGAATATTTCATACAGCTTTTACGGGCTGAAGAAACGAGTAGGTGGTAGACCACTGGTCTAGGTGGTCTGATCCTGGCAAGGCTGGTTTCGTGTGGAGCGCTTGGAGAAATGAACTTCAGCATACTGGAAGAGGAAGATCATACAAAATGAATGGCCATTACAGTGTGTAAGACATAATGTACAGTAAGCCGATAGGAAAATAAACCCTAACAAGGAGATCAGGACCCCGAAATGAAGCTTATGGGTCTTGTATCATCCTTGAAGAGCAAGAGGAAAAGGATGAAGGATGAAGGATGATGTGAGAGATATAAAACTAGCACAATGATCAAATATAAGGTTTAGCACTAATTACAAGAAATATATTTGACCAGAATGCTGCAACTAACCAATCAGAATTGAATATCCCAGATAGCATGTGTACTATGTTTTTAAAAGTAATTTTCTAAAACACATTTCACATAATTAATTTAATGTAGTACATTATCTGAAGTTGAAAGGATTTAAGTAGATTAACCTACTAAAATATAACTATTATATCACTGTACTGTAAGAGCATAGTGCAAAAATAATGTGGCCAGATTATATTTAAACTAATATATTAAAAATAATTAAGATCATTTATTTCAGAAGTATCTTACCTGTGTATCATTTGTGTCTTGAGCTGCAGTGGTACTTTGAGGTTTATTTGAAGTATTTTTAGATCTTCTAGTTGCGTCAATGCAGTTCCTCACCAAACCTGAAACAACAGTGAATAAACATCACTGAGACACTTCTTGACAGTTTAAACAAAGAGCAGATATGATATATGGCTGAATTTGTGTAATGATTTAGAGTTTGTCTCCATGTAGTAAATTCAATGAAATTTTACAAACCTATCACTGCAATGGTCAGAAGCACATTCAGCAGGATGAATATGATGGTCATATTTCTCCATGGTATCTGGTGTTGTGGAGCGTCTGTAATATTATTTTGGACAAAGTCTGTAAAAGGTTTGTAGTTCAATCTTTATTCAGTTTCAGTCTTTAACAGAACAATAAAACTATTATTAGATCTTCATACAGTATATTCAATCTGGAATCCATCATGTGGTTTATAAAGACATGAAATGATAAAATAACTCACCGCTGATGTAGATTTTGGTGCCGTTGCTGAATTTTAGTGGTTTAGTTTTCACACAATAATAAACTCCTAATTCATCAATGGTGATATTTTTGATGAACAGACGACTGTCAGTTTTCACTGAGTATTTGTGTTTAAAGCTGCTGTTTTCATATTTAGGTCCTTTATATGTTCTGTTGTAAGTGCGTAAGATCAACACTGGAGGATCCGGTAATCTCAGTTTGTACCAGTGAATCACCTTTATACCAAGATCACAGGTTATAATCACATCAGATCCTAAAGTTACTGGTGTGTTTGTTAGACTCTCTGTGGCTTGATACAACATGAACAGATCTATGAGAGAAAGAAAAACACATTTATTAAGATATAAAATCAAAAGAAAACTGACTCAATCAAATGTGACATGAGAAACTCACAGATCTGCAGCTGTATGATCTTCATTGTCTGATCCAGATGAATAATATCTGCAATATGTGATCATTCAAACATCTCGTCCTGTGAGCGGAAACACAAACCTCGACCACACAGCGAGAGGGGAAGTCAGAGATGGGCTTCTCTGAGAGCACGATAATTCTTACATTTTTGTTAAATCAACATCATATGTTGAAGTAAGTATAAGTAATAGTTATGTGTAATGTAAGTCTGTCAGAGCTACAAATCTTATTTCAGATTATTATTTAAGATGGTAAACTGAATGCACAATATTTTTCAGGTATTATTCATGTATTTGTTGTAATTTACATGACTGAAAATACACATTTTCCATTTGGGTATTTTCATTTGATTTAAAATAAAATAGTGATGCAACTTTCACCAGGATATATTAATCATCAACACTTTGCACAATTCTAAGAATTACTGTACATGTAATTCTTATTTTGTAAATACGGAGTAATAAGGATACAGAGTATGTGTTGTTTATATAGTGAATCAAAGACCTTATCTTTTTTTCCCCTTTGGGATTAAAATGACATGCATCAGAGAGCTACAAACTCATATTTTAACATATTTTCACTGGCATGTGATGCTGTGAAGTCCATTCCTGTGGGTTGACAGTAAGTGGGTTGGAAGCCAGAAACTGGTTAGTTAAATTTCACTGTAAGTTCATTTGTATGAAAATCAACCACTAAACAGTTTATTTATTTTATTTTATTTTTTTATTAATAGGACAGCAGACATATAACTATATACTCACAGTAGTACAAGTATACTTATAACCTGCTGGTTATGTCCTTCATTTGCAAGCTTGATTGAATAAAAATGTCTGCTAAATGAATAAATGTATATTTACAGTTTTCAGTATGCAGATTTTTTTATGGTTTGTATTAATAGAGCTCAGATAAATTAAGCCTGATAAATAATGTGATTGTGCAGCATTCTGAGGTAAACAATCAGAAGTATTGTTGTTAAAGGGATAGTTCACTTTGAAATTATTTTTTGGTATGTTTTAGCTTACCTCAAGGGCATCCAATATGTAGGTGTCTTTTTTTCCGCAGTAGTTTCAATTTTGATATTTTTAGGTCAAACCGTTCTTGTCTGTCAGTCATATAATGCAGGTCTGTGGTCACTGTCTCAAAGAGCAAGCACAGAGTCCAAATTAAAACAATTCCCCGTCGTCCAAATTAAACAATTCCCCATCGTAAGTACACATTGATGGCCTAAGACACGAAACGAGCGGTTTGTGTGAGAAAACGAACAGTATTTATATCGTTTTTACCACTTATACACAGCCATGTCCAAGTGATCTGATCTGACGTGTACGCAGACTGGTGCATAGATATATACACACTAGATGTCGCCTTAAAGACATTCGTTCCAATGAACTGCCGTAGACAAGGCGACATCCAGTGTGTATATATCTATGCACCAGTCTGCGTACACGTCAGATCAGATCACTTGGACAGAGAAACGGAGGAGCGAGTAAGGCTCCTAGTAAGGCGTTTGTGCAAAACTGCAGAAAAAGTGCGAGTGTTGAACCCTCTCACCGGGAAAAGTGTGGGTGTTAAAACACCCACATCCCCCACGGGTGCGACGCCCCTAACACGTATCATGAGTTTTGTGCTACGCACAACTTAACTTGTTTGTCAGCTTCTTAAAGCTATATCTGACTCATGTGTGAAAATAATATTATACTGATGATCTAAAAACATTAACAGAAATTCAAAAAGTGTATAGCTAGCAACTATGTTAAGTCTCTTCTAACTACATTAAAGGTAGGGTAGGGTACTTTTTTTCAAATTTGTTTAAACTGTCTTTATATACCAATACATAATTAAAATGTAAGTGCTCTGAAAAAGAGAGTATAAAAATCGAGTGACTGTAGACCTTTTAATCTGCAATAAACACAGCTCATTATTTCCATCCGGGACGAAACAATTGATTGGTTTGGGCGACTGTCACTCTCTCTCGCAACCATGGCTACCACCCCTGTTGCTACAAGATCTGCCAATATGCGCGCGCACCCGTTTGATTTGAGGAGTGCAAGAGAGGCGCGGAACCTACGAAGAGTAAAATTATGGCAGAGAAAGAGCATTCAAAATTCAAAGCACCTGCATATGCAGTCAGTCAGCGAAGGCAAACAAGGCAAAAAAAGAATCTTGAACGACGTCCTCTGCTTCGCCCTCGACCCCGGACCTGTCCTCGAACCGACGATGCGGTAGCAGCTACTTGTCTCCGGTACTGTTTTCATCATGGAAACTCTTACATGCAAAACACCGTATATGTTATGAATCTTACACGAAATTCACCTTCATCACAGTGTAACTGATGATAATGGAAAAACGTGTATCAATGCAACCTGTTTTTAGCTTTGCCTTATAAATATAGCTCGTTACCTATAAATATAGCTAGTTACCGAATCAAACAAAATATATTTTAAACTTTACCAGTATCGATATGCTAGCTTGATAGTGAGTACTAAAAGCCATCTTATTTGTTTATATTTATAGTGATAAAGTTAGGTATTTTATTACATGTGATTCTGACATGATGTCACTGTATGCACTGCGCTCCTCTCCTCTCCACTCGTCTCAGGTAAATAAATAAGTAAGTAAATAAATGCGTCTTCCAGCTGATGAGCCTGAGCGTTTGGCGTCGCGCGTTCATGTGTTTTGGGGGCGTGGCTTTGGAAGGAGCTCAGAAGGGAGGGGGTGGAATGAATGGAAATAATTAGCTGTGTTTACAACAGTCGTGAGGGGTCTACAGACACTCGCTTTTTATACTCTCTTTTTCAGAGTACTTACATTTTAATTATGTATTGGTATATAAAGACAGTTTAAACAAATTTGGAATGTTTTTTTTTAGAAAAATCCTACCTACCCTGCCTTTAACTGGCCTTGTGTGCACTCTCAGTGTGCTTCATGTCCCCATGTAACAGACCCTTACCAATAGAGTCAAGAATTACCTGTTCTGTATCAGTATCCGTTACATAATGTATAATGTAAACGTAACATAATCCATAATGGGTTTGAACTTCAAATAAATAAAAATAAAGTAATATCAAACATCTATAAGCAATAACCATTTTGGCCACAGTTTCATACAGAAGTTAGAACATTTGGGGTCCAGGTACAAACGATTGTAACTATATGTTAAAGAAAGGCACTACAGAAATACAGCAGTCTAGCAAATTACTCTGATATAGTGCAAAATACAAAATACAAAACTCCAAAACAGCAACAGCAAAGTTACAATCCCTCTGGCTGTGCTCTCATGGAAGAGCTTCTTGTATTCACTGTTAGTTTTGGAGTAGACACTGTAGTAGGCATTGCTGTTAGACAAAACAATTCACAAATATGAAAACATATTGCAACAAAGGCATACAATGCACATCCTGGACGATAATTAATGACAAAATAATTGCTTAAGCTTAAAGCTAAAACTATATTTGATGAAGCATTGCACATCCTTTTATCAAATGACTCACACTGCCTATGTGAGTAATAACTGTTTCCACATACCTCTGACTAGCAGTGTTAGTTTGTGTTTCTTTTCCACATCTGGGATATCACAGGAGAACTGTCCTGCATCGGTGAGTGTCAGATCGGAGAGTCTGAGAGAGAAGTTTCCATCCGCATACTCTGAGGTAAAACTTTCTATTCGACCATTAAATATTGCATCCTGTTTTTCTGTTGAGGAATTGCCATTTTCAATTTCATAAACTATAGTTTTTTGTTTGTATCTCCAAAACACATTCATTTCCTCTGTCTTTAGCTCTCTTTCTGTGTATGAACATGGCAAGATGACAGAGCCTCCAACAACACCACTGAGACAAGAGGAACAACTTTAATAAGCAAACCATAAACAAACTGTTACATGAAAAACCCATACTGTAAACTGAGGTCTGTGGACACTAACCTTTGTCTAGCAGATGTAGAAATAAATAAATGAACCAGTATCTGCAAAAAAATAAGTACAAAAAGTTTATATATATATATAGATGTACGTGGAATCTATTTTAAAGTAATACAGCACAAGCTAATTGTTCAAGTGAGATGAGATGTCTTTTAAGTGTTTTACTGTGAACCATTGCTGTCCTCTGGTGGTCAAAAACAGTAAAAATACTTGGTGGGATGAAAAGAAGGATATTTGAGATTTTAAAAACTTGAACATTTTGAAAGATGTCACATCGTAAATTTAGAGTGGACAATAAACTTTTAAAAATTATTTTAAAAAAGAGAAGTGGACCTCAAGAAAATTTTTTTTTAAATTAAAATTAATAAACAAACCCTTGGAATTAAACAGGCTGATTTTCCAGCTGAGCCTGCCAAAAGAGATTCATGTTTGTTCAGTTTCATATAGTATAGACATTATGTGCCAGAGAATCAAGCGTACATATCTTTTTGTAGAGTTTTTTTTTTGAGATTTACTAATGAAAGTTATCATGAGCATTGTAATGTTTTAAGTGGATGTCATAACAAATGTCAGTAGACCGGGAAGATTTCACTCAAAAATCCATAAGATCTTACTTTGATGCTCTAGAAATACAAACAGGAAGACACATCGAGTGCAACTCTGAAAAGGGATGTTGCTACACAAGTTTGCCTCTTAAGAACAGTGATTTTACTGATAATAAACCTATACATAAAAGACATTTACAACGCAGTAAAATAAATGATGAACACATGATAAAGGTCTCTATTGGCGCTTTTCCACTACACAGTACCAGCTCGCCTCGGCTCGCCTCGACTCGACTCGGCTCTGTTTGGTTTTCCACTGTGTAAAAGTTGTACCTGTACCCGCTTCCAGGTACTTTTTTTCGTACCACCTCCGGCGAGGTTCTAAAGCGAGCTGAGGCGATACTAAAATGTGACGTGAAAACACGGCAGACTGCTGATTGGTCAGAGAGAATCGTCACTATTCACTGCGTCATCATTGCACGCGCCTGACGGAGTATCCTGAATAAAAAACAGCAAAAACAAAAACAAAAACATCCAAAAACAGCATACACTCGATTTCCTCCATTGTCCTGTGTGTGTGGGTAGCGGGTGTGTCTCGCGTAAAAGATTAAGTCACGGCAGTTTCCTGCGGCGTCGCTATGACGACCAGGTAGGGGAGAACGGGGTTAATGTGAGACATCGGGTAATGTGAGACACCCCCTATATCTAGACAATGGAACACAATTGTGGTCATATGACCATTATGTTTTCAAGCCCCTTCCATTTCCCCTTGGCCATGAAGGAGAGGACCTCATGGTGCTGTCGTAAGCATGTTTTTTTCACAAACATATTTTTTTTGCATGTAAAAGTAAATTTTCTTGCTGTCAACTTAATCAACTGTTGTGCCAAAGCAAATTGATTCAGGTAAAAAAACTTATATCATACATGTTGATGAACTACCAACATATAAAACCATGTGATGATGCTAGCTGAAGATAAGCCTGAATTGCTAAGAGAGATCGTTTTTTTCTAAAATGTGGCGGTGGGGTAAAGTGAGACAAATGCTGTGGGGTAAAGTGAGACATGAGGCACAAGTTAAGTTTAGTCTTAAACATATTTTAATGTAATATTACATGACATCTGTTTTATTTTTAATGTCATAAACATAGTAGAAAAGCCATCATGCCAAGGCAATACACCAGGAAGAAAACCTGAGGCAAAACACCCCTCGAGGAGATGGAGAGTGCAGCCGCTGAGGTCAAGGAAGGAAAGAAGTCTATAAAGAGCAGCTGCAAGGGAGAGAAATATTGACAAGTCAAGCCTCCTAAGATTCATAAAGAAAAAAAAGAAGGGGGAAGTAAAATCAGTAGCCTGGGATGCAGTAGATTAGGCAAAGAGGTGGAGCACCTGCTCCGTCTCACCTTGTTCGAATGGAGCGTTTGTCCCCTCCTCGACAAAACCCTCAAGGTCCGTTTTAGGACCGAGGTCGCTCCGACAGGAGCTCCGCACTCTCCCTGGGAGCCTGCTAGGGAGTAAAGTCAGCATGGGAATCTCGTCCATCTGCAACCTCACGGACACTGTCCGTTTTGTTTTCGGAGGAGGACCTTCCTCCACCGCTTTTTCTCCAGGGGTGTCTCAAGCCCCTGGAGTCGCTTCGCCGTTTACCCAGACCGATTGTTCGACATGCATACGTTTTACCTTTGGGATCTACCGAGAAGCCCCGGATGGTGAACCACGATGCGCAGGCTCCCTACACACGGGTCTCGCTCCACTCGGGCCTAGGCTCGAGACAACACGGCCACTCATAGGGCGCATGAGGAACCATCCACCGGGGGCAGGAGCAGGAGGCATCTGGATCGAGGCCGTAACCGGGAAGGGTGCTTTCAAAGCGGGGGGAGGCGCAGGGCAAAGTTTGGCTCTTAAGACATGCCAGGGGGGCCCCAACTAATCCAAGCCTCCCGACACGCCCGCGGCCACCTTTGCGGACATCCGTTTCAGACGGGCCATCTGAGTCTCCCGAGGTCAACACGCAAATCCGGGAGGAGCAAGCTGCTCCATCCCCAGGCGCGTCCGAAGCTCCAATCGACCGGGCACCCCGACTTGACGGCCCGAAGGAGAGGGTGCGCTCCTCTGGGCCCCAGGCAACCCGGAGGCGCCTGTTTTCCATTACCTAGTCCGATAAGAGTGTCGTCTCCCTCCTCTACAACACCCCGAGCGTCCGTGGTTGCTCCAGCAGGAGCACCAGCAGGTGTACGGATCTGACTTTGACTGGAGATGACCCACCCTCCCTGGGGCTGGCCCGGGAGGTCTGCGAGCATGGAGCTCTTTTTCAAATACAAGATATTTTTGGACATTTTTACAAGGAGGAATATCCTCCAGTGTGTCTTTCACCCCTAGCTCACCCAGGACGGTGCACGTTCACCGGTGTGCACGCCCTGGCACCAAGGGACTGGGTGTCCAAACCAGACCCTATTTACTGGAAGTCTCGCCCGCACAAAGTGCACTTTCCCTGGGCTGGGTCAGGCTGTTTCCCCACCTGGTCTGACCAGCACGGTTCTCTGGTCCATGTTCCTTGTCCGAGCAGAGCATTGTCCCTCCTCCACAAAGACCCAAAGGTCCGTTTTAGGACCGACTTTGCTCCAGACGGAGCTCCAGCGGTGGCGGACAAATACGAATCTGGCTCAGGACGGGCCACCCTCCCTGGGCTGGCCAGGGGAGGTCTGACTGCATTGAGTTTTCCAAATGTATCACAATAATTTGGACATAGTTCTTTTTTTTTTTTTTGGAGGAATTTCCTCCAGTGTGCCATTCACCCTTAGCACGCCAAGGGCGTTGCACCTTCACTTGGATGCGCACCGGTGGGTCATCAAAAAAATTTGCTTAATTGACCAATCTCCATGATTCTGTTACTAGTCTGACATTAGTTATGGAATGTGTGGTTGTGAAGCTAGCTGTCAAGATTCTTACTGTTACAACATGTGTTGTTATGGAAGTTTCAGAGTGGAAAAAGTAAGTGGATCAGTTTACCCCCAGCTGGTTCACTTTACCCCCTTGATTTCTCTGGTCTGTCTCAGTTTACCCCTAAGCTGGGGTAAAGTGAGACACAAGACCACTTTTTTAAAAACAATCATATTTTCACTGCCCTTCGTCCTGAATACATTCTAATAATTTCCATTGCTAGGAAACATCCTGAATTAATGGGAAATGTGTAAATTTGACTGATATATAATTTTAGCTCGCTTAGAGGGGAACAAATGTAAAAAATGTCTCACTTTACCCCACTCTCCTATTGTGGAGGTACTATCTGCAATGAAAAGCGAGCCGAGTCGAGTCGAGTTGAGCTGGTACTGGTAATGGAAAAGCGCCATAAGTGAAGTTCACAACGTAATTTCGGGAGGAGTGAACCCATCTAATCTTTCAATTAACTGCTGGAGCATAAGCAGCCGCTCACCTTGTTCTGGCATCAGCTGTTTTTGTATCCCTACACCTCCCCAACTCCACCAACATAATTTAGGCATCTTGCTATACTCATCATCCAAGCATTAGTAGTCCCACTGGGGGGAATATCTAAGCTCGAGTTGAAGCTGCTTCCTCGAGCCCCTCCACTGCAGACAGCAAACAAAATACGCTTAACCTTATTAGCTTAAAGATTATATGGGCAAAGGAACTCGTGAAATATGTTTTAATATGACCTAAATTTAGCAAATAGACAAAATCCACATCCTAAGATTTAGTCCTTGCACAGTTTTATTGTCAGCAAATGTTTTTTTAAATCATGGTTTTCTTGCTCAACACTGCCCTCTTGTGGTCAGGAGGCATTTCCTTTGTGCTGTGTTTTTTTTTTTTTTTTTACAGAAATAAACAAATTACAAAAGCTTAGAACAAAGCCTGCATGAAACATGAAAACATTATTTCTGGTCACATATTCCTGATTCTAGGACATATTATGAAAATGCATAATTGGGTATTATGTTTTTTATATTGACTTGCCCCTAAACAGCACATACATTGATATCAACCATATTTATAAGCTTTATACTTTAACAAAGAGAAAGACATATTGTTTTACATTATATTTTCATGTAACATATCAGTGTTTGTGTTGAGTCTTGAGGTTGTTTGAAATCCATATCTTGAAGATTTTGTAGGTCTGTGTCTTGAAATTGTTTCAAGTCGTCTCCGTTTCTTGCATGAACAAACACCTTTAATAATCCTTAAAAGTGAAATCAGATTTAACATTAAATGAGTAGTTCAGCCAAAAAAACATTATTTATTCACCCACATTTATATGGTTTTGTTCTTTCTGTAATATAATAATTGTTGTCACTATAAAGAGCTGTAACTGCAAGAGCTGTTAAAATATTCTTCTTATTATTATTATTATTAATAAACATATATAAATATTTTTAAAATATTATAGTGAGAATTCAAGAGCACAATGTCCACATTTGGAGCCATACACATCATTTCACCAAAGAGCTCACCTATGATCACAATGATCAGAAGACCATTTATGAAAGCAAATATGAAGATAATAATCTGCCAATGTGTCTGATTCTTCTCAGTGTTCTTCACCACTGTATGATTCTGGATCTCTGGAGTCGGTTCTATATAATATATAATATATTCAGCACTGTGCATCCATTGAAATGTTTAGTTACTTTACATAACGGTTTAAAAATGATGCATTGTATAATAATTCATTGTATGACATCAATATGATCACTGAATGTTCACTCACCAGTGATGTGTAGTCTGGTGCCGTCGCTGTATTTAGGAGGAGTGTCTGTTGTCACACAGTAATAAAGTCCTAAATCATCAATAGTGACATTATTTATGAATAGATGAGGTTTTCTTTGCACTGAATATTTTTGTCTAAATCTATTATTGTAGTAATGAGGAGTTGTAGATGAGAAAGTGCGTAATATCAAAACCGGAGAATCTGGAAGTTTCAGTAATAACCAGTTAACCTCTTTTACATCAAAATCACAGTTTATCGACACATTTTGACCCAAATCTGTTAGTTGATCAGTTAAAGTCTCCGCAGCTTCACACCATATGAGCAGATCTGTGGAATAGACACAACACACACACTAAGTATGGATTATTGTGTCATTAAACATTTTAATCAACTTACAAAGAACAATAAAATATTCATAAAGTACAATAAACTCACAGAGGTAAAGCTGCACAATCTTCATGATGTTAAACACTTGTTTCTTTCACACGACTGTAGAGATGTAACTTTACCCCAGAGCTTTAATGAATAGTGTGATTAACCACAATCAAGAGGAAGTTAAAGGCAGGTTTGCTCTCGCCACACGTTTAGTGTTTTTGTCTGTTTGTTCAAAACTCAACCCTTGACCTATATATATAATCTCTTGTCTTTTTAAAAATATATATTTGTCTCTAATTCACTGGCAGCAAAATGACCCAAGACACTGAGAACAGCCCAATTTTTTTTTCTTCAGTGTCATTCAAACACATATATTATGTTTTCTTCAACTGTTTCTGGTTCTAACCAATGATTATTAAGTTTAGATGAGGTTTATGGCTTCTCTCTCTTGAATTTCAATGCTCTCAGCAGACACTAATTCACCACCATTAACAATATTTCTCCTCGAGGCAAGTGAAAATTATTATTTATTTTTTTATCTGGATTGAATTTCTTTTTGCCACGTCCGCCCTCTTTTAACTAGAAAATAGTAGGAAGTGTGAAACTTATTTCTCACATTTGTTATACAATTTATTCATCTTTGTTAATGTTAGTTAATGCAAATTCAGCTGTTCATTGTTAGTTCATGTTAGCTCAGGTTCATCAAATAATATTTACAGATTCAACTTTTGTTTTAATAATGTATTTCAATAAATTTCAACCAAAATTTAATTAGCATGAATTAAAATTAATAAATGCTGTAGAAGTATTTATTTTCATTGTTAGTTCATGTTTACTATTGAAGTTAACTTATGTTAATAAATGGAACATAATTGTAAAGTTTTAACATGGTGTTTCGTGTCATGTTCACTTGGTTAAAGTTTAAACCACTTGATGCAAGTGTGTGTGATCGTGTTGTTCATCAAGTGACCAAACCAGTGGAACACTTCATTTGCACGAAACCATGCTTGTGTTAACCACAAAAAAGAAAACAGTGAAAAAGTTAGATGTTTTTAAATATGTGCAAAAAATATTAAAAACAATTAATATGCATGCCAAAAAAATATTTAAATTTATTGACATTTGTTTTCTTGACTTCAAGCTTTGTCAAATCTATGTAAAATATAAAACATAAACTAGCAGAAAATGTCATGATTAAAAAAAAAATTGTTTTATGTGATGTGTGATTTAATATCAAGAATCACATTTTGCTGATAAAAAAAAGCTGCTTCAGCCCAAAGAAAGCTCAACATGTGGTTTACAACTTTTACTGCTGAGCATGTCAGCGCACTTATAATAGAGAGAGAGAAAAAATTATTATACTATTATAAGCAAGATCTCCACTTAAAACAGAACCAGCAAAAAGTGTTACTATCATACACACACTGCATATTTACATACAAAGCAGCAAACTCATAAATGGAAATTAAAATCCACACATATAAAACATAATAACAGTAAATTTTAGTTTGTAAAAAAAAAATAAAAATAAAAAAGCATATGTAAGTACACTTTGTATTCATAAAGTGTATCACATCATACATTGGCTGTAGACAGTAGTGCTCTGCTCCTGACTAGGCCTGGTGTTACTGGAGCACATGAAGAAATCAACTTCAGCACACTGAAAGAGGACGATATTATATATGAATGGACATATACAGTATGATAGACATAATGTACAGTCAGCTGGTCATAAACATTTCAGATCATTTAATGAATCTTGTGCAGCTTGAAGTTTCACTGTAAGAATCTCCAGGATAATAGAGGACAAAATAAGATATCATACAATAATATTGAAGATCTTACCTGTGGATTATTTGAGTTTTGAGCCGCAGATTTTCCAGTTGCATCAATGAAGCTCTTCACCATTCCTGAAACAGCACTGAATATGAATATCACTGAATTCACACATTGTAACAGTGCAAGAGCTGAGTCACAGAGAATGTGTTTTACTGTGAAAAATGTGAGATTCAGGCCAGGGGAATGAGAAAAAGTGTCTCGAGAGAAAAATAAAAAAAATGTAACTTTTTTGACATTTTTAGAACGCCATGTGCTTTAGACGCTGCAAAAGAGGCGTGAGCGCAACAGTTAAATGCGTTTAGTAAGCGTTTAAATAAAAAATGCAAAAGTAGCGCAGAGGAATAGTGACCGGACAAAAGCACGTTCTGTGTGAACCGGCTACATTTTGTAGATCTAGAGTTTGTTTTCTTGTAGTTCAATGACACTTTTACTGTAGTAAAACAAGTACAAACCTATTAATGCAATGGTCAGAAGCACATTCAGCAGGACAGATATGATGATGGTCATATTTCTCCATGGTATCTGGTGTTGTGGAGCGTCATCTGTCTGATTCCTGTGGACGGAGTCTGTAATATTCTTTTGGACAAAGTCTGTAAAAGGTTTGTAGTTCAATCTTTATTCAGTTTCAGTCTTTGACAGAACAATAAAACTATTATTAGATCTTCATACAGTATATTCAATCTGGAATCCATCATGTGGTTTATAAAGACATGAAATGATAAATAACTCACCGCTGATGTAGATTTTGGTGCCGTTGTTGAATTTTAGTGGTTCACTAGTTTTCACACAATAATAAACTCCTAATTCATCAATGGTGATATTTTTGATGAACAGACGACTGTTAGTTTTCACTGAGTATTTGTGTATAAAGCTGCTGTTTTCATATCTACCTCCTTCTAATGTGTTGCTGAAAGTGCGTAAGATCAACACTGGAGGATCCGGTAATCTCAGTTTGTACCAGTAAATCTCCTCTATATCAAGATCACAGGTTATAATCACATCAGATCCTAAAGTTACTGGTGTGTTTGTTAGACTCTCTGTGGCTTGATACAACATGAACAGATCTATGAGAGAAAGAAAAACACATTTATTAAGATATAAAATCAAAAGAAAACTGAGTAAATCAAATGTGACGTGAGAAACTCACAGATCTGCAGCTGTATGATCTTCATTGTCTGATCCAGATGAATAATATCTGCTATATGTGATCATTCAAACATCTCGCTCTGTGAGAGGAAACACAAACCTCGACCACACAGACGAGAGGGGAAGTCAGAGCTGGCCTTCTCTGAGGACATCATCATTCTTAGTTGTTTAAATCAACAAGTCATTAGAAGATATAGTTTGTGTAAATATGCCAGTGTGTTTTATTTGAATATACAGATGTTTCTGTTGATTTGCTCCTCAAAAAAATCCACATTACTTTTATATAACCATATAAAATGTATTTATTTTTTGCTACCAGCACCAGGTGACATAGATTTACATTTGACTAAAATGTCATTACAAAGACAAAACATCAGACGATATCAATAAATGTGCACGTCTGACTGGCTGTTTGTTTCAGATTTTTTTCCGAATTTTGTCACAAAATTTTGTTTAAATTAAATATAGCATGTGGTTTGCTTATTTTGTTAATTGTGAACATTGCTAGTCAGTCCCACTCTCACGCTCAAATTTTATCTTTGAAGATTTACCAGAGAAATAAACACACTATGGTCCGTTATGCAGCCACAGACATGATCCTCATGACACAGTGAATATAAAAATGTATCATAAATAATTTTAATAAATGTATAATTATACTATGGGAATTATATACATGAATTATTATTATTCAAAATTATTCAACCCCTTCATGACAAGCATCTTTAGTACTTTAGTACTGCAGCTTCTTGCAGTGTTCATTGAAATTAATTGAATTATGCCTGGCTCACACTACAGGAGTTTTAAAATCCTAACCGATTGGGAAATTGGTTACAGCATACACACTTAAGGAGAATCTTTGCAGATTTCCTTCCCTCAAATATTAAACATACACATACTACAAGATTTGAAAATCCCAGCACATCACACACTACAAAAAGTTATTAAGATTATTGTGCCAGAGGAAGCGCCTCAGATCGGAAGCGGAAAAGCGGATGTAAACAAAATGGATACTGTAACAAGACAACTTGCTGTATCAATAATTATTGTTTGTCGTGAGAAAAAACAAAAGTGGAAGTTTAAACGAGTGTGGATAAGGAAATGGTTGGGAAGACAGAGTCAACATTCTTCAGCGAGAATTGGAGGTAAGAATTTAATTGCCCGTATTACTATCTGGTAGTATGCTAGATTTTTTTACTGTTATATAGTGCTAACGGCTGGTTAGTCACTCCTCCATCTCCGAAGTCCGTGCTGCAGGTTTCGTGGTCGCCATTTCAAAATGTCCGTCACTTCTGTCTCCTTGTAGACTTGTTTCTTATTGGCTATTGTGACAGTACTGATGTAATCACAGTCTTGGTTATCCCGATTTAAAATCCTAAATATCAAACATGTTTTGATATGATCAGGACAGGCCCAATTTGTGTGAGAGCAGATCGGGAGGTGTAAGATTCGATCTGTGAACGCCTCACATTACCAGATAATATGCGGCAAACATTGGAACCGATCGAGGTCCTCGAAAATATTTTTTCTCAGATTCTCAGGAGGAGAAAATCGGGGTTAAATCGTCCTAAAACTCCTGAAGTGTGAGGAAGGCATAAGGAAAACTTTCTACTACAACAAGTCCATTTAAACAAATAATAATTTGTTGAACAAACTTAATTATTTTAAGTTATTTTGAGTGACACGGTTGAGTGAACTTAATTAAATTAAGGAAAACCTTTCCATGAAATTGAATTACATTTTTCCAATGAAAAATAATTACAGTAGTCAACATTTGAAGTGGATCAAAAAAGTTTTAAGTTGTCCTAAGACAAGAATGGGTATTGTTCAAAATTCATGTATAACTGTGATGAAAGGTTTTGATCCACTTCAAATGTTGACTACTGTAGTTTGGACTGAATTATTGTAGTTTTGTTGTATGAAAATAAATTCATTAGCCAAATAGCCAGGGTTTTGCAGAGCGGGGTGGAGATGGTGGGAGTGGGACAATGGTGGAGGGAAGCAGGAGCCCAGCAGAGCCAGAGGGGTGGAGGGTCGAGGCACAGCAGCTGACTCGAAAGTATGAGGCGGAGCCAGAGCGACAATAGATCAAGGTGAAGCCAGATATATGAGGGAGCCCAGAGGAACCTGAGGGATGAGAGTCAACGGTGGAACCGGGGGAGGCAAGGTAGACCCAATGGGTTAGGGGGCCGAGGTTGAGTCTTGGGTTTGGAAGCTTGAAGCGTAGCTGATGACTGGGAAGCACTAGGCGGATCAGTGCAGCAGAGTGGAACCACTGGAGGAGCTGAGGGCCCTAAAGGGAGACCGCAGAGATGATGAACCGGATGGCATTGCCAGTGGAGGAGGGAGAGCGAGGCTGGGCAGGACCATATACAACCAAGGAGATTTGGTGCTGGACGACAAAGATGACTTGGAGCTGGGCTTAACCAGGGACAACTTGGATGACTTGGAACTGAACTCATCCAGTGATGACTTGCAATTGGATAGGACCATCTGAGAAGCAAACACCTCCTCATACAGCTCATCACACATTAATTCAGACAACCAGCTTTGTTTATGTTCCTCAGCGAGAGTGTGGGCGGGGCTCCAATCCATCCTGACAAACTCCACCAATATGACGATGGACGCTGTTGCCGGCTCACATACATTGAGAGATTTTGTGTTGGGCTCAGGCTCCAGGATAAAATTGTCCTCTGGCAATCGCTCTGGCTCTGTTTTAAAGGCTGGCTCTGGCTCCGAGTCAGCGGTGGGCTCTGGCTTTTCTGCGGTGTGCATGGCTGACAGTGGGCTGGGCTCTGGGTCTGGAGTGGGGCTAACGATGTCCTCATCAGCGAGGTAGATGGTAACATGTGAGTCATTTCTAACCACAACCTACATAATGAGCAAAGCTCCCTCGTGGACCATCCCGGGCAGGCGTGCCTTATAGGTAGTGAGTGAGGCACACCAGATTGAGGAAGCCCCTCATGTGATACCCGAGGGAGTGATCCCCCCAAAATAATCCAATCTTAGCGGTCTTGTGCTCTGTCAGGGGTTGCTTGAATAACGATTAATGAATGATGCAGGAACAGGGAACAGGTGTGACACCAATCAGGGACCATGGCAACTAATCAATGACTAAACTCAGACAAATGGTGACAAATAAAACTATGGCTGTGTCCGAAATCGCCCCCTATACCCTTAGGGCACTATTTGAGGGAACAACCATTTCTAGCGGTGTTCGAAACCATAGTGGACGTTATCAAGTGCACTCAATCAACCCCACAATGCACCGCAATAACGAGTGTAAACATTATGTATGCTCAATGGCTAGAGCAGTGGTTCCCAACCTTTTTTACCCCAAGGCCCCCTCCTCTCCGAAACAATACTGCAAGCCCCTCCCCTTTTTTATTCACAAAAACATTTGTATTCTAGTGTTATTACTTTTTGTTGTCCAAGAACGTGCTACGATTGGTCAGCTCAATGTGGCCGTTATCTGATTGGCTTGAGTAAACGTTGGGTGGAGTCCACTTATTTGAGGATTTTTCTGCACGTTGACGCTAGAAGTGTTTCAAAATCCACAGATGCGTGAGGGGATTTACAAATGCACAAGAAGAGATTCACTAATGTGTGCAGCGATTTACAAATGCACAGAAAGCGGTTCACAAAGAAATGCCAGGCAGAGTTGTGTTTGTGACATAAAACACATTTGTAAAATATATATATATATATTTGCAAATCTCATTTTATTTATTTGTGAGTTTTATAATTTTTTGTTAAACTCTTTACAATTACGTGTGGATCTTACTCTATTTACTTGTGAATTTGATACATTTTTGTGAATCTCATTACATTTGTTTGTGAATCTCAGTCTATTTATCTGGAATAATGCAACAATCCTAACCCCATAGGTGTGAGACTAAAACTAAACAAGACAATGAAACTGAATATAACTGTGACAGGTGAGGAGTGAAGCTTGTGCTTAGGTTGTGGGTAGGCCTAGCTGTTGTGCACATGAGTGTTCCAGTCTGATACGGCTGTACACAGAAAGCATAATCTGCATATGGAGAAGAGCAGCACTGTTATCAACTAATCTCACTTCAAGTTACTACTAATAGCTAACATGACACAAGTTCATTCTAAATCTAACTTTCTATAGAATGTGAATATTATGAACAAGAAGTTACTTTTCTCTGCACTGATGCTAGCATAGCTACACAACATACACGATAGTCTTAATTCACCCCCAGCCTACTAGCAGACAAATAACCACAATCAAGGGGGAGTTAAAGTTAAATTTGCTCTGACCACACAAGCAGTCTTCTATTCCATTTGATAATTTCCTGAACTAGTTATATATATAATCTTTAATACCTCCATTTTTAGGGAGTATTCGGCTAAAAGCATAATGAGAGCATGTTTTATACAGTTGTTGTCTTTTTTACTGCTGTATGTAAATTAGTGCAGTGTTTCTCCACTGGTTTACTTCTTCAATAAGTGCAAATTAGCCGAACTCATTCTTTTCCCATCGCACATCAGCTCAGAGAGGTGTTTATTCTAAATAAAAATTAAGACATTTTTCGAAAAGTGGAAATAAAGTGTCTAGTGAGTATTTAATAGTGGGAATACTGTGTTTAATGGGTCGGGTTCACCAGTGATGTGTAGTCTGGTGCCGTCGCTGTATTTAGGAGGAGCGTCTGTTGTCACACAGTAATAATCTCCTAAATCATCAATAGTGACATTATTTATTTTTAGATGAGGTTTTCTTTGCACTGAATATTTTTGTCTAAATCTATTATTGTAGTAATGAGGAGTTGTATATGAGAAAGTGCGTAATATCAAAACCGGAGAATCTGGTAGTTTCAGTAATAACCAGTTAACCTCCTTTACATCAAAATCACAGTTTATCGACACATTTTGACCCAAATCTGTTGGTTGATCAGTTAAAGTCTCCGCAGCTTCACACCATATGAGCAGATCTGTGGAATAGACACAACAGACACACTAAATATGGATTATTGTATCATTAAACATTTTAATCAACTTATAAAGATCAATAAAATATTCATAAAGTACAAATAACTCACAGAGGTAAAGTTGCACAATCTTCATATTGTTAAACACTTGTTTCTTTCACACGACTGTAGAGATGTAACTTTACCTCAGAGCTTTCAAATGAATAGTGTGATTAACCACAATCAAGAGGAAGTTAAAGGCAGGTTTGCTCTGGCCACACGTTTAGCATTCTTGACCTATATATATAATCTCTTGTCTTTTTAAAAATATATATTTGTATCTAATTCAATGGCAGCAAAATGACCCAAGACACTGAGAACAGCCCAATTTTCTTTCTTCAGTGTCATTCAAACACATATATGATGTTTTCTTCAACTGTCATTCTAACCCGTGATTATTAACTCATAAGTTTAGATGAGGTTTATGTCACGGTTCATGAATTTACTGTTTTCTTCATGTCTCGTGTATTTGTTGTTCTGTGTGTGTGGGCGTGTGTGAGTGGGCGTTACCGCTCGTTCCAGCTGATCAGCGCGCCAGCTGATCTCATTCCCCGCACCAGCTGCTGCCAATTCCTTCACCTATAAACTCTCATCGCACTCTCCTCTCTTTGTCAGATCGTTGTTTGGTGTCTTCAGTGTGTGTTCCTCGTCTGCAGTCCTGTTTCCGGTTTCGAGTTCCTGTTCAGTGTCTTCCTGGTTTCCGTCTCGTCTGGATGTTCACCTGCACTGGATCACCGTCACCACTCTTCACCAGCACGCTGACCAGCACATTGTCCCTGCGCCACCAGCCCATCCGAGAATCCATACAGAACTTGTGTCTTTTGACCCATCAATAAAGAGTTTTTTACTTGCATTTTTGCTTCCACCTTGTGTATTATGACAGAACGATCTGACCAAGAAATGGAAGCAGCAAGCGGATCCGTTTCTCCTCTGGAAGAGTTCATCAGATCCAGCATTTCACGGATGGATACCCAGGAGAGGAATATGAACGAGTCGGGTCGGGCTATTCAAGCCCTTGTGGCGCAGGTGTCCGAGCTCACCCAGCAATTACGACATCTGCGAGTTCCCACTGCGCCACCCACACCGCCTGCTCCCCCAGTACCACCAGAGAGCGCCTCCCAGTCAGAGCCCCGCCTACCTGTTCCCGAGTCATACGACGGTGAGCCAAACTATTGCAGAGCATTCCTAACACGCTGATTAATGCACTTCTCTCTGCAGCCCAAGACCTTCGCAAAGGAAGAGAGCAAGGTTGCATTCGTGCTTACGCTACTGACTGGGAGGGCAGCGCTATGGGGGACAGCGGTGTGGGAGAACCAAGATCCATGCTGTGCCTCGTTCCAGACACTCTCCGCCGAGATGAAGAGAGTTTTTGACCGTGCGGTCGCGGGAAGAGAAGCGGCACGGATTCTTGCGGACCTCAAGCAAGGCGAAAGATCTGTATCTGACTACTCTATTGAGTTCCGGACCTTGGCGGCAGAGTGTCAGTGGAACGAGGAGGCGCAGTGGGATATGTTCCTGCATGGGCTGGCTGACCGCGTCCAGAGAGAGATTTACGCTCTGGACTTACCCACCAAACTCAATGAGTTGATTGAACTGGCGCTTCGAGTGGATTCCCGACTCTCCCGAGTCGAACGTCGGATGTTACCCGCTCGTGTTTCTGCAGCGGCTGAGACTTTGAGAGCCAGCGGCGGGGACGCGGTCAGCCCCGTCTACGATCCCGAGCCCATGCAGGTCGGGCGAGCTCGGCTTTCCCTGGAGGAGAAGGAGAGGCGGAGATCCCAGGGCCTTTGCCTTTACTGTGGCGCAGCGGGACATTTCGCATACAACTGCCCGGTAAAAGGGCAAGCCCGGCAGTAAATTTGAGGCTACTGTCGGGTGGGATCTCCGCTGAAAAGACCTCATCAACATCTACACTCCTCCCGGTAAGACTAAGATGGTCAGCCCACACTCACGACTGTCGAGCACTACTGGACTCCGGGGCAGAAGGTAACTTCATGGACTACACTTTTGCACTCAAGATTCAGGTTCCCCTTCTACCCCTCACTCAAGTCATCGCAGTCCATGCTCTCAACGGCCAAGCCCTTCCCACCATTTCTTTCACCACTGGACCCATCACACTCATCGTATCTGGCAACCACACCGAAACCACTTCCTTCTACATCCTGGACTCCCCACTCGCACCCATTGTTTTAGGACACCCCTGGCTCATTGAACACAATCCCAAAATAGACTGGCAGCAGAATTCAGTGTTGGAATGGAGCAGTAAATGTCATGAGTCCTGTCTTGTGTCTGCTTGTCCGTCTGTTTCTGTTTCTATGTTTCAGGAGGAAGCAGTGGATTTATGTAACGTGCCCGCGGAGTATCAGGACCTGAAGGAGGTGTTCAGTAAGTCTCGTGCTGCTTCTCTCCCTCCGCATTGTCCCTATGACTGTGCTATAGAGTTACTGCCAGGTACGTCTCCGCCTAAGGGCAAGTTATATTCACTTTCTGTTCCAGAAAGAGAGGCTATGGAGAAATATATTTCTGATTCTCTAGCAGCGGGATTCATCCGCCCTTCCTCTTCTCCAGCGGGGGCGGGGTTCTTTTTTGTGGGGAAGAAGGACGGATCCCTGCGACCTTGTATTGACTACCGGGGGCTGAACAGCATCACGGTAAATAATACTTATCCTTTGCCGCTGATGTCTTCAGCCTTCGAGAGGTTGCAGGGAGCGTCGATCTTCACTAAATTGGACTTACGCAATGCTTATCATTTGGTCCGCATCAGGAAGGGGGATGAATGGAAGACTGCTTTTAACACCCCCAGGGGGCACTTTGAATACTTGGTCATGCCCTTCGGCTTGTCCAACTCCCCAGCAGTCTTCCAGGCACTCGTCAACGACGTGCTGCGAGATATGGTCTATCAGTTCATATATGTCTACCTGGATGACATATTGATATTTTCTTCTTCTCTCCAGGAACACGTGCAGCACGTTCGACGAGTGCTTCAGAGGCTGCTAGAGAATGGGCTTTTTGTCAAGGCGGAGAAATGCGCTTTTCATGCACAGTCTGTTCCTTTCTTAGGGTACATTGTGTCGTCTGAGGGAATGCGTATGGATCCTGAGAAGGTTAAGGCTGTGGTGGATTGGCCAAGTCCAGATTCCCGTAAGGCCCTACAGAGGTTTCTGGGGTTCGCCAATTTTTACCGGCGGTTCATTCGCAATTTCAGCCAACTAGCCTCGCCTCTGACCGCCTTGATCTCCCCCAGAACTACACTCAGGTGGTCAGACGCAGCTGAGGTGGGGGTAGGTGCAGTGCTATCCCAACGTTCCCCTGCAGACGACAAAATGCATCCGTGCGCGTTTTTGTCTCACCGTTTGTCCCCTGCCGAACGTAATTATGATATTGGTAACAGAGAGTTGTTGGCAGTCAAGTTAGCATTGGAAGAATGGCGTCACTGGTTAGAAGGGTCGGGGGTACCTTTTATCGTTTGGACCGATCATAAGAATCTGGAATACATTAGAACCGCTAAAAGACTGAACTCCAGGCAGGCTCGGTGGGCACTTTTTTTCGGACGTTTTGACTTTACTCTCTCGTACCGCCCGGGTTCCAAGAACATCAAACCCGATTCTTTATCGCGCATTTTTGACCGCTCCGATCGCCCGTCTACTCCCGAGTGCATTCTTCCGGAGACCCTAATTATCTCCACACTCACATGGGAGGTCGAATCGAAGGTCAAGACGGCCTTACAAGGGGTAACGCCTCCGGTCGGTTGTCCACCGAACCGTTTATTTGTGCCAGAGGGTCT
Organism: Leuciscus idus; assembly: GCA_021554675.1. Taxonomy (NCBI): domain Eukaryota; kingdom Metazoa; phylum Chordata; class Actinopteri; order Cypriniformes; family Leuciscidae; genus Leuciscus; species Leuciscus idus. Next base: position 39,241,152 of record CM038625.1, read on the forward strand.
ACGGTCCAACGTTATTCAGTGGGGGCATTGTTCCAATGTGGCTTGTCATCCAGGAGTCGGTCGCACTACATCTTTAGTCAAGCAACGTTTTTGGTGGCCACGTATGGCTCGCGACGTTCACAGTTTTGTTTTGGCTTGCTCAGTTTGCGCCACTGGTAAGACTTCCAATCGACCCCCAGATGGGCTCCTTCAACCGCTGCCGATTCCTTCGAGACCCTGGTCCCATATCGCACTAGATTTTGTCACCGCCCTCCCACCCTCTCAGGGTAACACGGTAGTTTTAACCGTGGTGGACCGGTTCTCGAAGGCGGTCCACTTTATTCCCTTGCCCAAATTACCCTCAGCCAAGGAGACAGCGTTAACAGTCGTTAACCACGTCTTTCGGTTACATGGCCTCCCGACGGACGTGGTTTCCGACAGAGGACCCCAATTCGTGTCCAAATTTTGGCAAGAGTTTTGTAGATTACTGGGAGCGACTGTTAGTCTGTCCTCAGGGTTTCATCCCCAGAGCAATGGCCAAACTGAGAGAGCCAACCAGGATTTGGAAAGAACATTGCGATGTCTGGTCTCCAAGAATCCTTCCTCGTGGAGCCAACAACTGTCAATGGTGGAGTACACCCACAACTCGTTACCAGTGTCATCCACGGGCCTATCTCCGTTTGAGTGTAGTCTAGGTTACCAGCCACCAATTTTTTCTAGTCTGGAATCCGAAGTCGCGGTCCCCTCCGCTCACGCTTTCGTCCAGAGGTGTCATCGCACTTGGACTAGAGCCCGTGAGACTCTACTCCAAGTGGGAGCGCGCACCAAGGCCAGAGCCGATCGCCACCGGTCGAGGCCTCCCGTATACGTCGTTGGTCAAAAAGTGTGGCTTTCTACCAAGAACATTCCTCTCCGTTCCGTCTCTAATAAACTTGCCCCCAAATTTATCGGCCCGTTCACTGTCACCAAGATCATTAGTCCGGTGGCAGTCCGCCTCAAACTCCCTCCAGTGTACAGGAGGATTCATTCCGTCTTCCATGTTTCCAAAATAAAACCTGTGTTTCATTCTTGTATTAATCCGCCTGCCCCGGTAACCCCCCCCCCCCCCCCCCCCCCCCCGGCCGCGACTCGTAGAAGGGGAACCTACTTATTCGGTTAATCGCATTCTGGACTCAAGGCGGAGGGGACGCGGGTTCCAGTACTTGGTGGACTGGGAAGGTTACGGTCCGGAGGAGAGAAGTTGGGTACCTGCTAGAGACATCCTGGATCACTCCCTTATTGATGATTACAATCGACAGGTAAGGGAGTCTGGGGACGCCAGGAGGCGTTCCTAGGAGGGGGGGTACTGTCACGGTTCATGAATTCACTGTTTTCTTCATGTCTCGTGTATTTGTTGTTCTGTGTGTGTGGGCGTGTGTGAGTGGGCGTTACCGCTCGTTCCAGCTGATCAGCGCGCCAGCTGATCTCATTCCCCGCACCAGCTGCTGCCAATTCCTTCACCTATAAACTCTCATCGCACTCTCCTCTCTTTGTCAGATCGTTGTTTGGTGTCTTCAGTGTGTGTTCCTCGTCTGCAGTCCTGTTTCCGGTTTCGAGTTCCTGTTCAGTGTCTTCCTGGTTTCCGTCTCGTCTGGATGTTCACCTGCACTGGATCACCGTCACCACTCTTCACCAGCATGCTGACCATCTTGTCCCTGCGCCACCAGCCCACCCGAGAATCCATACAGAACTTGTGTCTTTTGACCCATCAATAAAGAGTTTTTTACTTGCATTTTTGCTTCCGCCTTGTGTATTATGACAGTTTATGGTTTCTCTCTCTTGAATTTCAATGCTCTCAGCAGCCACTAATTCACCACCATTAACAATATTTATCCTCGAGGCAAGTGAGAATGTACTAGAAAATAGTAGGAAGTGTGAAACTTATTTCTCATTTTTGTTAAACAATTTATTAATCTTTGTTAATGTTAGTTAAAAAAAAATGCTAGTTCATGTTAGCTCAGGTTCATCAAATAATATTTACAGATACAACTTTTGTTTTCAATAATATACTTCAATAACTTTCAATAAAAATGTAATTAGCATGAACTAAAATTAATAAATGCTGTAGAAGTATTTCTTTTCATTGTTAGTTCATGTTTACTATTGAAGTTAACTTATGTTAATAAATGGAACATAATTGTAAAGTGTTGGTGTTTCATGTCATGTTCACTTGGTTAAAGTTTAAACCACTTGATGCATGTGTGTGTGATCGTGTTGTTCATCAAGTGACCAAACCAGTGGAACACTTCATTTGCACGAAACCATGCTTGTGTTAACCACAAAAAAGAAAACTGTGCAAAAGTTAGATGTTTTTAAACATGTGCAAAAAAATATTAAAAACAATTCATATGCATGGGAAAAATTATCTTTAAATTTATTGACATTTGTTCTATTGACTTCAAGCTTTGTCAAATCCATGTAAAACACTAAACAAACTTGCAGAAAATGTCATGATTTAAAAAAAAAAAAAAAAAAAAAAAAAATTATGAGATGTGTGATTTAATATCAAGAATAACAAAACAAAATTTGCTGATAAAAAAAGCTGTTTCAGCCCCAAGAAAGCTCATCATGTGGTTTACAACTTTTACTGCTGAGCATGTCAGCGCACTTATAATAGAGAGAGAGAAAAAAAGATTATATTACTATATATAAGCAAGATCTCCACTTAAAACAGTACCAGCAAAAAGTGTTACTCTCATACACACACACTGCATATTTACATACAAAGCAGCAAACTCATAAATGGAAATTAAAATCCACACATTTAAAAAATAATAACAGGAAATGTTAGTTTGTAAAAAAAAAAAAGCATGTGTAAGTACACTTTGTATTCATAAAGTGTATCACATCATACATTGGCTGTAGACAGTAGTGCTCTGCTCCTGACTAGGCCTGGTGTTACTGGAGCACATGAAGAAATCAACTTCAGCACACTGAAAGAGGACGATATTATATATGAATGGACATATACAGTATGATAGACATAATGTACAGTCAGCTGGTCATAAACATTTCAGATCATTTAATGAATATTGAGCAGCTTGAAGTTTCACTGTAAGAATCACCAGGATAATAGAGGACAAAATAAGATAACATATATTAATATTGAAGATCTTACCTGTGGATTATTTGAGTTTTGAGCCGCAGATTTTCCTTTTGCATTAATAAAGCTCTTCACCATTCCTGAAACAGCACTGAATATGAATATCACTGAATTCACACATTGTAACAGTCCAAGAGCTGATTCACAGAGAGTGTGTTTTACTGTGAAAAATGTGAGATTCAGGCCAGGGGAATGAGAAAAAGTGTCTAGAGAGAAACATTTTAATTTAACTTTTTTTTATGCATTTTTAGAGCGCCATGTCTCGCACGAGACTCTAAAAAAGGTAAGTGTTTACATTAAACCCTAAAACAACTTTTTTTAGTTAATGATCTGTAAGACTGGGGCTTTATTAATACTGTTCATTGATTCAAGTTTTAGACGCTGCAAAAGAGGCGTGAGCGCAGCAGTTAAACACGTTTAGTAAGCGTTTAAATAAATAAAAAAACAATGCAAAAGTAGCGCAGTGGAATAGAAAAACAAGTGACCGGACAAAAACATGTTCTGTGTCCTCTGTCACCTTGTTGTTCAATGAGACTTTTATTGTAGTAAAACAAGAACAAACCTATTAATGCAATGGTCAGAAGCACATTCAGCAGGACAGATATGATGATGGTCATATTTCTCCATGGTATCTGGTGTTGTGGAGCGTCATCTGTCTGATTCCTGTGGACGGAGTCTGTAAAAGGTTTGTAGTTCAGTCTTTATTCAGTTTCAGTCTTTAACAGAACAATGAAACTATTATTAGATCTTCACACAGTATATTCAATATGGAATCCATCATGTGGTTTACAAAGACATGAAATGATAAAATAACTCACCGCTGATGTAGATTTTGGTGCCGTTGCTGAATTTTAGTGGTTTAGTTTTTACACAATAATAAACTCCTAATTCATCAATGGTGATATTTTTGATGAACAGACGACTGTTAGTTTTCACTGAGTATTTGTGTATAAAGCTGCTGTTTTCATATTTACCTCCTTCATATGTGCTGCTGAAAGTGCGTAAGATCAACACTGGAGGATCCGGTAATTTCAGTTTGTACCAGTAAATCTCCTCTATATCAAGATCACAGGTTATATTCACATCAGATCCTAAAGTTACTGGTATGTTTGTTAGACTCTCTATGGCTTGATACAACATGATCAGATCTATGAGAGAAAGAAAAACACATTTATTAAGATATAAAATCAAAAGAAAACTGACTCAATCAAATGTGACATGAGAAACTCACAGATCTGCAGCTGTATGATCTTCATTGTCTGATCCAGATGAATAATATCTGCTATATGTGATCATTCAAACATCTCGAACTGTGAGAGGAAACACAAACCTCGACCACACAGACGAGAGGGGAAGTCAGAGCTGGCCTTCTCTGAGAACATCATCATTCTTAGTTGTTTAAATCAACAAATAATTAGAAGATACAGTGTATGTAAATATGCCAGTGTGTTTTATTCAAATATACAGATGTGTGAATTTTGATTTGCTCCCCCCAAAAAAACCAGACAGTTTTAGATACCATTGACTTCCATAGTAGGAAAAAAATATACTATGGAAGTCAATGGTATCTAAAACTGTCTGGTTACTGACATTCTTCTAGATATCTTCCTTTCTGTTCAGCAGAAGAAAGAAATTCATACAGGTTTGAAACAACATGAGGGTGAGTATATGATGACAGAATTTTCATTTTTCGGTGGAGTATCCCTTTAAGGAGAATCTTTGCAGATTTTCTTCCCTCAAATATTAAACATACCAGTGGGACTCATTTTCAGCCCTGGAGTTTCATGCCTTAGACCGGCCCACTTTAGTTCCCGACTGACTATTAAAATAATGTAATTAAACCCTCAGTATATAAGGCCCAATCTTTCAAGGGCTATCTGGCCCTTCCCCCTACCCCTACCCCTCCAACCAAAAAAGAATCGAGACAACCCTACCCCTTCATGGGAACGCGCAAAACGGAGGGGTATGGGCAAGGGGTGAATTGGGATTGAGCCGTCTGCAATAGTGCACTGTTCTGTACAGCCTTGTAATTCATCGTATTTTTCAAAAATATAATTTTCCATTCAGTGCAATATCAGTACACAGGGTTTTATAAATACAGAGGTCCCAAAAGTGATCTAGGGGGTTCGGGGGCATATTATTTTTCCACTGTCATTGGCAAAGAACATCTGACTGTGTTAAATAGGAATCCATTGTAATAAAGTTATTCTCATTATTGTGCAATAGGCTATTGCTCTACCTGCTCTCCTCTCTTATCTCCATCTCCTTCTCTCGGTCTTCTTCTCTCAGTCTCTTTATCTTTACCTGTAAATCCAGTGGCGGAGCCAGAGGGGGGTCCGGGGTCACTGGACACCCCTGACATGCGATTGGCCACCCCGGGTGCCACCCCAAATTTTTATTTGCTACTGGCAGTTGCTGATGCTAAAAAAAAAAAAAAAAAAAATTACGTTCGCCGGCAGCGCGTCGCGCGCGCAGTTCTCTTACGAGAGGTTCTCTCGTATTGCGTAAGTAGCTTACGCTGCGGGAAAAGTCATCTTTCTCGAGATATGAAGCCAAAAAATTATCCTTAATTTTAAAAAATTTGTCAACGCAGTGCAGCAGCACGCAGACCTAGAGCAGGCTAACTAGCGTGCTCATTGGCTGCTCTGCCGCAACTGCAGCAACCTACCAGTGAGCCTGGCGTGACGTCACGCCCAATGGGAGCGCTCAGCGCCCCCACGCGTCACGGCCCTAAAGAGGGGCGTGTCTTAGCTTATAAAAGGAGGCTCGGAGGCTGCTTTCTCTGATTGTTGTCTCTTCAGCGAAGCTCTCCGCATCGCTGACCTCTGAGGAAGCCGCCGTCGAATCCAGCGACCTGCAAGCCGAGGATTCGCCTGAGGAAGCCGGCCGTCTTCGCCGCCTTCAGCATCCCTGCCTGCTTCGCTATCCGGCGATTATATCCTTTCATTCTATTATGCCTTGCATTTCTTGTAAAGCTCCGCTCAGCGACAGAGACCGCCACGTTATCTGCGTTCTCTGCCTGGGCCCGGACCACGCAGCCCTCGCCCTCGCTTCGGGCGGCTGCGAACTGTGCGAAGAACTGCCGATGTCGACCCTGCGGGCTCGACGCGCCTTGTTCGACGCCCCCGCTGTCTCTCCGTCTGCCTCCACCGGGCCGCGTAAGAAGAAACGCCGCTCTCAGAGGCCACCGGAACCCGCAGCAGTAGCTGAGCGCTCGCCGGAGCCTCTCCCGCGAGCCTCGCTATCCCCTTCTCCTCCTCCCCTTCCCGACGCGCAGCGGCCGGCCTTTGCCCGCACTGCCGTCGCCTCAGAGGATGAAGCGGACCACGCTGCTATCGCAGACAGCTGCTCTATCCTTGCCTCGGACAGCGAGGAGTGGTCGGGTTCTCACCGCTCCTCATCCTCAACACAGGAGTCTAGCCGGTCCCGCTCCAGTGTCGACGCGGAACTTCTCCGCCTCCTCACCAAAGCGGTCGACCAATTGGGACTCGACTGGTCCCCACCGAAGGCGCCCGCGCCCAACAGGCTCGACGGGTGTTTTCTGCCTAGCCGCCGCCAAGCGCCTGCCTCTAGGTCAGCACCCTCCTGCCCGAGCTCCACGCTGAGCTCTCTAAGTCGTGGAACGCCCTGTTCTCCGCTAGACTCCGCTCTCCGGCCTCTTCGACTCTCTCCCAAGTGGACGGAGCCGCCGAGAAGGGATACGCACAAATTCCCCCGGTCGAGGAAGCTGTGGCAACGCACCTTTGCCCGCCATCCGCCAGATGGCGCTCAAAGTCTGCCCTGCCGTCCAAGGCCTGCAGGACCACTTCAGCCCTCGTCGGCCGCGCCTTTGCTGCCGCCGGCCAGGCCGCTTCCGCCCTGCACTCCATGGCTGTGCTTCAGATCCTCCAGGCCGATCTCCTCCGCGAGCTGGACGAGAAAGGCCCGGATCCAGATTCACTGACGGACCTGCGCAGCGCGACGGACCTCTCGCTTCGCGCCACTAAGTCCGCTGCACAAGCCATCGGAAGATCTATGGCCTCGCTCACCGTCACCGAAAGGCACCTTTGGTTGATGCTGGCGGATATGAGCGAAGCCGAACGCTCCGTGTTTCTCAACGCCCCGCTCTCTCCCTCCGGTCTTTTTGGCCCAGCGGTCAGCGGGATCGTGGAGCGTTTCTCGGAGGTACAGAAGGCGTCGCAGGCTATGAATCTCTTCCTGCCCCGCCGCGCGAGCTCCTCTGCAGGCCGCTCTCAGCAGCCTCCTGCACGCAGCTCGTCACAGCGCTCTGCTCAGCCTCCGTCCTCGCAGCGACGACAGGGCGGCCGCCCTAGATCGCGCTCAGCCAGCCGCCACAGACCGCCTCCCCCCCGGGGACCTCGGCCCAAGATAGCGCTGAAACATGAGCCCGCGAAGTCCTCCTAGCAGCCGCAAGGAGGAAAAGATGGCTGAGTCCCGCCGCGGCCGGACCGCCATCAAAGCGCCCAGCTCTGTCAGTCCCCTCAGAAGAGGCTACTGCAGCAGCTTACATCGCAGCCAACGAGCCAGTAACACAACTCGCTCGCCTGCACACAAACGCCGTTTTCACGGCGACCCAGAGAAATCTCAGAAAGAGTATTGTTTCGGGTTTCCCGGCTCACGCCGAAGGTGTCATGAGTGTAGAATATGTGCCCACACCCCCGTGTTCACCACTACACACAAACACGATCTCCCCGGTAACGCTCACAGAGCGCACTCTCATAAAGCGGGCACGCGCCGCTCGAGTGTTATGTGTATAGAATGTGCCCACAATTCTGTGCCCACACCTACCCACTGCCCGCTCTGCCACACAGTTATCCCGGGACGCAGATCCTCTAAAGCTCCCAAACACTGGCCGTGTTGCGAATGTAAGCTCTCTGCCCGCTCACGAGCGCGCGCGCTTACTAACAAACACGTTTACCCCCATGCCACGCGCGCGCGCCGCCCCATCTTCTCTGATACAGGTTCCCCATCCCGCGCAGCGCGGCGATCTGAACCCAGAGACCATTCGACCCCTAGCAATGCGTGCGAAAGCATGGCAGGCTATCCAGGGCGTGTCAGAATGGGTGCTGAATACTATAATGCACGGCTATTCGCTTCAATTCGCTCGCCGTCCACCGCGCTTTTTAGCACGGACCGAGACGAGAGTGAACAAAGAAGTGGCGCATCTGCTTCAGGCAGAAATAGCAAAGCTGCTGCACAAGGGGGCTATAGAACAGGTGCATCCTTCTCTGAGCGAGTCGGGCTTTTACAGACGTTATTTCCTCGTACCCAAGAAGGACGGAGCGCTAAGACCTATTTTAGATCTGAGACATTTGAACAAAGCTCTCATGAGACGGCCGTTCAAAATGATTACAACCAAGCAAATTCTCGCGCAAATTCGCCCGGGAGACTGGTTTATCTCTCTCGATCTGAAGGACGCATATTTTCAGATCCAGATAACACCCCGTCACAGGCCATTCTTGAGATTCGCCTTCGACGGTCGGGTTTATCAGTACACCGTCCTGCCGTTCGGTCTATCTTTGGCACCCCGTACATTTACGAAGTGCATGGACGCGGCTCTCTCTCCCCTGAGAAGACAGGGGATGCGGATACTGAACTATCTGGACGACTGGCTAATTCTAGCGCAGTCAGAGACAGAGCTTTTGTCTCACAGAACAGCGCTTCTCAGCCATCTGGAAAGCTTGGGTCTCTCAGTCAACTGGACCAAGAGCTCATTACTGCCCCGTCAGTCAATTTCCTTTCTCGGGATAGAACTGGACTCGGTGGCTATGACGGCCAGATTGTCAGAGCAGCGCGCGCGCCGCATTCGACATCTCGCCGCGTCTTTCCAGACGGGCAGTCAGGCTCCGCTGAGGACATTCCAGCGAATCCTGGGGCATATGGCTTCAGCTGCAGCGGTGCTCCAGCTGGGCTTACTGCGCATGCGCCCGCTACAACGCTGGCTGAAAGCGCGAGTGCCTCACCGAGCCTGGACTGCCGGCAGCTTACGAATCAGGGTGAATCAGGGCTGTGCTTCAGCCCTCCAGCCCTGGCTGGCGGCCGAATGGTATCGCACAGGAGTGGTGATGGGTGCTGTCTCACACCGGAAGGTTGTCTCGACAGATGCGTCCAACCTAGGTTGGGGAGCGCTCTTCGAGGGCAGACCGGTCTTTGGCCATTGGTCAGACCAGGAGAGTCGCCTTCATATAAACTGTCTAGAGATGCTGGCGGTCGAGAACGCGCTCAAGCACTTCCTCCCATACCTACAGGGTCACCATGTACTAGTCCGTACGGACAACACGTCAGTGGTGGCTTATGTGAACCGTCAAGGCGGTGTCAGATCCAAAAGGCTCTGCACCCTGGCGGAACGCCTCCTTGTGTGGGCTCAGCACTCACTGCGCTCGCTGAGAGCCGCGCACGTGCCGGGTCGCCTGAACGAGGGTCCAGACAGACTGTCCAGGGACAACGTTCCCCTGGGGGGGAGTGGTCTTTGCATCCCCAATCAGTCCAGTTACTGTGGCGCCGTTTCGGCAGAGCGAAAGTCGACCTCTTTGCGTCAATAGACAACGCGCACTGCCCAAGCTTCTTTTCAAAGAGCGAGGGCAGTGCTATACGCGTTACGCGTTTCCCCCGGTCTCTCTGTTGCCACAAGTCATCAGGAGAATCAGGGAAGCGCGCCACACGGTGCTCCTCATAGCCCCGTATTGGGAGAATCAGACATGGTTCCCGGATTTAATACGGCTGGCAGACACACCTCCCTGGCCGATACCGGCGAGAAGAGACCTTCTCTCTCAAGCCCGCGGCTCGATCTTGCATCCTCATCCAGAGCGCTGGTCTCTGCATGCATGGACTCTCAACGGATACCCGTTGACTTGCCAACAGGGGTTATGAACACGATCACACAGTCTAGAGCTCCCTCTACGAGGCGGCTCTACGCGTCTAAATGGTCTGTGTTTAATAAATGGTGCACCGCTAAAGGGCTGGATCCACAAGCATGTGAGGTGTCGCGTGTGCTTTGTTTCCTCCAAGAGCTGCTGGATTTGGGCAGGTCCCCATCCACGCTCAAAGTATATGCTTTCGCCGACTCGGCGCTGGGCCGCGCGTTAGGAAGAAACGAATACATCATCCGCTTCCTGAGAGGAGCTAGGAGGATGAACCCCTCGCAACCCCCTTCGGTTCCTATTTGGGATCTTTCCCTGGTCCTAGAGGCCATGAAAGCGCATCCCTTTGAACCCATGGAAACTGTGGATATGAAATACCTCACGCTCAAAACCGTTTTTCTGATAGCTTTGTCTTCAGTCAAACGTGTGGGTGACCTTCATGCGTTATCAGTTAACGCCTCATGCCTGGAGTTCGGACCTAATGACTCTAAAGTCATTCTCAGACCAAGGCATGGTTACGTCCCCAAAGTTTTGGGCACACCCTTCAGAGCACAGGTCATTTCTCTCTCAGCTTTGCCGGCAACCGGCAGCGAGGTTGACAGTAACCTCCTTTGCCCTGTCAGAGCACTGAGATATTACATTACGCGCTCCGCCCGCGCCAGGCGCTCGGAGCAGCTCTTCGTTTCGTTTGGTGGGCGCACTAAGGGTCTCGCCGCCTCGAAACACAGTCTGTCCAGATGGATAGTGGACGCTATTGCAGCTGCTTATGCGTCTAAAGACCTGCAGTGCCCTCTGGGCATCAGAGCCCACTCTACTAGAGGCATGGCCTCGTCGTGGGCTTGGTCTAGTGGAATTTCCATTCATGACATTTGTACGGCGGCGGGCTGGGCCTCCCCCTCTACATTTGTTAGATTTTACAATCTGGAAGTTCCCGCCCTGCAGGCTAAACTTTTATCAGTCTAGATCTCGCGTAGGCTGGCCCACTTCTGTGCGCGGGCTACTGCTGTTGATTCAGCTCTCCTGGTTGAGTTGTACCATACAAGGGTTTGTCAGTCAGACCGGCCGCGCCGCTCTGTATGCCCTATTGTGTGCTTGTGTACTCGCGCTAGCCATCATATTGGCCGCCTGGCTCACACTCTTTGTGTTCCTCGGACTTCCCTGGGACTCATTCAGTGGATGCTGGGCTGATCGGTCACCACTGCCTGCGAGCCTCCGTATTCGCGCGCGCCGCCCCATCTTCTCTGATACAGGTTCCCCATCCCATTACATTACCTATGTTACCATCGGTTACCTAACGTAACCTCTGTTCTCTCTAGAAGAGGGAACGAGTATTGCGTAACCTGCCGTGCTCGCGCCACGAGCTCTTTTCGCTTCAAGCGACAAAAACCAGAGAAAGCAGCCTCCGAGCCTCCTTTTATAAGCTAAGACACGCCCCTCTTTAGGGCCGTGACGCGTGGGGGCGCTGAGCGCTCCCATTGGGCGTGACGTCACGCCAGGCTCACTGGTAGGCTGCTGCAGTTGCGGCAGAGCAGCCAATGAGCACGCTAGTTAGCCTGCTCTAGGTCTGCGTGCTGCTGCACTGCGTTGACAAATTTTTAAAAATTAAGGATAATTTTTTGGCTTCATATCTCGAGAAAGATGACTTTTCCCGCAGCGTAAGCTACTTACGCAATACTCGTTCCCTCTTCTAGAGAGAACAGAGGTTACGTTAGGTAACCGATACGTTTTCAAACGGACGAGCAGAGGACGAGAGATGGTTGCAAGATACCGAACTTCACAGAATAAGAAAACATATTTGAAGTAAGTTTTCAAGGTTTAGCATCATGGTGGTTTGCTCCGAATACATTAGGCCTAATACACGCATACAGTAGGCTACCTTGCCGTGTGTACGTTACAGTATACAAATGTTCTAGCTAATGAAAGGATAGGAGATCAAAACGCAGGAAAAGAAGAGCAGAAACAAGCGATATTTCATAATGCGATCACTATAGGATTGTGAAGCTTATGGGTGTAGGGTGTTGATGGACTCGATCTACTGTGTTTTGATCATCATTAAATCTGCTCATGTTGCTTTTTATGAAACTTGCCAACATTCAAGTGTTGATTAAAAAGACGCACGAAGCTAGAATAAAACAGATTTTTATTTTGTTTAAAAGCACAGGGTCTGTTCTTTTGGTGTGTTCAGATATTCATACAACAAAATATTCTGGGGTGCCATGAAATTGTGAAAATTACCAAAAACACATTTTTTTTTATACTGGCGAGAAAGAGTTATGTTGGTATTATGTTGGTAATTGGATGATGATGATAATATGAATATGATTGGAATTTGGAATCATATTTTAAATTTGTCATATTTTTGAACAGGGTAAATTAAACATGAAAAGAAAGGGAGAGATAGGCTATCAGAGTTCTTTTTAAATAAGCACAAACATAGTCCAGTCATTTTTATGAAAAAAAGGTTGAACAAATTGCAGCAGAAGCAAACTCAAATAATTTTGTATCCTCAATATGTCCTGAGTAAGGAAAAAAAAGTCCAGAAGAATCCCATTAAGGGAAAGTTTCGAAAACTGTTTCTGGGGATTCACTTTTTATTTCACCTACCTTTTGTCTTCTGCATTCTCCTTACCCTTGTCTCCTGTTCTTCCCTCAGACTCGTCCCCCAGAAACAGTCCCACGGACCCAGACCCCATCTCTTAAACATTAATAAAGGCTGGTTTCTAAAGTAGGCTACTTCTTCCTGCCTCTATGTATTAATGCTCATGGGTATCCGTAATGGGTTCCATTCAGACCTTAATATTTAGTATTTTGCTGTTATGTGTCAACAAGATTCAACAAGACATTTTCACCTGGCTATACCCAATGTTTAGATCTGTTGTGGTATTTATGCAAATTAGCACATACATAATTTGATTATTTAAAAAAACTTGTAATACATTTTTTGTTTGTCTTGATATAAGTAATCAACTCAGTAATTTTCATGGTGATATCTAAAGGTTAAATTTTTTACCCTATTCATGTGAGAAAAATAATGAATAGGCGTATGAATAGGATATATTTGGGTCTTTTTCGAAACTTTCCCCTAATGGGATTCTTCGGGACTTGTTTTTCCTTACTCAGGACATACTGAGGATACAAAATCAGTTGAGTTTGCTTCTGTTGCAATTTGTTCAAGGTTGACCCCCATTTTGGCTTAAAATGACTGGACTAACAGGCAGATCAGGTGCAAACAGACCCCAGCCCTTGCATCACCACTGGCTAGTCAGAGTCAGTGTGGTCAGACTTCAGGACCAGGAACAGGTCAGAGCATCTACCAGACACAGGCAGTCAATCACATACCCAATTCAGGAATTTAAGTTGAGATGATTTTGCCAGATTAAAAGGATAGTTCACCCAAAAATGAACACAAAAAAATAATTATAAATTAAATAATTATAATTAGAAAGAATAATTATAAATTATTATAAAGAATTATGTTGTATTAAATCTTCCTAGGATAAGATTTTATATTGATGGGCAATAAAATTGTTAACATTTTTCAAGTACATGTCTGCTTTATGCCTGCTATATCTAATAAAATAAAATCATAAACATTTTTGTAAATGTGAGGTTTTTTTTGTAACTAAACGCAGCAGTTCATAACAGACACATGCTACGGTATCTTATCTCCTTGGTGCTTCAGCTTTGTTTTCTGCAAATATTTTGGATGTTCAACACTTATAGACACAAACAGAGTGACCCAATTCCTTCCATAAGCTTTCCCACTGTGTGTGTGTGTGTACTGTGTACCCCCGAAAGTGGCAGTGGCCACCCCCTGGCCACCCCATGTATAAAACTCTAGTTCCGCCACTGTGTAAATCTCCCCTTCCTGAAGATGAGCTTAGATTGATACAGTCTTTGTAAAGTGATTATTTATGTCGGTCGTTTAAAATTCCTATTGTAAAACAGCTGTTTAGTTTATCCACTTGCACCGTTGGGATTCGCGAGCGGCCGCGGCTCGCGCTTCTGTGAACATAAATCCCGCTTGCTTTGATCGGTCATCTCAAACATTTTGCCATTGCCGACGAGCGGTGTTTGAGTGCTGAAGCAGCTCAGATGATGAGGTTAATATTAGGCAATTATTTCACAACGTTCATTATACACTCAGGAAAAATGACCGAGGTCCGGACCTCTGAGACCTCAATAGTCGGTACGGCCCTGACTCGTAGGCTATTTGGCCGCTTGAGTTTCTAGAGATATTGTAGGCTATTATTCTGGCCTTTTCAGCGCCGCCTTTGCGCCTATAGGCTATTATGTTTTGTATCTCTTATTTTTTGTTCGCACATCTCTAACAGAGTGACTTTATTTTTTTGGGTGGGGCTGCGATAAAATAATAATAAAAAAAATAGTGGGGCTGCACTATGACTGGAGCCTATAAGGAAAGCATTCAACCCAGTGCCATGACAACACCGGCCCTCCTGGCCAATAAAACAGACCGGCCCACAGGGAATTCTCCCGGTGCTCCCGATTAGCCAATCCGGGCCTGAAACATACACACACCACAAGATTTGAAAATCGCGGCGCATCACACACTACAAAATGATGTTTTATTAACAAAGTTCGGGAGGAGCAGATTCAGATAATTAACCAAATTATGCACAGCCGGAGATTAATCAGTAATCAACTCAATGACAGAGTATAAATTCACAGCAGACCTATCTCTGTTCATTGAAAGTTGGCAGCATCCCTCCTCCACCCCATCTCCTCACTTCCAGTTCCATCTACACTTACCAACTGGGGGGAGTACTCTGGGTTCGGGCCTAACTCCGAGCTCGGAGCCCTCCCCCCGGACAGCACGCCAAATACGCATAAACTTATTGTACTAATTATATGTAGATGTGAACTCGTGAAATGTTATTAAGATTATTGTGCCAGAGGGAGCGCCTCACGTGATCTCACGCAGCAGATCAGAAGCGGAAAAGCGGATGTAAACAAAATGGATACTGTAACAAGACAACTTGCTGTATCAATAATTATTGTTTGTCGTGAGAAAAAACAAAAGCGGAAGATCAAGGAATAAGGATAAGGAAATGGTTGGGGAGACAGGGTCAACATGGATTGTCAGTTCTTCAGGGAGAATTGGAGGTAAGAATTTAATTTTTTTTTACCGGTATATAGTGCTAACGGCTGGCTAGTCACTCCTCCATCTCCGAAGTCCGTGCTGCAGGTTTCATGGTCACCATTTCAAAATGTCCCTCACTTCTGTCTCCTTGTAGACTTGTTTCTTATTGGCTATTGTGACAGTACTGACGTAATCACAGTCTTGCTTATCCCGATTTAAACATGAATGTTTGATATGATAGGGGCAGGCCCAATTTGTGTGAGAGCAGATCGGGAGGTGCAAGATTTGATCTGTGAACGCCTCACATTACCAGATTATATGAGCCAAACATTGGAACCGATCGAGGTCCTCGAAAATATTTTTCTCCGATTCTCGGGAGGTGAAAATCAGGGTTAAATCGGCCTAAAACTCCTTTAATGTGAGCCAGGCATTAATGAAAACGTTCTACTACAAGGCTACAATCCATTTAAACAAATAATAGTTTGTTGAACAAACTTAATTATTTTAAGTTCTTGTGTCAGTAAAAATATTTGTTGAGTGAACTTAATTAAATTAAGGGTCAAGGCACAGCAGCTGACTCGAAAGTCTGAGGCGGAGCCAGAGCGACAATAGATCAAGGTGAAGCCAGAGAAATGAGGGAGCCCAGAGGAACCTGAGGGATGGCAGTCAACGGTGGAACCGGGGGAGGCAAGGTAGACCCGATGGGTTAGGGGGCCGAGGTTGAGTCTTGGGTTTGGAGGCTTGAAGTGGAGCTGAGGGATCCAAGAGCCAAGGCGTAGCTGATGACTGGGAAGCACCAGACGGATCCATGCAGCAGAGTGGAACCACTGGAGGAGCTGAGGGGCTAAAGGGAGACCGTGAAGATGATGAACCAGATGGCATTGACAGTGGAGGAGGGAGAGCGAGGCTGGGCAGGACCATATACAACCAAGGAGATTTGGTGCTGGACGATAAAGATGACTTGGAGCTGGGCTTAACCAGGGACAACTTGGATGACTTGGAACTGAACTCATCCAGTGATGACTTGCAATTGGATAGGACCATCTGAGAAGCAAACACCTCCTCATACAGCTCATCACACATTAATTCAGACAACCAGCTTTGTTTATGTTCCTCAGCGAGAGTGTGGGCGGGGCTCCAATCCATCCCGACAAACTCCACCAATATGACGATGGACGCTGTTGCCGGCTCACATACATTGACAGATTTTGTGTTGGGCTCAGGCTCCAGGATAAAATTGGCCTCTGGCAATCGCTCTGGCTCTGTTTTAAAGGCTGGCTCTGGCTCAGAGTCAGCGGTGGGCTCTGGCTTTTCTGCGGTGTGCATGGCTGACAGCGGGCTGGGCTCTGGGTCTGGAGTGGGGCTAACGATGTCCTCCTCAGCGAGGTAGATGGTAACATGTGAGTCATTTCTAACCACAACCCACTCCACATAATGAGCAAAGCTCCCTCGAGGACCATCCCGGGCAGGCGTGCCTTTGAGGTAGTGAGTGAGGCACACCAGATTGAGGAAGTCCCTCATGTGATACTCGAGGGAGTGATCCCCCCAAAATAATCCAATCCTAGTGGTCTTGTGCTCTGTCAGGGGTTGCTTGAATAACGATCCATGGATGATGGAGGAACAGGGAACAGGTGTGACACCAATCAGGGACCATGGCAACTAATCAATGACTAAACTCAGACAAATGGTGACAAAAAAAAACTATGGCTGTGTCCGAAATCGCCCCCTATACCCTTAGGGCACTCTATGAGAGAACAACCATTTCTAGTGGTGTCCGAAACGTCTAGTGGACGTTATCAAGTGCACTCAATCAACCCCACAATGCACCGCAATAACGAGTGTAAACATTATGTATGCTCAACGGCTAGAGCAGTGGTTCCCAATCTTTTTTACCCCAAGGCCCCCTCCTCTCCTAATCAATACTGCAAGCCCCTCCCCCCTTTTTATTCAGAAAAACATTAGTATTCTAGTGTTATTACTTTTCAACTCCATGTTATTGTTTTTAAACAAAAGAAATTCATGTTAGATTTAACCTTCAGTGTTCTTTTTTTTTGCAAACATACTTTGCAGACATTCTTTACAACTTAAAAGTACTTTGCTCAGTTATACATTAACTTGAACAAATAAGCACAAGTCAACCTGCCATACCAAACAAGACCACAGGGAGATGCCAAAGGACTGAATATAGCTATACGGATCCATTCTAAATGATTAAACACAACACAAATAAAAACATTTAAAAAACATTCTGAATGTGTGGAAACTCAGCGATCTGAAGGCGGGTCGATGTTATCAGTGAACAGTTCCTCTGATAGAACAAGAAATCGTGTCTATGATTGGAGCATCTGATGCCCATGTGTACATAACACTGATCCTCACAAACTTCACTAAAACACGCTTCTTAGGTGAGCATCAGTTATAAAACACTCACAGTACATTCATTTTGACAACTACGCAAATATATTGAGCTGTGTTCATGCAGAGATACGATGTTAAAGCGATCAGTGAGCCGAGAGCACACATAGGCTACACGGTTTGTTTGCGCAACAGTAATAACGTCTGTAATCGTCTTTACCTTCATTACAATCGTCATCCATCAAAACTTTATTAGTGACACTGGTTCTCTTTATCCAACTGAGAGATGAACTAGTTTGCGTATTCTACGTTCATGAAGGGGTTGGGTGTTGTGAGCCGCCGTTCAGTCTGTATTTCACACAGGCGATGAGAAACGGCTTTGGCTGCTCCGACACAATCATAGAATGCTTACGAGAGAGGTGGTGGTTTGTTTAATAAATTTTTTAATTAACTTAATTTATCTTTTTTTATTCAACGTAATAATAATAAAAATTAATGAATTATATTCATATAATTTGGTTGAAAACCACCGGGCTAGAGAATACCCAAAATGCACTGTGAGAGTCATGCACTGAATGAATTCCAGCGTCTCACCAGGAGATGGCGCCGCAGCTGAATCAATCACAAAGTGTGGAAATGATAATCTCAGGTACTGTTTATGTGCTTTATTTAATGTTAAAAGCGTGTAATGTGACTTTGAATATTATTTAGTGCTCCCAGCTTTGCAGCTGTAAAAGCAACAATGGATAATTCACCTCAGATCTTGAAATTAAACAAATGGAAACAAGAACGTTCAAACTGTGGACAAACAAGTGTATTCTTTGAAGACTGTTTTAGTAACTCAGTAGCCCATGTATTTTTAATAATGTTTAAATGGTGTAATATTTGTGAATTTGATTATGTAGCCTACTTATCCATTTTCTTGCAAGTGGTGCTGTGCACTTGCCGGCGAGACTCCGCCCACACGTTGATCTGATTGGCTGTGGGTTTTACTTGATTTTGACACATCTTTAGTCTAGTGTGGACAGAAAAATTATTTGTCGCTGGAATCTTATCGCATCGCGTCTGGTTAGGACACGGTGTGTATGTGGTTAGGATTGTTGCATTATTCCAAATAAATAGATTTAGATTCACAAACAAATGTAAAGACATTCTCAAAAAGTTATTAAATTCACAAATAAATAGATTAAGATCCACAAATAAATGTAAAAAGTTTCACAAAAATGTATAAAACTCACAAATAAATAAAATGAGATTTGCAAATAAAACTTTTACTCAAGCCAATCAGATAACGGCCACATTGAGTTGACCAATCGTAGCACGTTCTTGCTACAACCAATCACGTTAGACTTTACACTCTGGGCGGGAACTGAATTTGATTCATTTTGCAGATATTTGCACCCCTGAAAGGAGCTGTAATGGGTGCTTCATTCAAACTGAGCTGTTTGTGTGTGGTTAAAACACCCCGTTTCCAAAAGATTATTGGAGTTTAAGGGGTCTTTATATTTCCATCAGGATAAACTCAGGATTACACACAAATGATGATCATCATAGATCCCGAGCATCATATAACACCCTCTCTACACCGGACGCAAGCGGCGCGACAGCACGTCAAAAGCAAATAGTGCCCCATGATCTTCCCTGCTGCCATAGCAGTGTCAAATAATGTAAAACTAACATGTTTGTAATGTACACATTTTGCCCATGACGTCTGTTTTCTTACCTGCAGTGCCACTGAATGACTTTTTTTGATGTGGATGTTGCAATCCTGTAATTGTGAATAGTTCTTCAAAACATACTGTATAACTAAGAATCTGCATCTGGTCAGTATTTTTACTTTGGTCAATAGCTCATTCTGTCAAAATAAACATTTTAAAAAGCCTGCCACATTATGGCAAGCCGTTTTAACATTTAATCATTTAAACCGACTAGTCTCTATTTTCATGCTACTAGTACTTATTTTTTTAGATACTAGTATCTATTCCATTAAGTACTAGTACTTATTCATTAGCTACTAGTGCTTATTCTTTAGGTACTAGTGCCTATTCTTTAGATACTAGTGCTTATTCTTTAGGTACTAGTGCCTATTCTTTAGATACTAGTGCTTATTCTTTAGGTACTAGTACTTATTCAATAGATACTAGTACTTATTCATTAGATACTAGTACTTATTCATTAGATACTAGTACCTATTAAATAGATACTAGTACTTATTCATTAGATACTAGTACTTATTCATTAGATACTAGTTCTTATTTATTAGATACTAGTACTTATTCATTAGTTACTAGTACTTATTATTAGGCAAGGCAAGGCAAGTTTATTTATATAGCACATTTCATACACAATGGCAATTCAAAGTGCTTTACATAGAAGAAATTAAAATAATAAAAAGAAATAAGAATAATTAAAACAGTTTAGAAAAATAAAATGAAATACAGTACAGTACAGTCGGACGAACAGCGGCACAGTGCTCATTCAGTAAATGCATAGCTAAACAAAAGTGTTTTGAGTCTGGATTTGAATGTGACCACTGTAGGAGCACATCTGATCTCTTCTGGAAGCTGGTTCCAGCTATGGCTTGCATAATAGCTAAAAGCAGACTCACCATGCTTAGAGTGAACCCTTGGTATTTCTAGCTGATATGATCCTAATGATCTGAGTGATCTGTTGGGTTTATATTCAGTGAGCATATCTGCAATGTATTGAGGTCCTAGGCCATTGAATGATTTATATACCAGTAATAATACTTTAAAATCAATCCTAAATCTAACTGGGAGCCAGTGTAGAGACCTGAGGACTGGTGTGATATGTTCATATTTTCTGGTTCTGCTCAGAATCCTAGCGGCAGCGTTCTGTATGAGCTGCAACTGTCTTATGGTCTTTTTGGAAAGGCCAGTGAGGAGTCCATTACAATAATCCACCCTGCTGGTGATGAAAGCATGCACAAGTTTCTCTAAGTCTTGTCTGGAAACAAAGCATCTAATTTTTGCAATATTTTTTAGATGATAGTATGCTGATTTAGTTATTGCTTTGACATGACTACTGAAACTAAGGTCTGACTCTAGGATCACACCAAGATTCCTGACTTGATTTTTAGTTGTTTGACCCCTGGAGTGAAGGTATGCATTCACCTTGAGAACTTCATCTTTGTTTCCAAATGCAATGACTTCAGTTTTATCTTTGTTTAACTGAAGAAAGTTTTGGCACATCCAACTGTTGACTTCATCAATGCATTGGCACAGGGAGTCAATGGGGCTGTAATCATTAGGCGATAGGGCTAGGTACAGCTGTGTGTCGTCTGCATAGCTGTGGTAAGCAATTTGGTTCTTTCTCATCATTTGGCTCATTGGGAGCATATACAGGTTGAACAGGAGTGGCGCAAGAATTGAGCCTTGAGGAACTCTGCATGTCATGGATGTCCACTCAGACTTATGGTCTCCTATACTCACATAATAACCTCTCTCATCTAAGTATGACCTGAACCATTTTAGGACTATCCCAGAAAGCCCCACCCAGTTTTCCAGCCTGTCAAGAAGTATGTTATGATCGACAGTGTCAAATGCAGCACTGAGGTCGAGTAGTACCAGCACTGATAATTTGCCTGAATCAGTATTTAAGCGAATATCGTTTATTATCTTTATGAGCGCTGTCTCTGTGCTGTGATGCGGTCGGAAACCAGATTGAAAATTGTCAAAGTATCCATTCGAGCTTAAGAATTTGTTCAGCTGATTGAAGACAACTTTTTCTATGATCTTGCCTATGAAAGGAAGATTTGAGATCGGTCTATAGTTGCTTAATATGGTCTTATCCAGATTGCTCTTTTTCAGGAGGGGCTTGACAACTGCAGTTTTCAGGGAGTTTGGAAAACTCCCAGAGAGAAGTGAGGCATTTACCACTTCTAGAAGATCTGCTTCTAAACTGTTTAGCACACTTTTAAAAAAAGATGTGGGAAGTGTGTCAAGAGCGCATGTTGATGTTTTAAGGTGCTGTACGGTTTCTACCAAAATTTTGCCATCAATTTTATTGAAATCAGACAAAGTTACTACTTTTTCAGGTGGTCTGATCTGTCTGACCCCAGCGCAACTCAAGGATGTGCTGATCACCTTTCTGATATTATTGATTTTGTCAGAGAAGAAGGAAGCAAACTCACTGCACTTGCTGTTTGAGAGCATTTCACTGGGAATCTGGCTTGGGGGGTTTGTCAGTCTCTCTACAGTAGCAAAAAGAGTGCGTGTGTTGTTTAAATTGCAGTTTATAATATTTGAGAAGAAAGTCTGTCTAGCTTTGCCTAGTTCCATATTGAAAGCATGAAGGCTGTCTTTGTAGATGTTATAATGGACTACAAGCTTTGTCTTCCGCCACATGCGCTCTGCTTTTCTGCATTGTCTTTTCATATTTTGCACTGCTGTTGAGTTTCTCCAAGGTGCTTTTTGTCTGCCACTCTTCTCCCTGACTTTCACAGGAGCAATATCATCAATTGCACTTTTAACTTTTGAGTTAAAAGAATCAAGGAGAAAATCAACAGAGTCAGCAGATATGCTTGGTGTTAAGGATATAGCCTTCATAAATAGTACACTAGTGTTCTCATTTAAGCATCTCTTCTTGACAGACTCAGATCTAGCTTCAGTGGCAGGAGAGATCAATATATCAAAGAAAATACAGAAATGATCAGACAGTGCTACATCCTTAATAACAATCGATGAGATGTTTAGACCCTTACTGATAAGTAAATCTAGAGTGTGTCCATGATTGTGTGTGGGTCCATGTACATGCTGAGTCAGATCAAAAGTTTTTAAAACAGTTTTGATTTCTTTTGCCATATTGTTTTCTGCATTATCTATGTGAATGTTCAAATCTCCAGCAATGGCAAAACAGTCAAACTCTGAGGTAATTGTTGATAACAGTTCTGTAAATTCCTCAGCAAAGGCTGGAGAGTATTTTGGAGGCCTGTAAATAATGATGAGTAAAATGCGTGGAGCACCTTTTAATACAATACCCAGATATTCGAAAGACGTGTAGTTCCCAAATGATATTTGCTTACATTGATAGATATCTTTAAAAAGAGCAGCTAGACCCCCACCTCTTTTAACAGCTCTGCAGACACTCATAAAAGTAAAGTTAGGAGGGGATGTTTCATTGAGGATTGTTGCACTGCAGCTGTCTTCTAGCGAGGTTTCATTTAGAAGCATAAAATCCAGGTTGTTTGTGGTTAAGTCATTGACTAGAAGTGATTTATTTTTAAGTGAGCGGATGTTTAAAATTGCTAACTTAACAGTCTTACTTTTTTTCCCTACACCAATCTTAGTTAGACGTGCAATAGGCACCAGATTAGTTGAGTTTGCTGTACGGCTATTGAAGGCCTTAGACTTTCTACCTTGTAATAGAACAGCAATAGAGAAAGATACAGGCACACTGGGTTCCCGCTTGTTCTGTAAACATTTGAGAAAGTTACTGTTATTAAAGCGGGGACCCGACACACATCACTGAGAGCTGGTATCAGTTGTTTTTGGTTCACCTCGAGCAGATGGAGGAGGGTGTGGGCCCTGGCGTTGTGGCAGAGGCCGAAGAGCTCTCACAGAGGCAGGGGGAGGGTGAGCTGGGCCTGCAGGCTTTGGTGGTAGCGGTGCCCGACGTTTTTTGGTTGGTATTTGGGGGCTTGCAGCAAAAGAGTGTGATAGTCTGGTTCCAGCATGCACCAGTTCTTCCATTTTCTGTGAGAAGCACAGAAGTGGAGTTGCTGGCGAGAGGGAAAACGTGTCTGGTGAAAGGGGCTGTTGCTCTGGTGTTATAGGAGGCTGTGATATGCTGTCCTGGCTTCCCTGGCTGTTTTCCAGGAAGTCGTCCTTGGGTGCTGAATCTTGGAGCAGTTCTGATGTGTCTGTCTGTGGTGAGCTCTGTGGGCATGGCTCAGCTGAGATTGTGTCCGTGAGCAGAGGTTGTTGTGGCTCAGTGGTGTTATCATTGTCCTTGTGTGATATGTCAACATCATGTCCATTCTGAAGTGAAGTCCTGTGGTCATTCATACTGTGTCCAGGTGTGTGTGTGCCGTTCTGATTGAGTGGATTGGCACACACTGCAGAAGGATGATTGAGGGAGAAGTAGATATTGTCCTTTAACACTCTTGAAGGATTATAGTGTCAATTCCACTGAATATGATCAAAAAAATTTTGCCGACGGCAGCTTTAACTGCTGTTTAGTCCACGTGTGAACATAAATGTTTATTTTTAGTATTGATGGATTTTCATGTCTTGTCCACCACACATTCACTGATGAAGATGATAATGTGTAATGATGTGCATATATAGGAGACATCTGTTTTGACATCTGTTTTGTTTTAAGCTGCATATATTATGTATTATATATATTATGTATTGAAAATTTTTCAAAACAGTCATGTTGCAAGCCATCCATTTTGACAGTTGTTTCAACAAGAGGTTAAAAGTGATGCATTGTTACTGTATTCATTTGTATCCTGCTGACTATATGTACACGCTCTAGGAATAAAACCCTGCTATGCATGCATTATTAAATATTCGTGTTTTATGCCTGAATTAAAAGATTCAAATACATAGTTACATTTGATGTTTTATTAATTTGAAAGTTTCTGAATCCTTTGGGAAAAAATATATATCATATATATATATATAAATGTAAAATATAGATTACATTTAATGTTTCTGTTCCTGTTCACACTCATGTATGAATTGTGTTTTTTGCGTAAATTATTATTGATACTGATCTGGCTCCATAGTTTGGGGTCAGTTCGGCGGTTTTCAAACATCTACAATTTAAAGTCTGATTAGTTAAAAAACAAAACTAAGGTGTGCATGTAGAGTCCATAAAAACAGTCATCATGACATTACTAAACACACACGCCCATGCAGAGTCAGCTGGCGTTGGTGTTGACGTCGCAGACGAGCACGCACTTTTAGGCAATCAGCGATCAGCAGGCAGATGCGATTTAGCACAATAACTTGTAGCTGTATATTCAAGAGATCACTAATGCCAAAGTGGCATAAATATACAGTAAGTTGCATAGTAAAGAGTGAGAAAATGAGCAACTCTAAAAACGTGGATTACACATGTGGTGGGAGATGACTTGGTGAATATAACTCTGAGAGGAGAGTACAGTTGAAGACTTAAATTGAAATCGAATATGGGACGACTCCTGCCCATGGTCATGTGCTCACTGGCCTAGCCAGACATCTGCAACTTTTACACCGTCCAGACTGCACTCTACTCGACCCTGACAGCTGCTGAGAAAGGCTTGAATCAACGATGAATCAGTTTTGACTGCTAAATTCTGCGTTATGTTCTGCAATGTGTAGCCTACATCCGAGGGTTAATGGAGCCTTCACGTGCTATGGAAAAGATTATATTTTCCACTTGTGAACTGGTATTTACCAGTGTGTTGTGTTCAAGTGCTTTTGTTGTCGTAATGTAGGGAGGCTCCTATTGACTGCTAGCTATAGCATCTGCTCTGGGTAGGTAACACCAAACCATAACGGTATTTTTAAAACTGACACTGAGTGTTAACGCATTATATTACAATTGTTAATGACACAACACTGTATAGGCTACAAAAACTATCCGCTAACAGTAGCAAAAAAACGTTTAGTTGTGTACAATGCTTACCATTCATGACTCTTGCGTTGCTCTCCGCCATTTTGAAAAGGTCAAAGGTTATCTCATCTCGGCAACTCGTGCATCAAAATATTCTACAAGCTGCCCAGTGGAAAATACCACATGAAGGCGTGTTCATGTGCATTTTCCACGTCGGCTTTTGGTATTTACCATAATTACGTGAAGGCTCCATAAAGCCATCGGTTAATTTCTTGATTGCCATTTTGACAGTGTCCACCTGGCCATTTTAGTCATATTTGCTAATTCTCCTTAATTATTGCCCTGTTTTTATCCTTTTTCCTGGGAAATTGATTTATTTTATTTTATCATCATTATTTTGTTTTAAGGAGATAAAAATGGTGCTTCTCAACCTTGAATGACATGGCAATAAAATTATATCACATTATTTTGGCAGTAAAATTTTGGGCATTTTTTTCTTGGAGTGGGCGGGTTTTGGTGAACTTTTGGGCTGGAAATCACCATCCCAATGTGGCAACACAGCTTTCGCTTGCTGCTTTTCTAATCAGTAAAACAATTCAAATAAGAGTGTGAATTTGTAAGTTTACTATTGAAAAGCTAAAATGTTTTTTAAAATGTGACTGAACCCTGACACACACACTTTAATTTTATTATGCCATATCAATTTTAGAATTGAAAATAATCACATACACTATCATTTACGCATTACTTCTAATGTTATTTCCAATTCATTCCAAATGTACTTTTGGTGCTAAAAGAGAGTATTCATACCTAATTTATACTGCTGTAAAACAATGATATTATAGGACAAATGTAGGCTTATTTTATTAAAACAATAAATAAATTAAAATCATTTAGGATAGGGACTTTACCTTTTACATTACATTTCCTTTAAAATAAAACATATAATGTCAAGTTTTACTCAGAGTTATCAAATTAATTCAATAAAAGTTTTTGTGACCATTTTCCACTCTATTCTATGACCCCTCTTTTTCTGCAAAAATTATTAACATTGCTTACTTACGGGCTGGTTTTCTGTTGGATCCCATGTAGGATTTCTCTCAGTGTTGCACTCCTCATACTTAAATAACAGCCTGTTTGCAAAGTCTGCTGTACACTGTGACATTCACAAAACAATCCACACAGAAATGTGCCACACAATATACTGACAATAGTTATAAGAGCCATGATAAATAATGTATGAAGTTTAACTAGTAACTGAGCTAAAAGTAAACAAAAACCGATGGAAACAAAGGCCTTTGAATATTTTATACCCACAACACTATAATGTTACGAACACAGACTGAGATATAGTAACAGGTTGTTTATTTTGCAGCTCAGAGCAGAATGATAATTGAATAGATGCAATGAGATATCTCAATGACTTGAGATCAATGATAATGGAAGTCTCGGTCTACAGGTGCAGGATATTGTAGATGACGGAACTAGGAAGTCAGATGGAAACACACACCTCGCTGAATGGGAAGGTAGGTGATAATGTGTCAGGTTGCTTGCGCAACCAAGTTCTCTGAATATGGAACGAGATGCTGCATAGGGATTACACAATGGGAACGCCCTTGGGTCGGTGCTGATTGTCTGAACCCGTATAGAATCACGCCAAGACGAAAGACATAGAGACGGAAGCGCGACCACTTGAGAGCAGAATGACGCTTCCACTTAGAAAAATACAGCCATGTAGTAGAAGGCTTACACGCGTTGTCAATGGTCTCCCGAACAGCGGGAAGACTAGACGCCACTGTCGCTAGCGATTGTCCCTGACCCATATCTCGGGTTGAGGGTACCATATTTTGCCCTGGAGCTGAGACAACAGATCTCTCCTGATCAGAATCTGCAAAGGGGACCCCTCCACCAGGGGGCTCAGTTCCGAGAACCACGTCTGGGATGGCCAGAATTGGGCTACCAGAAGGAGGCGGATTCCACACTCCCTCACTCTGCAAAGGACTGAAGGGATTAGCTTGACTGGAGGGACTGCATAGAGTCTTAAATCCGGCCACGGATGAGCGAAGGCATCTATCCCCAGAGGTGTCGGATGAGACAGGGAGAAACACAGACGGCACTGCGTCAAGCCCTGCGATGAAAAGAGGTCCACATCCGCCTCGCCGAACATGTTCCAAATTTGAGCCTCTATTTGGCGTTGCAACATCCCCTCCCCGACCTGAGCTTTTGTCTCGACAGGGAGTCCGCTGCGACGTTCAAGTCCCCTGGAACATAAACTGCTCTCGGGCGAAAGAAGCCTGAAGTCTTGAGCCCAAAGGAGGAGGCGGCGCACATGCTTGTCCAGGGTGCGCGACCGCAAGCCTCCCTGGTGATTTACGTGGGACACCACTGCCATGTTGCTCATCCTGACAATGACATGACAGCCCATCAGGGCCGGAAGGAAGTGATCCAGGGCCAGAGAGACGGCTCGCAACTCCAGGCAATTTTTGTGCCACGAGAGAAGCTCACCCCTCCAAACACCGCATGCCGGTCTGCCCTCGAAGACCGTACCCCAACCAGTCAAAGAGGCGTCCGTCGTGACAACCTGGCGACAGCAGACTAAGCCCATCTTGACCATCAAATTATACACTACAGATATCCACTGCGTATTGCGCAACTCTTAAGACTGCATGAATAGCTGGCCTAGTGCTGTCCTGAAACAGCTGTGATGTATGGCTCTGTGGTTCAGCATTCAAACATTACAAAATCAAAGCATTTTTCTGTTTTAGTTTCTTTTTGACTTTCATTTCCATGCATCTACAGAAAAAAGGAGAAAACGTGTTGTTTTTCTGTCGTCTGATTCTGGAGTATTAGATGACAATTAAAAAAACGGTCCATCATCGTGGACTTCAGCTTCTCATCACATCTTCTGTCCAATCAAATGCTCTCTAGAATCTAACGTATCATCAGCGCTTGGATACGCTTCCATGGTGCTGTCAAGTATGACTTGCAGTCTGTGATGTATACTAAATGATATTGGCTATTTGAAAAGTGGGAGGAGCCATTCAAGATGTCCCACCTTAGCTTCCTGTTTCAGTGGAAATTTCTTCAACGCATCATACAAAGCTGTGCGTTATAAGGCACTTCAGTGGGCCTTTATGTAGTGAAGCTGGTGATGAGGGAGATGCAGTGCAGGTGTGTGATTAGTTATTATGTGCAGGTGAGTGCCAGGAAGGATTATGGGGAATGTAGTGCGGATACGGTGACTGGTGACAGAGCTGGTGACCGTGACACATAACATGCATTGTGCTGTTTCCATCCAGTTGGCTTTTTAAATATGAAACTAAAACCGTCAGTACGTCTTAATACTTGAGTTGAATCATTCATGCGATTCGTTCAAAACACTAATTAATTTAACACACAACTGTATTTATGAAAAGGTAGCCTAATTGAATCATTTACTAATATGATTCGTTCAAATACACTGATTCTTTGAGGAACAAAACAGTGTTGCTTGGAGATAATTGATAAAGGCAGATAAACATTCTAATCTTTTAAGATTGAACATTAGTCTGGGGAGTCTGCTCTGTATTTTCTACTGCACAAGAGGCGTGATCAACGGGCATAGTTCAAATGACTCTGTACGCAATTGAATAGTCCTTCAACCAATCAGACCAATTATCCAGGTGATGTACTTTGCAGCGAAAACTCCAGGCAGCAAAAACGTGTCAACAAACGTGTTGGTTTGTAGCATTGATCAGCGGTTTGCAGAAGCAGCAATGGCATCGAGCGATTTTTGCAGGTTGTGCAAAAAAAACATGAATGTGAGTGGTATTTACACCCACTCGAGTGATTTGTTTGCTAAACTAAAGAAGCCATTGAGCATCATCGAGAGGTTAAAAGGAATTGGATTGGATTAAACCTGCCAATAGCGCGCCAGGTGGATAAGCCAGTTTGCGATTGGTCCCCACAGATTTGTAACGGAAGCAGGATAGAAGAATGTACAGGTTTCCAATCAGAGCTGCAGGGCGAAATCAAATCGCTGGCATATCGGGCTGGGTTTACCCAGTCTAGATAAAACACAAATAAAATATATAATTTTATTATGATTTTGCATATCTTTCTTATTTCACATGCAATAACTTTTTGGTGAAGTCCCTCTATATGTGAGCTGCATCAGGATCAAATTGGTGATAGCATAAAGTAATCAAAAGTTACAGTATTTGGAACGAAGGTAGCCTTTTTGTTTAGCACTTGAGGCCCCCTTATAGGCATTTTTATGATCGTACAGTTCCGCTTTCTTCATTCACCGCGAGAACTGCACGTCAGAATTAATCAGCGCTTGCCTCAATCCTACACTCTTAAGAAAAATGGTTCTAAACAGTACCAAATAGGGTTCTTCGGCTTGTAACAATAGCAGAAACCTTTTATAAGGTTCCATAAAGAACCATGCTTTGAAAGTGCTATAGAACCTTAATGGTGTTATAAAAAACCTTTTCAGCAATATTTATTTTCATTCATATTAG
The DNA here is from genome assembly GCA_021554675.1 of Leuciscus idus. Classification (NCBI taxonomy): domain Eukaryota; kingdom Metazoa; phylum Chordata; class Actinopteri; order Cypriniformes; family Leuciscidae; genus Leuciscus; species Leuciscus idus. The sequence goes on from CM038625.1 coordinate 39,270,657, forward strand.
TATATTAGTATCTTCATGTTATTAATATTACTATTATTAATATAATTTTTTATCAATTATTTATAAATATTGGTTTTTTTTAGCCCTCTGTCTGCCTGGTCTTGTATCTTGTTGCCTCTATTTGGGTTTTACATTAAAAAGAAACAGCATGTTGTGTCAATTAGGTACTTTTATTTTTAATTGACAAGGCAGATTGTAGCAAAAATGACAGTGCTCTTACAACAGAGGTTAGCTGAATACATTAATAAATAACAATTGACATTGAACACAATATAGATGTAATGAAGACCAAGTTTCAGTGAAATATCTTCACAATCCTCTATGATGCCTTTACGTCCTTCATTATGTGTGTATTATTAGTGGCAGTTTCTCTCTGCAGATGATGGGGTTCCCTTACGAAAATATTTTTATTCAAGTGTTCTATTAGTATACTTCTTTTAAACTAAAAATAAAAAAGTATACTTTCAGAGTACATTTTATATACTTCTCAAAAATATACTTTATGTACTTCTCAGAAATATACTTAAAATTACACTTAAGTGTACTTGACTTATACTGAGAGAAAAGTCCAAGTATATTTGGCCTGTACTTGTACTTAATCTTTTGATCGAGATATACTTAAAAGTATAATTAAGTATTCAAAGTATACTTGGCTTGTAGTTGTGTTAACTCTTTTGATCGAGTAGCCTAAAAAATATACTTTTTTTTTTTTTTTTACATCGTTTTCATATACAGTCTTATGAAACTTACATTGTTTGAAAATATTGTTTAGAATATTGATATAAAACAGAAATTTTTCGAAATCTGCGTATTTTAATTTTTTTGTAGGCTAGTGACGTCCACTGGTAAAGGAATTTACTCTAATTCTACTTTTCCCCTACCCTGGTAATTCAGAGTTCTCGCGAGAGCACAAGTTGAATTTGCTCAGCGAGTTTACTCTGGTGTCGAGTAATGATGCTCATTAAATATGCCCCTCGATCTGAGCTGCACCAATCACATCGGGTTATCTGATATAGGTGGGCCAGAGGCGAGCTAAACAGATGACGACAGCGCTGCGACGTCGAAGTCATTAGTAAACATTGCAAGATGGCTATGGATGAACACCAGTTGTTTGAAACGGCTTTGGCTGCTACAATGAACGAGTTAGACTTGGCTTTTTATCTTAAACAGAAACAGAAGACGCCGCTCGAATCGTTCCTTTGCAAGAAGGACGTTTTTGCTGTTTTGCCGACCAGATACAGTAAGAGTATAATCTACCAGTTAGCTCCACTGGTAGCTAAGCGTAGGGGGTTTATTGTTGTGATTGGTCGTAGTGTTATCCAATTGCGTGCAGTGAGATTTTCAAATGCATGCTTGGGTACCGCCCCTCGAGCTGGGCGATTTTCATTAGTCGACGCCAGACCATTAATCTTTTAGGTTTAGGTCTGGATTTCCAGGCTACTTTTCCCCACCATTGACTGAATTTTCCATCTATCCATGTTTTCACTGTTATACGGTAGGGGGCGCTATAACACATCTTCTAGTACAGAATCTCCGGATCAAAACACAGGAGAAGAAGAAGCTGAAACAAGTGATAGAAGATTGCTCACTCAAATGTAATATAACGTGATCATCAAACATTACAATACATAAAATAATAAGTCTGGACACCCCTATGTTAAATTCCCATAGAGGCAGGCAGATTTTTATTTTTAAAGGCCAGTTACTTCATGGATCCAGGATACTATGCATCCTGATAAAGTTCCCTTGGCCATTGGAATTAAAATAGCCATAGCCTTCACCATACCTAGAGATTGGCATGGAGTACTTTCCATAAGATCATCTCTCAATGCAAATCAAACCAGCTATTAGGCTAACTGAAATAAAACCATGCCAATCTCTAGGTATGGTGAAGGCTATGTGATGATGTGGGGCTATTTTAATGCACCCTGATACAATATTCATTCACAAAGAAAATTGGTGTCCTTAAAGGTTGGATTTTTCCTAATTTTTTTAATTAAGGCATTAAGTTCAATTTCCAAAAGATGATTTTTTATTCCTCTGTATTCCTCGTCACAAGTGTTCCAGACACACTTGTGACGACAACTCAATGGTTGAGTGAGCGTGCACTGTTTGAATTCTCTCCAGTCTCCAGAACAACAGTTCTCCTCTTCTCTTCTCAGCGTCGCAGAATTGGTGCATTTCCTCTGTGAAATTCAGGTGTGTGTATGTTTTATCTGTATAATCATTAATGTGCTTTAAATCATTATTATTTAATGTGAAAGAACATACAGAGACACAATGTTACTCACCTTAAACGAGTTAAACGAGTGTCGACTCGCGCCTGTCTTTTCGCGTGATTGTAACGCCTTGCATAAAAAAACATTATATTCATAGACTATATTCCTAAAGATAATGAATATAACTAATTTGGATGATAAAATGTCCTCAGAACTGTGCACTGTTTGTTTATTGGCAGGTTATGTAGTCAGTCACGTCGCAGCATCTTTCGGCTGTGAGTGACGCAGGACGGCGGTGTAAAGTTAGAAGTTCCCCCGCAGAGGCGAGTCCATCTCCGGCACGGGAACCAGCGCTGATCCGGTGGATACTGGATAACAGACTATCAAGTGATTACACTTGAATTACTTGAATGTTTAGGCCTAAATGTTTAATTTTTACTTTGAAAATGATTGTTACATGAGTTTAAATGTAGGCAATATTGTATACGTTTTAAAAATAGTATAAAATATGCTGTATTGCTGTAGGCTGCTCATCGACAATAAAGGCCAATGTTATGTAGTTATACCGGTGGTTGCATTGATTATTTTTACAAAGGTTTAGAGGAAATAAAAAAGTTAATATTACTGGCATATAAACACAGTTAATATTACTCATAAATATTTGTTTTTAAATGTTTTCCCCCCAATTATTTCAACTCAATTTTATTTGTTAATGTATCAAATGCAGTTACTCAGATCTATTTAATTTGTTTTACTTACATTTACTCAGTTAATACAGTGTATGATCAACAGATAATTGATTTCACTGCTTAAAAATGTAATCAATATTCTAAGTGTAAAAATGTTTCACCAAACATGTTCTTTGTTTTTTGTAAATCATATTAAAAGTTTTTAGAGTGCATCACCACCAGAGTTCATGTCACATCTACAAAAACATATTCCAGCCAATTTTCAACATTTTAATCACTGTTCTAGAAACATATTTGACTCAACTTTGTTCATTTGCAATAATATGTTATGATTTGTTCACAAACAACAGGCCCAGACAGTTCACTATTAATGTAAATACACGGTCTTACAATGTCATTGCTTTTCAACTGCTCTTTCAAATCCTGTAGGAAAATGAACAGTCCTCATAAAGGTCAGTGATATTCTGACAGTAATCCTCGAACCGGCTTCTGCACTGTCCAATTTCAAAATTTGCCAACTGCATATAAGTGAATCAGATGTTGGTCATCAAAACATGAAATCTGTATGAAACACGTAAACAAAAGGCACAAAATGTGTATAAATTCTATATGACTTTAATTTGACTAGCATATGATTCAATATAAGAACTTCAAATGATTTATATATGAATATCAGTTATTTTCTACTAATACCATACACATTTGCATACTTTTGTCATGTAAAACTCATATAAGACTTTTTACAGTATTCATATATAACGCAAAAATCCCCTACAAGCTGTATGTGTGCTATTTAGTATGAAATGGGCCATAATCGGTCTGATTTTGTATAGGACATGTATTGGCCTTACATGAAACGCAGAAGGTAATTCTGGCCGATTTAAGTAAGGAAGATATATGGTTGCTGTATATGAAGCATGCAGGTTTTTTTCATATGGGATTGAAAATGTATGTACGGTATACTGTCCATGTCCAGAAAAGGTAATACAGACATCATCAAAGTAGTCCAAGTGACTACAGTGGCTCAATCTTAAGTTTATCAAGCGACGAGAATACTTTTTGTGCGCAAAAAACAACAAAAATAACGACTTTATTCCACTATTCATTTCCTTCTCTCTGGGCCTCGAGTTTTTTCACGTAGTATAAATGCGTAGCGCATCTGTGTTGTACGTCACACGTAGGCTCACTATTGGCCGACGCTGGTCATGTGTGTGATGCGTGTGTACAACACAGAAGCGCTACGCAGTTTTACAAGTAATATCCCAATAAATCAGCATCTATTTATGATTTTAATAAATATATTCATATACACTGAATACGTTGTTATTATTGTTTTATGAGTATGAATAGTATCTAACTACTATTTACACTTTGTGCAAAGAAAACACTGCCATTTTCACTTAGTGTAAATAAGATCTATCTCTATTTGCAGTTAGTTTAAATAGCATCTATTGCTAAGCAAATGCAGCATTGTTTTTACAGGTTTGCCTGGTATATGGTCTATTTTTGCATCGCAACCCACTATATTTTAGCTCAGAAGTTGCTGGAAGAATTATATCATAAATTGAATGTCATTTTCAGCAAAGGTGTCAAGTCTGTACTTCCTGATTCTAAACCACAAGGGTTTGATGGTTTTGCTGAGCTTTTCGAAAAAGTCACAGGAAACTAAGTCATTAAAGGATTTCAAGTAAAATCTGTTTATAGAGTTTTGTTTATAGAGGCAGAAAGTGCTCCACACGTCTTCACTTGATAAATGTTTAAACCGCCTGTCTATATGTATGCAAAGTTTAATGTTTGTTTCGTTTATCAACTGACCAAACTAGTGGAACATTTCATTTGCACGAAACCACACTGTATGTTAACCACACAGAAAGATAGCAGAAGTTACCAGTTTTAATATAAGAAGCAAATTATTTAGAACAATTAATATGCAAGCAAAAAATATATAAATAAGATAAAAATATATATATTTATTAAGCGTTGTTCATGTTATTTCCACTCTAGCTCAATGGCAAATTTCTTTAACATACAAATACACATACATAAAGTAGCTCAAATTGTCATTTGAAAAAAGTTGCTCTAACACACAGAAACCACATTGCCCTCTGGTTTACTGCAAACATGAATATCTCAGAGCACTAGCAAGAAAAAAAATTGATAAAAAGGTCTGTATAGAGACAACAATACCAGAGAATATTTCATACAGCTTTTACGGGCTGAAGAAACGAGTAGGTGGTAGACCACTGGTCTAGGTGGTCTGATCCTGGCAAGGCTGGTTTCGTCTGGAGCGCTTGGAGAAATCAACTTCAGCATACTGGAAGAGGAAGATCATACAAAATGAATGGCCATTACAGTGTGTAAGACATAATGTACAGTAAGCCGATAGGAAAATAAACCCTAACAAGGAGATCAGGACCCCGAAATGAAGCTTATGGGTCTTGTATCATCCTTGAAGAGCAAGAGGAAAAGGATGAAGGATGATGTGAGAGATATAAAACTAGCACAATGATCAAATATAAGGTTTAGCACTAATTACAAGAAATATATTTGACCAGAATGCTGCAACTAACCAATCAGAATTGAATATCCCAGACAGCATGTGTACTATGTTTTTAAAAGTAATTTTCTAAAACACATTTCACATAATTAATTTAATGTAGTACATTATCTGAAGTTGAAAGGATTTAAGTAGATTAACCTACTAAAAGATAACTATTATATCACTGTACTGTAAGAGCATAGTGCAAAAATAATGTGGCCAGGTTATATTTAAACTAATATATAAAAAATAATTAAGATAATTTATTTCAGAAGTATCTTACCTGTGGATCATTTGTGTCTTGAGCTGCAGTGGTACTTTGAGGTTTATTTGAAGTATTTTTAGATCTTCTAGTTGCGTCAATGCAGCGCTTCACCAAACCTGAAACAACAGTGAATAAACATCACTGAGACACTTCTTGACAGTTTAAACAAAGAGCAGATATAATATATGGCTGAATTTGTGTAATGATTTAGAGTTTGTCTCCATGTAGTAAATTCAATGAAATTTTACAAACCTATCACAGCAATGGTCAGAAGCACATTCAGCAGGATGAATATGATGGTCATATTTCTCCATGGTATCTGGTGTTGTGGAGCGTCTGTAATATTATTTTGGACAAAGTCTGTAAAAGGTTTGTAGTTCAATCTTTATTCAGTTTCAGTCTTTAACAGAACAATAAAACTATTATTAGATCTTCATACAGTATATTCAATCTGGAATCCATCATGTGGTTTATAAAGACATGAAATGATAAAATAACTCACCGCTGATGTAGATTTTGGTGCCGTTGCTGAATTTTAGTGGTTTAGTTTTCACACAATAATAAACTCCTAATTCATCAATGGTGATATTTTTGATGAACAGACGACTGTCAGTTTTCACTGAGTATTTGTGTTTAAAGCTCCTGTTTTCATATTTAGGTCCTTTATATGTTCTGTTGTAAGTGCGTAAGATCAACACTGGAGGATCCGGTAATCTCAGTTTGTACCAGTGAATCACCTTTATACCAAGATCACAGGTTATAATCACATCAGATCCTAAAGTTACTGGTGTGTTTGTTAGACTCTCTGTGGCTTGATACAACATGAACAGATCTATGAGAGAAAGAAAAACACATTTATTAAGATATAAAATCAAAAGAAAACTGACTCAATCAAATGTGACATGAGAAACTCACAGATCTGCAGCTGTATGATCTTCATTGTCTGATCCAGATGAATAATATCTGCAATATGTGATCATTCAAACATCTCGTCCTGTGAGCGGAAACACAAACCTCGACCACACAGCGAGAGGGGAAGTCAGAGATGGGCTTCTCTGAGAGCACGATAATTCTTACATTTTTGTTAAATCAACATCATATGTTGAAGTAAGTATAATAGTTATGTGTAATGTAAGTCTGTCAGAGCTACAAATCTTATTTCAGATTATTATTTAAGATGGTAAACTGAATGCACAATATTTTTCAGGTATTATTCATGTATTTGTTGTAATTTACATAACTGAAAATACACATTTTCCATTTGGGTATTTTCATTTGATTTAAAATAAAATAGTGATGCAACTTTCACCAGGATATATTAATCATCAACACTTTGCACAATTCTAAGAATTACTGTACATGTAATTCTTATTTTGTAAATACGGAGTAATAAGGATACAGAGTATGTGTTGTTTATATAGTGAATCAAAGACCTTATCTTTTTTTCCCCTTTGGGATTAAAATGACATGCATCAGAGAGCTACAAACTCATATTTTAACATATTTTCACTGGCATGTGATGCTGTGAAGTCCATTCCTGTGGGTTGACAGTAAGTGGGTTGGAAGCCAGAAACTGGTTAGTTAAATTTCACTGTAAGTTCATTTGTATGAAAATCAACCACTAAACAGTTTATTTATTTTTTTTTATTTTTTTTTAATAGGACAGCAGACATATAACTATATACTCACAGTAGTACAAGTATACTTATAACCTGCTGGTTATGTCCTTCATTTGCAAGCTTGATTGAATAAAAATGTCTGCTAAATGAATAAATGTATATTTACAGTTTTCAGTATGCAGATTTTTTTATGGTTTGTATTAATAGAGCTCAGATAAATTAAGCCTGATAAATAATGTGATTGTGCAGCATTCTGAGGTAAACAATCAGAAGTATTGTTGTTAAAGGGATAGTTCACTTTGAAATTATTTTTTGGTATGTTTTAGCTTACCTCAAGGGCATCCAATATGTAGGTGTCTTTTTTTCCGCAGTAGTTTCAATTTTGATATTTTTAGGTCAAACCGTTCTTGTCTGTCAGTCATATAATGCAGGTCTGTGGTCACTGTCTCAAAGAGCAAGCACAGAGTCCAAATTAAAACAATTCCCCGTCGTCCAAATTAAACAATTCCCCATCGTAAGTACACATTGATGGCCTAAGACACGAAACGAGCGGTTTGTGTGAGAAAACGAACAGTATTTATATCGTTTTTACCACTTATACACAGCCATGTCCAAGTGATCTGATCTGACGTGTACGCAGACTGGTGCATAGATATATACACACTAGATGTCGCCTTAAAGACATTCGTTCCAATGAACTGCCGTAGACAAGGCGACATCCAGTGTGTATATATCTATGCACCAGTCTGCGTACACGTCAGATCAGATCACTTGGACAGAGAAACGGAGGAGCGAGTAAGGCTCCTAGTAAGGCGTTTGTGCAAAACTGCAGAAAAAGTGCGAGTGTTGAACCCTCTCACCGGGAAAAGTGTGGGTGTTAAAACACCCACATCCCCCACGGGTGCGACGCCCCTAACACGTATCATGAGTTTTGTGCTACGCACAACTTAACTTGTTTGTCAGCTTCTTAAAGCTATATCTGACTCATGTGTGAAAATAATATTATACTGATGATCTAAAAACATTAACAGAAATTCAAAAAGTGTATAGCTAGCAACTATGTTAAGTCTCTTCTAACTACATTAAAGGTAGGGTAGGGTACTTTTTTTCAAATTTGTTTAAACTGTCTTTATATACCAATACATAATTAAAATGTAAGTGCTCTGAAAAAGAGAGTATAAAAATCGAGTGACTGTAGACCTTTTAATCTGCAATAAACACAGCTCATTATTTCCATCCGGGACGAAACAATTGATTGGTTTGGGCGACTGTCACTCTCTCTCGCAACCATGGCTACCACCCCTGTTGCTACAAGATCTGCCAATATGCGCGCGCACCCGTTTGATTTGAGGAGTGCAAGAGAGGCGCGGAACCTACGAAGAGTAAAATTATGGCAGAGAAAGAGCATTCAAAATTCAAAGCACCTGCATATGCAGTCAGTCAGCGAAGGCAAACAAGGCAAAAAAAGAATCTTGAACGACGTCCTCTGCTTCGCCCTCGACCCCGGACCTGTCCTCGAACCGACGATGCGGTAGCAGCTACTTGTCTCCGGTACTGTTTTCATCATGGAAACTCTTACATGCAAAACACCGTATATGTTATGAATCTTACACGAAATTCACCTTCATCACAGTGTAACTGATGATAATGGAAAAACGTGTATCAATGCAACCTGTTTTTAGCTTTGCCTTATAAATATAGCTCGTTACCTATAAATATAGCTCGTTACCGAATCAAACAAAATATATTTTAAACTTTACCAGTATCGATATGCTAGCTTGATAGTGAGTACTAAAAGCCATCTTATTTGTTTATATTTATAGTGATAAAGTTAGGTATTTTATTACATGTGATTCTGACATGATGTCACTGTATGCACTGCGCTCCTTCCTCTCCACTCGTCTCAGGTAAATAAATAAGTCGCGCGTTCATGTGTTTTGGGGGCGTGGCTTTGGAAGGAGCTCAGAAGGGAGGGGGTGGAGTGAATGGAAATAATTAGCTGTGTTTACAACAGTCGTGAGAGGTCTACAGACACTCGATTTTTACGGCAGCATACAGACCTATATAGGCAAGACGGCTCGTGTGCCTATTGGCTGTTCTGCAGCAACTGCAGCAGCCTATCGAGCGAGGCCTAGCGTGACGTCAGACCCAATGAGGGTGCTTCGCGCCCACTGCGTCACGTCCCGCCAAAACGGGCGTGGCTTAGGCCTATAAATACAGCTCGCAGGCAGCTGATATCTGGTTTTTCATCGCCGAAGCTAACCAGAGCGTGTGCATGCACGGCAAGATACGCAGTACTCGTTCCCTCTTCTAGAGAGAACCGAGGTTACGTTAGTAACCGAGTACGTTCTCTTACGAGAGGTCTCTCGTACTGCGTAAGTATCTTACACTAGGGGACCCAATGTAAAACGCTGTGCGTGCTGGGATCTGACACCAAAGACCCAAGGGCGAAAGCCCGGGGTTCATATAGTGCATAATCACCAGGGGAACTCACAGGGAGTCCGGGAAGAGGGAGGGGCGGAGCCACGCTCTTCCACATATAGCAGCGTCCCTTAGACGCAAATTACATCATACAGACAGGGCGGAGTACGGCCTGAGCTGATGGAAAATTGTGGGTCTTATTTATTTGCCCATAAGCATTTTGCGGTCGATCAGCGAGCAGTGCTCATCGAGCAGTGCTCAGCAGACACAGTATTCTGAACCGATAGCATCAGAACAGACAGTACTGGTATATTTAGACCGACAACAGCCTGGCCTGTAAGGCGGGAACCTCTAGGTTATAAAACCTTATAAATGTAGACAGGGAGGCCCAGCCTGCCGCCATACATATATCTTGCAAGGCAATCCCACTTGACCAGGCCCACGACGAAGCCATGCTTCTCGTGGAGTGCGCTCTGACACCCAACGGGCACTGCATACCCTTGGAAGTGTACGCCAGCGCAATGGCGTCAACTATCCATCTGGATAGGCTCTGTTTCGACGCGGCTAGTCCCTTGGAACGTCCGCTGAACGAAACGAAGAGCTGCTCCGTCTGTCTGAAGACAGATGAGCGAGACACATAAGCTCTTAATGCTCTGACTGGACAAAGGAAGCTTGTGTCTCCTTCCTCGTCAGAGACCGGTAGGGCTGACAGGGAAATGACCTGCGCCCTAAACGGTGTGTTGAGGAATTTTGGAACATAACCGTGCTTATGTTTGAGTATAACTCTTGGGTCATTAGGCCCAAACTCCATGCACGTTGCGCTTACTGAGAGCGCGTGTAAGTCCCCTATGCGCTTCACCGAAGCGAGAGCCAGAAGAAACACTGTCTTGAAAGACAGGTGTTTAAGATCAATCGTCTGTAAAGGCTTGAATGGGTCACCTTTCATGGCCTCCAGTACCACAGAAAGGTCCCATACGGGGACTGAGGGAGGTCTGGGAGGATTCAGTCTCTTAGCTCCTCTAAGGAAGCGGATGACTAAATCGTTCCTTCCTATTGACTGACCAAGCGTTGTTTTTGAGAACGCTGCTATGGCCGCCACATAAACTTTGAGCGTGGAAGGGGACCTGCCCTTGTCCAACAGCTCTTGTAGGAAGGAGAGAACCTCCGTCACCCCACAGTCTGGGGGTGACACGCCACGAGCTGTGCACCAGCTGGAGAACACTGACCATTTTGAGGAATAGAGACGTCGCGTAGACGGAGCTCTAGCCTGCGTGATCGTGTTTAACACTCCGCTTGGGAGGTCAGCGGGTACCCGTTGATGGCCCAAACATGAAGGGACCACAGCTCTGGGCGTGGATGCCAAATCGAGCCCTTGGCCTGAGAGAGGAGGTCCCTCCTCACTGGCACTGGCCATGGGGAAGTGCTCGCTAGCTGCATCAGAACTGGGAACCAGGGTTGGTTTTTCCAGAACGGCGCTACGAGTAGCACTGAGCATCCTTCTTCCCTGATCCGCTCTATCACCTGAGGCAGGAGAGAGACGGGAGGCGCGGCACTCGCGCTTTCAGCCAGAACTGTAGCGGGCGCATGCGAAGCAAGCCCAGCTGAAGAACTGATGATGCTGAGGCCATGAGACCTAGCATCCTCTGAAACTTCTTGAGCGGGACAGATGCACCGCAGCAGAAAGAGCTTGCTGCGCGCTGAATGTCTAGCACGCGCTGTGGTGACAGTCGCGCTATCATAGACAGCGAGATCAGTTCTGTGCCCAGAAAATATATTATCTGTCTGGGGGACAGAGAACTCTTCGTCCAATTGACTCTGAGACCCAGATTCTCGAGGTGATCGAGTAAAATGGTCCTGTGCTCTATGAGCATCGAGTGAGATTGAGCTAGAATCAGCCAATCGTCCAAGTAGTTCAATACTCGCATGCCCTGTAGCCTGAGGGGTGCGAGCGCTGCGTCCATGCACATCGTAAATGTACGGGGTGCAAGGGACAAGCCGAACGGTAGGACTGTGTACTGATATGCCTGGCCCTCGAAGGCGAATCTCAAATATCGCCTGTGACGTGACGCTATCTGTATTTGAAAATACGCGTCTTTCAGATCTATTGACACAAACCAATCTCCTCGGCGAATCTGCGCGAGGATTTTTCTGGTCGTGAGCATTCTGAACTGTCGTTTTGCAAGCACTCTGTTCAGTTGCCTTAGATCTAGTATGGGACTGAAACACGTTGGTTTCGTTTTTACAGAAACCTCGAGACATGCAGGACGTAGTGATTGTGGGCACTGGGCAGTGGGCACATCTGCTACGTTTAATGCGCAATCGAACTGGGTCGATGTTATGTGCGCGAGCCCTGTGTGACGGGCTGTGCTTGTGTGTAGGAATGGGCACTGGGCAGTGGGCATTTTGTCTACACTCATAACACCATCGGCCGTGGCCGGGACACCAGAAAATACACTCTTTATGGGATTTATCTGGGTAGCCGTAAAAACGGCATTTGTGTGTAGGCAAGCGGGCAGTGGAACCGGCTTGTTGACAGCAAAATACACTGGAACAGTCACATTTCTTGGAACTGAACGAGCGATGAGTTTTGGTGGAAGTCCGGCCGCAGCGGGACTTGGACACCGTCGTTTCCCTAGGCGTGCTAGGACGACTTCGGGGCCTTGGGCTTTACCGCAATCCTGGGGCGGCGGCCAGATGAGCGAGAGCGCGGTCTCGCGCTTCGGGCCTGTCGGCGCTGCGAAGTGGCGGCGGTGGGCGGAGGCTGAGGCTGTGAGCTCTGAGCAGACGGTTTCGCACGGCCTGCTGCAGAACTGGAGCGCTTCGGCAGGAAGTGCTTCATAGCCCAGGGCCTGAATTTCATTTTGGAAAATGGGGGGGAAATCCCCCCTTAGGTGATTCTTATGGGGGGGAATTTTTTATTTGAGGGGGGAGTTTAGACTTTTTTTTATTATTATTACATTTATCTCGACTAAATGTATGCTTACTCATTGCATTTTTCAATTGGGTAATTTTGTTCTCAAGAATTTACACAACTCAAGGAATCTTGATTTCAATCTTTGAATTAAATTGAAAAAAGTAGCACAAATAAATACAATAGAATAAAGATACCAATAAAGAGAAATAAAGAGAAAAGTTTTATTTCTCTTTATTTGCTTAGGTCTAACACTAGTATTCAGAAATACAGAGACTGAATTAAGTAATCAAATGTAAAATAACACTGGGTAGTATTTTAGTCCTGACTAAATTAAATACATAGGCTATTAATCCTGATTCCTTAAAATGAAAGCAATGTTTTGTTGTTTTGACAACCAAATTAATGACAGACACATATGTCTGCTGTCCCTTTAAGAGCTAGTGCACGGATCCTGTTTTCATTATACGGTCTCGTGCGATTAATGCTTATTTAAGACATAACCGACTGTGTTTAGAGGATGCTCACCAAGACCGAAATTGACATGATTTTCGCATGTTTTTGACTGTTAAAGCGATATAATCCACGAAAAATAACTTTTGTTACCTGCGAGCTGTTTGTGAGGCGGCTTTACTCTATGTATGTGTGCAGAGGAAAAAAAAACATCTCTCAACGCGCAAGTACCGAAGAGTTTAAAATCGCGTGAATGTTTAAACTGGTAAGACTTAAAAAGACGTGCAAATGGTAAACTTTAGTTACTCATGATGCAATGCTGGCCCGATTATGCAAGTGACAATTTCGTCTATCCCGACTCCCGAAACGCGAGAGTGTTATCGCCGCCTGCAGCGAGCTTAACGATTGCCTTGTGCAACACATTTTGAGAGAGAAGACGCAGCACCGCTGAATCACTCACGCTGTTTGTGAAATTGCGTCTCGCAGACAGTTTTAAAATGACTGATTTGATTTTATAATCTGTGTGAATTAATTTACTAATACAACCTACATGCTAAAGTGAATCAATGTTTGCGGGAATTTCCCGCATTATAAATGGCAGACCTGTTGGAATGATTAAAATTATGCGCAATACCCGCAATCCCGCGCCGAAATTCGAGCCCTGTAGCCTGTGACGCTTTCTGTACCTCGGCAAATCTTTCCGCGAAATCTTTGACGGAAGTTCCGAAGAGGCCAGCGGGAGAAAACGGAGTGTCGAGGAACGCGGCGCGCTCAGACTCAGACATCTCAGAGAGCGTTAGCCATAGGTGTCTCTCAGTCACAGTGAGAGAGGCCATGCTCCGTCCTATGGCCTGTGCAGCAGACTTAGTAGCGCGGAGAGCGAGGTCCGTAGCACTTCTCAAGTCTGGCACGCAAATTGCATCTGGTCCTTTCTCGTCCAGCTTTCGGAGGAGATCGGCCTGGAAAATTTGCAGTGTGGCCATAGTATGCTGCGCTGACACAGCCTGCCCAGCGGCGGAGAAAGCGCGACCGAGCAGGGTTGACGTCATGCGGCAAGCTTTTGAAGGCAGAGCCAGCTTAGCGCGCCGTCCAGCGGAGGGCGGGCAAAGGTGGGCTGCTATCGCTTCTTCGACCGGCGGCAGCGAATGGTAACCTCTGTTTTTAGCATCGTCAACAGCGGAGAATGCTAGCGAAACAGAAGAGCGCATTCTAGCTGAGAAGGGGGCGTTCCAAGACTTAGCGACTTCTTCGTGTAACTCAGGAAGAAAGGGCGCTGGTCTGGACGCAGGCGAAGCGCGCTCCCTGGGAAGAAAATATCCATCCAGCCGGTTGTGAGCAGGCTGTTCAGGCGTAGACCACTCGAGGCCGAGGCTCGCCGTGGCCTGTGCGAGTATACGCATCAGCTCTGACTCGATGCTAGCTCTTTTGCCTGACGATGCGCGGACAGAGGGCGCGAGATCCACAGAGCTCGCCCAATCCTCACTGCCCGATGCCAGGAGAGAGCAGGAATCATCCTCCCCCAATGCGGCTTTTTCATCAGCGTCATCAACGGAAGCGGCGGCAGACGGCGGCCGCTGTCCGTCAGGAAGAGACACTGACGAAGCCGGTGAAGCTGGCGGGCGATCCGGCGAGCTTTGACGGGTGGGGGAAGGGTCCGGGACCCGCTGAGCACGGCGCTTTTTAGCTCTGAGTCCTCAGAGTCGCCATAGGCAGTAGCTCGCAGTGATGGCAGCCGCCGTCAGCGAGCGCGAGAGCTGCATGATCCTCACCCAGGCAGGAAACGCAGACAACGTGGCGGTCCCCGTCGCTGAGTGTGGCTCTGCACGAGCCGCAGGAAGGCATCTTTAAAAAGACGCAAGCTCTGTTAGACAGTGTGTGTCGCGGCGGCGAACACACACACAACAGAGAGTGTAAAGGATATAGGCGCCGGATAGCGCAGCAGGAAGGCGATGCGGCGCGGCCAGCGACTTCAGTGACGACTCGTCCCGCTGCAAGTGCTTCCTCAGACGGCGCGGCTTCTCTCCGGATCCAGCGATGCGTGTGCTTCGCTGAAGAGATGAAAAATCAGATATCAGCTGCCTGCGAGCTGTATTTATAGGCCTAAGCCACGCCCGTTTTGGCGGGACGTGACGCAGTGGGCGCGAAGCACCCTCATTGGGTCTGACGTCACGCTAGGCCTCGCTCGATAGGCTGCTGCAGTTGCCGCAGAACAGCCAATAGGCACACGAGCCGTCTTGCCTATGTCTGTATGCTGCCGCAACGCGTTTTACATTAATACAAAATTAAGGATCATTTTTTGGCTTCAATATCTCGCGGAAAAGGGATTTTCCCCTAGCGTAAGATATTTACGCAGTACGAGAGACCTCTCGTAAAAGAACCTACCTACCCTGCCTTTAACTGGCCTTGTGTGCACTCTCAGTGTGCTTCATGTCCCCATGTAACAGACCCTTACCAATAGAGTCAAGAATGACCTGTTCTGTATCAGTATCCGTTACATAATGTATAATGTAAACGTAACATAATCCATAATGGGTTTGAACTTCAAATAAATAAAAATAAAGTAATATCAAACATCTATAAGCAATAACCATTTTGGCCACAGTTTCATACAGAAGTTAGAACATTTGGGGTCCAGGTACAAACGATTGTAACTATATGTTAAAGAAAGGCACTACAGAAATACAGCAGTCTAGCAAATTACTCTGATATAGTGCAAAATACAAAATACAAAACTCCAAAACAGCAACAGGAAAGTTACAATCCCCTCTGGCTGTGCTCTCATGGAAGAGCTTCTTGTATTCACTGTTAGTTTTGGAGTAGACACTGTAGTAGGCATTGCTGTTAGACAAAACAATTCACAAATATGAAAACATATTGCAACAAAGGCATACAATGCACATCCTGGACGATAATTAATGACAAAATTATTGCTAAAGCTTAAAGCTAAAACTATATTTGATGAAGCATTGCACATCCTTTTATCAAATGACTCGGCTTCCACATACCTCTGACTAGCAGCATTAGTTTGTGTTCCTTTTCCACATCTGGGATATCACATGAGAACTGTCCTGCATCGGCGAGTGTCAGATCGGAGAGTCTGAGAGAGAAGTTTCCATCTGCATACTCTGAGGGAAAACCTTCTATTCGACCTTTAAATATTGCATCCTGTTTTTCTGTTGAGGAATTGCCATTTTCAATATCATAAACTTTAGTTTTTTGTTTGTATCTCCACAGCACATGAATTTCCTCTGTCTTTAGCTTTCCTTCTTTGTATGAACATGGCAAGATGACAGAGTCTCCAACAACACCACTGATTTCAACAGGGTCCTGCAGAGACACTGGAGACAAGAGGAACAACTTTAATAAGCAAACCATAAACAAACTGTTACATGAAAACCCATACTGTAAACTGAGGTCTGTGAACACTAACCTTTGTCTAGCAGATGTAGAAATAAATAAATGAACCAGTATCTGCAAAAAAAGAGGTAAAAAAAGTGTGTGTGTATATATATATATATATATATATATAGGAAATAAGGCCTACTTTTAAGGCCATTAAGATGTATGCATTGTGATAATACATTCATCAACATCAATATTGTAGGTTAAAACTGATATATATATATATGTATGTACGTGGAATCTATTTTAAAGTAATACAGCACAAGCTAATTGTTCAAGTGAGATGAGATGTCTTTTAAGTGTTTTACTGTGAACCATTGCTGTCCTCTGGTGGTCAAAAACAGTAAAAATACTTGGTGGGATGAAAAGAAGGATATTTGAGATTTTAAAAACTTGAACATTTTGAAAGATGTCACATCGTAAATTTAGAGTGGACAATAAACTTTTACAAATTATTTAAATAAAGAGAAGTGGACCTCAAGAAAAAAAATATTAAAATTAAAATTAATAAACAAACCCTTGGAATTAAACAGGCTGATTTTCCAGCTGATCGAGCTTGCCAAAAGAGATTCATGTTTGTTCAGTTTCATATAGTATAGACATTATGTGCCAGAGAAACAAGCGTACATATCTTTTTGTAGAGTTTATTTTTTTTGAGATTTACTTATTGTAGAGTTAATGAAAGTTATCATGAGCATTGTAATGTTTTAAGTGGATGTCATAACAAATGTCAGTAGACCGGGAAGATTTCACTCAAAAATCCATAAAGATCTTACTTTGATGCTCTAGAAATACAAACAGGAAGACACATCGAGCACAACTCTGAAAAGGGACGGGGCTACACAAGTTTGCCTCTTAAGAACAGTGATTTTACTGATAATAAACCTATACATAAAAGACATTTACAACGCAGTAAAATAAATGATGAACACATAATAAAGGTCTCTAAGTGAAGTTCACAACGTAATTTCGGGAGGAGTGAACCCATCTTTCAATTAAAGTCCGCGTGAACCGGAAGTTGCAAACGACTTTTCTCCAGTGCTGTAACGTATTTCCCAGTGAAAAGGAATATTGAACAGAGGGCAGGGTTTTACTCTAGCGCTCCTCCTCTCCATCTCTCGCTCATTACAGACTAACGATTTGAGGGGAGTGGTTAAGCGTTTCCCAAACCAAGCCGTCAAACAGGGAAGGTCCTCCAATGCAGAGGGGAGGGGCATTTTCAGATTTTGATTAAAGATTACGAAGCCAAAAATTTTTTTTCTGTGTTTTAACTTGCACGGATTAATTGTTCACCACAAGACTAGTAATATGCACTAACAAAGTAAATACGGTCCATTTTGATTTCAGTTGGACTTTAACTGCTGGAGCATAAGCAGCCGCTCACCTTGTTCTGGCATCAGCTGTTTTTGTATCCCTACACCTCCCCAACTCCACCAACATAATTTAGGCATCTTGCTATACTCATCATCCAAGCATTAGTAGTCCCACTGGGGGGAATATCTAAGCTCGAGTTGAAGCTGCTTCCTCGAGCCCCTCCACTGCAGACAGCAAGCAAAATACGAAAATAAAGATTATATGGGCAAAGGAACTTGTGAAATATGTTTTAATATGACCTAAATTTAGCAAATAGACAAAATCCACATCCTAAGATTTAGTCCTTGCACAGTTTTATTGTCAGCAATTTTTTTTTTGAATCATGGTTTTCTTGCTCAACACTGCCCTCTTGTGGTCAGGAGGCATTTCCTTTGTGCTGTGTTTTTTTTTTTTTTTTTTTGAAATAAACAAATTACAAAAGCTTAGAACAAAGCCAGCAGGAAACATGAAAACATTATTTCTGGTCACATATTCCTGGTCACATATTCCTGATTCTAGGACATATTATGAAAATGCATAATTGGGTATTATGTTTTTTATATTTACTTGCCCCTAAACAGCACATACATTGATATCAACCATATTTATAAGCTTTATACTTTAACAAAGAGAAAGACATATTGTTTTACATTATATTTTCATGTAACATATCAGTGTTTGTGTTGAGTCTTGAGGTTGTTTGAAATCCATATCTTGAAGATTTTGTAGGTCTGTGTCTTGAAATTGTTTCAAGTCGTCTCCGTTTCTTGCATGAACAAACACCTTTAATAATCCTTAAAGTGAAATCAGATTTAACATTAAATGAGTAGTTCAGCCAAAAAAAACATTATTTATTCACCCACATTTATATGGTTTTGTTCTTTCTGTAATATAATAATTGTTGTCACTATAAAGAGCTGTAACTGCAAGAGCTGTTAAAATATTCTTCTTCTTATTATTATTATTATTAATAAACATATATAAATATTTTTAAAATATTATAGTGAGAATTCAAGAGCACAATGTCCACATTTGGAGCCATACACATAATTTCACCAAAGAGCTCACCTATGATCACAATGATCAGAAGACCATTTATGAAAGCAGATATGAAGATAATAATCTGCCAATGTATCTGATTCTTCTCAATGTTCTTCACCGCTGTATGATTCTGGATCTCTGCAGTCGGTTCTATATAATATATAATATATTCAGCACTGAGCATCCATTGAAATGTTTAGTTACTTTACATACTTTACTTTACTTACTTACTTTACTTTACTTTACTTTACTTATCAATATGATCACTGAATGTTCACTCACCAGTGATGTGTAGTCTGGAGCCGTCGCTGTATTTAGGAGGAGCGTCTGTTGTCACACAGTAATAAAGTCCTAAATCATCAATAGTGACATTATTTATGAATAGATGAGGTTTTCTTTGCACTGAATATTTTTGTCTAAATCTATTATTGAAGTAATGAGGAGCTGCAGATGAGAAAGTGCGTAATATCCAAACCGGAGAATCTGGTAGTTTCAGTAATAACCAGTTAACCTCCTTTACATCAAAATCACAGTTTATAGTCACATTTTGACCCAAATCTGTTAGTTGATCAGTTAAAGTCTCCGCAGCTTCACACCATATGAGCAGATCTGTGGAATAGACACCACACACACACTAAATATGGATTATTGTATCATTAAACATTTTAATCAACTTACAAAGAACAATAAAATATTCATAAAGTACAATAAACTCACAGAGGTAAAGCTGCACAATCTTCATGATGTTAAACACTTGTTTCTTTCACACGACTGTAGAGATGTAACTTTACCTCAGAGCTTTCAAATGAATAGTGTGATTAACCACAATCAAGAGGAAGTTAAAGGCAGGTTTGCTCTCGCCACACGTTTAGTGTTTTTGTCTGTTTGTTCAAAACTCAACCCTTGACCTATATATATAATCTCTTGTCTTTAAAAAAATATATATTTATCTCTAATTCACTGGCAGCAAAATGACCCAAGACACTGAGAACAGCCCAATTTTTTTTCTTCAGTGTCATACAAACACATATATGATGTTTTCTTCAACTATTCTCGTTCTAACCCGTGATTATTAACTCATAAGTTTAGAGGAGGTTTATGGCTTCTTTCTCTTGAATTTCAATGCTCTCAGCAGACACTAATTCACCACCATTAACAATATTTATCCTCGAGGCAAGTGAGAATGTATTTTTATTCATCTGGATTGAATTTCTTTTTGCCAAGTACGCCCTCTTTTAACTAGAAAATAGTAGGAAGTGTGAAACTTATTTCTCATATTTGTTAAACAATTTATTAATCTTTGTTAATGTTAGTTAAAAAAAAATTCAGCTGTTAATTGTTAGTTCATGTTAGCTCAGGTTCATCAAATAATATTTACAGATACAACTTTTGTTTTCAATAATGTACTTCAATAACTTTCAATAAAAATGTAATTAGCATGAACTAAAATTAATAAATGCTGTAGAAGTATTTCTTTTCATTGTTAGTTCATGTTTACTATTGAAGTTAACTGTGCAAAAGTTAGATGTTTTTAAACATGTGCAAAAAATATTAAAAACAATTAATATGCATGGCAAAAATTATCTTTAAATTTATTGACATTTGTTCTCTTGACTTCAAGTTTTGTCAAATCTATGTAAAATATAAAACATAAACTATAGCAGAAAATGTCATGATTTAAAAAAAAATTAATAATAATAATTATGAGATGTGTGATTTAATATCAAGAATAACAAAAAAAAAATTGCTGATAAAAAAAGCTGTTTCAGCCCCAAGAAAGCTCATCATGTGGTTTACAACTTTTACTGCTGAGCATGTCAGCGCACTTATAATAGAGAGAGAAAAAAATGATTATATTACTATATATAAGCAAGATCTCCACTTAAAACAGTACCAGCAAAAAGTGATACTATCATACACACACACTGCATATTTACATACAAAGCAGCAAACTCATAAATGGAAATTAAAATCCACACATTTAAAACATAATAACAGGAAATTTTAGTTTGTAAAAAAAAAAGCATGTGTAAGTACACTTTGTATTCATAAAGTGTATCACATCATACATTGGCTGTAGACAGTAGTGCTCTGCTCCTGACTAGGCCTGGTGTTACTGGAGCACATGAAGAAATCAACTTCAGCACACTGAAAGAGGACGATATTATATATGAATGGACATATACAGTAAGATAGACATAATGTACAGTCAGCTGGTCATACACATTTAACAGGGTTCCCACGGGTCCTTGAAATCCTTGAAAGTTTGTGAATCTGAAAAAATGTTTTCAAGGCCCTTGAAAGTTTTTGAAAATAAACATACATAGAGACAGGTCCTTGAAAGTGCTTGAATTTATTTTGTGCAATAAGTTTTCTGGAAAAAATTCCATATTCACTCCGGTCCCCTAATGTGTTATTCCGCCAACACTCCATGGCCTATGCATACTAGCTTGCTTGATTTACACTAGTTAAGCGCATTTACGCGTTACGTTATCAGGGTTTTTCCTGCATAGAGAATTATGAGGTGGCTGCCTCGTGCCGCCTCCGGCTCTCGACAATAACAAATAACTATGGGAATCCCCGAAAACGTGAGGATGATTCTGTTTTATTTCATTTAATGTAAGTGGCGATTGATAGCCTATAGTTGAATATAAT
The DNA here is from genome assembly GCA_021554675.1 of Leuciscus idus. Lineage (NCBI taxonomy): Eukaryota > Metazoa > Chordata > Actinopteri > Cypriniformes > Leuciscidae > Leuciscus > Leuciscus idus. The sequence continues at coordinate 39,292,224 of CM038625.1, forward strand.
ATAGGCCTACCTAATGTACTGACGGTAACATTGTTGCGCTGTTGAGGCTTGCGCAGTTATTTATAACATAATATAGTTAAGAAACAATATATAGCCTAGGCTACACAAGACAGAGAGCTGTTTTCCTGAATGCCATCAAGATTGAAACCGAGACTGATTTCATAACAGTTCAATAAACAAATAGTTAAAATTAAGTAGGCTAACTTACATTTTAGACTGTTTTTGTTCTGTTTCAGTAGCGAAAATAGTTCCAAACAAAGATCACTGCAGAACCATAGCGCATCTCACAGCAACACTTGTTGCATTACTGAATGATTCAGCGTTTTGAACGAATCGGTTGAGTCAAAGATTCAATTACCCATTCACAAACTGCCTCATTCTGAATAAATCAGCCGTTTGAACGAATCGTTTGAATGAATGACTCAATGACTCGCTCATTAAGACAGTCGCCTGCCGCCTCCTACTGGCGGTTTAGTTTCATAAAGTATCATTCTTATCAACATTCCTTATTTGTATATTCAAAAATATTTAAAATAATCTAATTTAATACAGTTATAATTTTTCAATGTAAATTATTTAATTTGATTGGTAACAGCCTAGTGTCTTGTTATTTTAATTGAATATATTGATCAAATTTAAGAATTTGAAATGAAAGATGGAGCATAATAAAATTAGGGGAAAAATGCCCTTTTATAAAAGGTACAAAAAAATTTGTGTTTTCAAACAGTGATGTAATGAAACATTGACAACTTAAGTTTGAAGGGAGTAAAGCCTCTGTTTAGGCTATTAAGGAATAATGTAATTTTGCCAAAAGAAGAACTTTTATTTTAAATAAATGTTCATTTTAAATCAGCCTACTTCAGTGTGATATGTTATCATATTATCATGCTTAACACTAATTTGAATAATTGTAATGTGATGATCAGATGCAGATATCTAAATCAAAGAATATGGGCGGTTTTGCGGGTGGATTATTTATTTTTAACAGTGGATTCGGGTGACTCAAAGTGCACCAGATTAATGAATTTATCTTTAAAATGTACAAAATTTTCTTACGTGGGGGCATGCCCCCGGACCCCCCTAAAGGTACCAAGCTCAACCCACAAAAACAATGTGGGAAACACATTAGGCTATATGATGATCTACAAAAAATACAAATTTAATTATCTTAATATTAAAATACATTATTAGGATTTTACCACATCCGCCTCATTTTGAGCCAGGAAAAACCCTGGTTACGTTAAGTGTTTCCCGCATGAGGTACTTTGTGTTGTACGTTGCCATGACGTTCACGCGCATGAAACTACCATTGTACCTCATCGTTTGTTGTTGGACACAACAAATGTGTCCCCACATTAAGTCCTTGAATTTGAGGGTATTGGACCTGGAAAGTCCTTGAAAGGTCCTTGAATTTGAAGTTAACCAAGGTGTGGGAACCCTGATTTAAGATCATTTAATGAATCTTGTGCAGCTTGAAGTTGCACTGTAAGAATCTCCAGGATAATAGAGGACAAAATAAGATAACATATATTAATATTGAAGATCTTACCTGTGGATTATTTGAGTTTTGAGCCGCAGATTTTCCAGTTGCATCAATGAAGCTCTTCACCATTCCTGAAACAGCACTGAATATGAATATCACTGAATTCACACATTGTAACAATGCAAGAGCTGATTCACAGAGAATGTGTTTTACTGTGAAAAATGTGAGATTCAGGCCAGGGGAATGAGAAAAAGTGTCTAGAGAGAAAAATGTAAGTTTAACTTTTTTTTAGCCATTTTTAGAGCGCCATGTCTCGCACGAGACTCTAAAAAAAGTAAGCGTTTACATTAAACCCTATAACAACTTTTTTTAGTTAATGATCTGTAAGACTGGGGCTTTATTAATACTGTTCATTGATTCAAGTTTTAGACGCTGCAAAAGAGACGTGAGCGCAGCAGTTAAACACGTTTAGTAAGAGTTTAAATAAATAAAAAAACAATGCAAAAGTAGCGCAGTGGAATAGAAAAACAAGCGACCGGACAAAAACATGTTCTGTGTGAACCGGCTACATTTAGTAGATCTAGACTCTGTCTTCTTGTAGTTCAATGAGACTTTTACTGTAGTAAAACAAGAACAAACCTATTAATGCAATGGTCAGAAGCACATTCAGCAGGACAGATATGATGATGGTCATATTTCTCCATGGTATCTGGTGTTGTGGAGCGTCTGTAATATTCTTTTGGACAAAGTCTGTAAAATGTTTGTAGTTCAATCTTTATTCTGTTTCAGTCTTTAACAGAACAATAAAACTATTATTAGTTCTTCATACAGTATATTCAATCTGGAATCCATCATGTGGTTTATAAAGACATGAAATGATAAATAACTCACCGCTGATGTAGATTTTGGTGCCGTTGTTGAATTTTAGTGGTTCACTAGTTTTCACACAATAATAAACTCCTAATTCATCAATGGTGATATTTTTGATGAACAGACAACTGTTAGTTTTCACTGAGTATTTGTGTTTAACGATACTGTTTTCATATTTAGGTCCATTATATGTGCTATCATAAGTGCGTACGATCAACACTGGAGGATCCGGTAATCTCAGTTTGTACCAGTAAATCTCCTTTATATCAAGATCACAGGTTATATTCACATCAGATCCTAAAGTTACTGGTATGTTTGTTAGACTCGCTGTGGCTTGATACAACATGATCAGATCTATGAGAGAAAGAAAAACACATTTATTAAGATATAAAATCAAAAGAAAACTGACTAAATCAAATGTGACGTGAGAAACTCACAGATCTGCAGCTGTATGATCTTCATTGTCTGATCCAGATGAATAATATCTGCTATATGTGATCATTCACACATCTCGTACTGTGAGCGGAAACACAAACCTCGACCACACAGACGAGAGGGGAAGTCAGAGCTGGCCTTCTCTGAGAACATCATCATTCTTAGTTGTTTAAATCAACAAATAATTAGAAGATATAGTGTGTGTAAATATGCCAGTGTGTTTTATTCAAATATACAGATGTGTGAATTTTGATTTGCTCCTCAAAAAAACACATAACTTTTATATAACTATATGAAATTGTATTTATTTATTTTTTGCTACCAGCATCTTACTTTGATGCTGTGGAAATACAAACAGGAAGACACATTGAGCACAACTCTGAAAAGGGACGGGGCTTCACAAGTTTGCCTCTTAAGAACAGTGATTTTACTTATAATAAACCTATACATAAAAGACATTTACAATGCAGTAAAATAAATGATGAACATGATAAAGGTCTCTTAGTGAAGTTCACAACGTCATTTCGGGAGGAGTGAACCCATCTAATCTTTCAATGAACTGCTGGAGCATAAGCAGCCGCTCACCTTGTTCTGGCATCATCTGTTTTTGTATCCCTACACCTCCCCAACTCCACCAACATAATTTAGGCATCTTGCTATACTCATCCTCCAAGCATTAGTAGTCCCACTGGGGGGAATATCTAAGCTCGAGTTGAAGCTGCTTCCTCGAGCCCCTCCACTGCAGACAGCAGGCAAAATACGCTTAACCTTATTAGCTTAAAGATTATATGGGCAAAGGAACTCGTGAAATATGTTTTAATATGACCTAAATTTAGCAAATAGACAAAATCCACATCCTAAGATTTAGTCCGTGCACAGTATGTGTTTTAAAGCACACTCAGTGAACAGACAAAGGTTCACAACACAATGGAAATGCAAATTGGTTTTCATTTGTACATTTATAGCCAATGTAGTCACTATAGTCAATGTTTTTGAATCATGGTTTTCATGCTCAACACTGCTCTCTTGTGGTCAGGAGGCATTTCCTTTGTGCTGTGACTTTTTTTCTTTTTTTTTTTTACATAAATATACAAAAGCGTAGAACAAAGCCAGCAGGAAACATGAACACATTATTTCTGGTCACATATTTCTGATTCTAGGACATATTATGAAAATGAAAATCTCATGCATAATTGGGTATTATGTTTTTTTATATTGACTTGCCCCTAAACAGCACATACATTGATTTCAACCATATTTATAAGCTTTAAACTTTAACAAAGAAAAATACATATTGTTTTATATTTTCATGTAACATATCAGTGTTTGTGTTGAGTCTTGAGGTTGTTCGAAATCCATATCTTGAAGATTTTGTTGGTCTGTGTCTTGAAATTGTTTCAAGTCGTCTCCGTTTCTTGCACGAACAAACACCTTTAATAATCCTTAAAAGTGACAAAGTGAATTCAGATTTAACATTAAATGAGTAGTTCAGCCAAAAACATGATTTATTCACCCACATTTCATGGTTTTGTTCTTTCTGTAATAAAATAAAATTGTTGTCACTATAAAGAGCTGTAACTGCAAGAGCTGTTAAAATATATATATATATATATATTTTTTTTTTTTTTGCATACTGATATTATAATGAGAATTTAGGACAATGTCCACATTTGGAGCCATACACATATTTTATTTTTTATATATGTGTAATTTATAATATAACAATTTAACCAAAGAGCTCACCTATGATCACAATGATCAGAACCGCATTCAACAGAGCAGATATGAAGATAATAATCTGCCAATGTGTCTGATTCTTCTCAATGTTCTTCACCGCTGTATGATTCTGGATCTCTGCAGTCGGTTCTATATAATATATAATATATTCAGGACTGTGCATCCATTGAAATGTTTAGTTACTTTACATAACGGTTTAAAAATGATGCATTGTATAATAATTCATTGTATGACATCAATATGATCACTGAATGTTCACTCACCAGTGATGTGTAGTCTGGAGCCGTCGCTGTATTTAGGAGGAGCGTCTGTTGTCACACAGTAATAATCTCCTAAATCATCAATAGTGACATTATTTATGAATAGATGAGGTTTTCTTTGCACTGAATATTTTTGTCTAAATCTATTATTGAAGTAATGAGGAGTTGTAGATGAGAAAGTGCGTAATATCCAAACCGGAGAATCTGGTAGTTTCAGTAATAACCAGTTAACCTCCTTTACAAAATCACAGTTTATCGACACATTTTGACCCAAATCTGTTAGTTGATCAGTTAAAGTCTCCGCAGCTTCACACCATATGAGCAGATCTGTGGAATAAACACAACAGACACACTAAATATGGATTATTGTGTCATTAAACATTTTAATCAACTTACAAAGAACAATACAATATTCATAAAGTACAATAAACTCACAGAGGTAAAGCTGCACAATCTTCATGATGTTAAACACTTGTTTCTTTCACACGACTGTAGAGATGTAACTTTACCTCAGAGCTTTCAAATGAATAGTGTGATTAACCACAATCAAGAGGAAGTTAAAGGCAGGTTTGCTCTCGCCACACGTTTAGCGTTTTTGTCTGTTTGTTCAAAACTCAACCCTTGACCTATATATATAATCTCTTGTCTTTAAAAAAATATATATTTATCTCTAATTCACTGGCAGCAAAATGACCCAAGACACTGAGAACAGCCCAATTTTTTTTCTTCAGTGTCATACAAACACATATATGATGTTTTCTTCAACTATTCTCGTTCTAACCCGTGATTATTAACTCATAAGTTTAGAGGAGGTTTATGGCTTCTTTCTCTTGAATTTCAATGCTCTCAGCAGCCACTAATTCACCACCATTAACAATATTTATCCTCGAGGCAAGTGAGAATGTATTTTTATTCATCTGGATTGAATTTCTTTTTGCCTAGTCCGCCCTCTTTTAACTAGAAAATAGTAGGAAGTGTGAAACTTATTTCTCATATTTGTTAAACAATTTATTAATCTTTGTTAATGTTAGTTAAAAAAAAATTCAGCTGTTAATTGTTAGTTCATGTTAGCTCAGGTTCATCAAATAATATTTACAGATACAACTTTTGTTTTCAATAATGTACTTCAATAACTTTCAATAAAAATGTAATTAGCATGAACTAAAATTAATAAATGCTGTAGAAGTATTTCTTTTCATTGTTAGTTCATGTTTACTATTGAAGTTAACTGTGCAAAAGTTAGATGTTTTTAAACATGTGCAAAAAATATTAAAAACAATTAATATGCATGGCAAAAATTATCTTTAAATTTATTGACATTTGTTCTCTTGACTTCAAGTTTTGTCAAATCTATGTAAAATATAAAACATAAACTATAGCAGAAAATGTCATGATTTAAAAAAAATTAAATAATAATAATTATGAGATGTGTGATTTAATATCAAGAATAACAAAAAAAAAATTGCTGATAAAAAAAGCTGTTTCAGCCCCAAGAAAGCTCATCATGTGGTTTACAACTTTCACTGCTGAGCATGTCAGCGCACTTATAATAGAGAGAGAAAAAAAATGATTATATTACTATAAGCAAGATCTCCACTTAAAACAGTACCAGCAAAAAGTGTTACTATCATACACACACACTGCATATTTACATACAAAGCAGCAAACTCATAAATGGAAATGAAAATCCACACATTTAAAACATAATAACAGGAAATTTTAGTTTGTAAAAAAAAAAGCATGTGTAAGTACACTTTGTATTCATAAAGTGTATCACATCATACATTGGCTGTAGACAGTAGTGCTCTGCTCCTGACTAGGCCTGGTGTTACTGGAGCACATGAAGAAATCAACTTCAGCACACTGAAAGAGGACGATATTATATATGAATGGACATATACAGTATGATAGACATAATGTACAGTCAGCTGGCCATAAACATTTCAGATCATTTAATGAATCTTGTGCAGCTTGAAGTTGCACTGTAAGAATCTCCAGGATAATAGAGGACAAAATAAGATAACATATATTAATATTGAAGATCTTACCTGTGGATTATTTGAGTTTTGAGCCGCAGATTTTCCAGTTGCATTAATAAAGCTCTTCACCATTCCTGAAACAGCACTGAATATGAATATCACTGAATTCACACATTGTAACAGTCCAAGAGCTGAGTCACAGAGAATGTGTTTTACTGTGAAAAATATGAGATTCAGGCCAGAGGAATGAGAAAAGTGTCTCGAGAGAAAAATGTAAGTTTTTTTTTGCCATTTTTAGAGCGCCATGTCTCGCATGAGACTCTAAAAAAAGTAAGCGTTTACATTAAACCCTAAAACAACTTTTTTTAGTTAATGATCTGTAAGACTGGGGCTTTATTAATACTGTTCATTGATTCAAGTTTTGGACGCTGCAAAAGAGGCGTGAGCGCAACAGTTAAACACGTTTAGTGAGCGTTTAAATAAATAAAAAAACAATGCAAAAGTAGCGCAGTGGAATAGAAAAACAAGCGACCGGACAAAAACATGTTCTGTGTCCTCTGTCACCTTGTTGTTCAATGACACTTTTACTGTAGTAAAACAAGAACAAACCTATTAATGCAATGGTCAGAAGCACATTCAGCAGGACAGATATGATGATGGTCATATTTCTCCATGGTATCTGGTGTTGTGGAGCGTCATCTGTCTGATTCCTGTGGACGGAGTCTGTAAAAGGTTTGTAGCTCAGTCTTTATTCAGTTTCAGTCTTTAACAGAACAATGAAACTATTATTAGATCTTCACACAGTATATTCAATCTGGAATCCATCATGTGGTTTATAAAGACATGAAATGATAAATAACTCACCGCTGATGTAGATTTTGGTGCCGTTGCTGAATTTTAGTGGTTTAGTTTTTACACAATAATAAACTCCTAATTCATCAATGGTGATATTTTTGATGAACAGACGACTGTAAGTTTTCACTGAGTATTTGTGTTCAAAGCTGCTGTTTTCATATTTACCTCCTTCATATGTGTTGCTGAAAGTGCGTAAGATCAACACTGGAGGATCCGGTAATTTCAGTTTGTACCAGTAAATCTCCTCTATATCAAGATCACAGGTTATAATCACATCAGATCCTAAAGTTACTGGTATGTTTGTTAGACTCTCTGTGGCTTGATACAACATGATCAGATCTATGAGAGAAAGAAAAACACATTTATTAAGATATAAAATCAAAAGAAAACTGACTCAATCAAATGTGACGTGAGAAACTCACAGATCTGCAGCTGTATGATCTTCATTGTCTGATCCAGATGAATAATATCTGCTATATGTGATCATTCAAACAGCTCGTACTGTGAGCGGAAACACAAACCTCGACCACACAGACGAGAGGGGAAGTCAGAGCTGGCCTTCTCTGAGGACATCATCATTCTTAGTTGTTTAAAATCAACAAATAATTAGAAGATACAGTATGTGTAAATATGCCAGTGTGTTTTATTCAAATATACAGATGTTTCTTTTGATTTGCTCCTCAAAAAAACACATAACTTTTATATAACTATATGAAATTGTATTTATTTATTTTTTGCTACCAGCACCAGGTGACATAGATTTACATTAATTAAAATGTCATTGCAAAGGCTCATGCTTAAAGAAAATCATCTGACGATATCTTGATGAACAGATGAAACCAAAGCAATACATGTGCACGTCTGACTTAGCCTAGAAATCTAGACGCACCCTAGTGGCAGCAAAATGTATTTTGCAGCCAGGGTAGTCTAGCAACTCTCCGTTGACTTTCGTGCTGGAAAAACCTAAATTGGGTCAGGCCAATCACGTCGTGTATAGAGTAGGCGGGGCGGGCTTAACATAATGACGACAGAGTTGCGACGGTTCCCTGCTACTTGAAAACAAAGAAGAGCTGCTGCTGGAGAATAGTCTTTCGAATCGGCTTTGGCCGCGACTCTGGAGGACTTGGAGTTAGGTTTTTCTTTGAGAAAAGAGCAAAGAACGGCACTTAAGTCATTCTTAAGTCATTCTTTTGCCGGCCAGATTCAAAAGTTGAATCTATCAACTGACGTTAGCTCCGCTGTTGGGAGAACGCTCTGGTTGGTTGAAGCGCTGTCCTATTGCGTGCAGAGGGAATTTGAAAGACAGCCGTTTATCCCGCCCCTCGGATTGAGCCGTGTCTATGGAGAGTTGCCAGACCTAACATCTTGATGTAGGTCTGGCTTGCCAGGCTACGTCTGACTTGCTGTTTGTATCCGATTTTTAGTGGCAAAACAAACACATGTGGAGTTTCCACATTTTTACAATGCAAGAATTTTGTCTCAAAATTTAGTTTAAATTAAATATAGTATGTGGTTTGCTCATTTTGTTAACTGTGAACATTGCTAGTCAGCCCCACTCTCACGCTCATATCTCATCTTTGAAGATTTACCAGAGAAATAAACACACTATGGTCCGTTATTCAGCCACAGACATGATCCTCATGACACAGTGAATTTAAAAATTCTTCATACAGTATAAATCATTTTAAGAAATGTATAATTATACTATGGGAATTATATACATGAATTATTATTATTCAAAATTATTCAACCCCTTCATGACAAGCATCTTTAGTATTTAGTAGAACATCCTTTTAGTGTGATGACCTGCTCCAAACAAGATGTATAACCAGACCCCAGCTTCTGGCAGTGTTCATTGAAATTAAATGAATTATGCCTGGCTCACACTACAGGAGTTTTAAAATCCTAACCGATTGTGAAATCTGGACACTTAAAGGGATACTCCACCGAAAAATGAAAATTCTGTCATCATATACTCACCCTCATGTTGTTTCAAACCTGTATGACTTTCTTTCTTCTGCTGAACAGAAAGGAAGATATCTAGAAGAATGTCAGTAACCAGACAGTTTTAGATACCATTGACTTCCATAGTAGGAAAAAAATATACTATGGAAGTCAATGGTATCTAAAACTGTCTGGTTACTGACATTCTTCTAGATATCTCCCTTTCTGTTCAGCAAAAGAAAGAAATTCATACAGGTTTGAAACAACATGAGGGTGAGTTTATGATGACAGAATTTTCATTTTTCGGTGGAGTATCCCTTTAAGGAGAATCTTTGCAGATTTTCTCCCCTCAAATATTAAACATACCAGTGGGACTCATTTTCAGCCCTGGAGTTTCATGCCTTAGACCGACCCACTTTAGTTCCCGACTGACTATTAAAATAATGTAATTAAACCCTCAGTATATAAGGCCCAATCTTTCAAGGGCTATCTGGCCCTTCCCCCTACCCCTACCCATCCCCCTCCAACCAAAAAAGAATCGAGACAACCCTACCCCTTCATGGGAACGCGCAAAACGGAGGGGTATGGGCAAGGGGTGAATTGGGATTGAGCCGTCTGCAATAGTGCACTGTTCTGTACAGCCTTGTAATTCATTGTATTTTTCAAAAAATATAATTTTCTATTCAGTGCAATATCAGTACACAGGGTTTTATAAATACAGAGGTCCCAAAAGTGATCTAGGGGGTTCGGGGGCATATTATTTTTCCACTGTCATTGGCAAAGAACATCTGACTGTGTTAAATAGGAATCCATTGTAATAAAGTTATTCTCATTATTATGCAATAGGCTATTGCTCTACCTGCTCTCCTCTCTCATCTCCATCTCCTTCTCTCGTTCTTCTTCTCTCAGTCTCTTTATCTTTATCTGTAAATCTCCCCTTCCTGAAGATGAGCTTAGATTGATACAGTCTTTGTAAAGTGATTATTTATGTCGGTCGTTTAAAATTTCTATCATAAAACAGCTGTTTAGTTTAGCCACTTGCACCTTATCTTGTGAAGCGTCGCGTTGGGATTCGCGAGCGGCCGCGGCTCGCACTTCTGTGAACATAAATCCCGCTTGCTTTGATCGGTCATCTCAAAAATGTTGCCATTGCCGACGAGCGGTGTTTGAGTGCTGAAGCAGCTCAGATGATGAGGTCGGTTATTGTCGCGATATGCGAATCATTGCAGCAGTTAATATTAGGCAATTATTTCACAACGTTCATTATACACTCAGGAAAAATGACAGAGGTCCGGACCTCGGAAACCTCAATGGTCGGTACGGCCCTGACTCGTAGGCTATTTGGCCGCTTGAGTTTCTAGAGATATTGTAGGCTATTATTCTGGCCTTTTCAGCGCCACCTTTGCGCCTATAGGCTATTATGTTTTGTATCTCTTATTTTTTGTTCGCACATCTCTAACAAAGTGACTTTATTTTTTTTGGTGGGGCTGCGATAAAATAATAATAAAAAAAATAGTGGGGCTGCACTATGACTGGAGCCTATAAGGAAAGCATTTAACCCAGTGCCATGACAACACCGGCCCTCCTGGCCAATAAAACAGACCGGCCCACCGGGAATTCTCCCGGTGCTCCCGATTAGCCAATCCGGGCCTGAAACATACACACACCACAAGATTTGAAAATCGCGGCGCATCACACACTACAAAATGTTATTAAGATTATTGTGCCAGAGGGAGCGCCTCACGTGATCTCACGCAGCAGATCAGAAGCGGAAAAGCGGATGTAAACAAAATGGATACTGTAACAAGACAACTTGCTGTATCAATAATTATTGTTTGTCGTGAGAAAAAACAAAAGCGGAAGATCAAGGAATAAGGATAAGGAAATGGTTGGGGAGACAGGGTCAACATGGATTGTCAGTTCTTCAGGGAGAATTGGAGGTAATAATTTAATTGCCCGTATTACTATCTGGTAGTATGCTATAATTTTTTTTACCGGTATATAGTGCTAACGGCTGGCTAGTCACTCCTCCATCTCCGAAGTCCGTGCTGCAGGTTTCATGGTCACCATTTCAAAATGTCACTCACTTCTGTCTCCTTGTAGACTTGTTTCTTATTGGCTATTGTGACAGTACTGACGTAATCACAGTCTTGCTTATCCCGATTTAAAATCCTAAATATCAAACATGTTTGATATGATAGGGGCAGGCCCAATTTGAGAGCAGATCGGGAGGTGCAAGATTTGATCTGTGAACGCCTCACATTACCAGATTATATGAGCCAAACATTGGAACCGATCGAGGTCCTCGAAAAGATTTTTCTCCGATTCTCGGGAGGTGAAAATCAGGGTTATATCGGCCTAAAACTCCTTTAATGTGAGCCAGGCATTAATGAAAACGTTCTACTACAAGACTACAATCCATTTAAACAAATAATAGTTTGTTGAACAAACTTAATTATTTTAAGCTCTTGTGTCAGTAAAAATATTTGTTGAGTCAACTTAATTAAATTAAGGGTCAAGGCACAGCAGCTGACTCGAAAGTCTGAGGCGGAGCCAGAGCGACAATAGATCAAGGTGAAGCCAGAGAAATGAGGGAGCCCAGAGGAACCTGAGGGATGGCAGTCAACGGTGGAACCGGGGGAGGCAAGGTAGACCCGATGGGTTAGGGGGCCGAGGTTGAGTCTTGGGTTTGGAGGCTTGAAGTGGAGCTGAGGGATCCAAGAGCCAAGGCGTAGCTGATGACTGGGAAGCACCAGGCGGATCCATGCAGCAGAGTGGAACCACTGGAGGAGCTGAGGGGCTAAAGGGAGACTGTGAAGATGATGAACCAGATGGCATTGACAGTGGAGGAGGGAGAGCGAGGCTGGGCAGGACCATATACAACAAAGGAGATTTGGTGCTGGACGACAAAGATGATTTGGAGCTGGGCTTAACCAGGGACAACTTGGATGACTTGGAACTGAACTCATCCCATGATGACTTTCAATTGGATAGGACCATCTGAGAAGCAAACATCTCCTCATACAGCTCATCACACATTAATAGAGACAACCAGCTTTGTTTATGTTCTTCAGCGAGAGTGTTCGTGGGGCTCCAATCCATCACCACAAACTCCACCAATGACGATGGACGCTGTTGCCGGCTCACATACATTGACAGATTTCGCGTTGGGCTCAGGCTCCAGGATAAAATTGGCCTCTGGCAATCGCTCTGGCTCTGTTTTAAAGGCTGGCTCTGGCTCCGAGTCAGCGGTGGGCTCTGGCTTTTCTGTGTGCATGGCTGACAGCGGGCTGGGCTCTGGGTCTGGAGTGGGGCAAACGATGTCCTCATCAGCGAGGTAGATGGTAACATGTGAGTCATTTCTAACCACAACCCACTCCACATACTGTGCAAAGCTCCCTCGTGGACCATCCCGGGCAGGCGTGCCTTAGAGGTAGTGAGTGAGGCACACCAGATTGAGGAAGTCCCTCATGTGATACTCGAGGGAGTGATCCCCCCAAAATAATCCAATCTTAGCGGTCTTGTGGTCTGTCAGGGGTTGCTTGAATAACGATCCATGAATGATGGAGGAACAGGGAACAGGTGTGACACCAATCAGGGACCATGGCAACTAATCAATGACTGAACTCAGACAAATGGTGACAAAAAAAAACTACGGCTGTGTCCGAAATCGCCCCCTATACCCTTAGGGCACTATTTGAGGGAACAACCATTTCTAGCGGTGTTCGAAACCATAGTGGACGTTATCAAGTGCACTCAATCAACCCCACAATGCACTGCAATAACGAGTGTAAACATTATGTATGCTCAATGGCTAGAGCAGTGGTTCCCAACTTTTTTTACCCCAAGGCCCCCACCTCTCCGAAACAATACTGCAAGCCCCTCCCCTTTTTTATTCACAAAAACATTTGTATTCTAGTGTTATTACTTTTTGTTGTCCAAGAACGTGCTACGATTGGTCAGCTCAATGTGGCCGTTATCTGATTGGCTTGAGTAAACGGTGGGTGGAGTCCACTTATTTGAGGATTTTTCTGCACGTCGATGCTAGAAGTGTTTCAAAATCCACAGATGCGTGAGGGGATTTACAAATGCACAAGAAGAGATTCACTAATGTGTGCAGCGATTTACAAATGCACAGAAAGCGGTTCACAAAGAAATGCCAGGCAGAGTTGTGTTTGTGACATAAAACACATTTGTAAATATATATATATATATTTGCAAATCTCATTTTATTTATTTGTGAGTTTTATAATTTTTTGTTAAACTCTTTACAATTATGTGTGGATCTTACTCTATTTACTTGTGAATTTGATACATTTTTGTGAATCTCATTACATTTGTTTGTGAATCTCAGTCTATTTATCTGGAATAATGCAACAATCCTAACCACATAGGTGTGAGACTAAAACTAAACAAGACAATGAAACTGAATATAACTGTGACAGGTGAGGAGGGAAGCTTGTGCTTAGGTTGTGCTTAGGCCTAGCTGTTGTGCTCATGAGCGTTCCAGTCTGATACGGCTGTACACAGAAAGCATAATCTGCATATGGAGAAGAGCAGCACTGTTATCAACTAATCTCACTTCAAGTTACTACTAATAGCTAACATGACACATGTTCATGCTAAATCTAACTTTCTATAGAATGTGAATATTATGAACAAGAAGTTACTTTTCTCTGCACTGATGCTAGCATAGCTACACAACATACACGATAGTCTTAATTCACCCCCAGCCTACTAGCAGACAAATAACCACAATCAAGGGGGAGTTAAAGTTAAATTTGCTCTGACCACACAAGCAGTCTACTATTCCATTTGATCATTTCCTGAACTAGTTATATATAATATTTAATACCTCCATTTTTAGGGAGCATTCGGCTAAAAGCATAATGAGAGCATGTTTTATACAGTTGTTGTCTTTTTTACTGCTGTATGTAAATTAGTGCAGTGTTTCTCCACTGGTTTACTTCTTCAATAAGTGCAAATAGCCGAACTCATTCTTTTCCCATCGCAGAGAGGTGTTTATTGTAAATAAAAATTAAGACATTTTTCGAAAAGTGGAAATAAAGTGTCTAGTGAGTATTAAATAGTGGGAATACTGTGTTTAATGGGTCGGGTTAGTGGTAGGCGTAGAGCAGGGATTTCCCAAACACTGCACGTTTTGCATGTTAGGCTCCAGGAACGTGGTTGGGAACCCCTGATGTAGAGAAGGTAATGTCAACTACAAGTAGTATCCCAATAAATCAGCATCCATTTCTGATTTTAATAAATATATTCATAAACACTGAATACGTTGTTATTGTTTTATAATGTACTACACTACACTGAGATGCAAATAGTATCTGCCACCACTATTTACACTTAGTATGAATAGCTTCTAACCATTATTTACACTTAGTGCAAAGAAAATACTGCCATTTTCACTTAGTGTAAATAAGATTTATTTCTATTTTCAGTTAGTTTAAATAGCATCTATTGCTAAGAAAATGCAGCATTGTTTTTACAGGTTTACCTGGTATATGGTCTATTTTTGCATCGCAACCCACTATATTTTAGCTCAGAAGTTGCTGGAAGAATAATGTCATAAATTGAATGTCATTTTCAGCAAAGCTGTCAAGTCTGTACTTCCTGATTCTTTGTAATGCAAATCATGGTTTTAGGCAATTCCTATGTAATTTCCATATAATGTAGTGTGAACATAAATTGAAACTGAATTTCCAACATTGTCAAACTATTAATCCTTGTCAACTGTGTTGACATTCAGCTATTTTAGGGCCTTGTGCAAACTGCTGGCCTTGGACTAGTTAGTAGTTGACCTTGATTAACTTATGTTTTTATATTCTTTCTCTACATATTTAAAAATATAAAATGTGACGCAAGTTCACCAGAACTTGTTAATTACACAGTTGACGGTCAATTAATCTACTCTATGCGCAGACAATAATATAGATAATATATTGAAGAGGAGAAGTTATGACTTACCACACTGTCTTCAAATTTCCCTCCAAAAAAAGGAATTACATCAGGTGATGTTGGACATGTGACTTTGGAACAAACCATTGCTGATTTATAGGGGGTTTTAAAGGAAGTAACACAGTTGACACTGATTTCTCGGACATACACAAAATGGATGATTTAATGTAGATGCATGAGCAAAATATTTTTTAAAACATCTTTCTCATAATTTAATGATTATTTTGGACAAATATTTATAAGAAATATGTACAGAAACATATATTTTAGAGCTAATCTGAAGCGCAAAACCTCACATATACCAAATCAGACAGCACAAAAACAGCAAATTCCAGTATAGAATATGCCATTTTTGCAAGATAAAAGATGGGTATCTGTTGGATTTTTAGATTAAATGAATTAGACATGTCCCCTGATATAAGTGATCATTGCTGTGAAGTGAAAAGTTAATGAAACATTTGTAAAATTGATAATAGAGTCCATGGACATGACATGTACCCCTAATTATAGAATGACTCAAAGGGCCCTATTTTAACGATCTGAAACGCAAGTATCAAGCGCGAAACGCAAGTAACTTTGTGGGCGGGTCTTGGGCGCTGTTGCTATTATACCGGCGGGATAAATGACTCTTGCGCCCGACGCAAATCTAAAATGGGTTGGTCTGAAGTAGCTTCATTTTTCATAGGTGTGGTTTATGCCTATTTTTTCACATCTTCATGGACACAACAATGATTTCCCTCGTGTGTTAATATTTTTCCTTGTAATAATGTGTGGTTTTCTAAAAATGAGAACTGCTGCGTCTGTGTGTAGTAGGTGAGATAAGCAAAGTGCATGCGCGTTGTGCACACACCCCATTGATTATGGCCAAGCATGCGCCCGTAAAATAGCATATGAATAACATGCGCAACACACCACTTACTTTAGACTAGGTTTTTCCTGGTTAGTGGCGGAATTGTTTTCTAAACCTGCAAAATAGCACCAGGGAACGTTTGCGCCGGAACACGCCTCTTCTTTGCGCTGAACCGCCCCCGGGGGGCGCAAGTTAATTTCCTAATTTACCGACGTGCGTCTGTGGAGGGAAAAGTCCGCTGTGCGCGGGTGCAAAATAGGAATGATACATGCGTCGGTGTACAAAGTCCATTGCGCTGGGTGCAAGATAGGGCCCAAAGTGTGGCAATGATAATCTCAGGTACTGTTTATGTGCTTTATTTAATGTTAAAAGCATGCAATGTGACTTTGAATATCATTTAGTGCTCCAGCTTTGTAGTTGTTAAAGAAACAATGGATAATTCACCTCAGATTTTGAAATTAAACAAATGGAAACAAGAATGTTCAAACTGTGAACAAACAAGTGTTTTCTTTGACAAAGATTGTTTTAGGAACTCAGTAGCCCATGTATTTTTAATAATGTTTAAATGGTGTAATATTTGTGAATTTGGTTATGTAGCCTACTTATCCATTTTCTTGCGAGTGCCGTCAAATTACTCTCTGGTACTGTGCACTTGCCGCGAGACTCCGCCCACACGCTGTTCTGATTGGTTGTGGGTTTTGATTGATTTTGACACATCTCGCAGTCGAGTCTAGTGTGGACAGACAAATTATTTGTGGCTGGAATCTAATTGCATCGCGTCTGGTTAGGACACGGTGTGTATGGGGTTAGGATTATTGCATTATTCCAAATAAATAGACTGAGATTCACAAACAAATGTAAAGAGATTCACAAAAATGTATCAAATTCACAAATAAATAGATTAAGATACACAAATAAATGTAAAGAGTTTCACAAAAATGTATAAAACTCACAAATCATGGGCAGTCATGGCCTAGTGGTTAGGGAGTTGAACTGGTAACCCAAAGGTTGCTGGTTCGATTCCAGAACTGGTGGGAAATGACTGAGGTACCCTTGAGCAAGGCATCTAACCCCTAATCACTCCCCGGGCGCCACACAAAGGCTGCCTGCTGCTCTGGGTGTGTGTATCCATGTTTGCAGTGTGTGTGTGTGTGTTAACTACTCACTACTGTGCTCCTAATGTGTGTGCATTAACTTGGATGGGTTAAATGCAGAGGTCAAATTCCAAGTATGGGTTGCCGTCACGTGTCACTTTCACTTTCACAAATAAATAAAATGAGACCACCTTCCAGTTGACCACCATGGGACCTTATTTTGGAAAAATATTGTATGGTAGTCAATGGCGAGAGACAAAAAATATTTTGATCTCTTTTAAATTGTGCCCTGAATTACACATAGCCTATGATGTTCGTCAATTTAAAAGATACATTTTAAAGTCAAGAAAGTTGCAGTTTGATGTAAAACTGTTGATGTATAAGACTGTGAAAATACGTAATTACAAAGACTACAAACCCAAAAGGCGCACATGTGACGTCATACCTTTTCTCTCAATGAATGAAGCTAACTTTACTGAAGCTAACGTCTGTCATTTTTTCTATAGTCTTACGTTATAATCGTAACGTTACGCCGTCATGCCTGAGTGTTTTGTACCAGACTGCACACATACGTACATAGTGCGAGACGAGAGATGTAGTTCATTGAGCGATTTTCACATAAAATTAAATGTTACTCTTCAGTTTTATGACAAACTGCGACTTTCTTGACTTTCATCATTATCTTTTAAATTGACAAACATCATATGTGTAATTCAGGGCACAGTTCAGACAGAATAAAAAGATAAGTTGTATCTCGCCATTGACTACCATACATATTTTTTTCCAAAATAAGGTCCCATGAGCGGAGGGGAGGGACTTAGGCTCTCTATTTGCAAATAAAAAAATATATTTACAAATGTGTACCCAATCAGATAATGGCCACATGGAGCTGACCAATCGTAGCACGTTCTCGCTACATACAATCACGTTAGACTTTACACTCGGGGTGGGAACTGAATCTGATTCATTTTGCAGATATTTGCACCCCTGAAAGGAGCTGTAATGGGCGCTTCATTCAAACTGAGCTGATTGTGTGTGGTTAAAACACCCCGTTTCCAAAAGATTGTTGGAGTTTAAGGGGTTTTATGATCATCATTGATCCCAAGCATCATAAAACACCCTCTCTACACCGGACGCAAGCGGTGCGACAGCGCGTCAAAAGCAAATAGTGCCCCATTATCTTCCCTGCTGCCGTAGCAGTGTCAAATAATGTAAATTAACATGTTTGTAATGTACACATTTTGCCCATGACGTCTGTTTTCTTACCTGCAGTGCCACTGAATGACTTTTTTTGATGTGGATGTTGCAATCCTGTAATTGTGAATAGTTCTTCAAAACATATTGTATAACTAAGAATCTGCATCTGGTCAGTATTTTTATTTTGGTCAATTGCTCATTCTGTCAAAATACACATTTGTGGTGTATGTATTGCCTTTTAATTTATCTATATTGCCTTTTTATTTACATTAATCAATTTTGCGAAAAATTTGTGCTTGTCAGTACTTACCACTTAATTATCACTTTTTGTATCCGGCACTAGACTGCATAGCTCAGCTTATGGGGATGAATGAAACATCAACATCGAGTAAGTTGATGTGTTTGGGGATTTGTCCATTGACATATAACATTTTAATAATGAACAAGATTCAAAAGATCCGAGTCAGTAAAATGATCTGAACTTCCCATTACAATGAAGCTAAAAATGTACAGTATTTGTGACGTGGAAACATGATTCACATGTTAAAACCTATTACAACATGTGCAAATATATGTCACATGAGCTCCACATTATAACCTAAAGTAACATACATGTGCCACGTGCTCCATTATGTTCACATGTGGTGAAACGTTGTTCACATGTGGTGAGACGTTGTTCACATGAGGTCATGATCACATGTGAAATTCATGTGGTTTTTCTGTAAGGGGATGTAAAGTGTCTGCATAATCTTCATTATTGACTATAGTGCCGGTTATGAAAATGTATAATTCGTGATACTGTCTACACTGGATGATGACACGATGATTCACTGACATTCTTCTTCTGAAGTAGGCGAATGATTTGGTCTAACTCTAATGAAATGCTCATTTTAAACCTATTTTACTGTAGCAATTTTATGGGCCTTAGCCTTACACTTTCTATTTGAGCTAATGCAGATGAACGAGCAAAGTTATTTCAGGGCAAGAACACCCTGACTGTAAAACCAAACGACGTGATTGGTTGTAGCGAGAACGTGCTACGATTGGTCAGCTCAATGTGGCCGTTATCTGATTGGCTTGAGTAAACGGTGGGTGGAGTCCACTTATTTGTGGATTTTTCTGCACGTCGACGCTAGAAATGTTTCAAAATCCACAGATGCGTGAGGAGATTTACAAATGCACAGAAAGCGGTTCACAAATAAATGCCAGGCAGAGTTGTGTTTGTGACATAAATCACATTTGAATCTCAATCTATTTATCTGGAATAATGCAACAATCCTAACCCCATAGGTGTGAGACTAAAACTAAACAAGACAATGAAACTGAATATAACTGTGACAGCTGAGGAGGGAAGCTTGTGCTTAGGTTGTGGGTAGGCCTAGCTGTTGTGCTCATGAGCGTTCCAGTCTGATACGGCTGTACACAGAAAGCATAATCTGCATATGGAGAAGAGCAGCACTGTTATCAACTAATCTTACTTCAAGTTACTACTAATAGCTAACATGACACATGTTCTTTCTAAATCTAACTTTCTATAGAATGTGAATATTATGAACAAGAAGTTACTTGTGTCTGCGCTGATGCTAGCATAGCTACACAATGGCTCAATGATAAAAGCAACATACATGATAGTCTTAATGCTGTCACCCCCAGCCTACAAGCAGACAAATAACCACAATCAAGGGGGAGTTAAAGTTAAATTTGCTCTGACCACACAAGCAGTCTTCTTTTCCATTTGAACATTTCCTGAACTAGTTCTATATATAATCTATAAAACTAATATATATATAATCTTTAATACCTCAGTTTTGAGGAAGCATTCGGCTAAAAGCATAATGAGAGCATGTTTGATACAGTTGTTGTCTTTTTTACTGCTGTATGTAAATTAGTGCAGTGTTTCTCCACTGGTTTACTTCTCCACTAAGTGCAAATAGCTCCTCTTGTTGACAGAGGCTATTTATACTAACTCTGCCCTCCATTGTGTCATTGAGTCAGACAAATTAGAAATGAATGCAACCGATCTGAGTTTGAAGCCGCCATTTACCGAACTCATTCTTTACCCATCGCACATCAGCTCAGAGAGGTGTTTATTCTAAATAAAAATTAAGACATTTTTCGAAAAGTGTAAATAAAATGCCTAGCGAGTATTTAATAGTGGGAATACTGTGTTTAATGGGTCGGGTTAGTGGTAGGCGTAGAGCAGGGATTTCCCAAACACTGCACGTTTTGCATGTTAGCGGCTCCAGGAACGTGGTTGGGAACCCCTGATGTAGAGAAGGTAATGTCAACTACAAGTAATATCCCAATAAATCAGAATCTATTTATGATTTTAATAAATACATTCATAGACACTGAATACATTGTTATTATTGTTTTATGAGTATGAATAGCATCTAACTACTATTTACACTTAGTGCAAAAAAAATACTTTTTTTAAAAATGCCATTTTCACTTAGTGTAAAGCAGATCTATCTCTATTTTCAGTTAGTGTAAATAAGATCTATTGCTAAGAAAATGCAGCATTGTTTTTACACATTTGCCTGGAATGTATGGTCTATTTTTGCATCACAACCCACTTTACTTTAGCTCAGAAGTTGCTGGAAGAATAATATCATAAATTGAATGTCATTTTCAGCAAAGGTGTCAAGTCTGTACTTCCTGATTCTAAAACACAAGGGTTTGATGGTGTTGCTCAGCTTTTCAAAATAGTTGTTTGTTTCGTTTATCAACTGACCAAACTAGTGGAACATTTCATTTGCACGAAACCACACTGTATGTTAACCACACAGAAACAGAGCAGAAGTTACCAGTTTTAATATAAGAAGCAAATTATTTAGAACAATTAATATGCAAGCAAAAAATACATAAATAAGATAAAAAATTTACATTTATTAAGCGTTGTTCATGTGATTTCCATTCTAGCTCAATGCCAAATTTCTTTAACATACAAATACACATACATAAAGTAGCTCAAATTGTCATTTATTAAAAGTTGCTCTAACACACAGAAACCACATTGCCTTCTGGTTTACTGCAAACATGAACATCTCAGAGCACTGGCAAGAAAAAAAAATAGATAAATAGGTCTGTATAGAGACAATAATTCCAGAGAATATTTCATACAGCTTTTACGGGCTGAAGAAAAGAGTAGGTGGTCTGATCCTGGCAAGCCCGGTTTCGTCTGGAGCGCTCAGCGAAATCAACTTCAGCATACTGGAAGAGGAAGATCATACAAATGAATGGCCATTACAGTGTGTAAGACATAATGTACAGTCAGCCGATAGGAAAAGAAACCCTAACAAGGAGATCAGGACCCCGAAATGAAGCATAGGGGTCTTGTATCATCCTGAAGGACCAATAGAAACAGATGAACGATGATGTGAGAGATATAAAACTAGCACAATGATCAAATATAAAGTTTAGCACTAATTATAAGAAATATATTTGACCAGAATGCTGCAACTAACCAATCAGAATTGAGTATCCCAGATAGCATGTGTACTATGTTTTTAAAAGTAATTTTCTAAAACACATTTCATATAATTAATTTAATGTTGTACATTATCTGAAGTTAATAGTGCATAGTGCAAAAATAATGTGGCCAGGTTAAATTTAAACTAATATATTAAAAATAATTAAGATCATTTAAGAAGTATCTTACCTGTGTATCATTTGTGTCTTGAGCTGCAGTGGTACTTTGAGGTTTATTTGAAGTATTTTTAGATCTTCTAGTTGCGTCAATGCAGCGCTTCACCAAACCTGAAACAACAGTGAATAAACATCACTGAGACACTTCTTGACAGTTTAAACAAAGAGCAGATTATGATATATGGCTGAATTTGTGTAATGATTTAGAGTTTGTCTCCATGTAGTTAATTCAATGAAATTTTACAAACCTATCACGCCAATGGTCAGAAGCACATTCATCAGGACAGATATGATGGTCATATTTCTCCATGGTATCTGGTGTTGTTGAGCGTCATCTGTCTGATTCCTGTGGACGGAGTCTGTAATATTCTTATGGACAAAGTCTGTAAAAGGTTTGTAGTTCAATCTTTATTCAGTTTCAGTCTTTAACAGAACAATGAAACTATTATTAGTTCTTCACACAGTATTTTCAATCTGGAATCCATCATGTGGTTTATAAAGACATGAAATGGTAAAATAACTCACCGCTGATGTAGATTTTGGTGCCGTTGTTGAATTTTAGTGGTTTACTAGTTTTCACACAATAATAAACTCCTAATTCATCAATGGTGATATTTTTGATGAACAGACGACTGTTAGTTTTGTTTTCATGTTTACATGTTTCAACTGTGCGATCATAAGTGCGTAAGATCAACACTGGAGGATCCGGTAATTTCTGTTTGTACCAGTGAATCTCCTTTATATCAAGATCACAGGTTATATTCACATCAGATCCTAAAGTTACTGGTGTGTTTGTTAGACTCTCTGTGGCTTGATACAACATGATCAGATCTATGAGAGAAAGAAAAACACATTTATTAAGATATAAAATCAAAAGAAAACTGACTCAATCAAATGTGACATGAGAAACTCACAGATCTGCAGCTGTATGATCTTCATTGTCTGATCCAGATGAATAATATCTGCTATATGTGATCATTCAAACATCTCGTACTGTGAGCGGAAACACAAACCTCGACCACACAGCGAGAGGGGAAGTCAGAGCTGGCCTTCTCTGAGAACATCATCATTCTTAGTTGTTTAAATCAACAAATAATTAGAAGATACAGTGTGTGTAAATATGCCAGTGTGTTTTATTTGAATATACAGATGTGTTCATTTTTATTTGCTCCTCAAAAAAACACATAACTTTTATATAACCATATCAAATTGTATTTCTTTATTTTTTGCAACCAGCATACAGGTGACATAGATTTACATTTTACTAAAATGTCATTGGTTTCATCTGTTCATCAAGATACTGTATCAGATGTCAGATGTTTTTCTTTAAGCATTAACCTTTGCAAAGCAATAAATGTGCACGTCTGACTGGCTGTTTGTGTCCGATTTTTAGTGGCAAAACAAACACATGTGGAGTTTCCACATTTTTATAATGTAAGAATTATGTCTCAGAATTTTGTTTAAATGAAATATAGTTTGTGGTTTGCTTATTTTGTTAATTGTGAACATTGCTAGTCAGCCCCACTCTCACGCTCATATCTTATCTTTGAAGATTTACCAGAGAAATAAACACACTATGGTCCGTTATGCAGCCACAGACATGATCCTAAAGACACAGTGAATATAAAAATTCAGCATAATAAATAATTTTTAATAAATGTATAATTATAGTATGGGAATTATATACATGAATTATTATTATTCAAAATTGTTCAACCCCTTCATGACAAGCATCTTTAGATCTTAGTAGAACATCCTTTTGCTGTGATGACTTGCTGCAAACAAGATGTATAACCAGACACCAGCTTCTGGCAGTGTTCATTGAAATTAATTGAATTATGCCTGGCTCACACTACAGGAGTTTTACAATCCTAACCGATTGTGAAATCTGGACACTTAAGGAGAATCTTTGCAGATTTTCTTCCCTCAAATATTAAACATACACACACTACAAGATTTGAAAATCCCAGCACATCACACACTACAAAATGTTCTTAAGATTATTGTGCCAGAGGAAGCACCTCAGATCGGAAGCGGAAAAGCAGATGTAAACAAAATGGATACTGTAACAAGACAACTTGCTGTATCAATAATTATTGTTTGTCGTGAGCAAAAACAAAAGCGGAAGATTAAAGGTTGGGTAGGTAGGAATTGTCTAAAAAACTTATTTTCCAAATTTGTTTAAACTTTATTTATATATCAATACATAATTAAAATGTAAGTACTCTGAAAAAGAAAGTAAAAAAATCGAGTGTCTGTAGACCTCTCACGACTCAAAGACAGCTCATTATTTCCCCTCCCTTCTGGGCTCCTTCCAAAGCCACGCCCCCAAAACACATGAACGCGCGACTCCGACCGCTGAGCTGGAAGATGCATTATTTACCTGAGACGAGCGGAGAGGAGCGCAGTGCATGCAGTGACATCATGTCAGAATCACATGTAATAAAAAAATCTATCTTTATCAACAAATAAGATGTATTTTAGCGCTACAGCCCTCCCTCCACAGCGGAGCCTGCCATGAACGCGCAGGCTAATAAACATGCAGGGCCACTGATGACGGCGGATAAACAGTTATCGCACATTCACTGGTAGGGACGAAACATCAACAATATGCTTTACATTGACTATGGCCTGCCCATACTTTGACTACAAACTTGGTCCTCAAATCATTACGTATTTTGCAATACATGTAATGTAACTTCATAACGTTGTACTCTTTCTATAAGTTATAAATAGCTAGCAAGATAATAATGGTAACGTTACAGTATCTAAGTAATTATTCTAGCGATGTGTAATGCTAAATAAGGTTTGCTAGTACATTATTTCAGCAACATGACAAGCCAGTGAATTAGCAGGTTTCTATTGTTGCTTTGCACAGTGCGTGACATTTTATCTGTATGTTATGCGGCTAGAGGTTTGACACTGAGTAAATGGGCTCCGACGGGCTTGTTTATCGTCATCGGTCTTTTTCCGTTTACCTGTCTTTGTTGCATGAGCAGGTGCCACTCGGGAAATTGGCAGTTTTAGTTGTTTGTCCGCCATTAGCACAGCTGCGCGGCACACCGGCTATCTTGATTTTGAACGACGGTACGCGCTATGCGAGAGAGGGGTGTGATCAGCGCGTACTGGGGAGCTTGATTTTTTCACAGATTATCTGTCTCATATTCTACTGTCAGGACATAATGACAGTTTTAACAAATATGTAAAAAATACATTTTTACAGAAGTTACCAACTGCAGCTTTAAACGAGTGTGGATAAGGAAATGGTTGGGGAGACAGGGTCAACATGGATTGTCAGTTCTTCAGCGAGAATTGGAGGTAAGAATTGAATTGCCCGTATTACTATCTGGTAGTATGCTAGATTTTTTTTTTACCATTATATAGTGCTAACGACTGGCTAGTCACTCCTCCATCTCCGAAGTCCGTGCTGCAGGTTTCGTGGTCGCCATTTCAAAATGTCCATCACTTCTGTCTCCTTGTAGACTTGTTTCTTATTGGCTATTGTGAGAGTACTGACGTAATCACAGTCTTGCTTATCCCGATTTAAAATCCTAAATATCAAACATGTTTTGATATGATCGGGACAGGCCCAATTTGTGTGAGAGCAGATCGGGAGGTGCAAGATTCGATCTGTGAACGCCTTACATTACCAGATAATATGAGCCCAACATTGGAACCGATCGAGGTCCTCGAAAATATTTTTTTCTCCTATTCTCAGGAGGAGAAAATTGGGGTTAAATCGGCCTAAAACTCCTGTAGTGTGAGCCAGGCATTAAGGAAAACTTTCTACTACAACAAGTACATTTAAACAAATAATAGTTTGTTGAACAAACTGACAGTTCTTGTGTCAGTAAAAAAATATTTGTTGAGTGAACTTAATTAAATTAAGGAAAACCTTTCCATGAAATTGAATTACATTTTTCCAATGATAAATAATTACAGTCAACATTTGAAGTGGATCAAAAAAGTTCAAAGTTGTCCTAAGACAAGAACGGGTATTGTTCAAAATTCATGTATACTGTAACTGTGATGACAGGTTTTGATCCACTTCAAATGTTGACTACTGTAGTTTGGACTGATTTATTGTAGTTTTGTTGTATGAAAATAAATTCATTAGCCAAATAGCCAGGGTTTTGCAGAGTGGGGTGGAGACAATGGTGGAGGGAAGCAGGAGCCCAGCAGAGCCAGAGGGGTGGAGGGTCGAGGCACAGCAGCTGACTTGAAAGTCTGAGGCGGAGCCAGAGCGACAATAGATCAAGGTGAAGCCAGAGAAATGAGGGAGCCTAAAGGAACCTGAGGGATAAGAGTCAACGGTGGAACCGGGGGAGGCAAGGTAGACCCAATGGGTTAGGGGGCCAAGGTTGAGTCTTGGGTTTGGAGGATTAAGGTGGAGCTGAGGGATCCAAGAGCCAAGGCGTAGCTGATGACTGGGAAGCACCAGGCGGATCCATGCAGCAGAGTGGAACCACTGGAGGAGCTGAGGGCCTAAAGGGAGACCGCAGAGACGATGAACCAGATGGCATTGACAGTGGAGGAGGGAGAGGGAGGCTGGGCAGGACCATATACAACAACGGAGATTTGGTGCTGGACGACAAAGATGACTTGGAGCTGGGCTTAACCAGGGACAAATTGGATGACTTGGAACTAAACTCATCCCGTGATGACTTGCAATTGGATTGGACCATCTGAGAAGCAAACACCTCCTCATACAGCTCATCACACAGTAATTCAGACAACCAGCTTTGTTTATGTTCCTCTGCGAGAGTGTGGGCGGGGCTCCAATCCATCCCGACAAACTCCACCAATGACGATGGACGCTCTTTCCGGCTCACATACATTGACAGATTTCACGTTGGGCTCAGGCTCCAGGATAAAATTGGCCTCTGGCAATCGCTCTGGCTGTTTTAAAGGCTGGCTCTGGCTCCGAGTCAGCGGTGGGCTCTGGCTTTTCTGCGGCGTGCATGGCTGACAGCGGGCTGGGCTCTGGAGTGGGGCTAACGATGTCCTCATCAGCGAGGTAGATGGTAACATGTGAGTCATTTCTAACCACAACCCACTCCACATACTGTGCAAAGCTCCCTCGTGGACCATCCTGGGCAGGCATGGTAGTGCCTTCGAGGTAGTGAGTGAGGCAAACCAGATTGAGGAAGTCCCTCATGTGATACTCGAGGTAGTGATCCCCCCGAAATAATCCAATCTTAGCGGTCTTGTGCTCTGTCAGGGGTTGCTTGAATAACGATCCATGGATGATGGAGGAACAGGGAACAGGTGTGACACCAATCAGGGACCATGCAACTAATCAATGACTAAACTCAAACTGACTAAAATAAATAAATATATATATATGGCTGTGTCCGAAATCACCCCCTATACCCTTAAATAGGGCACTATTTGAGGGGACAACCATTTCTAGTGGTGTCCGAAACCATAGTGGACATTATCAAGTGCACTCATTCAACCCCACAATGCACCGCAATAACGAGTGAACAACTGATGTACGCTCAACGGCTAGAGCAGTGGTTCCCAACCTTTTTTACCCCAAGGCCCCCTCCTCTCTGAATCAATACTGCAAGCCCCTCCCCCTTTTTTATTCAGAAAAACATTTGTATTCTAGTGTTACTTTTCAACTCATGTTATTGTTTTTTTAAACAAAAGAAATTCAAGATAGATTTAAACCTTCAGTGTTCTTTTTTTTTTTTTGCAAACATACTTTGCAGACATTCTTTACAACTTAAAAGTACTTTGCTCAGTTATACAGTAACTTCAACAAATAAGCACAAGTCAACCTACCATACCAAACAAGACCACAGGGAGATGCCAAAGGACTGAATATAGCTATACGGATCCATTCTAAATGATTAAACACAACAAAACACAAATAATTTTTTTTTTTTTACATTCTGAATGTGTGGAAACTCAGCGATCTGAAGGCGGGTCGATGTTATCAGTGAACAGTTCCTCTGATAGAACAAGAAATTGTGTCTATGTTTGGAGCATCTGATGCCCATGTGTACATAACACTGATCCTCACAAATTTCACTAAAACACGCTTCTTCGGTGAGCATCAGTTATGAAACACTCACAGTACATTCATTTTGACAACTACGTGAATATATTGAGCTGTGTTCATGCAGAGATACGATGTACCTTCATTACAATCGTCATCCATCAAAACTTTATTAGTGACACTGGTTTTCTTTATCCAACTGAGAGATGTACTAGTTTGCGTATTAGATGTACATGAAGCGGTTGGGTGTTGTGAGCCGCCGTTCAGTCTGTATTTCACACAGCGCGATGAGAAACGGCTTGGGCTGCTCCGACACAATCATAGAATGCTTACGAGAGAGGTGGTGCTTTGTTTAATTTATTTTTTAATTAACTTAATTCATCTTTTTTTATTCAACGTATTAATAATAAAAATGTATGAATAATATTAATATATTTAAATATATTTTAGGTTATCTCGCGGCCCACCTGGAGGATTGCTGAGGCCCCCTAATGGGCGACGGCCCACAGGTTGAAAACCACCGGGCTAGAGAATACCCAAAATGCACTGTGAGAGTCGTGCACTGAATGAATTCCAGCGTCTCAACAGGAGATGGCGCCGCAGCTGAATCAATCACAAAGTGTGGCAATGATAATCTCAGCAGGTACTGTTTATGTGCTTTATTTAATGTTAAAAGCGTGTAATGTGACTTTGAATATCATTTAGTGCTCCCAGCTTTGTAGCTGTAAAAGCAACAATGGATAATTCTCCTCAGATCTTGAAATTAAACAAATGGAAACAAGAACGTTCAAACTGTGAACAAATTGTATTCTTTGAAGATTGTTTTAGTAACTCAGTAGCCCATGTATTTTTAATAATTTTTATATGGTGTAATATTTGTGAATTTGATTATGTAGCCTACTTATCCATTTTCTTGCGAGTGCCGTCAAATTACTCTCTGATACTGTGCACTTACCGCGAGACTCCGCCCACACACTATTCCCAGTGTGCCTGTATCTTTCTCTATTGCTGTTCTATTACAAGATAGAAAGTCTAAGGCCTTCAATAGCTGTACAGCAAACTCAACTAATCTGGTGCCTATTGCACGTCTAACTAAGATTGGTGTAGGGAAAAAAAGTAAGACTGTTAAGTTAGCAATTTTAAACATCCGCTCACTTAAAAATAAATCACTTCTAGTCAATGACTTAATAACCACAAACAACCTGGATTTTATGCTTCTAAATGAAACCTGGCTAGAAGACAGCTGCAGTGCAACAATCCTCAATGAAACATCCCCTCCTAACTTTACTTTTATGAGTGTCTGCAGAGCTGTTAAAAGAGGTGGGGGTCTAGCTGCTCTTTTTAAAGATATCTATCAATGTAAGCAAATGTCATTTGGGAACTACACGTCTTTCGAATATCTGGGTATTGTATTAAAAGGTGCTCCACGCATTTTACTCATCATTATTTACAGGCCTCCAAAATACTCTCCAGCCTTTGCTGAGGACTTTACAGAACTGTTATCAACAATTACCTCAGAGTTTGACTGTTTTGCCATTGCTGGAGATTTTAACATTCACATAGATAATGCAGAAAACAATATGGCAAAAGAAATCAAAACTGTTTTAAAAACTTTTGATCTGACTCAGCATGTACATGGACCCACACACAATCATGGACACACTCTAGATTTACTTATCAGTAAGGGTCTAAACATTTCATCGATTGTTATTAAGGATGTAGCACTGTCTGATCATTTCTGTATTTTCTTTGATATATTGATCTCTCCTGCCACTGAAGCTAGATCTGTGTCTGTCAAGAAGAGATGCTTAAATGAGAACACTAGTGTACTATTTATGAAGGCTATATCCTTAACACCAAGCATATCTGCTGACTCTGTTGATTTTCTCCTTGATTCTTTTAACTCAAAAGTTAAAAGTGCAATTGATGATATTGCTCCTGTGAAAGTCAGGAAGAAGAGTGGCAGACAAAAAGCACCTTGGAGAAACTCAACAGCAGTGCAAAATATGAAAAGACAATGCAGAAAAGCAGAGCGCATGTGGCGGAAGACAAAACTTGTAGTCCATTATAACATCTACAAAGACAGCCTTCATGCTTTCAATATGGAACTAGGCAAAGCTAGACAGACTTTCTTCTCAAATATTATAAACTGCAATTTAAACAACACACGCACTCTTTTTGCAACTGTAGAGAGACTGACAAACCCCCCAAGCCAGATTCCCAGTGAAATGCTCTCAAACAGCAAGTGCAGTGAGTTTGCTTCTTTCTTCTCTGACAAAATCAATAATATCAGAAAGGTGATCAGCACATCCTTGAGTTGTGCCGGGGTCAGACAGATCAGACCACCTGAGAAAGTAGTAACTTTGTCTGATTTCAAAAAAATTGATGGCAAAATTTTGGTAGAAACCGTACAGCACCTTAAAACATCAACATGCGCTCTTGACACACTTCCCACATCTTTTTTCAAAAGTGTGTTAAACAGTTTAGAAGCAGATCTTCTAGAAGTGGTAAATGCTTCACTTCTCTCTGGGAGTTTTCCAAACTCCCTGAAAACTGCAGTTGTCAAGCCCCTCCTGAAAAAGAACAATCTGGATAAGACCATATTAAGCAACTATAGACCGATCTCAAATCTTCCTTTCATAGGCAAGATCATAGAAAAAGTTGTCTTCAATCAGCTGAACAAATTCTTATGCTCGAATGGATACTTTGACAATTTTCAATCTGGTTTCCGACCGCACCACAGCACAGAGACAGCGCTCATAAAGATAATAAACGATATTCGCTTAAATACTGATTCAGGCAAATTATCAGTGCTGGTACTACTCGACCTCAGTGCTGCATTTGACACTGTCGATCATAACATACTTCTTGACAGGCTGGAAAACTGGGTGGGGCTTTCTGGGATAGTCCTAAAATGGTTCAGGTCATACTTAGATGGCAGAGGTTATTATGTGAGTATAGGAGACCATAAGTCTGAGTGGACATCCATGACATGCGGAGTCCCTCAAGGCTCAATTCTTGCGCCACTCCTGTTCAACCTGTATATGCTCCCAATGAGCCAAATAATGAGAAAGAACCAAATTGCTTACCACAGCTATGCAGACGACACACAGCTGTACTTAGCCCTATCGCCTAACGATTACAGCCCAATTGACTCCCTGTGCCAATGCATTGATGAAGTCAACAGTTGGATGTGCCAAAACTTTCTTCAGTTAAACAAAGATAAAACTGAAGTCATTGCATTTGGAAACAAAGATGAAGTTCTCAAGGTGAACGCATACCTTCACTCCAGGGGTCAAACAACTAAAAATCAAGTCAGGAATCTTGGTGTGACACTAGTGTAGGAGCCTAAATGCAGTTAACTGATAAATAATTTCATTTATGCGTTAAATAGTAATTTACATGATTCATTTATGTGGAGGAAATTGAAGGGAATATTTACAGTATTTACAGGTTGATGCAGTTAATATTTACAGTAATGCAATGAGTTAATTTTGTAATTATCTAAAACGTGTGTGGATAATTTAGAGTGTATTTATGTTACATTGGTGATATTTTGGGAATAGAGGACTGTTATCGCATTTTTACCTTTAACTGCATGTACCTTTAATTGTTTGGAATACTCTCGCGAGAATTGTAAAGTTTGCTGAGTTAACAGTCAGGCAAGCAGAGAGTGGAGCCTCACAGTTTTTTGACCTTTTTTCTCTATCTCCCTTTCTTTGTTGTCGTTAATTAATCATTTCATTTTCTGTAATATTCCTGTACTGATGTTTTTGTTGCTAACTGAGTAAACGGATACATTTTTTCACGAGTGGTTCTGTGGATTTATTGATGTGGATTCTGACGAAGGGAGTGGACAAAGTGTCAATCTAGGGCTTCATTAAGTGGAAATCTACATTTTAGTCAAAAAAACTAGCTCTGCATGGATTATTGGACTTTGGAACGGCCTGACTCGAGACAAAGGACGGAAGGAGGAAACTTTCACGGTGAATCCGTAAGTCGTAGCTTTCCTTGCTCTGCTGTGGATCGTTCATGAGGAGCGCGGTTGGTGTGCGCACCGCCGTAAGAGAGAAATAAATAAATAAAAGGACGCCGTTCGGCTGAACGACGAAGTGGAACGCATTGTGTGTGTGTTAAGTTTACCTACGGTTTTGACATTTGCATTAATTAAGTGTGGAAACGTTCGTTTGTTATGGATGAACAAGACAGTGAAAAGCGGACAGTAAAAATGACTGAGAAGGCTGTGGAAGAACACAAGTCTAGACAACTCCATGCACGCAGGTATAAGTTATCCCAGCTAACGAGCATGATAAAGCATATTGAACAATTAATGGAAGATGATGCAAACGCCGACATTGTTAAAAATAAATTGCGTGTGGATTTCAGTGGTTTGCAGCAAGAATTTTCCGACTTAAATTCTGGTTTGAGAAGATTTATGTCTGAAGAAGAATTCCTGGATAATCAAAAGAATTGGTTTGATCTTAAAAATAAGTCAATAAATGATTTCTTCTGGAAATGTGAGGAATGGATGAAAGATGTCATGAAACGCTCTGAGCAGGCTGAAGAGTGTGATAAACATGTAATGCCCACAGATAGTAGGTCTACATCATCAAAAACCACAACGAAACGCTCAAGCAGACCTGGATCACGATGTGGAAGTGTTTCATCATCATCTTCAGTCAGAATAAAGGCAGAAATGGAGCGTGCTTCATTAAAGGCAAAGGCTGCAGCTTTAAGAGAGAAGCTAGCCATAGAAAAAGAAGAAGCAGATTGGCATGCAGAAAAAAGATGCAGGGAAGCTCAGCTGCAAGCAGAAGAAAAGCGGCGAGAGGCGGAGTTTGAGGCTGAGCAAAAAAGAATAGAGGCTGCGATAAAGGCTAGAAAGGAGATGCATGCGATGCAGACTGCTCTTGCAGAGTCAGATGCAAAAATGGAAGTTTTGCAAAAATATGAGTGCACACAAGCAGCCGAGAGCAGTATTGAAGCTAATGAACAGATCGCTGAAACAAAGGTGAACACCACCTACCAACCACCAACACAGCACACCCCGCCTACGTCCAATCTTGAAAACAAGGCTCAGCTAGCAAGGCCACAAAGAGCCCTGCCTGCATCGAACATGGACCTCAATGATGGACCAGTGCTTGATAGTTTATGCAAGGCTATCTCTCAGCAAGTTGATGTCACTGAGTACCTTGTGAAGAATCACAAAGCCACATTACTCCCTGAGCTCACCATTCCAACATTCAAGGGTGATCCGCTTGAGTATAAATCCTTTATCAGATCTATTGAACACGGAGTTGAAGATCGCACTGGTGACAGTCGTGATCGCTTACAGTTTTTGTTGCAGTACACAAGTGGACAACCACATGAGTTGGTAAAAAGCTGCATTCATATGGAACCCTCAGCAGGTTATGCTAAAGCGAAAGAAATGCTGAAGGAGTTTTACGGTGATGACTACAAGATTGCAGAAGCCTACATAAAGGAGGCTTTGGATTGGCAGACAATCAAATCAGAAGATGGCGCTGCACTGCAGTCTTTCGCATTGTTCCTCACAGGCTGCTGCAACACAATGACTGATATAAGCTACATGGAAGACTTGGACAACACAGCTAACATAAAGGCACTAGCTAACAAGCTGCCGTACAAGCTCAAAGAAGCTTGGAGAAAGTCTGCGTGCGACCTACAAGAAAAAACAAAAAAAAGGGTGAAGTTCAAGGATTTTGTCGAATTTGTCAACAAGCAAGTTAGATATTTACTACACCCACTCTATGGGAACATACAAGAAACCACCACCAGACCAAAACAACCAGTACAACAGAAAACACACCTAAAATACGCAGAGACACTCAAACCAAAGAAAGTATTCACAGCAGCCATTGTCTCCTCCCAAACTGAAAATGACAAACAACCAACGCCAAAAACACAAAATGTCTTAGTGGATGCAAACAGCAAGCCTTGTGTTTATTGCAAGGGAGAGCAACACAGTCTCACAGTCTGCAGAAAACTCAAGAGCAAGCCGCACAAAGAAAAGATTGACTTCCTGCGAAGCAAGGGTCTGTGTTTTGCATGTTTGAAACATGGTCATATGAGTAGCAGCTGTAAAGAGAAAGCTCAATGTCAAGAATGTTCTCGACTGCATCCCACACTGC
This sequence comes from Leuciscus idus, assembly GCA_021554675.1. Classification (NCBI taxonomy): domain Eukaryota; kingdom Metazoa; phylum Chordata; class Actinopteri; order Cypriniformes; family Leuciscidae; genus Leuciscus; species Leuciscus idus. The sequence continues at coordinate 39,326,705 of CM038625.1, forward strand.
TGCACATGAACACTAAATGCTTGCGAGAAGAAGCCACAAGCGAGCGTTGTGAGCAGCAATCTGTTTCAAGTGCCCTTGTACACATGAAAGAAACTTTTGCTGTCACCGGGGCCGGTAAGGAAAACTGTGCTCTTTCGATCATTCCAGTGTGTGTCAAAGCACAAAAGGGAACCAAGGCAGTGACAACGTACGCATTTTTGGATCCAGGTAGCTCAGCTACTTTCGCTACGGAGTCTTTAATAAACCAGCTGAATATGAACGGACGCAATACAAGCATCTTGTTGCAAACAATGGGGAATGAATCTATTGTTAACACTTGCATTGTGAAAGGAATGGAAATCAGTAGCTTGGATGGCAATCACTTTATTGAACTTTCAGAGGTGTTTTCACAGAAAAACATCCCTGTAACCAAAGACAATATTCCCCGTCAAGAGGATGTTGACAGTTGGCCTCATCTAAAGGAGGTGAAACTCCCCACTATCCAAGCAGAGGTTGGATTACTCATAGGAGCAAATGTTCCCAAGGCATTGGAGCCACTGCAGGTGGTTAGCAGCATGGATGACGGCCCATACGCTGTAAGAACAATATTAGGCTGGACAGTAAATGGGCCACTCAGAGGTGGAAGTGGTATGAGGGAGACAAACACATTGACAGGAGTCACCACCAATCGTATCTCTGTAGCCAAGCTTGAAGAGCTCTGGCAACTGCAGTTCAAGCAGGACTTTCCTGATGCTGGACAAAACGAAGACATTGAAATGTCCAAAGATGATCACCAGTTTATTGACATGGTGTCTCAGTCCTCAAAACTTGTGGATGGTCATTACAGTGTTTGCCTGCCGGTGAAGAACAAGTCATTAAGCATGCCAAACAACAGATCAGTCGCAGAGCAACGTGCGTTGAACCTACGGAAAAGATTCTCCAGAGATGTCAAGTTTCATGCAGAATATGTTGCATTTATGGATGACCTCCTCAAGAAAGGCTACGCAGTGGAGCTGGAAAGCGTTGAATGTCAGCCAACTGAGGGACGAACATGGTATTTGCCTCATCACGGAGTTAGACATCCAGTTAAGCAAAAACTGCGTGTTGTTTTTGATTGTGGAGCGAGCTTTCAAGGAACATCGCTGAACCAACAGCTCCTGCAGGGACCGGACCTAACAAGCTCGCTGGTAGGGGTCCTCTTAAGGTTCCGACAAGAGACCGTGGCGGTCATGGCTGACGTGGAGGCTATGTTCCACCAGGTCAGAGTCAGTGATGAAGACACGGATTTCTTCAGGTTTCTTTGGTGGCCTGAGGGGAACTGTGAGCAGGCACTTGTTGAACACAAGATGTTGGTCCACATCTTTGGTGCGACGTCTTCGCCAAGTGTTGCAACTTTTGCACTTCAGAAATGTGCTACAGATTTTGAGGATGAATTTGGTCAAGAAGCTGCCAAAACAGTGAAGAAGAATTTTTATGTAGACGATTGTCTTAAGTCAGTTACAGATGAAGACACCGCAATTACCCTTTGCGCTGACTTGAGGAGCATGTTGGCAAAAGGTGGATTTCGACTAACGAAATGGTCGAGTAACAGTCGAAGGTTGCTCAACTCCATTCCTGAAGAGGAAAGGGCCAAGGGTTTTCAGGATTTGGACTTGGATGAAGATAACTTGCCAATGGAGAGAGCATTGGGAATCCAGTGGTGTGCCGAAACGGATCAGTTCAAGTTCAAAATCAACCTCAAGGTTCGACCACACACTAGGAGAGGTCTGCTTTCCCTCGTCTGTTCCATTTTTGATCCGATGGGTTTTCTTGCTCCAGTAGTACTGCCTGCCAAAAGAATCTTGCAAGACTTATGCCGGCAGAAGTATAGCTGGGATGAAGACCTGCCTGATAACGTCATTAAGAGTTGGAAAAGGTGGATGTCTGGATTGCAACAGCTTGAGACCTTTGGAGTTGACAGATGTGTTAAGTCAAAGCAGTTTGGTGCGCCAGTCTTTGCACAGTTACATCATTTTGCTGATGCTAGTCAAGACGCATACGGAACAACAAGTTACCTACTGCTACGCACTGCAAGCGGTGAAGCTCAATCCACCCTGATTATGGCAAAGGCAAGGGTTGCGCCCTTAAAGTCTCCAACCATACCAAGAATGGAATTGACTGCAGCCACAGTTGCCGTCAAGATGGACAAGCTTCTGAAGAAAGAGCTTGAACTGGAACTTAACGAATCAATATTTTGGACAGATAGCACGGCTGTGCTGAAGTATTTGAACAGTGAAGGCACAAGATTCAAGACTTTCGTTGCCAATAGGATCACAACAATCCTGGAGCACTCTCAGACTTCACAGTGGAGATACATTAATACCAATCTGAATCCTGCTGATCATGTCTCGAGAGGACAGACTGTTGAAGCGTTCTTGAATAGCGAAAGCTGGCTTTCAGGACCAAGTTTCCTGCTCTGTGCACAAGACCAGTGGCCCAAAAATCCAGATCCTGGAATGCTGGACATTGACGACTCAGAGGTTAAAAAGGTAGTTCAAGCGCATGTTATTCAGACGCAAGAGCCCAAAGATGCTATGGAACAGTTGATGACCTATTACTCATCTTGGACAAAACTAAAACGCGCTGTGGCCTGGTTTCTGAAATTTAAAGATTTGCTTAAGGAACTGAAAGCAAAGAGAAAGGAACCAAATTCACACGGAGAAAACAGAATTAATCAGTTCAAGAAAACTTTCAAAGGAACACACCTAACCTGTGAAGGTTTGACTGAAGCAGAAAGAGAAATCGTGAAATACTTTCAAAAACAAAGCTTCAAAGAAGACTTGACTATGCTAAAGGAACATCAAAGGGTAAAGAAGAGTAGTTCACTCTACAAGCTGAACCCTGTACTTCAAAACGGAGTCATTAGAGTTGGTGGAAGGATGAGCCGCGCAGCAATGCCAGAGGATTCCAAGCAGCAAGCCATCTTGTCAAAAGATTCACACATCACGATGCTTGTGCTGAAGCACATTCACGATGCTACAGCTCATGCTGGGAGAAATCATATGTTGGCACAACTGCGTCAAAGATTCTGGGTTCCCGGCGCTAACGGCGCTATTAGAAAGTTCCTGTCCAGGTGCATCAGCTGTAAGAAACTACATGGAACTGCCGGTAAGCAACTCATGGCTGATCTACCAAGATGCAGGGTCCTGCCCGACAGTCCTCCATTCACAAGAGTCGGTGTTGACTACTTTGGTCCATTTCTGGTGAAAAGAGGAAGAGGGCAAATAAAGAGATACGGTGTCATCTTTACATGTCTTGCCATACGAGCCGTACATCTAGAAGTAGCATCTTCGCTTGACACTGATGCATGCCTCAATGCAATTAGAAGATTTATTGCAAGAAGAGGACAAGTCAAAGAGATGTACTCTGATAATGGAACCAACTTCAGGTCGGCTGACAGTGAGTTAAAAAAATCAATAAAAGAATGGAACACCAGCAAGATAGCAAAGAACTTGCAAGAGAAGGGAGTTCAGTGGCACTTTAATCCGCCAGCAGGTTCTCACCACGGAGGAAGCTGGGAGCGGCTGATCCGCTCGGTAAGAAAAATTCTGAACATCTCAGTGAAGGAACAACTTTTGGATGAAGAAGGTCTCCATACCTTACTGTGTGAAGCTGAGGCCATCATAAACAGCAGGCCAATCACCCAGGCATCTTCAGATCTCAACGATTTAGAGGCCTTAACGCCCAATCACCTTTTGTTACTCAAGGTCAAGCCTGAGTTACCCCCAGGAGTGTTCAGCAAGGATGACCAGTACTCTAACCGCAGATGGAGGCAAGTCCAGTACCTCGCGGATGTCTTCTGGAAACGCTGGTGTAAAGAATATCTTATGCAGCTCCAGGAACGTCAACGATGGTCCACTCCTGGAAGAAACTTCAGTGTTGGTGATGTAGTGCTGATTGTAGATGATACATCGCCCAGAAATTCATGGCCACTTGGAAGAATTGTGGAGATTTTTCCTGACAAGAAAGGCTTCGTTCGTCAAGTGAAAGTCAAGACTAAGAGCAGCGAGCTTTGTCGTCCGATAACAAAGCTATGTCTTCTTCAAGGATCTGAGGACAATTTATAGCCTAAACTGTTCCAAAGGAAAGACCCTATTTCGGACGGGGCGAAGACCAAGAATATTTCTTTAGAGAGTTTGTTAGTTAGCATGTAGGCTCCTTTAATTTATGTTTTGAGTAATTGTTTCAAGGACATTGATAACAATTAGGGGCCGGTAATGTAGGAGCCTAAATGCAGTTAACTGATAAATAATTTCATTTATGCGTTAAATAGTAATTTACATGATTCATTTATGTGGAGGAAATTGAAGGGAATATTTACAGTATTTACAGGTTGATGCAGTTAATATTTACAGTAATGCAATGAGTTAATTTTGTAATTATCTAAAACGTGTGTGGATAATTTAGAGTGTATTTATGTTACATTGGTGATATTTTGGGAATAGAGGACTGTTATCGCATTTTTACCTTTAACTGCATGTACCTTTAATTGTTTGGAATACTCTCGCGAGAATTGTAAAGTTTGCTGAGTTAACAGTCAGGCAAGCAGAGAGTGGAGCCTCACAGTTTTTTGACCTTTTTTCTCTATCTCCCTTTCTTTGTTGTCGTTAATTAATCATTTCATTTTCTGTAATATTCCTGTACTGATGTTTTTGTTGCTAACTGAGTAAACGGATACATTTTTTCACGAGTGGTTCTGTGGATTTATTGATGTGGATTCTGACGAAGGGAGTGGACAAAGTGTCAATCTAGGGCTTCATTAAGTGGAAATCTACAACTAGAGTCAGACCTTAGTTTCAGTAGTCATGTCAAAGCAATAACTAAATCAGCATACTATCATCTGAAAAATATTGCAAGAATTAGATGCTTTGTTTCCAGACAAGACTTAGAGAAACTTGTGCATGCTTTCAACACCAGCAGGGTGGATTATTGTAATGGACTCCTCACTGGCCTTCCCAAAAAGACCATAAGACAGTTGCAGCTCATACAGAACGCTGCCGCTAGGATTCTGAGCAGAACCAGAAAATATGAACATATCACACCAGTCCTCAGGTCTTTACACTGGCTCCCAGTTAGATTTAGGATTGATTTCAAAGTATTATTACTGGTATATAAATCATTCAATGGCCTAGGACCTCAATACATTGCAGATATGCTCACTGAATATAAACCCAACAGATCACTCAGATCATTAGGATCATATCAGCTAGAAATACCAAGGGTTCACTCTAAACATGGTGAGTCTGCTTTTAGCTATTATGCCAGCCACAGCTGGAACCAGCTTCCAGAAGAGATCAGATGTGCTCCTACAGTGGTCACATTCAAATCCAGACTCAAAACACTTTTGTTTAGCTGTGCATTTACTGAATGAGCACTGTGCCGCTGTTCGTCCGACTGTTTGTACTGTATTTCATTTTATTTTTCTAAACTGTTTTAATTATTCTTATTTCTTTTTATTATTTAAATTTCTTCTATGTAAAGCACTTTGAATTGCCATTGTGTATGAAATGTGCTATATAAATAAACTTGCCTTGCCTTGCCTGCCTATTCTGATTGGCTGTGGGTTTTAATTGATTTCGATACATCTTTAGTCTAGTGTGGACAGACAAAGTATTTGTCGCTGGAATCTTATCGCATCGCGTCTGGTTAGGACACGGTGTGTATGTGGTTAGGATTGTTGCATTATTCCAAATAAATTGATTTAGATTCACAAACAAATGTAAAGAGATTCTCAAAAATGTATTCAATTCACAAATAAATAGATTAAGATCCACAAATAAATGTAAAAAGTTTCACAAAAATGTATAAAACTCACAAATAAATAAAATGAGATTTGCAAATACATTTTTTACTCAAGCCAATCAGATAACGGCCACATTGAGCTGACCAATCATAGCACGTTCTTGCTACAACCAATCACGTTAGACTTTACACTCGGGGCGGGAACTGAATTTGATTCATTTTGCAGATATTTGCACCCCTGAAAGGAGCTGTAATGGGCGCTTCATTCAAACTGAGCTGTTTGTGTGTGGTTAAAACACCCCGTTTCCAAAAGATTGTTGGAGTTTAAGGGGTCTTTATATTTCCATCAGGATAAACTCAGGATTACACACAAATTATGATCATCATAGATCCCGAGCATCATATAACACCCTGCAGTGCCACTGAATGACTTTTTTTGATGTGGATGTGGATGTTGCAATCCTGTAATTGTGAATAGTTCTTCAAAACATATTGTATAACTAAGAATCTGCATCTGGTCAGTATTTTTACTTTGGTCAATAGCTCATTCTGTCAAAATAAACATTTTAAAAAGCCTATCACATTTGTGGTGTATGTATTGCCTTTTAATTTACATTAATCAATTTTGCGAAAAATTAGTGGTTGTCAACTTGTCAGTACTTACCACTATTTATCACTTTTTGTATCCGGCACTAGACTGCATAGCTCAGCTTATGGGGATGAATGAAACATCAACATCGAGTAAGTTGATGTGTTTGGGGATTTGTCCATTGACATATAACATTTTAATTATGAACGAGATTCAAAAGATCTGAGTCAGTAAAATGATTTGAACTTCCCATTACAATGAAGCTGAAAATGTACAGTATTTGTGACGTGGAAACATGATTCACATGTTAAACTATAGTAACATACATGTGCCACGTTATAACCTATAGTAACATACATGTGCCACGTGCTCCATTATGTTCACATGTGGTGAAACGTTGTTCACATGTGGTGAGACGTTGTTCACATGTGATCACATGTGAAATTCATGTGGTTTTTCTGTAAGGGGATGTAAAGTGTCTGCATAATCTTCATTATTGACTATAGTGCCAGTTATGAAAATGTATAATTCGTGATACTGTCTACACTGGATGATGACACAATGATTCACTGACATTCTTCTTCTGAAGTAGGCGAATGATTTGGTCTAACTCTAATGAAATGCTCATTTTAAACCTATTTTACTGTAGCAATTTTATGGGCCTTAGCCTTCACTTTCTATTTGAGCTAATGCAGATGAACGAGCAAAGTTATTTCAGAGCAAGACCACCCTGATTGTAAAACCAAACGTGATTGGTTGTAGCGAGAACGTGCTACGATTGGTCAGCTCAATGTGGCCGTTATCTGATTGGCTTGAGTAAACGGTGGGTGGAGTCCACTTATTTGTGGATTTTTCTGCACGTCGACGCTAGAAATGTTTCAAAATCCACAGATGCGTGAGGGGATTTACAAATGCACAGAAAGCGGTTCACAAATAAATGCCAGGCAGAGTTGTGTTTGTGACATAAATCACATTTGAATCTCAATCTATTTATCTGGAATAATGCAACAATCCTAACCCCATAGGTGTGAGACTAAAACTAAACAAGACAATGAAACTGAATATAACTGTGACAGCTGAGGAGGGAAGCTTGTGCTTAGGTTGTGGGTAGGCCTAGCTGTTGTGCACATGAGCGTTCCAGTCTGATACGGCTGTGCACAGAAAGCATAATCTGCATATGGTGAAGAGTAGCACTGTTATCAACTAATCTCACTTCAAGTTACTACTAATAGCTAACATGACACAAGTTCATTCTAAATCTAACTTTCTATAGAATGTGAATATTATGGACAAGAAGTTACTTGTGTCTGCGCTGATGCTAGCATAGCTACACAATGGCTCAATGATAAAAGCAACATACATGATAGTCTTAATGCTGTCACCCCCAGCCTACAAACAGACAAATAACCACAATCAAGGGGGAGTTAAAGTTAAATTTGCTCTGACCACACAAGCAGTCTTCTTTTCCATTTGATAATTTCCTGAACTATATATATATATATAATCTTTAATACCTCAGTTTCAAGGGAGCATTTGTCTAAAAGCATAATGAGAGCATGTTTTATACAGTTGTTGTAATTTTTACTGCTGTATGTAAATTAGTGCAGTGTTTCTCCATGGGTTTACTTCTCCACTAAGTGCAAATAGCTCCTCTTGTTGACAGAGGCTATTTATACTAACTCTGCCCTCCATTGTAATGAATGCAACCGATCTGAGTTTGAAGCCGCCATTTACCGAACTCATTCTTGACCCATCGCACATCGGCTCAGAGAGGTGTTTATTCTAAATAAAAATTACGACATTTTTCGAAAAGTGGAAATAAAGTGCCTAGCGAGTATTTAATAGTGGGAATACTGTGTTTAATGGGTCGGGTTAGTGGTAGGCGTAGAGCAGGGATTTCCCAAACACTGCCGGTTTTGCATGTTAGCGGCTCCAGGAACGTGGTTGGGAACCCCTGATGTAGAGAAGGTAATGTCAACTACAAGTAATATCCCAATAAATCAGCATCTATTTATAATTTTAATAAATATATTCATATACACTGAATATGTTGTTATTATTGTTTTATGAGTATGAATAGTATCTAACTACTATTTACACTTAGTGCAAAGAAAATACTGCCATTTTCACTTAGTGTAAAGCAGATCTATCTCTATTTGCAGTTAGTGTAAATAGCATCTATTGCTAAGAAAATGCAGCATTGTTTTTACAGGTTTGCCTGGTATATGGTCTATTTTTGCATCGCAACCCACTATATTTTAGCTCAGAAGTTGCTGGAAGAATAATATCATAAATTGAATGTCATTTTCAGCAAAGCTTCAAGTCTGTACTTCCTGATTCTAAACCACAAGGGTTTGATGGTTTTGCTGAGCTTTTCGAAATAGTCACGGAAAACTGAGTAATTAAAAGGTTCAAGTAAAATCTGTTTATAGAGTTTTGTTTATAGAGGCAGAAAGTGCTCCACACGTCTTCACTTGATAAATGTTTAAACCGCCTGTCTATATATGCAAAGTTTTATGTTTGTTTCGTTTATCAACTGACCAAACTAGTGGAACATTTCATTTGCACGAAACCACACTGTATGTTAACCACACAGAAACAGAGCAGAAGTTACCAGTTTTAATATAAGAAGCAAATTATTTAGAACAATTAATATGCAAGCAAAAAATTTATAAATAATTAAAAAATATATACATTTATTAAGCGTTGTTCATGTTATTTCCACTCTAGCTCAATGACAAATTTCTTTAAAATACAAATACACATACATAAAGTAGCTCAAATTGTCATTTGTAAAAAGTTGCTCTAACACACAGAAACCACATTGCCCTCTGGTTTACTGAAAACATGAACATCTCAGAGCACTAGCAAGAAAAAAAATAGATAAAAAGGTCTGCATAGAGACAACAATACCAGAGAATACTTCATACAGCTTTTACGGGCTGAAGAAAAGAGTAGGTGGCCTGATCCTGGCAAGGCCGGTTTCGTCTGGAGCGCTCAGCGAAAACAACTTCAGCATACTGGAAGAGGAAGATCATACAAATGAATGGCCATTACAGTGTGTAAAACAGTGACTGTGCAGTGTAATGTACAGTCAGCCGATAGGAAAATAAACCCTAACAAGGAGATCAGGACCCCGAAATGAAGCATAGGGGTCTTGTATCATCCTTGAAGAGCAAGAGGAAAAGGATGAAGGATGATGTGAGAGATATAAAACTAGCACAATGATCAAATATAAAGTTTAGCACTAATTATAAGAAATATATTTGACCAGAATGCTGCAACTAACCAATCAGAATTGAATATCCCAGACAGCATGTGTACTATGTTTTTAAAAGTAATTTTCTAAAACACATTTCATATAATTCATTTAATGTAGTACATTATCTGAACTTGAAAGGATTTAAGTAGATTAACCTACTAAAAGAATAACTATTATATCACTATACTAACCTAAGAGCATAGTGCAAAAATAATGTGGCCAGGTTAAATTTAAACTAATATATTAAAAATAATTAAGATCATTTATTTCAGAAGTATCTTACCTGTGTATCATTTGTGTCTTGAGCTGCAGTGGTACTTTGAGGTTTATTTGAAGTATTTTTAGATCTTCTAGTTGCGTCAATGCAGCGCTTCACCAAACCTGAAACAACAGTGAATAATCATCACTGAGACACTTCTTGACAGTTTAAACAAAGAGCAGATATGATATATGGCTGAATTTGTGTATTGATTTAGAGTTTGTCTCCATGTAGTAAATTCAATGAAATTTTACAAACCTATCACTGCAATGGTCAGAAACACATTCATCAGGACAGATATGATGGTCATATTTCTCCATGTTATCTGGTGTTGTTGAGCGTCATCTGTCTGATTCCTGTGGACAATGTCTGTAAAAGGTTTGTAGTTCAGTCTTTATTCAGTTTCAGTCTTTAACAGAACAATGAAACTATTATTAGTTCTTCATACAGTATATTCAATCTGGAATCCATCATGTGGTTTATAAAGACATGAAATGATAAATAACTCACCGCTGATGTAGATTTTGGTGCCGTTGTTGAATTTTAGTGGTTCACTAGTTTTCACACAATAATAAACTCCTAATTCATCAATGGTGATATTTCTGATGAACAGACGACTGTTAGTTTTCACTGAGTATTTGTGTATAAAGCTGCTGTTTTCATATTCACCTCCTTCATATGTGTTGCTGAAAGTGCGTAAGATAAACACTGGAGGATCCGGTAATTTCTGTTTGTACCAGTAAATCTCCTTTATATCAAGATCACAGGTTATAATCACATCAGATCCTAAAGTTACTGGTGTGTTTGTTAGACTCTCTGTGGCTTGATACAACATGAACAGATCTATGAGAGAAAGAAAAACACATTTATTAAGATATAAAATCAAAAGAAAACTCATTTGATGACTAAATCAAATGTGACGTGAGAAACTCACAGATCTGCAGCTGTATGATCTTCATTGTCTGATCCAGATGAATAATATCTGCTATATGTGATCATTCAAACATCTCGAACTGTGAGAGGAAACACAAACCTCGACCACACAGACGAGAGGGGAAGTCAGAGCTGGCCTTCTCTGAGAACATCATCATTCTTACATTTTTGTTAAATCAACATCATATGTTAAAGTAAGTAATAGTTATGTGTAATGTAAGTATGCCAGAGCTACAAATCTTATCTCAGTTTAATATTTAAGATGGTAATCTAAATGCACAGTGTCCATTTTAAAAGCCATTTTTTAGCATGTGTGATGTGATGTCATCCAATCCACCATAGGTGATTAAACTAGACTACCTGTATCTCTTTATCCCTGTCTCTTGTTCCAGGAGATCCAGTCAGGCAAAAACATATTCTTTTCATATGTTTCATATTAGATCTAAGGAACACTTTTATTTTCCAGGTTATTCATTTATTTGTTGTAGTTTACATAACTGAAAAAAAAAAAAAAAAAAAAAAAATCATAATTTGATTTAAAATAAAATAGTGATGCAACTTTTCACAAGGATATTTTAATTAAACAATACTTTGCACAATTCTAAGAATTACTGTAGGCCTACATGTCGTTTTTATTTAGTAAATACAGAGTAATAAGGATACACAGTGTGCATGTGATTGTTGTTTAGCAGTGAATCCAATTTTTTGTTTTTCCCCTTTGAGATTTAATGGCATGCATCAGAGAGCTACAAACTCATATTTTAACATTTTCACTGGCGTGTGATATTGTGAAGTCCATTCCTGTGGGTTGACAGTAAGTGGGCTGTAAGCCAGAAACTAGTGAGATATATTTTCACAACAAACACTGTAAGCTAATTTGTATGAAAATCAACCGCTAATGAGTTTTTTTATTTTTTTATTATTTGCCTTTATTAATAGGACAGTAAATATATAACAGAAAATAGCAGTGAGAGACAGTGGAGTCGTAGTCTTCCCTGAGCCAACCGATGTTGTATGTGTACAATCCACTACACCACACCTCTGACCATGGAAACTGATGATTAAAAAGGTACATTATTTTATTATTTTAAAACAATACTTTTTAAGTAAGACTGATTACCTCAGAATGCTGCACAGTCACTTTATTTATCAGGCTTAATTTATACAGTGGAGGCAAAGAATACTGAATGCTCTGAGCTCTATGATTACAAACAAGAAAAAAAAAATTCTGCATATTTTAGGAAACTGTAAAAATACATTTACATGTTTTCATTTAGCAGACATTTTCATTCAATCCTGCTTGCAAATGAAGGACATAACCAGCAAGTTATCATAAGAATACTTGTGCACATACATGTTTTTACTGCTATGTACTGTGTGTATATATTTACAAATATGTTGCTGTTCTTTTTCTAGTTAATCAGGCTGTAACAAAAACAAACATACCAGAAAATAATGTAGAAAAAAATAAAACCTGGACAAAGCTTGACGGCTAACAACATGGTAACACATTTCATGAGTTTTGTGCTATGCACAACTTGTCTGTCAGATTCTTGAAACTATAATAACTATATACTGACTCATGTGTGAAAATAATCATTATAATGATGATCTAAAAACATCAACAAATTCAAAAAGTGTATAGCAAGCGAATATGTTAAGTCCCTTCTAACTACAGGGTGGGCCATTTATATGGATACACCGTGGTGGCATGGGAGTGGTTGGTGATATTGAGGTCCTGTTTGTGGCACATTAGTATATGTCATGGTCACCACCCATCTTGAGGAGTTTGCCCCCTCACATGTACTGGTGTGCCACAAACGGGACTTTGGTGTCACCAGCCATTCCCATGTTGTTGCAGTGTATCCATATAAATGGCCCACCCTGTACATTAACTGCCCTTGTGTGCACTCTATCAGTGTGCTTCATTTCCCCATGTAACAGACCCTTACCAATAGTCAAGAATGACCTGTTCTGTATCAGTATCCGTAACATAATCCATAATGGGTTTGAACTTCAAATAAATAAAAATAAAAGTAATATTAAACATCTATATGCATAATCATTTTGGCCAGTTCCATACAGCAGTCAGAACATTTGGGGTCCAGCTATAAACGATTGTAACTATATGTTAAAGAAAGGCACTACAGAAATACAGCAGTCTAGCAAATTACTCTGATATAGTGCAAAATACAAAACTCCAAAACAGCAACAGGAAAGTTACAATCCCTTCTGGCTGTGCTCTCATGGAAGAGCTTCTTGTATTCATTGTTGATTTTGGAGTAGACACTGTAGTAGGTGCTGTAGTAGTCATTGCTGTTAGACAAAAAAAAAAAAAAAAAAACACACACACAAAAACAAACATATTACTATTGAGATACAGTAATTGTCTAAAAATGCAACAAAGGCATACAATGCACATGCTGAACGATATTTGATTATTTTTTATATATATGTATTATTTTTATTTATTTATTTTTTTTTTTAATCAGCCATTACACATTACTTCCTTTTATCAAATGACTATGCGAGTAATAACTGTTTCCACATACCTCTGACTAGCAGTGTTAATTCATATTTCTTAAACTTTTTTGGTATAGAGCAGGAGAACTTTCCTGCATCGGCGAGTGTCAGATCGGAGAGTTTGAGAGAGAAGTTTCCATTCGCATGCTCTGAGGGAAAACCTTTTATTCGACCTTTAAACATTGCATCCTGTATTTCTGTTACGACACTGCCATTTTCAATATCATAAACAATTTTTTCTTCTTTGTATCTCCAAAACACATACATTTCCTCTGTCTTTAGCTTTCTTTCTGTGTATGAACATGGCAAGATGACAGAGCCTCTAACAACACCACTGATTTCAATAGAGTCCTGCAGAGACACTGGAGACAAGAGGAACAACTTTAATAAGCAAACCATAAACAAACTGTTACATGAAAACCCACACTGTAAACTGAGGTCTGTGAACACTAACCTTTGTCTAGCAGATGTAGAAATATATAAATGAACCAGTATCTGCGGGAAAAAATAAACAAAAGAAATGTTATTATTCGTCTGACACAGTGGTTAAAGTTGGATTTGGCAGGTGGGGGAACCCTCAGATTTTGTGTAGGTGCAACAGGGAAAAATGACTCACCGTGGGACAACATATTGAGTATCGTGGTATAGCAATACTTTTTGGGACAAGAGTGTCACTGTGGCACCAAGTATTACAATACTTTTTACTTGATATTTTAATGGTTTTATTTTGGTCCATCTACATCTACATCTACACTGATATGATGACGATACTATATTAAAATTGCTGAACACCACAATATGGAACACAACCTTGTTTTTCACAATGTAAATTTAAACAAAAATGGGAAGTCCAAAACTGACTCAAACTTAAATGTCTGAAGACAACTATAACAGAAATAAATCGATCACAATTATGGAACTTTGACATTGGCCTACTTCACCTTCAACATCCACTTGCTCTGGCTAGAACAGCAACTGTCAGGGATGGACTGGGACAAAAATTCAGCCCTGGCACTGTAGCCACACCAGCCCAGACACGGGCATTCAAATGTGAGGTAGTTAGGGGGATTCAGGGGCATGAGAATGATTTGATTTGAATCTATTTATTTATTCATTAATCTGAGGTGTCGGAACACAGTTCCGGCCCACTTTAACCCCTGGTCTGACATGATTATTAGGCAAAACTTGTCTACTCAAAGCAACATTTTTGTTTTAGATAAACTAGTTTTATTCACTTTAGCACTGGACACTGAACATCATGCCTAGAGGAGAGTATGACATCAGAGACATGTCATATGTGGGGTCTGATAGTAAAAGAAACATATTTTAATTGAATAACAATGGATTAAATCAGCACGAAAATCTCTCTCTCTCTCTCTTTTATATATATATATATATATATATATATATATATATATATATATAAACCGTTAACTGTCTCTTCTCTTTCTCTGTAGTTTCTCAAATGAGAATAATCGTGATTAATTATCGCAATTACAATTTTGAGCAAAATAATCGTGATTATCAGTTTAACCATTACCGTGCAGCCCTAATATAGTACAATGTATATGATATCAGAGTTTTAAAATAAAACACTTGCAGTAAGAGAACAATACATCAAAGGTTATTTAAACCAATGAGCATTAAAGGAATAGTTCACTTCAGAATTAAAATACTCATCCAAGATGTTCATGTCTTTCTTACTTTCTTCGGTCGAAAAGAAATTAAGGTTTTTGAGGAAAACATTCCAGGATTTCTCATATAGTGGACTTCAACAGTTATCAATGGATTAAAGGTCCAAATTGCAGTTTCAGTGTAGCTTCAAATAGCGCTACACAATCCCAGCCGAGGAATAAGGGTCTTATCTAACCAAACAATCAGTCATTTTCTAAAACAAACAAACATAAATATACATGCATACATAAACATAAACATAAATACATATACATTATATATATATATATATATATACATACACACACATTTTTTAACCACAAATTGTTGCCTTGAACTAGCCGTTATTCGCCACACATTGCGTAATCACGTTGAAATGTCATGCGTTACATAGGCGGAAGCAACGACCTAGTGTTTACAGAGCGAACATCCAAAGACTAAGTCAAACAGCCTTTACAAAAAAAGGAAAAACAAAGATTTCGGACGATTTTGGAGGTGGAGGAGAAAATGAGATGGAGTTTTTCGGCCTACCCTACCTTCCACCTACATCACACGTGACCTTTCAACGTGATTACATAATGCGTGAAGTCAAGCATTTGTGGTTAAAAGTATATACTTTTTTTTTTTTTTTTTAAATGACTGATGGTTTGTCTAGATAAGACCCTTATTCCTCGGCTGGGATCATGCAGAGCCTTTGAAGCTGCACCGAAACTGCAATTTGCTACATGCTAGCTGGCAACAAAGGATTCCATTCATTATGCTAAGCTAAGCTAGCGGTGGCGCTGCCAAACTAAAACAATGCATGCACTGAGATAAAAATGCGTTTGCCCACCTATCTAAATGTAGGAAAGCAACTGTCAGTGTGACATCAGAGTAACCGGCATGCATCTCGCGGTTATCACTGGTGATCGGTTCTGCGCAGATTTTGCTCATCTCAAACGAGCCTTGCATCTCTGTATTAACACATGCTCTCAAAATTGCATGATGAAATTGAGACATATTTAGAAAATTTATAACTGATAATAAAAACACATTTTTCTTTAAATTCCAGATGTATTTTGAAGAATGCTGGTAACCAAAATGTTGATGGCACCCATTGACTTCCATAGTATGAAAAAAAATATTATGGAAGACAATGGGGACCAGAAGCTGTTTGGTTACCAGCATTCTTCAAAATATCTTCTTTTGACTTCAGCAGAGGAAAGAAACTCATACAGGTTTGGAACAACTTGAGGGAGAGTAGATGACAGAATTTTCATTTTTGGGTGAACTGTCCCTTTAACAGACAGTGTTGACATAATGTTTCCTGTTTTAGCCTCAATACTCCTCGTGATGCTGTTCATCTGTACTTCTGCTAATTTAAAGTAATTAATTTACAACAGCATTAAAACCTAACCACAGCCACCAAACCATCTAAGATTTCCTTACGTCCAGCTTACAAGTTGTTTTTATTCCACAGAATTTGCCTCTAACAAAAAAAGTGAGGTTCTAATAGACTAACAGTTACACTGACCGTTATCACAGGCGGAAGTAACATTGTTACAAAACTTTTCGTTGAATCTTGTTTTGTGTATTGTAACATGTGAAACCTTCATTTTTCATATCTAATGTCTCTAAATTAAATATTGAAAATGTACACCGACCAAGCTGTATGATAGGAAAATTGAAAACATGTCGGTTATATTTAGCTACAGTATAAATGTGTACATACCTTACAAACATGACTCGCGTATTATCTGTCCGTATTGATTGTCCTATTGTTAGGTCTGGGGGACATATAGAGGAAACGAAACGAAACGAAACGAACTGGGCGGCTAAATATCGGGAATCATTTGCTGCTTCCGGGTAAAAAGCTTTTGGAAAGAACCAAAATGATTCAGTGTTTCGAAGCGCTTGAAACGCCACACGCTGGTGACGTCTGCTGGTCAGAACAGTGTAAATGCAACGAAAACTCAGCCCAAACATGCATAAAACAACTTTACAAACGAACTGCATATGTTTTATTGAAGGTGTACTCCATTTGATGCAATGAAAAAATCATCTAATACCATTAAATATTTAGAGTCTTTATAATATTATTTTATTAAATTGTAGGGCTAGTTTTGTTTTATGGAGAGTTTGTTTATTCAGACCAATAGCATAAGAGACTAGGCAACAACGTTTCCTTTTTATTATACAAATGCGTCATTGAATGTCTACAATTTTCGAAATTCATCCGAGATAAAGCAAAAAATCATTGGTTCATGGGTTGACAGATGGAAGAGGCGAAATGTTGAAAATTTTAAACAGTTATGACGAAAGGACGTGACGTGAAAACACGTGACAGTTCAATACGCTCCGAATCACTTGTTCGAAACAAATGATTCGCAAACGTTTCAAAGCTTCAGAAAGCGTTTCGAAAATCGAAAGTACCCAGGCCATCACTAACCCTTGTTCACTGATGTGATGACCGTTTCTGATGACATGACAACGTCCTCGCTCGCTTGTGCAACGCCACTACTGGTTTTTATGAACAGCAGAAATTATATCTTAAAACATTTTCAACTCAAAAGTAAATATGCATAGGTATTTTGATACAATTTAATTTGTTATTTTGCAAGTAAATGAATAAACCGTAAAAAAGGGAGACGTAAATTTACAAACGTCTCCCTAATCTCATTTAAGATGCCACGTTACCAATCTGTGTTGTAATAGCTATTGATCTTTTTTTGTTTGTTTTTTAAATAGATAAAAGTAAGGATAGTCTCATAAACGTAATTTGCAGGTGGTTGTAGTGGTTCAGTGGAGGTCCATTTTCATCCAAATGTTTGATTTACACTTAACCAAAACTAAACAAAGTTTAGAGAAAGAAACTACTTAATTAGTCTTACTGAAAATAGACCACAGTATTAAATATAAAGTTACAAAGTGTTTGCTTGTCTGCCATTGTGTTTAACTTGCATTATGCCAGAAGTACGGTGGCCGAGAGAGCTCAACGCACTGCAATTGAAGAAAACACATGCAAATGGAAAAAACCCCAGCAAATTAAGAAAAACCCTTCATCAGTTTGACAACACATGTGCTACAAATACTCACAACGCAACCAAATACAGAAACACGCTGCAAAAGTTCACAACAACTGTCACAGAGCTGCCCTCTGTTCCCAGTGTTAGCCCCTTTGTATAAGAAAATTAACACATACTTGGGTTTTTAAAAGACTCTTTATTTACTTTGATGTGCCAGCGAGGTGGAGAGATGGATTACACACACACACACACACACACACACACACAAACGTACACCTACAACTAGACTGCTGTGTCTCTTGAGCTCTTGAGACTGGCCACCTGAGCACAAAACCAGTGGACATTTAAAGCTACACTGTGTAATTTTTTTAGTTGATTCTTAGCAAAAAACACTGTTCTTTCAAAAATGTATGTGCTCATTAATGTATATTTACTTCTTTAAAGTAATAAAGTATTCTCGTAAGTTTATAATCTGCCATTGAAAGTACATACGGGTGAGGGGTTCGAATGCCGGTCGCCATGTTGCCCCTCCATCTTGAAACTACATTAGCCAAAAAGGGACATACCTGTAAATTCAAGCTTCGCCTTTCGCGCTTTACACTCAGTGACACAGAGACGAATGCGAGGGGGAGATTACTCGCGACTGCCGGCAGATTTGAAAGATTGCTGATGGAGGATCATTCTCGAGGACATGTAGCAGAGTCGCCAAGGAAGTGAAAGAGAGAATTAAAACGTCAACGCGACAGGCAAATCAGCAAGACCAAAGTCAATACTGGAGTAACTTTTCCCAGATGGAAAGAGCTCATGAGGAGCAAAGATTTTAAAACGAATGCCGAAGTTGCCTGCTTTCTTCTCGACAGGTAATTCAGCCTATTTGTGTAAATTCGAAGTTTTATAGTTGCTTGTCTAACCATAGCATGGTTGTGCATAACGCCAGAACGACCTCTAGTATAACTTGCGTTACTTTTCCTCACGTCAATGGTGAAAAAGTATTGTTTACCTTGTAACATAAATCTGTGCTGCGACGGATCACAGGTGATAGTTTTAAAGGCGCAATTGGACGAAGTCGAACTGGAAACCATGTTAATCTTGGAAAAATACGGAATATTGAGAATATGAATTGTCTCTAAAGATGCTTGTTTACAGTTAAGACTAACAAAAATGTTTTCTGTGAATTCTTATGCTAATCTACTAGCAAGACTAGCACCATACCAGCATAATCTTGCGAAAAAGTAGTACACTTTAGAATCCGAAAAAAAAGAATACTTGTTACTGAAATAATTTACTGTATAAGAATATAAGAATAAAACGTGGTTAGGCCTAAGCTAGCTAAATGGCTTGGATGGACACACAATAGCATCCAAAACAAAACATATGCCAGTGACTAGCCATGCTAGAATAGGCTATTCATTAGAGTAATGTAGTGAAGTTGCATTTGACACTGAAGCTTCAAAGCGCGTATCGAGTACTTGGAGAACACAGCGCAATTTCTCATGAAGCTCCGTGCCATAGCCCGTTTTGTTTTCAGAGAAACACGTGACCAACGAAAACCGAAGCCTCACTTTCTTTCCAGTCACGGGAATGCTTCACTTTGCGTTTCGGAGTGTTTGAACCCAGACCACTAGGTAGACCCAGAGTTGGAATTTTAAGTCCATTTACTAACATATATATATATGTTTCGGAGTGTTTGAACCCAGACCACTAGGTAGACCCAGAGTTGGAATTTTAAGTCCATTTACTAACATATATATATATATATATATATATATATATATATATATATATATATATATATATATATATATATATATAAAAAGCCTATAGCCTATGTTACATGATCATATATTCTGACGGATAAACAGCATAGAAACCATAAAATAATTAGACCAACATTTACTTGCATCAAGCAACTCTGTTGGTTTTTTATAATTAGTATTAATATAATTGTTACATTTATTGCCACACTTTAATATGTGAATTATATTATCAGAAAACGGAATATTTAGCGTTGTCAGGCTTTTATTTGTGCTTAAATGGATAAAACAACGGCGCTGCACACTCAGCTGCTCATAAACATGGCTGCCATAAATTTGACCTGCCACAAGATGGCGCTGTTTTCGACACACTTGATGCTTCGAATCTTTTCCCAAAACATTCAGGGAAAAGCCTCAGTAATGAGGCTTCATTTGCCCATCCCTAGAGTAATGGTTGTGTACTACAAAAATACATTGCTGAAAACATATCACCTAAAATAAAGGCAGGTCGGCAGCCATGTTGTGACCGGAAAGCATACATGTAACACCTGTGGTGGTAAATGATTGGTCTGAAAAATGGTCAAATATTAGCACTTAGCACTCATTCACCACATCACAAAGGGTGGACAAATTGAATAATGGAGAGCAGCTGAAACATTGATCAGACCCTTTTGTTCGAGAATGTAAACAGGACTGAATTTTCCACTCTGCAAGCCTACCATATGTGCACCAGAGAAACATGGCTCAGTTTATATGACCAACATATGAATGGTTTTTGATGTAAAACCACTATGGTTTAAAAACAATGATATTAACATGCATTATAAAGGACAGAGCGAAAAGCAATTGCTTAGACCTGCATAATTAAAGAAACCAATTAGCCTGGAGTTATTTTGGTTTGTCTGATGATCCTAAAGAGTTGCCACATGGCTAGTTGTTGTTATTAGCGCATGGAAAAAGGACAATTTAAAATTTAAAATACTGAAGTTCATAATCTTGTACATGTGCATTGCTTCCAGGTGGGCCTAAAAGATGTTACTAATATTTAAATAAATAATTAGTAAAAAGTAAGGGGGCACAGTGACTCAAGTGGCCGGTTTCCTCCATAAGCTTACGTTCTGCGAGTGAACGGTGCTTGTGGTACCATCCCAATGAAGCACAAAATCACTTTCACAGACATTTTGACTGTTCCCTGCTGATGAAATGACCAGCCTAACTCAACCCGAGCTGCTGAGTCTTTGGCCATTTTCAAGAAACTGCTGAATACGCATCTTTTTCATCAACACTTGACCCACTAATACTAACATTTTCAATAAAAAAAATTAAAAAAACTCACAATATGTAGACTAACTGGGACTAGTCACAGCACTTACATCTTTGCCCTATTGTTGGTTTGATTGCTCCTATTGTTCTTCTCATTTGTAAGTTGCTTTTGATAAATGCGCCTGTAAATGTAAAAGCTGTTTGGCACACTAGCTGTTACACTTGCTGTTTACATGGGTTATATGGCTAAAAGACATTGCCTATGTAAATCCATTGTGCTTTTATTGTAGCATAATGCATAAACAATAGTAGCAGTGTGAATGTGCTTTATTTTAAACTGATTTCAAACCCACCTCTTTTCTCTCACAACCTCGTGTAGGTCGTACACAACCATGAAACGCATTCCCATCTGAGCCTCACTGCATGCCATTGAGACAGGAGAAAACAAAACGGTTTTGCAAAGTGATAATGTGCGATATAAAACATGAAAATGCATCTGATATGTCATGTCAGCTGAAAGGGAAAATAAAACCCAGAGGTGTAAAGTTTGCCTGTTCACGGGGTCAAGAAAGGATGATCACATTTCCCCAGTCTCAGCATCTCTATACTGGCTCCCGGTGAAATTCAGGGTCGGTTTGAAAACTCAGATTTTTTATTTATTTTTTATTTTAACTTCTGTTGTTTTTGAATGAGCTTTATACTGGTAAATACTGGTTGATTTGACTAAAATAAAAATAAAAGCTGAACACCTCAAAATTGCAATAAATCAAGGTCAACACAACAGACTCTTAAACTCCTATAGACACTCAGTTAAGCCCAAGTGCTCTAAAAGGGAATAAGTAAACCCAAAAACTACTCCAATATAACAGATAAATAATGTTCAGTAAAATTAAAAAGTCAACTCCTTCTTGCACTGGGCTGCTGGTTGAGACTGTCCTCGCTGCTAGCCTGTAGTGCTATAACATGCTGAGAAAGCAGGCTGATACACAGGGTTTTTAATAAAGTAACACATTAAACAGATAACAGACCTCAAGGAACAAAAGAACAAAACCACAAGGATCACAATCAGAAGCAACCATTACATGTACAACAACTGACAAAGTAACAAGTGAAACACAAGGATACACAGGGGCAAACAAGCTTAAGGTAATGAGGAAACAAGATACACCTGGGGAGACTAATCAACATGAAAAACTACAAAGAACTACAAAACATGGCACAAGACAAGAAACAACTAAATGTCCACACAAGACAAGGGAACACAAGACCGGAATCATGACAAGCGTGATGACATACTTGATTAATCAAATACGTAGTTTATGTCCGACGCATGCACGGAATGGGATGTTTTTAACACGCCTGCATTAATCTTGTATTTAATGTAATGTAAAGTAATGCAGAGTTAAAGATGGAATAAATAGATAAAAATGGTTGTGTTTCGTTAGACAAATTATTCTGTGATTTTAAATCATAGCTTTAACGTATTTAAACTTAAAGCAACGAGGGCATAGTGTTAACCTAATTAACTTAATTTGGTCCTTGGAAAATATCCATAACTTTTGTCTTAATTTTTTTTCCACTCATAGTCTGTCTTATAAAGTCTTCTGTGTTATTTGTTTCATAGTTCCGTAAAAGCAATGTGGCATTTTTTTCATTCATGAATTAATCAAAAAGGAATGGAGTGAATGGAAGTCCAACAAATTCACAAACTGTCAGGTAATATGAATACAATGAAAAAAATATAGCTGCATTATTGGGGCCAAGCGCAAAGAAGACGATAAGACATGCCAACATGGCTGGGAGTGTCAGACCAACTGCAGCAAGGAGCAATTAAAGACATTTAAAGATGAATTTAGGCAAAATGGCTGAAAAAACATATTCATGGGTTTCATGAGGTCCCTTTCCACAGGTGTATAAAATCAAGCACCTAGATTATGAATGCAGACTGCATTGTGCTTGATTAATACACCTGTGGAAAGGGACCTCATGAAACCCATGAATACATTAACTAAAAATATGATTTAATGGATTATCACTTTCGACCAATAGGTGGCTATCGTCACGAAATCCATAACTTATAGTCGGCAGGGTCTGGAGATGATACGATTTGATGTTGGTGAAAATCGGACAAACAGGGTCTAGGAGATGTTCGAAAAAGTAGGTTTTAAAAAAAATAAAGATGGCGGACAGGAAGTTTGGCTGACTATGGCAAAATTGATATCTATGTTTTTGGCATAACAATATATACAATAGGCAAATTTATTCAAAAGCTATAAGCATTTTTGGAATTTTTTTTATAAATGTTTTATCACAAGGTGACGCTGCCCCAAAACTATTTAAGTACCTTCAAGGCATGGTGCCGATGACTCATACCTAGTTTCGTAACGATACGCTAATGCGTTCGTAAAGTATAACATTTTATATCACAATACTGTTTTGAAGTCAATGGCAATTTTATGTTTTGTTCTATTATAGCGCCAACAAGAGGCACAATCGCACATTTTTTTTTTTGTGTCATCAGAGTGAGCCCATACATGTGTCAAATTTGGTGAAACTATCTCATTTCGCTTTATAGACATTTATATGTATAAACACACAAAAAATTACCCACACCTGACTTTGTTTGCATTTTTATGCCACTTACTATTAATATTTTGACATTTGGGCATTAACATATGGCCAGCGACCTATGTTTTCAAACTTCTGACGGTGGTTTCGTCAGATATTGGCTTATAACGGTTTTGAAGATATTGGCAAATGTTTTTTTAAGCGCTAAATCACAACGCTACACAAACCGGAAGCTGGAACGTAGCATGTTTGGTATCATTGGACTCGGCAAGGATTCAGGAACCTAATGAGATGTGAACCCGTGAAAATCAGTCAACCACACCCGGATTTATAAGCATTTGAATTTTTTTTTTTAATTTAAATAAATAATATTTTTTTTTATTTTACCACTAGGTGGCGCTGGTTCGAAACTTCTCAGGCTCCTTCAGGGCATCGTACTGATGACCCATACCAAGACCCATACCAAGTTTTGTAACGATACGTTCATGCGTTCACAAAATACAGCATTTTAGTGCAAAATTCTAAATGGCCAACACCCAAAATGGCTGATATGGAAAAATTGGATATCATTTGACTCGGCATGATGCCCCAAATCTAACGAGACCGCTTATATGATTTTTGGACAAATTGTTCAGAAGTTATAACAAAAAATAGCCATTTTTCATATCTCCGGACCAGTAGGTGGCGCTATGCCGTAACGCAGGATGTAGCTTCAAGTACCAAGTACCAGAACATGTACCAAGTTTGGTCTGAATACGATAAAGCGTTGCGGAGATATAGCCTTACGTCTGTTTTTGGAAGCTCTACGTAAAATTAGTTTGCGCAGTATTCCAGAACGGTTTGACGAATCGGCATGAATTCCTTAACTCGACATGGTCTGAAGATGATTCGGTAAAATTTTCGTGATAATCAGAGCAACAGCCTAGGTCTAGGAGGAGTTTGAAAAAGTAGAGTTCTCTGAGAATTCAAAATGGCGGACAGATTTTCATGACGGAAAATGACGTCATAGGGTGCAATTGATTCGTCTTGAGCTGAGGAATCATTTTGTTTGGATAATTTTGTTTCTAGCCCATACAGTTCAATAGTTATTAGCATAAACATGAGTGAAACTTTGGACGGTTGGTGGCACTAGAGGGATTGAGTTAGAGACTCCAAATTTGCTATGGTGACATGTCAGTCTATCTTCTATCTGTGTGCCAAATGTCAAAACTTTCCCGCAAGCGGTTCTATGGGCTGCCATAGACTCCCAGAGCGGAAGAAGAAGGAAGAAGAATAATAAGAACGCCAACGATTTCAATAGGTGCCTCCGCACCTTCGGTGCTTGGCCCCTAAAAATCATATTTTTTTATGCAAATGAAATCCCTTGAGATAAATCAACGTTCTAGTAACTAAAGACATTGAATATGCATATAGCATTGAATGCTCTACAAATAATTATTATTAGTTGATAACAAAAGATATTAATTAGCCTACATTACACTTTGCATGAAAAATAGCAATGTGCTGTTATCCAGAGAGCGCTTAATCTCTATCTAGGCAGATTTTTTCCTTCTAAATATTTTAAAATTGAGTGTAGTTAAACATAGGATCTCCGTTATTGTTTCGAGTGTTTTAGACTATGGTGTGAAAAGCAAATTAATAAACATTTAGGCTATTTGACTTGACTGAGGCATTATTAGTCATGTGAGCCCATCTTTTCTTTCATTTTAATGTCATTTTTTGTTTTTTGCATAATGTAATAAATAATCGTGCGTATGCGGTTTTAAACTTTCATGACGTAATCGAAACCTACTACAGAGCATGCGTGTTAAAACGTCAACTACGTATTTGATATCAAGTACGTCATCGCGCTACAGGCTGCAGCGAGGACTTCTTGACAAGTTAGGGTTAAAACCAAACGGCAACCTGCCTGTCTCTCTCTTGAAACCAACACGGAAGTGACTTAAACTGCAATTCATCGACTGGCCGCTAGAGGCTGGATGCAAAAGTGAGTCAACTTTACAGCAGAAAAAAAAATTTGTTTACAGCCTGGTGCAAAAAGTGATTTGGTCTATATAGCTAATTTAGCCCTTCATTACAACTGTGAGGGGGGTGAATTTGTTTTAGAACTCATCCGTTTAAATTATATTAAGCCTTAAAGTTCTGCATAATTAAGGGCGTGGCCACTTGAGTGACAGGTGGATTGCCGCTGCTGTCACTACTAGCCGTTTGTCTGCTGTCTGTTAGCGTCACATCACCTCAGCTAATCCCGCGTTTTTGCTCATTTTCGTTTATCCGGGAGTGACATGCGGTGACGCACTACCAAGATGGCTCTGTCCGGCTCACTTTGGGCTTCAAAAATGCTCTTCAGAAACCTACGGGTGACGCCACGGACACTACATCCATATTGTTTTACAGTCTATGGTTAAAACGCACAAGATATAGTACATTCAATGCCCTAGATGGCGCTATTGATTATTTTGTAGCAGAAATAAACGGCTGCAGAAAAAGTTATGTGCCATGCAACATGTAAGGAGTATAGGCATTACAAATTTATGGAAGTAAAGATATACTTATTCAATAATGTAGTCAAGTAGAGAGTAAAAGTTGCTAAAATCTTTGACACTCAGTAAAACTACAAAGTACCCAAAAAGATCCTTAAGTACAGTACCTAATTAAAATTTCCTTAAAAACTTTACACCACTGATAAATCCAAGATTGTAAGGTCAATTTTAATTGTTTATCTGCATCATGTAATGTGACCATTAACTGGTATTAGAGAACTGTGAACATTCAAATGTGTTGTTAAATTACTGAAATATTTACTTAAAATGTTTTAGGTTAAGGGATTCAGCTGAGAATTTTTTTTGGAGGGGAATCTCTGCTATTTTTAAAGCTGTACTTCAATGTTGGTATTTTGCGGTCCACGGGCTGCCAAAGGGGTTGAAAAGAAGCATGTACAAGCTTGTACCTTTTTTTTTTTTTTTACTGTGAAGCAACACCCATGTTCACTTGGACTTTGGACAACAGTTTTGTTGAATGTGATAAGTTTAAATACAGACATAAACTTTATTTATTGATTTAGCTTCAGAACCTGGATTTTGCATTGAACAATGTGTAGTGACCCAACACTTACCAAAATTGTAAACAACACAAATTACCATAAACTGCATGACCTGCACAACCTGTGATTTACCAGCTAAGCATGTGAAATGTGTTTAAAACTCCGCAATAGTATAAATATTATAAAAATAGTTTACCATTTATCCATAATAATCAAACTATATTAAAAATAAAATAACGTACCTACTTCTGGAATCCTACTGCAACCCTAAAAGCTTCCTCTCATTCACATGGGGGGAAAATGTACACTAGCTAAACTAGTTCCACACAGTCTGTAGCCTAAGCACTTTGTCCCTTGCTGTAGAAATAGCCCCTCCCTCACAACCATAAAAGGGCATCTGTGACATTTGCACATTATATTGAATGAATATGTAAGTCAAAATAAAAGTGGTTAGAAGCAGCTGAGGCTTTTGTAATTTTTTTTATATAAGCCTACTTTATTTACTTCAGGAGTGTTTTCTATGTGACTGTGAGTGGTAAAGAAAGTGCACGACATGAGACTGCTACAATTCAACTATGACCATAGATTAACAACACATTTACACATTTACGATAACCAAATCAAAATGTATTTTCATATGGCTTGTCACGAACCGTGCCAGTATTGAGTGCGAAATGCAGGAGAGTATAACAAAAACAGTCTTTAATAGTTAATGTTCCAAGGGACACGCAGGAGAATAACAAAAAGGAGAATAACAAAAATCCACATGAAACACCATCCCCTTCGTCGTTACACATAGATGATACCAGACCATGAAAAACAGAAAACTGGGGACTTAAATACACAGAGGATGATTGACTGGAACACAAAAGGAAAAAGGGAATACAATACATGTAACACATGACAGTTACAGGACAGCTTAAAATCTACTGCAATAGTCATAATAAACATAATTTTTGATTCTATTCATTAGATACATAATGTGTGTTTTTAGTGCTGTCAACCGATTTAAAAAAAAACAACTAGATTTATCACATTTGTTTTTCTGTGATTAATAGCAATTAAAAACACTTAACACATTTTATAATGAATTAATTTCACAGTTAATCTCCAATGTATGAGAGACAACATAAAGAAAGTATATTTTAAATACTTGCTTAATGGCATCTTTTTATGAATGAAGGCCAGTATCACTGATACTAATACAGCTACTGATATCTCATGAATATTTTTTTAAAAAATTTTTAGGCTTCAAAAATATATAACAACTTTTAATTTAAGTGAACTTCAAACAATCCTCACATAAACCCATAATACATGTCATATTTACCTGTGTCTAACAGGTACAACATACAGAAATTGTCTAACAGGTAGATCATAAAGAAATTGAATAGTTATCAAACAATCTGCACATAAATTATCAATTAAATATAGATTAATCCTTATTAAAGCTACAAAATCCGTATTAAAGCTACAAAACTTCTTTAGTCAAGAGCAGTGAGTAGTTCCCTTTCGAAAGAGAACTCACACTGCGTCAGAGCGCTAGGGGGAACACCTCAGCGTGACTGATGACTGAAACACTGTATAATCACGACAATCGTATTCAGCCATGACGTCATCCTCTAGCACGACCAGGAAGTGTAAAAGGGGCGCCTAGAGAACATGTCATCCTCTTTTCGTCTTCAGGGACTGTTTCACTGACACTGAGTTACGAAAACAATTATGGCCGGAAACAAGCGCTTTAGGAAGTGTGCCGATCCATGTGAGACTTACGTGTGCTTTGTCTGGGTGAAGAGCACGCACGCGCTGTCCTTGAGGGGACGGTGTGCGCAAACTGTGTCCATTCTTGTCTGTCTCTTTTCTCAAGGGAGGAGGGACATTCATCTTTGCCCCGCGGTTCGGGTCCCGCTCGTTCCAAGGCCGAGTGGAGACTCAGATCGTGGAGATCTCAGAGGGAATGCGAAAGCACAGGTATGTGTCGATGCCTCCCGTTGAGGAGACGTTTGCAAGCTATCTCTCGCAAGGGGAGACATCGACACTAAGAGCTCCAACCCTGCCATATAGACCACTTCAAACCACATCTCGTCTAAATGGCAGGGCATATGCGGTGGCAGGACAGGCTGGTGCTGCTCTGCACACAATGGCAGGGTAAGGGTTTAACCGCAGGTGCGGTGGCTAAGTTGCGCCGCACCACAGACCTGGCTTTCCGGGCCACCAAACAGACGGCTGCCGCGATCGGACGATCGTTGGTGGCCATGGTGGCCAAGGAGAGGCATCTGTGGCTGAACTTGGCAGGCATCGGGGAGAAAGAGAAAGCTTTTCTCCTCGATGCCCCAGTTTCGCCCTCTGAGCTTTTCGGGACCTCCGTTGAGGCGGTGGTCGGAAAGTTCAGGGAGGCGAAGACGCGCTCAGTGGCATACAGATCTTGCATACCGCGCAGAAGGCCCACACCCAGCCAGCCAGGGGGTCCTGGCCTGTCTCGTTCCGAGGATCGTAGACGGGGCCACTGGGACTCAGTCGCCGCTCATGCCCCTCCTCCTGGCAGGAGTAGGTCAACGAGGTGGTGCGAGTCCAGGAGGAAGATGCAGGGTGTCAGGTAGCTCAGGCCAGACGCGAGCGTCCTGGCACAAGCAGAGGCAGGTAATTGCCTCCTTCCCTCCTTTTCCTCTTTCCCCCTTCGCCCATAACATTAGTCCCAACGAGCTGGACCGATGATGATAATCTATTCTGACGGTCTGGCTCAGTCCTTTTTTGTGTGACCAACCAAAAGACCAACCGATCATACTGAGAAACATCCCCTATAGCCTCTCAGCGGCGTTAGCAGAGTAGTTGGCACTAGGTGCCTCCTCCAGTTAAACGAACGTAGACAGGCTGTTCCCAAATAAATAAAAAAAGAAAAGAAGAATATATGTTTTATTGACTGGGTTATTCGGCCTCTGTTCCCCTCCTGGAAAGGATGGGTTTCCCTTATGGTGTGGTGAAATTGCTACAGGGACTCTGTCGCTACTTGTTCACTGAGTCTCTGGTAGCCCAGATCTGAAGTCAGCTAATATTGGAGTAGTGATAAGCACAGGTAACAGGTTTCCTCCCTGTGGGTTTAGAAGCGTGGTTAGGCTTCCTCTCACTCCAGAGAGTTATCTGCTGAGGCCTCCGCTCTCTAGAGCTCGACAGAGTGTCTATAAATTTTAATTCACTAAATTCACAGGCTTTGAGCTGGATTTATCTAACATATTTGTTTTATCACAATAGAAAAACTAATTTAAGACCACTTGGGTGTGAGTATGGCAGGCCTCCTCTTCTTAGAGTCTCTCTGCTAAGGCCCCTGCTCCCCATAGCCCTGTGAAGGCGGTATACATCTCTAAATTCGAGACAGTGGTCAAATCACCTCTCTTAGGATGACGTAGTACTCCCCTAGTTAGCAGGGTATTTCTAAAGAGTGCTCCATCTCACGGATAGCCGCTGAGTAAGCCTAGTACTCCCCTGGTTCCCCTGGGTCGTTATGCTGAGTACTTAACCTCTTGTTGAGTTTCTAGCAGGCCCTCACAAAGTTTGGGCCTCTATGCTCCCAGTAGGCAGGTGAGTTAAGGTGGCAGGCTTCCAGTGTTAGCCTCCCTTATATGGCCAGGCCTCCCCAAATGCAGACTCCAGTACTCCCCCCTTAGTCTAGGGTCGTTAAGCTGAGTAGCCGTAGTAGTAGTAGTATGAGCCATATTTCTGAAAAAGCACATAAGGATGGCCTCCGTAGGCTTCCTCTCATTTTGAGAGTTGTCATGCTGAGGCCTCCATCCTCCAGAGTTCCGAGCAGATAGATCTGGTCTCTGCATCGAGAAGAGGCCTCTCTCTTAATTCAAAGAGTTGTGTTTAGGCCCTTCGCTTCTTCAGCTCTGTGTTGTGCATAGCTAGAGTTTAGCTGGTTCTTAAAAGGTATGGTAGGCCTCCTCTCCCTTAGGAGAGTCATCCTGCTGAGGCCTCCACGCAAACAGCCTTTCAGGTAGAGCTTGAGAAGTGGTCCCTCCCTCTCTGAGGAGGGGTTTTCAGGCCCCTCGCTCCCTGAGCTCTAGTGGTAGTCGAGCTAGCTGTCCTAACTTCATGTGTCAGGCCTCCTCTTCTTCGAGAGTCATCCTGCTGAGGCCTCCATATATACAGCTTGGTAGAGCGTGGAAGGGGTTCTTCCTCATATCATGAGTAGCTCTTAGACCCGTCGCTCCCTGAGCTCTGTGTTGATGTTTTGAGAACCTCTGTGTCCAATTGATCTTTGGTGTGAGTCTGGCAGGCTCCTCTTCCTTAGAGTCATCCTGCTGAGGCCTCCAGGCGAGTAGCCTGTCAGGTAGAGATGGAGGAGTGGTCTCTCTCTAAAGGAGAGGAGTTTGGCCCCCTCGCTCCCTGAGCATTGTAGCTGTACTCTAGAATGTGTCAGGCCTCCTCTCCTTCGAGAGTCATCCTGCTGAGGCCTCCATGCAAACAGCTTTGCAGGTAGTAGTACAGAAAAAGGGCCCTCTTGATAACGAAGAGTTGTTCTTAGGCCCTTCTTTGTCTGAGCTCTGCACTATGAACTTTTCACACTTTGAGAATAAGCTCTAGAGTCCACATTGTTGTAAGTGTGGCAGGCCTCCTCTGCTCTTAGAATCGTCCTGCTGAGGCCTCCGCTTCCCACAGCACTGCGAAGGAGCTATCGTTTCTGGCTAGAGAACTCTTTTCGTTCATTTACATTTAAGACTTTATTTAAATGATTTAAGACTGCTCTTAAGAGGATTCTCAACAAAACGGACATTTTGGCATAATGGTGACAATCAAAAGTTCCATGTAGCAATGCATGCTGGGTTCCAGTATAAAACTACCAACATGCATTGCTGCATTAATAACAAAAAATAAATCAATATTGCCACCACTGTTGAGAGACATGTGCTGATTTTTTATATCTCTGTGCTTCTACAAAACAGTGTAGCTCTATTTCTTTGGTTGTGCATGATGTGTTAAAAAAATATCTTTGTAACTCATTGCTGTAGTTTCACAGTGGTGGTTATGTAACACTTTTGATACAGGATTAAACTCTGAATGAGATTAGTGAATGAACAGGCTGATGATTTTGTCATCATAATCAACATAAAAAACTGCATTTACAAACCGTGTGTGTATGCACAAGTGTGGCTGGCAAAAACACAGTTCAAGCAGCATAAAAAAAAACTAATGTTAAAAAGTCAAGGGTCAGCATCACAGCTAAAGCAGACACTGATCTGCATAAGGGTAACTTCAAACCAAACATTTTCAATTAAACATTTCAATTGCAACTTCTGTAGATGTATGACAGAAATAAAGTAATACTGCTTAATAATAAGTGTAATAATGTTTAATGGCTAGACACAGTTATAGTTCTTTCCTTCAGTGATTCTGCTTGTTAACAGCAGGTGTTCATCACTAATGCTCAACAATCACTCACATGTTCACTTATCTCACTGCAACACTGCGTCAATGTTACTTTTGTGATGAAGAGTAGAGCCTGTGCTTCAGTCCAGGAGAAGGTGACAGTCAAGTCATGTCAAGTCAAGTCAAGTCAAGTCAAGTATATTTGTATAGCGCTTTTCACAATACAGATTGTATCAAAGCAGCTTCACGGTATTAAATTAAAATAATACAACAAGGTTTGTTTCTAGTAGAATTTATTGATTGATAAAATTAAATTAAATATCCCCAAAATATCCCCAACTGAGCAAGCCAAAGGCAACAGTGGCAAGGAACCGAAAAACTCCATCAAGTGACCTAATGGTGTCCTAAAACTCCATCAGGTGACCTAATGGAGAAAAAAAAAAAAACCTTGGGAGAACCCAGGCTCAGTCGGGGGCCAGTTCTCCTCTGGCATTTATGAGCTAGAGGCCGGATTGTAGTTTGAACTGTAAGATTAAAAATATTATATGAATGCCTGGCTGAAGAGATGCGACTTTAATCTAGTTTTAAACTGGGAGAGCGAGTCTGAGCAACGAACAGTATCAGGAAGACTATTCCAGAGTTTTGGAGCCAAATGTGAAAATGCTCTCCCTCCTTTGGTGGTTCTGGATATCCTAGGTATGACCAAAAGCCTTGAATTTAGTGATCTTAAAGAGCGCGATGGATTATAGGGCGATAGAAGATCCGTTAAATAGACTGGAGCTAAGCCGTTTAGGGCTTTATAAGTCAGTAGCAATACCTTGTAATTAATACGGAACTTTATAGGTAACCAATGCAGTGATGATAAAATCGGTGTTATATGATCATATTTTCTTGATCTAGTAAGAACTCTAGCGGCGGCATTTTGGACTAACTGTAGCTTGTTTATTGAGGATGCAGGACAACCAGCTAATAAAGCATTACAGTAATCTAGTCTCGAGGTCATGAATGCATGAACAACTGCATCAGAAACTGATAGCATATTACGTAGCTTAGCAATGTTTCTAAGATGGAAAAAGGCTGTTTTTGTAACATATGAAATATGATTTTCAAAAGACAGGTTGGAATCTAGTATAACACCTAGGTCTTTTACTGTAGAGGATAAAGTAACAGGACATCCTATGATGTTAAAGTTGTATTGTGCGAGGTTTTGTGGGCGGTTTTTTGAACCGATAAGTATTACCTCTGTCTTGTCTGGATTTAATAAAAGAAAATTACGCGTTATCCAATCTTTTATATCTTTAACACGCTCTGTCAATTTGGAAAATTTAGCGTTTTCATCCGGCCGTGATGAAATATATATTTGAGTGTCATCAGCATAACAATGGAAACTAATTCCATGTTTCCTTATAATATTTCCAAGTGGCATCATATATATTGAGAATAACAGAGGGCCTAACACAGATCCCTGCGGCACTCCATAGTTTACTGGAGTTATGATCGATTTTTCTCCATTTAAATAGACAAAATGGTAGCGGTCAGATAGGTATGATTTAAACCAGCTTAATGCTTGTCCTTGAACACCAGTATAATTTTGTAGTCGATCTAAGAGTATTGTGTGATCTATAGTATCGAACGCAGCACTAAGATCAAGTAAAACTAGTATTGAGATACAGCCTTGGTCAGAAGCTAAAAGTAAATCATTTGTGATTTTAACGAGCGCAGTTTCAGTGCTATGGTGCGGTCTGAATCCAGACTGAAACTTTTCATAGATATCATTTTGTTGCAAGAAAGAGCCCAGTTGAGCGGACACCACTTTTTCTAATATTTTAGACATAAATGGAAGATTTGAAATGGGTCTATAATTTGCTAGGTTATTATGATCTAATTGTGGTTTCTTAATGAGAGGTTTTATAACTGCCAGTTTAAATGTTCTTGGAACATGACCTAAAGATAAAGACGAGTTAATAATATTGAGGAGAGGCTCTTCCACTACAGGTAACACTTCTTTCAATAGTTTAGTTGGTATAGGATCTAATAAACATGTTGTTGTTTTAGATGAAGTGATAAGTTTATTTAACTCTTTTTGTTCTATAGTTGTAAAGCACTTTAATTGTTCTTGCGGGGTGATAATTGAGGCTGAATTATAAGGCGCAATTGAAGATTGAACGTTTACAATTGTGGTTCTGATGCATTCTATTTTCTCAGTGAAGAAGTTCATGAAATCATTACTACTGAACTGTAACGGGATATTTTGTTCGGTTGATGTCTGTTTATTTGTTAGTCTAGCCACGGTGTTAAATAAAAACCTTGGATTGTTTTGGTTGTTTTCTATTAGTTTGCGGAGGTGCTCAGCCCTGGTCGCTTTTAGGGCCTTTTTATAACGTGACATACTGTCTTTCCACGCGATTCTAAAGACCTCTAAATTAGTTTGTTTCCATTTACGCTCTAAAATACGGGTTTCTCTCTTTAGAACATGCGTAGTATTGTTAGACAGTGACTGTGTAGTTGCTGGTCCAGTGGAAATCTCTTTATTTACAATATTTTTTTTGTGGTTTCAAATTAAATAAGTTCACAGTAATACTTTGCTCACATTATTAGTGCATTATAAATATTAATTAATAAATTGAAACGACAGTTGGTCAATTTAAGGCAGTCGGTTTCTGCAAGTGAAATGAGTTAACTTGAGTTTTAATTTAGTGCATTTTTACAGTAACATTCTGTATATTACAGTAAAGAACTGTACAATTAACAGTAAATGGCAACAGTGTTGCCAGTATTTAATATGACCGCGCACACAATTTGAAAAGGCTCAAACAGACTGGATTTTTTTTCGATCAGGTATGGTACAATTGATTTGATTTCACAACATTTCAACCGGTTCTAATTAGATTTTTGGATGCTGTGAACATGTAAATAAACTAAAAGGGAAATAAAGTTATGAAACTTAACTTTGCCCACAGCCAAAACAATTTGGCAGGAAAAAATTATAGATTCATGGTTAGGTGACTAGATTTGTGAAACATGCTACCATTGAATTCTCTCTCTCTCTCTTTTTAAATTCTGGCTCAGGAAACTTGTCTGTCTCAAATTCACATAAGTCTCCTACTGGTGCATCCTCAATGAAAGAGCAGGGCAAGAACACTGATCACTGAGAAAAATCGATCATAACTCCAGTAAACTATGGAGTGCCGCAGGGATCTGTATTAGGCCCTCTGTTATTTTCCATATATATGATGCCACTTGGAAATATTATAAGGAAACATGGAATTAGTTTCCATTGTTATGCTGATGACACTCAAATATATATTTCATCACGGCCGGATGAAAACGCTAAATTTTCCAAATTGACAGAGTGTGTTAAAGATATAAAAGATTGGATGACGCGTAATTTTCTTTTATTAAATCCAGACAAGACAGAGGTAATACTTATCGGTTCAAAAAACCGCCCACAAAACCTCGCACAATACAACTTTAACAACATAGGATGTCCTGTTACTTTATCCTCTACAGTAAAAGACCTGGGTGTTATACTCGATTGCAACCTGTCTTTTGAAAATCATATTTCATATGTTACAAAAACAGCCTTTTTCCACCTTAGAAACATTGCTAAGCTACGTAATATGCTATCAGTTTCTGATGCAGAAAAGTTAGTTCATGCATTCATGACCTCGAGACTGGATTACTGTAATGCTTTATTAGCTGGTTGTCCTGCATCCTCAATAAACAAGCTACAGTTAGTCAAAAATGCCGCCGCTAGAGTTCTTACGAGATCAAGAAAATATTATCATATAACACCAATTTTATCATCACTGCATTGGTTACCTATAAAGTTCCGTATTAATTACAAGGTATTGCTACTGACTTATAAAGCCCTAAACGGCTTAGCTCCAGTCTATTTAACGGATCTTCTATCACCCTATAATCCATCGCGCTCTTTAAGATCACTAAATTCAAGGCTTTTGGTCATACCTAGGATATCCAGAACCACCAAAGGAGGGAGAGCATTTTCACATTTGGCTCCAAAACTCTGGAATAGTCTTCCTGATACTGTTCGTTGCTCAGACTCGCTCTCCCAGTTTAAAACTAGATTAAAGTTGCATCTCTTCAGCCAGGCATTCATATAATCCTACAGTTCAAACTAAAATCCGGCCTCTAGCTCATAAATGCCAGAGGAGAACTGGCCCCCGACTGAGCCTGGGTTCTCCCAAGGTTTTTTTTTCTCCATTAGGTCACTTGATGGAGTTTTTCGGTTCCTTGCCACTGTTGCCTTTGGCTTGCTCAGTTGGGGATATTTTGGGGATATTTAATTTAATTTTATCAATCAATAAATTCCTCTTGAAACAAACTTTGTTGTATTATTTTAATTTAATACTGTGAAGCTGCTTTGATACAATCTGTATTGTGAAAAGCGCTATACAAATAAACTTGACTTGACTTGACTTGACTTGGCTGGGCAGCGACTGATGACGTTTCACAAGAACACAAGTACAGACAAGAACGCATATTGAATTAAACAGTTGTTTTTACTACTGTGTCTTTCAGATTTGTATTAAGACAACTTCTTTGAAATAATATCTTTGTTTACTTACAAGCTGTGGGTTTTCTTTTGTGTCCAGTGTAGTTCCCTCAATGTAGCTCTCCACATACTTCAATAACAGACGGTTAAGATCAGACCGAAATGGAGATGGAAAGGATCTGAAATAAATGCAGAGCAACAGGTTCCCCATTTTTTTTAGAGAAGGGTG
Organism: Leuciscus idus; assembly: GCA_021554675.1. NCBI lineage: Eukaryota > Metazoa > Chordata > Actinopteri > Cypriniformes > Leuciscidae > Leuciscus > Leuciscus idus. The sequence goes on from CM038625.1 coordinate 39,363,447, forward strand.
TTTCCTTATGATAATGTGAGTTCAGTTACATTAGTTCCAACGTCATTTACTGTATGGTTACTAGGGCTTTGACTTTTGCCCAAAAATCATATTCGAAGTTCGTTTGTTTATTAATATTAATATTCGAATGGTCTCTCATGTTCCTGGTCGTCGCCTGGTATGTGAGTTTGGTCCTACATATTTCACACATCACTTTGTCCCTTGTGATTTTTCCCTGTTTCTTTGGGAACCCAAAGTAGCGCCACACGTTGCTTTTCAAATTGTCAGGAGGGTAGATTTCGAACTCCTCGTCAGCCGTGGTTGTTGTTGTAGCCGTTGGCGCGGCCATTGTTTTGGTATGCAAAATAGGCGCTAACCAGGAGCCCAGATGACCAATAATATAATGCCCATAACAGGTTTGAATATTAAAGGCTGCCTAATATTCGTTCGAATATCATTATTTTTTTTATATATTCGAATAACGAAGTTCGGAGTCAAAGCCCTAATGGTTACACTTTATTTCAATAGTCCACATTCTAACAACTATAACAATTCTAACAACTTATTCTACTAACCCTAAGTGTCAGGTTGCCCTAACCCTAACAGTCTACTACAGTCTACCACTACTTTAATTAGAGTTAGCTGACATGTACTGTAGTTCCAAAGTTACTTACTGTATATTAGTTAGTTTGTTAGTAGAATGTCTAAAGTAGAATATCGAAATAAAGTGTAACCTTATTTGGTTTTAGCAGATTTATTAAAGTGCAAGTGACATGAGCTTGAATATATATAATGTATAATATATATGGGCTTGATACTTCAATTCAGAATTCAGTTCATTCTTTCCCGAGTCTCTGCAGAACACTATTGTATAAGTGGGCTATTGGTTTAGGTGTGCGGTTAGGGATGGGAAATAAATAATGAATTTAGCATTTCGGGTAAAAGCAGTTTAAAAATGCCCAAATGCCAACTGATTGGGAAATGCCCATTTTGGTTCGGTAGAGACATCAGTCTCATTCTTTCCCTTAGTGGGACGAGTTACGGCAGATGAGGATGGACATTTAAAGAAATGAGAAGCACCCCCTTGATGACAGTGGCATTGATTATACCTGATCACCTGCTTGATGCTATCCTGTGTCTATAGTCTCCTGCTCCCTGATTACACAGCTTTCTCAAGTAATCATTCATATTTCAGAATCTGTCAATTAACAAGCAGTTAATTCAGAAGTCACTAAATGAAGCATGTTTTAGGTTACCTGAGAAAACGTACTCGGTTACTAACGTAACCTCGGTTCTCTCTAGAAGAGGGAACGAGTACTGCATAATATCTTACGCTAGGGGAAAATCTCTTTTCCGAGAGATATTGAAGCCAAAAATTATCCTTAATTTTGAAATAATGTAAAACGCGTTGCGGCAGCATGCAGACATAGGCAAGACGGCTCGCACGCCCATTGGCTGCCCTGCGGCAACTGCAGCAGCCTATCGAGAGAGGCCCCTCGTGACGTCAGATCCAATGAGGGCGCTTCGCGCCCACTGCGTCACATCCCGCCGAAACGGGCGTGGCTTGGGCCTATAAATATAGCTCGATAGGCTGATAGAATCTGTTTTTTCATCGCCGAAGCGAACCAGAGCGTGATGCAGGCACGGCAAAGATACGCAGTACTCGTTCCCTCTTCTAGAGAGAACCGAGCTTACGTTAGTAACCGAGGTCTCTCGTACTGCGTAATATATTACGCTAGGGGAACACAGTGTAAAACGCAGTGCGTGCTGAGATCCAACACCAAAGTCCCAAGGGCAGGTGCCCGGGGCTCATATAGTGCATAATCACCAGGGACTCGCAGAGAGTCCAGGAAAGAGGGGCTAGAACAGCATCATTCCCGTAATAAATAGCGTCCTATTAGGAGCAAATTATATCAAAGTGTTCCACACAGTCAGGGCGAAAACTCAGCCTGAACTGATGAATATTAACCCCCTGAGGTCTACGGTATCGCCGGCGATACCAGCTCGCTTTTTTTTTGTCAATGTAAAAGAAACTCATAAATACTCTGTTGACTTTGATTTTCCATAGGAGTTTCATACATCAATCGATTCTGTTAAATGTGTATTATTTTTGTGTATACTCACAATAAAAACAAAGTGTTGTGCTTTTTGCCAAATAAAGAAAAATAAACACGAAGCGAGTTCTGCCTTCTCTCTGCCAGTGAAGTCCATTCTGAAACGCGTCCGAAAATGAACAATAACTGAGCGAATACTCAGTCAAACAGGCATACAGACACACAGGCATGAAGCTTGAATTTTCTTCTTTTAAATGAAGTAATTTATATAAAAAACAAATATTCTAATCTTGTGAAATCTGTATTAAAAGAGAGCGATTCCAGTCGAGCTCATCTCATCTCATTACGTTATAATCGGCCCCGCCCACGGAGAGCGCGCGCTATTCAAACGCAAATGACTGAGACGATCCCATACAAACTGTGAACGCCCCCATATCAGCTCGAGAAAACACATCAAGTTTATTCAGATAAGTGTAGTTGTCTACACTGTCTCGCAGCGCTGTGAGGAATAATAATAATGGAAAACTTACCTCAGAAGTGCTGGTATTTCGAGGAGCAACGGATGGAATAATGTAGTAAGTTTTTTTTTTCATTCTCAAGTAAATCGCGTTTCTGTGTGAATGAATGAACGAAAGAGATGCGCTGTTTACCACAACTCGCAAAAAGACGGTTTAAATTTGAATTGCGTTTCTGTGTGTGAATAAATGATCTGCTTTTAGCAAACTATTTAGCTATACTGAGTAAAATCGATTGAAATATGTTGAAATAAAATGTATTTGTATAAGCAACGTATTAAACTGCAAATTAACATTTATATTCCTTATAATAAAAACGAAAGACCTATGTTACAGACATATGAAAGACAACATTTCGTTGATTAGTTTTGGATAGATTACACATTTTTACTGTAAAATATCTGCCACCTCAAATAAGCTTTTGTTTGCCAATTTTTGCTAATATGTTAAATATAGTATGTTTTGTCAATGTAGGCTATATTCGAAGTTTGAAATATGTATGATAAAATGTATACTTTAGTTTTTACAAAGAAAGATTACACTTCAATTGTTGTTGTAATTGTAACCTTTTTAATAAAAAAATATATATTTACAAGGTAGATGTAAACAAATTTTAAAAGGTAAATATAAGCATTTTCTTTAAATAATTTTTATTGTGTTTTATTATTGACAAATTTGGGGAGAGGATACATATTCCAAAACTGAAAATACAGTATGAGAATTAACTGCACAATTAATAGACATGTTTTCCTTGGATATTATACAATTTGCAAGCAAAATTTGTGAAAAAAAAAAAAAATTGACATGCTTCCAACTGTGAACCAATTTGGTAGAATATATATATATATATATATATATATATATATATATATATATATATATATATATATATATATATATATATATACTGTATATATATTGCTCTTGCATTCTTTCTTGTGGCTATAGGTGACACACCTGAATGAATGGCTCATTAGGTATGCGGGCCCCATTGTCTCCTGAGGTGTGAACCACTACATATGCATGATGCTGTTGAATGGTTGACGCCCCTTGCGCATATTGCCTTTACAAACAAAAAGTGTTTTACAAGATTTAAATCAATGTATTGTGTTATGTGAATGATAAGGGCAGGATGATTTTCACATCATTTTGAAGAAAAAATTCTAGGCAAAGACATCAATTAGTCAAAAGTCTTATTGACACGTATTTAGTATGTGTTTTGTGGCCTTATTTCAGAAACTTTAGTATTTAGTTTTTTCAATAACCATGCATAAACATTATTCTCTCAAAAATACAAACATGTACATGCATGTTGCTCACATATTATGGTAGCCCTGTTTGTGCTAAATAGAGTGTAATTATACCTTTGCCATTAATATGTTTATAAGCAACTGAAAAAAGCACAAATGTCAGGGCATGTCAGAACATCTCAAGGACCCCAAAAACCCCTCAGACCTCAGAGGGTTAAGGGTCTTACATTAGACCGAAAGCAGCTTAGCCTGCAAGGCGGGAACTTCTAGGTTATAAAACCTCATAAATGTAGACAGGGAGGCCCAGCCTGCCGCCGTACAGATATCTTGCAAGGCAATCCCACTAGACCAAGCCCACGACGAGGCCATGCCTCTTGTGGAGTGCGCTCTGACACCTAACGGGCACTGCAGGCCCTTAGAAGTGTAAGCCAGCGCTATAGCATCAATTATCCACCTGGATAGACTCTGTTTCGATGCAGCTAGTCCCTTAGAACGTCCGCTGAATGAAGCAAAGAGCTGCTCCGTCAGTCTGAAGACAGTCGAGCAAGATACATAAGCCCTTAAAGCCCTGACTGGGCAAAGGAAGCTCGCGTCCTTTTCCTCATTAGAGACCGGCAGGGCCGACAGGGAAATCACCTGTGCCCTAAACGGTGTGTTGAGGGATTTAGGAACATACCCGTGCCTTGGTTTGAGTATGACTTTCGAGTCATTTGACCCAAACTCCATACACGTCGCGCTCACTGAGAGCGCTTGCAAATCCCCTATACGCTTTACCGAAGCGAGAGCCAGAAGAAACACCGTCTTGAGAGACAAGTGTTTGATATCTATTGATTGGATTGGCTCGAATGGGGCACTTTTCATGGCTTCCAAAACCGTAGAAAGGTCCCACATGGGGACTGAGGGAGGTCTGGGAGGATTCAGCCTCTTAGCTCATCTAAGGAAGCGGATGACCAGATCGTTCCTTCCAAGTGACTGGCCAAGCGTCGGTTTAGTAAACGCTGCTATGGCCGCTACGTAAACCTTGAGCGTGGATGGGGTTCTGCCCTTATCCAGTAGCTCTTGCAGGAAGGAGAGAACCTCCGTCACCCCACAGTCTGAGGGTGATATGCCACGAGTTGTGCACCAGCTAGAGAACACAGACCATTTCGAGGAATAGAGTAGTCTAGTAGACGGGGCCCTAGCCTGCGTGATCGTGTTTAACACTCCCACCGGGAGGTTAGCGGGTACACGTTGATGGCCCTCACATGTAGGGACCATAGTTCTGGGCGAGGATGCCAAATCAAGCCCTTGGCCTGAGAGAGGAGGTCCCTCCTCACCGGTATCGGCCATGGGGCAGTGCTTGTCAGCTGCATCAGAACTGGAAACCAAGCCTGGTTTTTCCAGAACGGAGCCACAAGTAGCACTGAGCATCCGTTTTCCCTGATCCGCTCTAATAGCTGAGGCAGGAGCGTGACGGGGGGGAAAAGCATAGAGCGGGCAGCGGGGCCAGACGTGGGCCAGCGCTTCCCTGCTCTTGGAAAAAACTCTGGACAGTGAGCGTTTTCTCGAGACGCAAACAGCTCTACCTTCGCCCTGCCGAATGTCTTCCACAGCAGTTGGACTGCGGGTGTAGGGACCATTCCCCTGCCGGAACATTGTCCCTGGACAGTCTGTCTGGTCCCACGTTCAGATGGTCTGGCACGTGCGCTGCTCTCAGCGAGCGAAGATTGTGCTGAGCCCAGACCAAGAGGCGCTCCGTCAGCCTGAAAAGGTTTCGGGACCTGATACCTCCTTGGCGATTTATATAGGCCACCACCGACATGTTGTCCGAACGGACCAAGACGTGGTGTCCTTTTATCTGTGGACAGAAACGCCTCAGCGCGTTGTCGACCGCCATCATCTCCAGGCAGTTTATGTGTAGGAGCCTTTCCTGCTCTGACCACTGGCCAAAGAACGGTCTGCCCTCGAGCAGCGCTCCCCATCCCGAGGTCGAGGCGTCCGTAGACACCACCTTCACACTCGAGGAAGTCCCCAGGCTTACACCTGACCGGTACCAGTCGGTCGCTCTCCAAGGTTTCAGAGCTGAGACGCATTTCTGATCGACCTTGAGGCGAAAAAGACCGGAGGTCCACGCTCGACGCGGTACTCGCGCTTTTAGCCAGAACTGCAGTGGGCACATGCGAAGCAGACCCAACTGGAGTACTGATGATGCTGAGGCCATGAGACCCAGCATCTTCTGAAACTTTCTGAGCGGGCCTAAAGTGCTGCGGCGGAAGGATTCCGCCATGCGCTGAATACTCAGTCTGCGCTGTGGCGATAGCTGTGCTGTCAGTTCTGTGCCCAGAAAAGATATTCTCTGACTAGGAGACAGTGAACTCTTCGCCAAATTGACTTTGAGACCAAGATTCTCGAGATGTTCGAGTAATATGGTCCTGTGTTCTATGAGTTCTGAGTGTGATCGAGCTAGAATCAGCCAATCGTCCAAATAATTCAAAACTCGCATGCCCCGAAGTTTCAGGGGTGCAAGAGCCGCGTCCATGCACATCGTGAATGTACGGGGTGCTAGGGACAGGCCAAATGGCAGGACTGTTTACTGTTATGCCTGGCCCTCGAAGGCGAATCTCAAAAATCGCCTGTGACGTGACGCTATTTGTATTTGGAAATACATGTCCTTCAGATCTATTGACATAAACCAGTCCCCTGGGCGAATTTGCAAGAGGATTTTCCTGGTTGTGAGCATGCTGAACCGGCGTTTCGAAAGCACTTGTGGGGCTTGTCATGTCTGTGAGTGAATGTGGGCGCGGGACAGCGGGCACATTTACTACACTGAAAACACCGTCTGCTTGAGCTGACTGTATGTGCGTTGGTTTCATTTTCACAGAAACCGTGAGACATGTAGTGTGTAGTGTTTGTGGGCACTGGGTCGTGGGCACATTCACTACATTTAATGCACAATCGACATGAGCCGATTTTATGTGTGCGAGCCCTGGAGTGTGGCGGGCTATGCTTGTGTGTAGGGATGAGCACTGGACTGTGGGCATTTTTACTACACTCATAGCACCATCGGTCATGGCCGGAATACCAGAAAATACACTCTTTATGGGATTTATCTGGGTCGCCGTAAAAACGGCGTTTGTGTGCAGACAAACGGGCTGTGGTACCGGCTTGTTTTCTGCAGAATACACTGGAACAGTCACATTTTCTGGAACTGAACGAGCGAGAAGTTTTGGTGGAAGTCTGGCCGCAGCGGGACTTGAACACCGTCGTTTTCCTAGGCGGGCTAGGAAGACTTTGAGGCCTCGGGTTTTATCTCGACCTTAGGCCGGGGCCCACGCGGAGGGGGGTGGCGGCCAGTAGAGCGAGAGCGTGGTCTCGGGTCCCGGGCCTGTCGACGCTGCGAAGCGGCGGCGGTGGGCGGAGGCTGTGGCTGGGAGCTTCGAGCAGACGGCTGTTTAGAGCGACCTGCTGCAGAACTGGAGTGCTTAGGCAGAAAATGCTTCATGGCCTGAGACGTTTTCTGCACCTCAGCGAATCTATCCGCGAAATCCTTGACGGATGATCCAAAGAGGCCGGCAGAGGAGATGGGGGCGTCGAGGAACGCGGTGCGCTCCGAGTCCGACATCTCTGAGAGCGTGAGCCATAAGTGTCTCTCCGCTACGGTGAGAGAGGCCATGCTCCGCCCTATGGCCTGTGCAGCGGACTTAGTGGCGAGAAGAGCTAGGTCCGTTGCGCTCCTCAGGTCCGGCACGCTGATAGCTTCCTCCCTCATCCAGTTTACGGAGAAGGTTGGCCTGGAAGATTTGCAGGATGGCCATAGAATGCAACGCAGATACAGTCTGCCCAGCGGCGGTGTAAGCGCGACCGTGCATGGCTGACGTCGTGCGGCAAGCTTTTGATGGAAGCGCCGTCTTGGCACGCCGTCCAGCAGAGGGCGGGCAAAGATGGGCCGCTACAGCTTCTTCCACGGGGGGAAGGGAAAGGTACACCTTGTCTTTAGCACCGTCCACCACGGAGAATGCAGCTGAGACTGAGGTACGCACTCTGGCTGAGAAGGGGGCGTTCCAAGACTTAGCGACTTCTTCCTGAAGCTCAGGAAGAAAAGGCGCGGGTCTTGAGGACGGCGAAGCGCGGGCCCCTTGCAAGAAGCATCCATCCAGCCGGTTGTGCGTAGGCTCCTGGGGCGTAGACCACTCAAGGCCGAGGCTCGCTACGGCCTGCGCAAGCAGACGCATGAGCTCTGCTTCAATATTAGCTCTTTTACCAGAAGGCTGGCGAACAGAGGGGGCGAGATCCACAGAGCTCGACCAGTCCTCACTGCCCGACGCCAGAAGAGAGCAGCTGTCATCCTCCACAAACATGGCTTCCCCGTCGTCATCCATGACGTAAGCGGCGGCAGACGGCGGCCGCTGTCCGGCAGTAAGAGACTCGGGCGAAGCAGGCGGCGAAGCTGGCGGGCGAACCGGCAAGCTTTTACAGGTTGGAGGAGGTTCCGGGACCCGCTGAGCACGGCGCTTTTTACGGCGCGGCACCGCAGCGGGCGGAGGTGCAGTCTCGGCGAAAGATGCCAGGCGAGGAACGAATTACGATTCTGCCTACTGATTGCGATTCTTATTGAATCCTAATTTTGATTCCAATAAGGTAAAAAAATAAAACCTATTTAAAATTATTCCCATTTATTCTAATTCTTATTGCAAAACATTTCATTGTAGCTAAATATCATGAACAAAAATCTTGAACAAAAATCAACAGGCAAACAAATTAGCAATTGCACAAATAAATACAACTGAACAAAGATACGATTTAAATAAACAGTGTTCTAAGATTTTCAGGTATTCAGGTACAGAAACTGTAATCAAATGTAAAATGACACTGCACTTTGTAAATAAATTATACATTACAGATATAGTCACAAAAGTCATTCAGTCAAGAACAGAGGGAATTTTCTCTTTGTCTTTTGTTGTTTGACTGACATTATTATAGACACGGCAGTAGGAATATTAGGCCGCTGTCACTTTAAGAGCTGCACGGTTCCAATATACTGTTACACATGCATTTTCTTTGTCTGAACTGTTTACGTCCACTTAAGACATAACTGACTGTGTTTTAGAGGATATTTTGACATATTTTTGTCTGAATTTGTCCGATCAAGTGCAAAAAGATTTGCAGCTGTTTTTAATTAAGAAAGTTCGATAATACAACAGGCTAGGCAGAACACAAACGCAACATAAACAGCTTTGCATTTCAACAAAGACAATAACCAACAAAAAATAGAGAAGGAGAAGTATAAAAATGCAGGTTGAAGAGGAACTCAACAAAATACAGTACATGCTATGGAAACAAATGAGAACATTAGACACAATGGAAATAAAGAATACAGGAAATAAACACAAAACTCAAACTCAGAAATGATAGGAGCCAAAAAAAAAAAGTTGTAAAGGCAAACACACACACAAAACACACACATGTTTTATATGACTCATGATACTGTTGTTACTGATATGATACTGTTATATCACTCATGTATTGCTGGTTGTTTGGATGTTCAGTGACAAGAACACATGTTTGTGTTGAACACGTGTCATTAACACATATGTTTTCATCATGTCAGCAATGCTACATCACAAATGAAGTACTAATTTGAGGCATGGAGCTGCTCATCAAAGCATTGTGAAAACGTTTTATTAGACTAATAGTAAAATCATTGTCAGATCATTTTAATTAATACATGATTGTAATGAGAAATATATATATAGCCTATATACGTTACAATAATGAGAATTTGTAGAAAATTGTTTAATTGTCATGAACGTAATATTTTAATTGTTTTTTACTAATGCAATTGTCTTTATATCCACTAGATGAATAAAAAAACCAAGGAGCTCAATCAAGAACATTGTAACTTTAGTGCATGTGCTTTATGTTTTCATTCAGCTTTGTATTTAAAGCAGGGCTCAGTAGTTTCGGGATTTCTTCGCTGTATTCTCACTTTTTGCTCGCGGGTTTCTCTCTAGAGCTCCCCCCACAGCTTCGGAATAGATATTTGACAACACTGTTGTAAAAACTCATTAGCGATTCTCAGACACCAGAGGCTAGTAGATCAACGACATCAAAGCAGATGGGACATTCTTTAAAACGTCTTCTTCATTCGGGTTCGAACAGCGTGAGGGAGCGCAATAATGACAGCATTTTAGCAGATTTCTTTTGGCCGTAAAGCAATTTGTTTACATCGCGAGACCTGATATCACGCGATACTTGCTGACGCAGCGGCCGGCGGCCCGCCGGCTCAAAGTTGCAAGTGCGGATTTTCCGCTCACGGGCACCAGGGGGGTGCGAAACGACCACCATTCAGCCCGAAATAAGTAATATAACCATTCCAATGACTCCGAAGCTGTTCAGTTAAGGTAAAAAAGTTACTTAGAGCACCTTTAAGTATTTTGAATGGAGAAGCAATTTGTGTCAGCTTATAGTCTGCATTAACTTCTAGAGCATTTTTCTGTGGTGGAAAACTGATCTGTTGAGACCATCTCGACCTTCAAGAAACAGCCGAAGACACACCTCGTCCATTAGCACTTAAGACCCCATTTTAAGACACCAGATGTGGCCAATACTGTGAATTGTACTGCAGCCCAAAGTGAGTTATAAAGCATTATCCAACATCTCTTACATGTTCACAGTCCACTGTGCCACAGTTCTGACAAGTGGAATCTGTTTTAAAGTAATACAGCAAATAGTTCAAGTGAGATGAGATGCCTTTAAGTGTTTTACTGTGAACCATTGCTGTCCTCTGGTGGTCAAAAACAGTAACAAAACTTGGTGGGAGGGAAAGAAGGATATTTGAGATTTTAAAAATGTAAAAAATGTACGTAATAATCATATCGTAAAATTCAGACTGGACAATAGAAATTAAAAAAAGTTATTAAAAAGTTATTAAAAGATGGTGGGGAAACCCATTTGTGGATCTCAAGGAATATTTTTTTATTTTTTTATTAAAATGAATAAACAAACCCTTGGAATTAAACAGACCAGCTGAGCCTGCCATAAGAGATTCATGTTTGTTCAGTTTAATATAGACCATATGTGCCAGATAAACAAGCGCACAGCCATCTTTCGAATTTTGTGTTTGAACTTCCGTTTTTGCGGTAGATCTGTATATTTCTATGGCATCGCTGTCAAAGAGTAATTAACTGTAATTAACTGTAGTAATTTACTTATTGTAGCATTAACTAAAGTTATCATGAGAATTGTAATGTTTGAAGCGGATGTCATAACCAGGGCTCTCAAGTTTTGAAGACAGGCAAGAGTGACGGTTGTGGACAGGTCGCTATAAGTAACTTTTCAAGTACTTTATATGTCAGCTTATTCTACTAACCCCAACCTAACAGTCTACCAATACTCTAATGAGAGTTAGTTGACATGTAGTTGCAAAGTTACTTATAGTTAGTAGAATGTGGACTATTAAAATAAAGTGTAACCAGTTTATTATCTATCTGTGGTATGAGCAGAGACAAAATACAGTGTTATACACCATGACCTGAAGCAACAGTGCAGAAGATTTAAAAGGTTTTAAAAGAAACTTATACTGTATATAACCAATGTTACAACATTTCAAAATAAAATAGACACTGGAGAAAGCAAACCCATACCTGAGGAGACTTTCGAGGAGACTTCCACTATGGAATGACAGCACATACTGTATAAGAAAACTGTTGTCCTGCAGGAGTGTTGGAGGTTTTTTTATAGGTCAGGATGTTAAGATAAGCACTGCTCCCATCTTCAGGTTTTTCATTATAGCTAACTAACTTTGCACTTTTGCATATCTTTGCATAATTGCATGCTGTATCTATAATCCATGTAAATCAAGTAATTGAACCTAAACGGTCACTGGGAAAAGTTTGTACAGGAATAGTTTAAGCTTTTCTTGGGCTGGGTTGGTGAGATAAGCCCTGCTCCTGTCTTCATGTTTTCAGTAGCTTGCGCTCAGTATCTCGTGAAGTGATCAAGTTAAAAAGCTTATGAACACCTTATTTGTTAATGAAAAATATCTGCATTTTCACTTTCATACTTCTTTAGATCTTTTTATTGCTTTGGCGTAATTTTCACAAGCAATTGGTACATTTTCAAAACTCTTATTACTAATATCACAACAAATCATCAAAAGTGCACTTTTTTTCTAAACATTTCAGAATATTTTCAATTGTGTCTACTAAAGTGTAAAGAGTAAAGTAAAGTTTTACATAGTTACATAGTTATATAGTTACTATATAACTAACCATACACCAATGGAAAGCTTATTTGTTCAGCTTCCAGATTATGTATAAATCTCAATTTCAGAAAATTGTCTCATATGACTGGTTTTGTGGTCCAGGGTTACATTTGTGAAAATAAAATGTCAACATATTGGGTTGTTACGTATGTAACGGTGGGAACGCCTCTGCGTGATTGTGTTGTGAAGCACGTATGGAATCAGTCCAATGGCGTGACGGAACGTCATAGGCGGGTGACATCATCGACCAGGAAACTAAAAAGCGTACGTGAACAAATAATGTCAGCTTCTCATAGGCTGAAGCAAGTCGATCACGGGCATGCCGGGAGTATGGCACACTGAAAAAAAAGAACAAAACTGTACCTTTTAGGGTACAAGTGGCCGTCACTGGGGTGGTACCCTGAACAGTACCCTTTTGTACCTTTAATGCGAGGTACAAAATTTTACCTTATAACTTTATACCATTTAAGGGGCAATTTTGTACCCCAAGGAATGATTGTGCATACTGCAATAAAAGCAGAAAATTGCACCTTATTAAAATAATTCCCAGGGTACGCCCCAATGGCAAAGAAGTTTTGATCCTATGGGGGGCAAAAAAATATCTTAAACTGGCTTACAGATATGCAGATTTAACAGATTTTATCTATAAACTTTCTTTTACAAAGAGAATTATTACATCATCTCACAGCAGCAGGTGTGAGTCGAGACAATGAATTAAAAGCTCATCAGACATTATTCAGCAAATATATTCAGAGTTATGAAAAAGTCCTTTAAAACAGTAACACCTTCAAACAAAGTAACAGGAATACATGAAATTGTCTATACTGTAGAATCCTTACAAATCAGGAATTGTTATAATTAAAAGTACTGTTATAAATTGATATCCAGCTAATTAAACAGGCTATATCATGTGCTGCACATAGGGCAGTTGTTCTTCAGCAAGAATACCTAGTGCTAATAAATAATTTGTTATCAACACTGTAGGCATCTTGTGCCTGGTATCAACCTCCTCACCTGGTGAGAGGACAGTCCATTCATTCTCATATTTCACACAGTATGAATAATAATGACGACAAAATGATTCAGGAATTAACAGCTTGCCACACAATAACCAGTGTCCATGTTAAGAATGTACTTAATCTGGAAAAACAATGTAACTTCTTCTGTATGCAGGTGACCCACAGTAAACACATCTTTAACACAATATTTGACCTCATTTATCTCTACGACTGTTACTTGCTGAACCTGTTTGCCTTCAAAATTTACATGGCTGTACTTCTTGTTCACGCTTATTGAATGCTGTAGAGCTGAAGGTAAAGACTGAAATGGTGTGCTCACACAACATCCAGAAACTTTCTCATATTCCCCCCCAACATATTAACAGACGACAATTCCCAACATTGTCTATGCTGATGTCGGTTACTTAAAGTGTCTAAAATGTTAATAATTTTTTTACAAGTGCTGGCAACCTGTTTGAAATAATTGATGTTTGCCTTAAAACCTCAAACACCATAAAGAACGCAAAGGACCATAGCAAAACATCAAACAAGAGTAATGGATTAAATAATGACATTTTGGAGTGAGTACATCACTAAACTCTTCAACTGTACATGACAAAAACTCAGAAACAAGCCATTCTTTTTTTTTTTTACAACTGGTGCCATTACAATGTCAGAAATTTCACGACAAAGTAATTAGACATGCCAATAGCTACAGCCCTCCGGGATTCTGTGTGCTACCAAAAAGGGCAGTAGGCGAAATAAACACCATTTCTGTGAGGCAGACCCTACTACATTCCAGTTATGTAGAAGTTTGTCCAGCTCAGACATAGGACGGGAGCATGGAGGAACACAACGCTTACTACTCTGCTGTTGACTCATTTCTTTTTTGACTTCTTAAACTCTATTAACAGATTTGAGAGAAAAAGATTGAGAAATTAGCATTTTCTGCACACTGCCTGATTAAACTAACTCCTAACCAAACTGTCTCCCGCTCGAATCGAGACCATTCGGCAGACCATGAGCAAAGTCAAGCTAGGCCAAGATCGCACTGTTCATCAGTACCAACAAATGTTAGGTTTCATGGCTTCAGCATCCACAGTGATTCCTCTGGGGCTGTTGCACATGAGACCGTTTCAGTTGTGGCTAAAAGCCAGGGGATTTCATCCAAGGACCAATCCTCAAAGGCAAATAAAAGTGACGCGCCGCGGGCTTCGTACACTATCTCTGTGGCTCAGACCCTGGTTCCTCGCTTGGGTCCCAGTCTAGGGGCGCCTTGTCGTCGCAGACTGTTAACGACAGACGCCTCCCTGATGGGATGGGGAGCGGTCTTAAGTGGTCGTCCAGCTCAAGGGGAATGGGAGGGTCATCAGCTCGATTGGCATATCAACTGCCTCGAGCTGATGGCCGTATTTCTGGCCCTGAAATATTTTCTCCTTCAGTTGAGAGGTTGTCATGTCCTAGTGCGGGTGGACAACACAGCGGCAGTCTCTTATATAAATCACCAGGGAGGTCTGCGCTCACGCAATCTGAACAGAATAGCAAGGCAGATTTTTCTCTGGGTCCAGGACAAGTTCCTGTCACTCAGGGCAGTATACATTCCAGGGCGCGGATTTACATTATGGGAGCGGATTTACTGTCCAGACAGAAACTACCGATGGGGGAATGGAAACTCCACCCGGAAGTAGTGAAACAGATTTGGACCAGATTTTACGAAGCGGAGGTGGACCTCTTTGCCTCCCATCAGACAGTGCAATGTCCCCTCTATTTCTCTCTGAGTCACCCAGCCCCCCTGGGTCTGGATGCGATGGCGCACACATGGCCCAAAATGCGCCTGTATGCGTTTCCTCCAGTTTCTCTGCTCCCGGGAGTTCTAGCCAGAGTTCGCCAACAAGGGTCTTGCCTCTTACTGATAGCGCCACGTTGGCCGAATAGAGTATGGTTCTCAGAGATAATATCTCTCCTCGACGGCTCACCATGGGCGATTCCGGAGAGGAGGGACCTTCTGTCTCAGGCAGAGGGCACGATATTCCATCCCAGGCCCGACCTGTGGAATCTTCATGTTTGGCCCCTGATGGGTACCAATGGAGAGACACTGGGCTTTCGCCGGATGTTATTGAGACCATTCTAAGTTCTAGGGCTTCCTCCACTAGAAAGAGTTATGCCAGCAAATGGGGTGTTTTTGAAAGGTGGTGTGTTGTACACAATGTAGATCCGGTCAACTGCCAGATTGCTTCAGTTCTAGACTTCATGCAGGAGAAGTTATCAACAGGCACATGCCCCGCCACTCTCAAGGTTTATGTGGCCGTTGTCACGTAACGGCTGAATATGAGACGAGGATTCAAATGCAGAGGAATTTATTGATGACATGCAGACAGGGTAACAAACTCAAAAAACACAGAGCTCCAGGAACACGCAACAAGGACAACGAACCAGCACAAGACTACAAACACAAGGAGGCTAAATAGGGGAACAAACAAAGGAGGGTAACGAGACAAACAGGTGGGAAATTAACCAATAATCAGATAACAAGATGGGAGGGGCTAGACAATAGACACGAGCACATGGCCCAAAATAACAAAACACCCATGTGCATAACAAGACAGGACAGGCATGTGACATTACCCCCTCCCTACGGAGCGGCTACCAGACGCTCCATAAGGGACGGGAGGGACAGACCAGGTAGGGACGGGAGGGACAGATCAGGTAGGGACGGGAGGGACAGACCAGGTAGGGACGGGAGGGACAGACCAGGGTGGAACAAGGGGAATGGACAGTTCAGAAGGCACACAACGTTCGGAAGACCAGGGCAGAGCAGACAGTCCATCTGGCGGCCAAGGCGGAGACGACAGTCCATCTGGCGGCCAGGGCAGAGAAGACAGTCCATTGGCCGGCCAGGGCGGAGACTCTCCCTCGGGCAGCCAGGGCGGAGACTCTCCCTCGGGCGGCCAGGGCGGAGACTTTCCCTCGGGCGGCCAGGGCGGAGACTTTCCCTCGGGCGGCCAGGACGGAGACTTTCCCTCGGGCGGCCAGGGCGGGACCTTCCCTCGGGCGGCCAGGGCGGAGACCTTCCCTCGGGCGGCCAGGGCGGAGACGACCCCTCGGGCGGCCAGGGCGGAGACGACACCTCGGGCGGCCAGGGCGGAGACGACACCTCGGGCGGCCAGGGCGGAGACTCTCCCTCGGGCGGCCAGGGCACAGGAACAGACACCACCGGCTCAGGCACAGACACCACCGGCTCAGGCACAGACACCACCGGCTCAGGTACTGGAACTGGCACCAACGGCTCAGGCACTGGAACTGGCACCAACGGCTCAGGCACTGGAACTGGCACCAACGGCTCAGGAACAGACACCACCGGCTCAGGAACAGACACCACCGGCTCAGGAACAGACACCACCGGCTCAGGAACAGGCACCACCGGCTCGGGCTCAGGAACTGGCACCACCGGCTCGGGCTCAGGAACTGGCACCACCGGCTCGGGCTCAGGAACTGGCACCACCGGCTCAGGCACTGGAACAGACACCTCAGGCTCAGGAACAGACACCACCGGTTCAGGAACAGATACCACCGGCCCAGGAACAGACACCACCGGCTCAGGCTCAGGAACAGACCCAGGCTCGGCGAACGTGACGTGTACACTCTCGGCGGTGGCCATCTTGTCCGAAGACCCAGGCTCAGCAGGCGTGAGGTGAACAGGCTCGGCGGCGGCCATCTTGTCTGAAGACACAGGCTCGGCAAACGTGACGTGAACACTCTCGGCGGCGGCCATCTTGTCCGAAGACCCAGGCTCGGCAGGCGTGACGTGACGTGAACAGTCTCTGGCTGGGCAGGCGTGGCGTGACGTGACGTGAACAGTCTCTGGCTGGGCAGACGTGACATGAACAGTCTCTGGCTGGGCAGACGTGACGTGAACAGTCTCTGACTGGGCAGACGTGACGTGAACAGTCTCTGGCTGGGCAGACGTGACGTGAACAGTCTCTGGCTGGGCAGACGTGACGTGAACAGTCTCTGGCTGGGCAGACGTGACCTGAACAGTCTCTGGCTGGGCAGACGTGACCTGAACAGTCTCTGGCTGGGCAGACGTGACCTGAACAGTCTCTGGCTGGGCAGACGTGACCTGAACAGTCTCTGGCTGGGCAGACGTGACGTGGACAGTCTCTGGATCGGCAGATGTGACGTGAACAGTTCTGGGAAACTCTAGGATCTTGTATAGTTTTTTGAAGTAATCCAACAGAGTCTCAGCTGCTCTGTCTATCTCAGACTGCACAGGGACCTCCGAGACTGGGACCACTGGAACTGGGATCACCGGACTTGGGATCACCGGAACAGGGACTACCGGAACAGGGACCACCGGAACAGGGACCACCGGAACAGGGACCACCGGAACAGGGACCACCGGACTCGGGACCACCGGAACTGGAACCACCGGACTCGGGATCACCGGAACTGGGACCACCGGAACAGTCACGGAGGGGTTCTTCCTTCCTCTCCTCCGTTTCGGGACCAGCGGTGAAGGCTTGCCTTTCTGCTGACCGTCATCTGCCATGGTCCTCTCCTCCTCCTCCATAGTCCTTTGAGCACATCTGGCGAAATATTCAAACAAGGAAATTGAAGATCCCTTATCCTCACCAGAAAAAATTTCACTCCGCTGAATCCACATATTTGGCTGGTTCGTTCTGTCACGTAACGGCTGAATATGAGACGAGGATTCAAATGCAGAGGAATTTATTGATGACATGCAGACAGGGTAACAAACTCAAAAAACACAGAGCTCCAGGAACACGCAACAAAGACAACGAACCAGCACAAGACTACAAACACAAGGAGGCTAAATAGGGGAACAAACAAAGGAGGGTAACGAGACAAACAGGTGGGAAATTAACCAATAATCAGATAACAAGATGGGAGGGGCTAGACAATAGACACGAGCACATGGCCCAAAATAACAAAACACCCATGTGCATAACAAGACAGGACAGGCATGTGACAGCCGTTCTTTCGGCTTGCCACGCCTTGGTTGACGGGGTGCCACTCGGGAGAAATCCTCTGCTCGCTCGTTTCATTCGTGGGGCCAGACGACTGAGGCTTCCAGTAAGAACCAAGATCCCTTCATGGGACTTAGCTATACTGCCGTGCAAAGGCAAAAGACCGTAACTTCGTTTTTGGTCGAAAATGAGTTATTTATATTTTTGGCACATTCAAGACTTCCTTTATCATGTGGATGAGTATCTTGAATCAATTCCGTTGTTTTTTCGAGAAAATAATGAGTTGTCTTAACAGTAACTTCCAAAAGCCCATGAGAAACAAAGGCAGAACACCGTAACATCAGTTACCGCTCTTTGGCTTTGTTTTGGAACGCTCAAATTGAGTTACGGTGCTCTGCCTTTGTTTAGCCGCGCGTCAATATGAAGTTACTGTGCCGGTGTTCTATCAAATAATGCTACCTACTAGGGGTTGAACCGACTAGTCGATTAGTCGACTAGTCGACCCTAATGCAATGCCGTGACGCTTTAAGCTTGACGTCGACTAGTCGCGTTGATCATGTGACACTATGATTGCCACCATCAAGTGTGTGGAAATACTTCACTAAAGATGAAGCTTGTAAAAATGTGACTTGGAAAGTAAGTCTGTCCTGAAGTACAACAAAAGTACTAGTGCAATGCACACTCATCTGAAAAGGCATCCGCTAATGTTAAGTGAGGAATGCAAATCATTCTCGACAGCAGTAAATTTACCCTTCGCAGGGAGTTTGATTGACAGGCGATCTGACCAATCATAATCCGCCGAATCCGCCATTTCTGTCTGACAAAGCAGTCAGGAGAGTTAGTAGATTAACGTTGGAGGATTTGAACTTGAATAACGGTGTGTACTGACGTCTTTCTGCAGTTAAAACAACATTCCTTCTTAAGTATATTCATGTTTATTTGATGCTATAAATTAACTAGAAGGAAGAGATGATCGGTTCACGAGCAGCTTTAAGAGGCTCTACAGCGATCTGCCACGACACATTAAAGAGCCACAAAACGGTATTTATTGTTTACATTTCTTTATAAAATGACCAAATATGAAAGTTGAGACTTTGTTTACATATTAAAAGTAACCTGCTCTGTCCTGTCTGTCAGCACGTTGTCAGTGTCCTCTCTGCTCCGCGATGTATATTTCACTGTGTCGGACATAGCAACAGTAACTAAAGGGGGAGGGTCTTTGCGAACGGTCAATTAGAAACTTCACTAAACATGCAAACCATGATCGAAAAGTAAAAACTGTGAATGAGCAGGACTGTGACAGTGAGTAGGCTTACAGCCCATCTTGCATAAATGGCATTGTTATGCCAACATAATGCATCACTAAAAAAATTTTTGCACTAAAACGGGAGTTATTGTTGCATTGTTACCGTTAAGTTGCAACATATTATGAACTGTCTGTCAGCATCTGTATCATTTTCTGCAAATAAATTGCAAATTGGGGCATGTTGCAAAGCAGTCCCATCTCTTGTGTTTTTATGAATGACGTGAGTGACCAGTCAACGTCGACTCGACTTTGATGTCATAACAGTCGACTTCAAAAAATCTGAAGTCGTTCAACCCCTACTACCTACCAGATTGTATGGTTATCATCCTTTGTTTTAATGTCCATTAAAATTAAAATGACGGTGTAGCCTGTGTACTTTGTACAGCTGCCATCAGTCCCTGTAACTTCTGATGTCCTCAGAGCTTTGTCCTGCATAAACGCGGTCAAAAGATTTAGTATGGTCTGAAACCGCTCCATCGACAAACGTGCGATAGCAGATGAATACAACCAAGAACTAAAGCCCCGCCTCACCCAGTTCAGGTAGCGGACCTAGTTGAAACACTCATGCATCTAGCTGGCAGAGTGCCAAAACTTCGCCGGCGACTTCAGCTCCGCCCTAAACACGGTCGAGCCAACGCTGGACTAATATATCTATGGAGGTATTTTGTCATGTCAAATGTATTAATAATGCCATCAGAATGCAACCAAAGCACAGGATAGCAATAGATGGCTATAAATAATTGTAAATCATACAAAATAAATGCCATGATCACTAGATTTTATACAGGTGTTACTATAATGATTTTGTTAATGGTGATCAGCAACCAAATATTGATAATGTGGAAGTTACTGCCTTTTGCCTTGGCATGACTTCTCACTTTTTGCTGACAATACAAAGGCAGAGTACAGTAACTTAAAAATAGTGGTCAAAAGTCAAGTTTGAGCTCAAGATTTTTTTATGTATATAATTGTCATTAGATATAACATCTATTTGCCAGATTTCCAGTGTCCTACCTATAATTAATTTGGCGGGACAACTAAAAATCTTTAAAGTCATTTTTCTCAGTTCCACACACTAGCGACTTAAGGTCTTTTGCCTTTGTAGGGCAGTATAGTCCTCGAGGGTCTGGTTGAGACCCCCTTTAAACCTATAGAATCAGCGTCTGACAAACTTCTGACTCTAAAAATGTTTTTTCTTATGGCAATAACTTCTTTGAAAAGAATTGAAAAGAAAGGGGGATATGCAGGCTCTGTCCATCTCGCCATCCTGCTTAGACTTTGCCCCAGGAATGGTGAAAGTGATTTTGCATCCTCATCCTGACTACCTGCCTAAGGTTCCTTTCTCGACTGTACATCCTGTCACTCTCGGGGCCTTCTGTCCTCCGCCATTCATAACGCCGGAGCAGGAGAGATCTCACAGACTGTGTCCAGTCCGTGCTCTTCAGGCTTACATCCACCGCACTAGCCAGTGGCGTAAGTCAGAGCAACTGTTCGTCTGTTATGGGGGTAGTAACAAAGGGGCAGCTGCCACCAAGCAGACCATGTCTCATTGGGTCAGGGATGCTATTGCTCTTGCCTATGAGGCGCGCGGTCAAGCTCCACCAATAGGTCTTAGGGCTCACTCCACCAGAGGGGTCGCCTCCTCTAGTGCTTTGGCAAGGGGTGCCCCCTTACAACTTGTTTGTGATGCGGCAGGCTGGTCCTCTCCGCACACATTCATAAGATTTTATAGTTTGGATGTTCATGCTACCCCGGGCTCTCATGTCCTTGAGTCGACGTCACAAGCTAATATCTGAGGCCTTCTTGCGTTCTTGTGAGCACACCTGCACAACCGCAGGGGTCCAGACACTTTCAAGCACGGCAGTGTTGGTATTCTCGTTCCCCGCTAAGGAGCGCAGCATCGATTGTAGCTTTTGAAAGGGAACATTCCGGGTTACTTGACTGTAACCCTGTTCCCTGAAAAAGCGGAACGAGATGCTGCGCTACTTTGCCGTGCTGAAGATGTCCCGGGACTGCTCTTCAGACAAAATATCCTGACGATGCACCTGTGGCTCATCTATTTATAGCCTTGTGTCGCGGGTGGGCGCCGATGACGTCATCGACCGAGGCTATATTACCTCCGGGTCAATTCTATTGACGTGTTACACACAATATTCACAGCTGGTCACGATTAAAGATGTTCCCAATGCGCTAAGAAGCGCAGCATCTCGTTCCGCTTTTTCAGGGAACAGGGTTACAGTCAAGTAACCCGGAACGTTTTATTGTTCCACTATAGTAATGATAATATTAACAATATATGTTGAATTTAATAGGTGTCTCTTACATTGTCCCACAGCAACATAAAAATAGTGTAGATTAGTGTACAATGTTTTATAATAATAACGTATTCTATTTAGTGTCCATTTCATTCAATATTGGGGGCATCCAAGTTATCTGACATATT
This sequence comes from Leuciscus idus, assembly GCA_021554675.1. NCBI lineage: Eukaryota > Metazoa > Chordata > Actinopteri > Cypriniformes > Leuciscidae > Leuciscus > Leuciscus idus. Next base: position 39,385,222 of record CM038625.1, read on the forward strand.
TGAACATTTAAAAAAAAAAAGTGACTTTCCCAGATAATTAGTTACTTTTATAATGATGTAATTATTACCGAGTTACTAACTCAGCTACTACTTGTGAGAAGTAACTAGTAACTATAACTAATTACTTTTTTAAAGTAACATGCCCAACACTGCTAGTATGTAGTTAACCCTGGACGCAGCTTTGCGGTAACAATGGATACAACATAAACTAATAAAATGAATAATTTCAGAGTGAGTCAGAATAAATCCAAATGTAACAATTTATTATTAGTCAGGTAAATGTATCATGCCAATTACATAAGCAAGTCAAAGATAATCAATACAATAACATCAAATGCTCAGAGATAAAGAGTAAAAGATGCATACCTGACATTATATAAAATATATAATGCTGAGCGTCAAATTACGGACTGATCTGACTACAAAGTCACACTGAGCCTCTTGCAACATCTCTTTAAATAATCAGCCCAAGACAGAAACCTCTTTCAAATGGAAACACGTGCTATGGGAATTTGCATTAATCACAGTCTTTCGAGTTTACACCTTTTGAGGGCAGGATTCAATTTGCATGAAAGACCCACCCTCCTCTGTAAGGAAGATATCTCTAAACTCCTAAAAGCTTTATTAGCTTTTGGTTTGCTTCTGTGGGGATGAGACCATTGTACCAGTCGCACTGAGATATTTTCAAAGGATACCAAACATGTATAGTGTTGAATGATAATTGTTCAAATTAAACCATATAGATCTTTGGGTGGATTTCTGGTTATCCCAGCATGAGGAGAGAAGGGATGGGTGATGAAGAGACTGTAGGCGTGAACTGCTCGGTGTGGTTCTTCTCGGATGCCGTTGTTACTTAATGCAAGAGAGTGTTTAAATGTTCATTCTCAGGAGAGTCCTTTGTTTCTTCGAGGAGTCGTCGTTTCTGCCGTCCTTCCAGGCTTACAAAACTTAGCTCAATGCTGTCTTTAGTGATGACAGTAGGCTCCATGGAGAGGTTAATCCCAGAAAGTTCACGTACTTTGTCTAAAATGAAACAGTCACAACAGAAAGAACAATTATTTTTGAATGTCATGAATGCTGTCATGAAATGATTTTTGTAATCATCGCAGTCAGTGGTTAATAGTGTTTATTCATAGCACCATTTAATGTTGCCAGCTGGGGGTTAAAATCAGCAAGGGTGGTTATCTTGGAACAGACCTGAAACAGCAGATAGTTAATATTGACATGGAATGAGACTCTTGGTTTCTGTTGTGAACAGTGAATGTTCAGTGATTGTCTCACCCATTTGTCAAGAAAGCTGGGGAAATATGAATTTAACCAGGAAAGTATATCAAAGAGCGAGCTGTAAATACAACATTTTAAAGTGTTAGTTCTCATGAGCTGTAAGCTAATTTGTATAAAATTCTATGACATACCCCTCTGGGAACATAATCCAGAATAAATGGGTCTCCTTTTAAATGTTATTTGATATTTGCAGAACATACAACCCAATGGATAAACATATATTTTATTACTGAACATACTAATCCTGATTTAGCTAGTTATTAGCTAGCTGCTATTTGTGATGTGGTGAGCTGAACAAAATTACCTGAGAGGGTCGACTCTGAAACGTCCAATTTCTGTTTTACATTTTTCTATGTTGAGTGTTAGGTGACCAGTTCCATCAACTTTGACTGCAACAGTGACACTAATGGCCAGTTTATCCACATTCACGTTAAACGGTAATTTGATTGTTCTGTGAAATAGAGTTCAGGGCATTATTTCCTCTTCAGAAGCCCCATTAAACTCATTGTGTATTAACCTCTATATATGTGTCTTTTCACTTGTTGAGGCAGCTCTGAACAAGCACTGTGTTGGCTCCAAATACTTTGAAAAGACATTCACATTAAAGCCACGTTTTCATTGTAAAGATAAGTGCCATGCAAATAAGTTGTATAGAGCCTCTGAACCACCAGGTTCAGAAGTAGGTTTAATACTAGTATTTTTTGTAGTTGATGTATCCTGGACGTAACCAAAATGGCATCCAGTTATTGTTTTTAAAAGAGTATTACAAAGTATTAAACTGGGAGTGCTAAAACCCTGCAAATAACATGAGGGCGACATTCAAACACCTTTGCACCTGGCACATTTACCATTCTATTTTTTCCTTCTGTTAAATTAAGCAAACAAATGTTTGTTTTTTTCCCCGCATTATTTAGGTTTGCGTCATCCAAAAGGGATTTGTATCCCTTTTGTCTGTTTATTGTGTGTTTTTATTACAAATAGAATTGTGTGAATAATTGTGTGAAGAACTGAGTGAAGAATTTTACCAGTTTCTTACTACTATTCTTTTTTCGAATGATTTCTTTGATTAAAATTAGTGATATAAACATTATACTAACCCTTTTACCAGGTTTCCAGTCACTTGAATTTCGGCACTTAAATCGACTCCAGTTGTAGGAACAAGCGCCTGCACCGATTTAAGTTCATTGATACGAATCTTCATTCTGTCAAGAAAATATATACATTTTAATATAAAATATAAATGTATACAGTATAAAATATACATTTTATTTAGCAGGAGGACATTGTAGGAACACTGGTCTCACCCTATAACAGACGGTTTCAAGGGAATTGGAATGGTTTGATCTGGAATATCCATGTCTTGGATGTACTGTTTGAGCTTCTCAATAGCCTTATCTGCAACTGTCAAAACAAACAAACTTTTGTACTGCTTATACTTAAAGATGAGGGTTTTGGATCTGTTCCTTTCTTTTTTTATGACATGAAAGATGCAAAGCCATCACAGATCTATATTCTTATTCAATGAAAATGTGTAGCCTACATGTGATCTCCATGTCCATGTAGTGTTTTGATTAGTGAACCATATATGTGATTGTGTATTATTCCTCTATATATGTGTCTTTCCACAGACTTGTTGAGGCAGCTCTGAACAAGCACTGTGTTGGCTCCAGATACTTTGAAAAGACATTCACAATAAAGCCACTTTTTCATTGTAAAGATAAGTGCCATGCAAATAAGTTGTATAGAGCCGTGGATCCATGCGAACTGGAATCACTTTGATAACGTTTTATCTGTACAGAGGAAAAGGGAAGGGAAGGAGGCCTTGGAGAGACTAGTTGACACTTCAGGGCTGCGTTGTCGTCATGTCCTTCATCAGATCTGGATACGGCCTGGATCCGGCGGACTGCGGTAAATCTCGGGATAAACAGAGAGACTAATATTAACGTAAATCATCCTTCTTATGATGTAACGAGTACATCAGAATTTATGGGAAGTGTTCCTGGTTCCGGCTGACCTAGTTTATGCAGCCTAACATTTGACATGATTTGAATAATAGAAGTTAATAATAATATGTTATGTATATGCTAGGTCAAAGAGATGTGTTTTTAGTCTAGATATAAACTGACAGAGTGTGTCTGCTTCCCGGATAATGTTAGGAAGACTGTTCCAGAATTTAGGTGCTAAATAGGAAAAGGATCTACCGCCAGCAGTCAATTTTGATATTCTAGGTATTATCAACTGGCCGGAATTTTGAGATCGCAATAGACATGAAGGACTAGAATTCATTAAGAGCTCGCTCAAGTACTCAACTACTTTCGTAGAGGCTAGAAATAGAAAGCTAGCTTTAAAAGCATAAAAGGGGAACACTTCCCGCCCTCCCTGTGGAGCTTTCTCTATAGCCACACCTCCTCCAAATCACTTGAACACACACAGCCAGAGCAGGCAAAACATCACAGCTTTCTCTTAACTAAAAAAATAAATAATACACCAGAGTTGCTGTTAGCGTTCAGCTAATTCGTAAAGGTACATAAGTAATAATTCATGTAAGCTGAATAGTTCAGAACAGTAACACAATCCACCAAAACCAAATCAAACCATGTAATTACTATACTTAGCAATGCAATGATTGGACGAACATCATATGGTCCTGATTTAATATATATATACACACAATATATATATTTAGGCGACTTTAATTAATGATTGCAAACCAGGATGTACACTTTCAACCAGTATAAATTTTTTTTTAATTTTTTTTTTTTTATTATTTCTCATTTCATTTAGTTTAGTACTAAAATAACTAAACCTGAAGAAAAAAAACTGTATAGACATATTTAAAAAAATACAAAAAAAATACTACACTTGTAACTACAATTTAAATAAAAATAAATACTAATTCAAAATAATAATAAAAACTATAATAGTATTACAATACTAAAGTACTAAAATAACTGTTTTGTCAGGCAAACTCAATTTAAAACTATCTATTATAAGAATAATAGATAGTTTTAAATTGAGTTTGCCTGACAAAATGGCAGTTTTTGACAGTTTCTGTAAGCGTCTGTGCCCAGCACGGCTGGACCCGCTGCTGCCAAGGCAGAGTGCCATCCTCAACCTGAGAAAAACACGTTTTTGTCAAAGACTTTGATTCAAAGATGATCAAAACATAGATAGAGTAGATAAAGTCAATCAACACCCCCAAAGCTTACTTACCCAAAGGTTTGATATTTCAGTAACTTCAGGCAGTTTTGATTTGTATACCGTTTAATGTTTGATAATCGCATTAGCTTACATGTGCGTAAGCAATGCTTCTATCACTTGTTTCTAATTCTTCTTTGCTTGGATTCTGTACTTTTTCAGAAGATGCGTAATAGTGCCCCCTTATTGTAAAACAGTGAAAACATGGATTGCCTGAAAATTCAATCAACGATGGGGAAACGTTGTGTCATAAATTATGGTCAATTCCGTCAACCGCAGGGAAAGAGTTAATAAAACTGCATTTGTATCCAACCCTCCCTCATCTCTGTGTTTGCCCATGTGACAGTAGCAAAAAGAGATGGATTGGTGATGTGAATGTGTGCATGTGTGTGTGTGTGTGTGTGTGTGTGTGTGTGTGTGTGTGTGTGTGTGTGTGTGTGTGTGTGTGTGTGTGTGTGTGTGAGAAGTGATCACAGCAGTACCGCCAACTCACAGGATATCACTATGAGAGCAGCATGAAAGGATGTGACATTGTTGCAATTCAATTATAAGAACACAGTGACATAGGCCTCTGCCAAAATCATACTTTCAGATTTATTTGAAATATCACAGGACACAGTTATATTTTGCTCACACTTACCTAAATCAAGTCCCTTCTTAGTTAGTTTGACTGTAACTCCAGCATGGTCACCTGTAACCACTGGGACCAGAGTCAACAGCACTAGAGTACACCAATAGAACATCCTCACAGACCTATAAGAGAGACACATGGGTATTTGGTAAGACAAAATAATATTTTTTCCTTGACAGGATACAAGACACAAGTAATATTTCCCAGTCTAACTGTTTTCTCTTGAAATCATCTGCAGACTTGTTCTTTGCATTCCACCATGTAGCATTGTTTTGACGTGGAGACAAGACAATGGTGAAAAATTTGTTGTCAAAAGCTGCAGAGAAAAAATAATCCCTAATCTTGGGTTCTGTTTATGACATACATTGTTGCTATTAAATTCAGCTTTTACTTCTACAAGACTTTATATGCAACTGTATAATTTTAACTCCATACAGAGAAGTGAGGATAAGTCCTGCCACACTTTGCTGTAGTGCATGTCCCTTGAAGCAATCTACTGTTGCTTGGGGCCCAAATATTTCAGTAAAAATGTCTCCTACTATCCCAGAGATTGGAGCAATTGAGCATGCAACATGACATCATGACTTTGCGTAAACATACACGCCACTTTCAAGTCAAGTGGCGTGTTATCTATACACATTTTGAGCTATCCGCGTGTATGTCCACGCCGTCATCTTCCGCGTGTATGTCTACGAAGCAAAATGTATATCTACATCTGGGAGCGATATTTTTTTACTAGAATGGTAGGGGAAGACTCATAAATGGTATTAACCCCAGTGACGGGTAGGTTTAGGGACGGGGTTGGGGTAAGTCATATATATTTATATAGAGAGTAATGTAACGTTAAGTCAACGGCGTTGATAAACACGCTGAAAAGCGATTATGCGTGTTGATAGCACGCCAAAAATGGAAATATACGAATTGGCGTGTCATACATACGCCATTTCATGAGATCAGTCTGGAGCATATTAGTGGGTCTTTAACAATGGTTTTGTCTGGCCTTCTATGTTTTCAACAACAGTGGGATTCTTTATTGTGGGTGAAGGAGGATGAAAGTTGAAACCTTAAACGGAGTGTCTATATACACCAAGTGCAAATAGCCGCCTTGTTGGCAGAGGCTATTTACACTATCTCTGCTTACCGTTATCTGATTGATCCAGACAAAAACAGAAATCTTGTTGAGAACAGAATCAGTGGCGTGGAGAGTGAGGCAGATGCGTTAGCTTTTGACGCGTCAGATCTGAGTTCAAATCTGCTTTTTACCAAACCTATTCTTCTCCATTTTCCTATTGCATATCAGCTCGGAGTATAGCGATTATTTTAAATAGAAACTGATCAAATATTTGAAAAGTGGTAATAACGTGTTTAACGAGTAGGATTAGGAGTAGGTGTAGGGGAGGTAGCCTACAAGTAATGTCCCAAAAAGCAGCACCCATTTATGATTGTAATAAATATAATCAAATACACTGAATATGTTGTTATTACTGCATACTGTTGTATAATACATTACAATAAACTGAGGATGCAAATTGTGTCTGCCACTATTTGCACTAAATAGCATCTAACAACTATCAAGGTCAAATAGCATCTAACTACTTTTGACCGTTCTTAATATACTGTATATGTAACCATTTTCTTAACCCTAGGGGTATATTTAAATGTTTCCCACCTTATATAAACCACCTTCTCAGAGGGCTTTCACACTGGCCACATTTGCTGCGGTCCGGGTATGAGCGTGATTGTTTTTTACATTCACGTGAATTGTGCCACAGTTCAAGTGCAACCGAACTCAGACCACCTCCTTCAGGTAGTTTCGGGTGCGGTACCCCAGTGCACACCCGGGTCTGCATGACAGCTTTCACATCAGCGCTTATTCATGCGAACCGTACCACATTTTGATCTAAACTGCCAGTGTGAAAGCACCCTCGGCCTCAGAATGAAACTGATCATATCATTTCAGGACGACAGAACTTGAGCTCTAGGTCTAGGAAGGCAAGTCTAAACAAAATAAAAAGTTGGTTCCAGACTTCCTCCACTGGGAAAATCTGTCTGAGGACATATCATAAGAGCCCTCACAGGGCAAAGTAAGTGAAGCCTCTCTTGGTCTGCCGACACATGTTGAGGAGGGAAAGCCTGAAAAACTATAGCTAGTTGGTGCTCTAGGCATACCCCATTCTCGGCTGTAAGAAGGATTTGACCCCACCTGGTGCAAACTCCAAGCTTATTCCTTGTTACTGCTGTTTTTTTTTCTTTTAATAATACTAATGTAAGATACAGCACATGGTCAAATCCCAGGCCAGGACCTTCTCATAAGCTGCAGCCCCTGTCCTCAAAACGCCACACAGGAAAAGAATAACCAAGTGGTGTCTCCCCAAAGTCTATGGCGTTATATATGTGCCTCAATCCTGAGCGAGTAATTGTACGTTTTGAGCACAGAGAACTATATTTTGCAAGCACATTACATTATATTTTGAACAGAAATTAACAATCGCAAAAAAAAATGTGTTTGAGCAAAGGAAAAAACGATTCCGTGCTCAATAATGCTATTATCCATATTAACGTGCAATAATAACCCCTCTCACGCAGTTTACTCAGGTGCTCTCTCACAAACTTATTCTCTGCGCTCCTGTCAAGTCCCTCTCTCTCTCTCTCAACCTCTTAATTCTGTGCGCGCTCAACTCTTGACACACACGCTCGCTCAACTCTTGACACACACGCTCGCTCAACTTGCTCAACTTGCAACGTTACAAGTGTGCCACAAAATCAACCAATCAGAAAATTAAAGGTCAATTGTGATTGGCTGTTGGTCTCCAATCAAATCGCTAGTAGAACCAAAGCCCGTCTTGTAGATATCCATATCCATATATAATCCTTTATTATATGATATCTGGAACTATCAGCATCCCGGAAGCTTACTGAAAAAAAAAAATCGAAAAAAAGAACTGACTACAGCGAGACTAATGGATTAAAACACATTTTGGTAAGTTTTTATTTTTTTATTTTATTAACTTAAAAGTGCCTTGTTAGTTTTGTGTATTATAATGATGTTGTGTTGTTTAACTTACAATATTATATCTCTATTGTGATTAAAGTTAGTTTGACTTATCCTTTTCAAGCATTCTAATGCTAGCACAGAATGTCATCAGAACAGCAACACCTAAATGTCACACCACTTTAGTCACAATAGGAGATATACTATTTTAAGTTAAACAACACAACAGCATTATAAATTATAAGCTGAATCTCTGGAGGAGTGTCATAATATTCCTCTGTCACATATAGCTGTCAATCACCTCACACAATGAGGCCATCCTTAAAAATATTTTGGTTTGCCGTAACAGCCACAAAAAAAAAAAAAAAAAAAGGTCGGTAGGTCGGTCTGTATTTTTTTTTTTCGAGATTCAATGTAAAAAAAAAAAGGTACAATTTTGGTCATGGTGATTACGTCGGTATGAATTTAAACAAATATGCATATCGGGACTTCACTGACAGTTTTCCAGAACTTCGTGCCAAGTTATATTAAATAACAATTAGAAAACCTGTATAAACTGAACTGAATATTATAGCGGTGGTGACGTGTTCATGTAACATCTAAGGGTGCGCTGCCAATAACGCGCCTAAAAGCTGTCAGAACTGGGAATGCACATTTCACATTATGCACATTTCATTACATAAGCAGAGAACAGTCTGTTTTCTTTCGTTTTGAATTGTTTTGTTTAAAAGTGTACATTTCATGCTTTCTATATATATATATATATATATATATATATATATATATATATATATATATATATGTCTCAGGTCTGTGAGGCAAGTAGCTTATAGCCTACGCTGTGTTTCTTTCGGTTCATAAGAGACCAGCTCCAGTTCACGCGCCGGCGACTCCGTGTGATTATATTGCCTGCTATTGCCTATTTAGCCTCTTATTTATTAAATTCAAGAAATTGGTTGATGAAACATTGATTAAAATTAAGATACAATTAATACAAAACGAAATTCACTTTAAAGACAGGCTTTCAAAAAAAAAAACTTGTGCCATTACAATGTCAGAAATTTCACGACAAAGTAATTAGACATGCCAATAGCTACAGCCTTCTGGGATTCTGTGTGCTACCAAAAAGGGCAGTGGGCGAAATAAACACCATTTCTGTGAGGCAGACCCTACTACATTCTAGTTATGTAGAAGTTTTTCAGAAAGAGGAACAGGCTTGTTTTTATTTATTTATTATTCTGTCCAAAAGTAAGTTTTCTCAGCTCCTCGTTAAACTGTTGTATGGTTATGACAGGGTGACACAGAGTCTCGACTAAGGTCACATACGTAACCGAGACGTTCCCTCTCAAGGGAGCTCGCATTGCGGTTCCTTCCACACCGGGTGAGGCACCGGTGCTTCATATTTCCAGCTCTGGGGAGTTGGATTTAGAAAGCATCAAAGCAGAGGGTGATGACTTGCCATCTCACTCTCCTGCTTATGAGGAACTGGTGGAGGTTGTGTCTCGCGCTGTTGCCAAACTAAACATTGACTGGCCAGCAGAGAAGCAGGACGTTCGTCCCAAATCCAAACTGGACGAAAGTTTTCTGCCCTCACGAGCGCAACCTCTGCGTCGGGGCCTGCCATTCTTTCCCACACCGAGGTGTCGAGATCGTGGAAGAAACCGGTCTCCACGAGGCTGACTCCAGCTCCTTTTCACCAGCTCCTTATTCGACTGGAAATCACAACAGTGGAAAGTCCTGCTCAAAGATCTGCCTGGTAAATGTGTACCTAAAAGGTAAACCTCAGAACAAACAAAGGGTTTATGCAATCAAGGATGATCAGAGTAATCTATCATCAGATGATGTTTTCAAAACTCGTATTTTAGGAAATGGGCGCCATAGCTACATGAGTCCATGTCCAAACAGTATGCATGTGAAGGACTGTTTCAACTGTCATGATGAACCACAGAGATCCTCCACCATAAACCTTGAAGATTAGAAAGTGACTTCCATCAGGATGAGTCAAACAGCTGAGTTGATACCGCTCAGAATTGACACTTCCGAATGACTTGCACATGGGAATGGTGTTGAAGACAAGTTCAGGTCACTAGTTAGTTTGAGCCCTCCGAACGCTCTCAGAGCGGTTCCTTGTATATGTGAACAAACCAAGTGATCTCAGACCCCCCTAAAAGGTCCCAAAAATCTGTGCTGCTTGAGCTCTTAAAGTGACAGCAATCTAATATTATAAACAGGCTGCTGCTATTTATTAACTGCCATGGCTCCGCCCTGGAGGCTTCCTGCTCTGGGTAAACCATGCCCTCGTCAGCCTCCAGGGCGCCCACCTTCAGACCCGTTCATGTAATACGGCGCGAGGCCACGCCTTGTGAGGGGGGGGAGGTTCTGTCAAGTTTAGTATTTGTGTTCATGTTATGTTTGCCTATGACACCCAGTTTGCCCATGTGTTTTATTGATGTAATCCCTGTCACCTGTTGTTTTGTTAATTGGTCATTATGAGTTCATTTTTCCCAGCTGAGTCTTGTTTCCCTGATTTGTTCTGTGTATTTAAGCAGTGTTTCAGTCTGTTCCTGGTCTGTCGATGTTGCGTTTATGGTGGTTTCTTCTATCCATGTTTCTTTGTTCCTGTTGAGTTTTTTTTGTTAGTTTTTTTGTTTGGTGAATAAACTGCTGCGGTTAGATCCTGCATCCTCTTTGCTTGAACCAACCCGTGACAATGTGGTGTTTTATTTTTACATTTGTTTATTTAATAGGCCTACACCTACTGTGGCTGAAAAATAAAGCACTGTTTATTCAATTTGTATATTATGTTTTGTATTTGTAATGTGTAGATAAAAGATAAAAACAAAGATAAAATAATGAAATTATATTTTATAATTATATTATTTTGTTACCTTGTAAGGCTACATTTTTAAAATGGGGAAATTAGTTTGCCTCTACTGCTGTCACTTGGAAAATGGTAAAAAAAAAACATAAAATAAAATAAAAAAAACATATAAAGAATGGTGATAAAATCAGGATTTTCCTGAAAGAAATTGTGATATGATATTTTTTCCATATCGCCCACCCCTAAAAGAGGCTATAACAGAACAGTGCTACTGTAAGGTGGGTGCCAGTAAGTCTGGGCTACCCAGCGAGAAAGCAAAAGGCTTTCCTGAGAATTAACATTTGAACTCTCTCTTGCTTAGTAACAGTGACATCCGAGATGCAACACACAGTGCAGCTCTCACCGCACTTTTACATTCTCATCATCTACCCCTGCTCCCCCTCTTCTCCTCCTCACCTAAAACTCACTGAAAACCTATGCAATGTTAAATGTGTACAATAAGTAATTATACATATGTTTGGTATCATTTGAAATGTCTCAGTGCGACTGGTACAAAGGTCTCATTCTAAAAGTAGTAAAACAGAGGAGGGTGCGTCTTCCAGGCAAATGGCCTTCTGCTCTCAAAAGGTGTAAACTCTGAATGCAAATTCCCCTTGTTAGCAAATGTTTCCATGTAAAAGAAGTTTCTGTCTTGGCCTGGGTATATAATGAATTACAACAAGAGGCTCGGGGCGACTTGTAACTCAAATTAGTAACTCAAATTAGTTTTGAGTCAGATTAGTGACGACTAATATTTGGTTTGCAAAGACAAGAAGTGAATTTCCGTTTAGGGCAGTAAACATGCCACTTGACCAACCTAAATCTGGGTGTCTTACATCTGTTTTAATTTAATGTTACTTTAGATAAGTGTACGTGGGAAATCACGGCATGGCCAATCCAAAGCCATTATAAGAGAAGTAAAGTTGGTTGACTTATCTGTAGTAGTGGCCATACCTCTACTGAAGTAAACGTTATGTTAAATTCAAGTGTATGCAATTCCATGGGGGCTATACCAAAGTATATGTGATTGTGTAAGCTTGAATGCGACCAATCTCAGGTAGCAATTACCTCTGTTTGGTGATGAAAACTGATGAGCTTGTGAACGTGAGAAGCGCGTTAAGCGTGAGGACCTCTGAGCGACATAGCTTCCTAGTATGAACGGGTAAAATATAAGAAAAGAGTTGAAAAGAATAATCAAATGTGCCGCTAAACTATTATATGATTGACCAATAACCAATTGACAATCTAACCTAAATTTGAGGTTGTTATAAAATGGAGTCAGATAAAAGCTTAAATGGAATTAAATTACTTTGCCGCGGTAACACGCAGAGACCTTCACCCGTTCTATCGGATACCGCCTTTGGACCGATCCAGATGGGCTTACACTACAGTGCCTGACAAAATGCATCAAAGTGGGTGAAATAAAGCATTCCTGTCCCTTCTATGATGACCAGGATGAAATGTTGGGTGCAAGCACTTGTGCTTGTCGGAGTTCTTTTGAGGTTTTGGTGTGAACAAAAAAGGGTCTGAGATCACTTCAATGCTGAAGAGGACCAAAAACGGTTCTCTTTTGAGTCCACTATATTGTGAACCAAAAGGACTGAGGTCACTTTCCGGCTGGTTCCCTTTCTGGTTCACTTTAAGTGAACTGGGTTTGGTTCTTTTAAAATGAACTATATGTGAAAACACCCATAGAGAGTAACCTCTGACCTTTAATAGCAGCAATCTTGTTTTACTCAGTTGATGCTGATAGTCACACGGTTAAAGCAGCTATCTTCAATCAATTCATCATCTTTGCAATCATTTATAGAATCTTTATCTGTATTAATAAGTTTACAAGAAGCTTGTTTCCATCATATGTTTGGAATTGGTCAACAGGCAAACTGTTACGATTATTAATGTACAGTCTTTTTAGAAATGTGTTCTTCCCTTTTTCTGTACTTTCCTCTGTTCCACATGTTTGAAGTGGTGGTCCATGCTTCAGTTCAACTTTCTTGTGGAAGGAGTTATCTGTCTGCCTAGTAGAAGAAGGGTAACTCTTTTACGAGGGCAGAATAGTGAAGCTAGCTAATCTAAAACACTGGATAATCTAAAACACTTGTTGATAATCTATGTTAAAACTTTCTTTCACACGACTGTAGAGATGTAACTTTACCTCAGAGCTTTCAAATGAATAGGGTGATTAACCACAATCAAGAGGAAGTTTAAGGCAGGTTTGCTCTGGCCACACTCCGGTTTTTTTTTCAACTCAATTTGTTCAAAACTCAACCATTGACCATTGATGTACAGTATATATATATTAAAAAAAAAAAAAAAAAATATATATATATATATATATATATATATATATATATATATATATATATATATATATATTTATCTCTAATTCACTGGCAGAAAAATTGACACTGAGAAGAGAGCCCAGTTAACTAAAATTAATAAATGCTCTAGAAGTATTTTTTTTATTGTTAGTTCATGTTAACTAGTGAAGTTAACTTATGCTAAAAAATAGAACATAACTGTATAGTGTTGGTGTTTCGTGTCATGCTCACTTGGTTAAAGTTTAAACCACTTGATGCATGCAAGTGTGTGTGATCGTGTTGTTCATCAAGTGACCAAACCAATGGAACACTTCATTTGCACGAAACCATGCTTGTGTTAACCACAAAAAAGAAAACTGTGTAAAAGTTAGATGTTTTTAAATATGTGCAAAAATATTAAAAAGAATTAATATGCGTGCCAAAAAAATATCTTTAGATTTATTGACATTTGTTTTCTTGACTTCAAGCTTTGTCAAATGTCTGTAAAACATCACTCATGTGATGTGTAATTTAATATCAAGAATAACTAAAATTGTTGCAGAGATAAAAAAGCTGTTTTAGCCCCAAGAAAGCTCATCATCCATGTGGTTTACCACTTTTACTTATAACAGAGAGAGAGAAAAAATATATTATTACTATATAAGCAAGATCTCCACTTAAAACAGTAACAGCAAAAAGTGTTACTATCATACACACACACTGCATATTTACATACAAAGCAGAAAACGGAAATTATACGTGAAAATTTTAAATTAAAATTAAAATTCACACATATAAAACATAATAACAATAAAAATTAATTAAAAAAAATATATATGTAGGTACACTTTGTATTCATAAAGTGTATCACATCATACATTGGCTGTAGTAGACAGTAGTGCTCTGCTCCTGACTAGGCCTGGTGTTACTGGAGCACATGAAGAAATCAACTTCAGCACACTGAAAGAGGACGATATTATATATGAATGGACATATACAGTATGATAGACATAATGTACAGTCAGCTGGTCATAAACATTTCAGATAATTTTATTAATATTGTGCAGCTTGAAGTTTCACTGTAAGAATCTCCAGGATAATAGAGGACAAAATAAGATAACATATATTAATATTGAAGATCTTACCTGTGGATTATTTGAGTTTTGAGCCGCAGATTTTCCAGTTGCATCAATGAAGCTCTTCACCATTCCTGAAACAACAGTGAATAATGTGAGATTCAGACCAGGGGAATGAAAAAAGTGTGTAGAGAGACGCGTTTTTACATTTTTTAGGCATTTTTAGAGCGCCATGTCTCGCACGAGACGCTGCAAAAGAAGACGGACACGAGTGCAGCAGTTAAACACGTTCAGTGTGTGTTTACATAAAAAAACTAAAAAACAATGCAAAAGTAGCGCAGAGGACAAAAACACGATCTGTATGAATCGGCTACATTTTGTAGATCTAGAGTTTGTCATCTTGTAGTTCAATGACACTTTTAATGTAGTAAAACAAGTACAAACCTATTAATGCAATGGTCAGAAGCACATTCAGCAGGACAGATATGATGATGGTCAGATTTCTCCATGGTATCTGGTGTTGTGCAGCGTCTGTAATATTCTTATGGACAAAGTCTGTAAAAGGTTTGTAGTTCAATCTTTATTCAGTTTCAGTCTTTAACAGAACAATAAAACTATTATTAGATCTTCACACAGTATATTCAATCTGGAATCCATCATGTGGTTTATAAAGACATGAAATGATAAAATAACTCACCGCTGATGTAGATTTTGGTGCCGTTGTTGAATTTTAGTGGTTCACTAGTTTTCACACAATAATAAACTCCTAATTCATCAATGGTGATATTTCTGATGAACAGACGACTGTTAGTTTTCACTGAGTATTTGTGTTTAAAGCTGCTGTTTTCATATCTACCTCCTTCATATGTGTTGCTGTAAGTGCGTACGATCAACACTGGAGGATCCGGTAATTTCTGTTTGTACCAGTAAATCTCCTCTATATCAAGATCACAGGTTATATTCACATCAGATCCTAAAGTTACTGGTATGTTTGTTAGACTCTCTGTGGCTTGATACAACATGAACAGATCTATGAGAGAAAGAAAAACACATTTATTAAGATATAAAATCAAAAGAAAACTGACTCAATCAAATGTGACGTGAGAAACTCACAGATCTGCAGCTGTATGATCTTCATTGTCTGATCCAGAAGAATAATATCTGCTATATGTGATCATTCAAACTTCTCGTACTGTGAGCGGAAACATCAGCAGCTTTAGACAAAACCTCGACCACACAGACGAGAGGGGAAGTCAGAGATGGGCTTCTCTGAGGACATCATCATTCTTAAATTTTTGTTAAATCAACATCATATGTTGAAGTAAGTATAGTTATGTTTAATGTAACTATGCCAAAGCTACAAATTATTTCAGAATAATATTTAAAATGGTAATCTGCACAGTGTCCATTTTAAAAGCCATTTTTTTTAGCATGTGTGATGTCACCATAGGTGATTAAACTAGACTACCTCTACTATATCTCTTTATCCCTGTCTCTTATTCCAGGAGATCCAGTCAGGCAAAAACATATTCTTTTCAGTTATATTAGATCTAAGGGTCACTTTAATTTTACAGGTTATTCATGTATTTGGTTTAGTTTACATAACTAAAAATACACCATTTTCCATTTGGGAATTTCCATTTGATTTAAAATAAAATAGTGATAAAAACTTTCACAAGGATTTATTAATTAAACAACACTTTGCACAATTCTAGTAATTACTGTACATGTTTTTATTTTGTAATTATAGAGTAATAAGGATACACAGTGTGTATGTGATTTTTGTTTATATAGTGAATCAAAGGGATTTTCAGAGGGCTACACACTCATATTTCAACACATTTTCACTGGCGTGTGATGCTGTGAAGTCCATTCCTGTGGGTTGATAGTAAGTTCTTGGTTGTAAGCCAGAAACTGGTGAGTGATATTTCACAACAAAACTAAGCTAATTTGTATAAATATAAACCACTAAAAAAACACTTTTTTTTTTGTTTTGCCTTTATTAAAAGCACATCAGATATAACAATGAGAGCGAGGAGTTGGATTGAGACATGAGCCAGACTTCCCTGAGCCAACCGCTCTTGCATGTCCTGAGCATGTGTACAATCCACTACACCACAACTCTGATCATGGAAACTGATGATTAAAAATAAATAAATTATTTTAAAACAATACTTCTGATTGATTACCTCAGAATGCTGCACACATTCACATTATTTATCAGGCTTAATTTATTCAGTAGAGACAAAGAAAACTGCATGCTCTGAGCTCTATGATTACAAACCAGAAAATAATCTGCATACTTTTGAAAACTTTAAATATACATAATACATTTTGCAGACATTTTTATTCAATCCATCTTGCAAATGAAGGACACGACCAGCAAGTTATCATAATAATACTTGTGTACATAGGATCAGAAACTGTTTGGTTACCAACATTCTTCAAAATACCTTCTTTTGACTTCAGCAGAAGAAAGAAACTCATACAGGTTTGGAACAACTATCCCACAAACAAACATACCAGAAAATAATGTAGAAAAAATCAAACCTGGACAAAGCTCGACGGCTATCAACATAGTAACACATACTGTATCATGAGTTTTGTGCTATGCACACCTTAACTTATCTGTCAGAGTCTTGAAGCTATATCTGACTCGTGTGTGGAAATGATAATTATACTGATGATCTAAAAACATTAACAAATTCAAAAAGTGTATAGCTAGCAAATATGTTAAGTCTCTTCTAACTACATTAACTGGCCTTGTGTGCACTCTCAGTGTGCTTTATTTCCCCATGTAACAGACCCTTATACCAATAATGACCTGTTCTGCTAACTGTATCCATACTGGCTTAAAATATGGTTCAAACTTCAAATAAATAAAAATAAAATAATTTCAAACATCTATATGCAATAACAATTTTGGCCACAGTTTCATACAGCAGTCAGAACATTTGGGTCCAGGTACAAACGATTGTAACTATACGTTAAAGACTACAGCAGTCTAGCAAATTACTCTGATATAGTGCAAAATACAAAACAGGAAAGTTACAATCCCTTCTGGCTGTGCTCTCATGGAAGAGCTTCTTGTATTCACTGTTGGTTTAGGAGTACTGTAGTAGACACTGTAGTAGGTGTTGTAGTAGTCATGGCTGTTAGACAAAAAAGTCACAAATATGAAAACATTACTATTGAGACACAGTAAATGTCTAAAAATGCAACAAAGGCATACAATTTTCTTTTATTAAATCCAGACAAGACAGAGGTAATACTTATCGGTTCAAAAAACCGCCCACAAAACCTCGCACAATACAACTTTAACATCATAGGATGTCCT
Organism: Leuciscus idus; assembly: GCA_021554675.1. Classification (NCBI taxonomy): domain Eukaryota; kingdom Metazoa; phylum Chordata; class Actinopteri; order Cypriniformes; family Leuciscidae; genus Leuciscus; species Leuciscus idus. The sequence goes on from CM038625.1 coordinate 39,402,900, forward strand.
GTTACTTTATCCTCTACAGTAAAAGACCTGGGTGTTATACTCGATTGCAACCTGTCTTTTGAAAATCATATTTCATATGTTACAAAAACAGCCTTTTTCCACCTTAGAAACATTGCTAAGCTACGTAATATGCTATCAGTTTCTGATGCAGAAAAGTTAGTTCATGCATTCATGACCTCGAGACTGGATTACTGTAATGCTTTATTAGCTCAATAAACAAGCTACAGTTAGTCCAAAATGCCGCCGCTAGAGTTCTTACGAGATCAAGAAAATATGATCATATAACACCGATTTTATCATCACTGCATTGGTTACCTATAAAGTTCCGTATTAATTACAAGGTATTGCTACTGACTTATAAAGCCCTAAACGGCTTAGCTCCAGTCTATTTAACGGATCTTCTATCGCCCTATAATCCATCGCGCTCTTTAAGATCACTAAATTCAAGGCTTTTGGTCATACCTAGGATATCCAGAACCACCAAAGGAGGGAGAGCATTCTCACATTTGGCTCCAAAACTCTGGAATAGTCTTCCTGATACTGTTCGTTGCTCAGACTCGCTCTCCCAGTTTAAAACTAGATTAAAGTCGCATCTCTTCAGCCAGGCATTCATATAATCCCACAGTTCAAACTACAATCCGGCCTCTAGCTCATAAATGCCAGAGGAGAACTGGCCCCCGACTGAGCCTGGGTTCTCCCAAGTTTTTTTTTTTTTTCTCCATTAGGTCACCTGATGGAGTTTTAGGACACCATTAGGTCACTTGATGGAGTTTTTCGGTTCCTTGCCACTGTTGCCTTTGGCTTGCTCAGTTGGGGATATTTTGGGGATATTTATTTTAATTTTATCAATCAATAAATTCCTCTTGAAACTAATTTTGTTGTATTATTTAAATTTAATACTGTGAAGCTGCTTTGATACAATCTGTATTGTGAAAAGCGCTATACAAATAAACTTGACTTGACTTGACTTGACTCTGCATTTAACCCATCCAAGTTAATGCACACACATTAGGAGCAGAGTAGTGAGTAGTTAACACACACACACTGCAAATGTGGATACACACACCCAGAGTAGCGGGCAGCCTTTGTGTGGCGCCCGGGGAGCGATTAGGGGTTAGGTGCCTTGCTCAAGGGCACCTCAGTCATTTCCCACCGGTTCTGGAATCAAACCAGCAACCTTTGGGTTACCAGTTCAACTCCCCAACCACTAGGACACCATGACTGCCCCTAATTGTTAATTAAAATTAAATGCCAGAGGAGAACTGGCCCCCGACTGAGCCTGGGTTCTCCCAAGGTTTTTTTTTTTTTTTTTTTTTTTTTCTCCATTAGGTCACTTGATGGAGTTTTAGGACACCATTAGGTCACTTGATGGAGTTTTTCGGTTCCTTGCCACTGTTGCCTTTGGCTTGCTCAGTTGGGGATATTTTGGGGATATTTAATTTAATTTTATCAATCAATAAATTCCTCTTGAAACAAACTTTGTTGTATTATTTTAATTTAATACTGTGAAGCTGCTTTGATACAATCTGTATTGTGAAAAGCGCTATACAAATAAACTTGACTTGACAATGCACATGCTGGAGGATATTTATGACAAAACAATAAATAAAAATTGCTAAACCTAAAAATATATTTGATGAGGCATTGCACATTCTTTTATCAAATGACTCACACTGCCTATGTGAGGAATAACTGTTTCCACATACCTCTGACTAGCAGCGTTAGTTTGAGTTCCTTTTCCACTTCTGGGATATCACAGGAGAACTGTCCTGCATCGGTGAGTGTCAGATCGGAGAGTCTGAGAGAGAAGTTTCCATCCGCATACTCTGAGGGAAAACTTTCTATTCGACCTTTAAACATTGCATCCTGTTTTTCTGGTAAGGCAATGCCTTTTTCAATATCATAAACTTTAGTTTTTTGTTCGTATCTCCAAAACACATACATTTCCTCTGTCTTTAGCTTTCTTTCTGTGTATGAACATGGCAAGATGACAGAGCCTCCAACAACACCACTGATTTCAACAGGGTCCTGCAGAGACACTGGAGACAAGAGGAACAACTTTAATAAGCAAACCATAAACAAACTGTTACATGAAAACCCATACTGTAAACTGAGGTCTGTGAACACTAACCTTTGTCTAGCAGATGTAGAAATAAATAAATGAACCAGTATCTGCGGGAAAAAAAGAAACAAAATAAATGTTAATGTTATTATTCGTCTATGACATGATTATTAGGCAATGGTTCTTGTCTACTCAAAGTAACATTTTTGTTTTAGATAAACTAGTTTTATTCACTTTAGCACTGGACACTGAACATCATGCCTAGAGGAGAGCATGACATCAGAGACATGTCATATGTGGGGTCTGATAGTGAGAGAGACATATTTTAATTGAATAAGAATGGATTAAATCAGCACAAAATGGAAGTTGCGGTAGTATTTTACATCTATCCAAGTAAAATGGATAAATCATTTAGAATAAATGCTGAAATATTCCATTGCATAAAAAATAAAAATAAGAATTGCCAATTTTGATATCATGGTGACTTTAACAAGATATACCCTATTGCTAAATCTGCCCAAAAGCTCGTCCTAAAGAAAATTGTGTCCATCAAAAAAATAAAACAAACTAAGTTGATAAAAATATTATGAAATTTAATTTTATTGTTTAGATATGCATAACGGAAATAAGGCCTACTTTTAAGGCCATTAAGATTTATGCATTGTGATAATATATTCATCAACATCAAGATTTTAGGTTAAAACTGATATCATATATATATATATATATATATATATATATATATATATATATATTAGAAGGTGTGTGTGTGTGTGTGTGTGTGTGTGTGTGTGTGTGTGTGTGTGTGTGTGTGTGTGTGTGTGTGTGTTTTAAGCACCATTTAATCAACCTTTTGCCTTAACTGGTTCAATTTCAATAGTCCAGCAGTGTGACGGGTGAATTTTTTAAAATAGAAACATTCTAAGTAATCTCTTAATTAACAATAAACTGCAGCATCATGATACAAAACTGTTTAAAGTTACTGCGGGATCAAAATGGACAATTCTTATTTTTTGATGATTGCATTATAAGTATGTGTTTATTATAAATTATCTGTGCACATCATCATCGAAAAAAGTGTCTTCGTAATCTCTAATCAAATACATTATCATCCTCTCCACCTCACATTAGGTTTGTTTGAGATGCGCCTGGTATGTAGGCGAGAGTAGGCACTGCAGTGAGGAGAGGAGTGAAAACAGTGCAGGCAAGACGGACAGATCTCTCTTCTAGTGGATCAGACACTGATCAGATCAAAGATGGATGTCGTGGGACTCACACACACTCGTGCACGGTGTTGCCAATAAACTGGAAGTAATTTAAAGTCTGTTGCTTTTGAAAATAAATAATGAACAGGACACCTAGAATACTTGTTAATTATCATTTTACATTAACATAGACATGTTTTATATACTTTTTAGAAATATGAAAATAATCACAACCGAGGGAGAGAGAGAGAGAGAGAGAGAGAGAGAGAGAGAGAGAGAGAGAGAGAGAGAGAGAGAGAGAGAGAGAGAGAGAGATTGGACATATATTTACAAATAATACATGTACATGCTATCAGAGTTTTAAAATAAAATATTTTAAAAGAGAACAATACATCACGGTTATTTAAACCAATGAGCATTAAAGGTGAACACGGCAACTCTAGCCATTTCTTCGCTGATTTTCACTTTTGTTGTCGCATGTTTTCTCAACGAGCTCCCCCTACAGCTGTGGGGCGTATATTTCACAACACTGTCGTAAAAAAACTCACTTGCGGCTCCTCCCCCTTTCTACCGCTGCTCATGTGTATTTGTTATTATGGGAGCCGGCCAACTTTATCGTGTGGAGCTATGTCTACCGAGGTCGGTAATACATCATCATACACAGTATCATATGGCGTGTGTGTTTATTTTGAATTGCCGTAAAGCAGTTTGTGTTTCTCACGAGACTTCCTATTTCCAACTTACCGGGACGTTAGTCCCCATGTTGCAAGGTTGGTTTTCCGCCGGGGAACACTGGGGGGAAAGTCACCATTCTCACCAGAACAGGTTATTTAACCATCCAAATGATTTCTAAACGGTTTTATTAAGATGAAATAGTTGCTAAGTTCCCCTTTAAAGGATTAGTTCACTTCAGAATTAAAATTCTCACCCCCATGTCATCAAAGATGTTCATCTCTTTCTTTCTTCAGTCGAAAAGAAATTACGGTTTTTGAGGAAAACATTCCAGTATTTTTCTCCATATAGTGGACTTCAACGGTTACCAACGGGTTAAAGGTCCAAAGTGCAGTTTCAGTGCAGCTTCAAATTGCGCTACACGATCCCAGCCGAGGAATAAGGGTCTTATCTAGACAAACGATCAGTCATTTTCTAAAAAAAACAGCATACATTTATATATATATATATATATATATATACACACACACATACATACATCACTTTTTAACCACAAATGTTTGCTTTGAACTAGCTGTCATTCGCCACACATTGCGTAATCACGTTGAAATGTCACACGTGACATAGGCGGAAGCACCGACCTAGTGTTTACAGAGCGAACATCCAAAGACTAAGTCAAACAGCCTTTACAAAAAAGGAAAAACAAAGATTTCGGACGATTTTGGAGTTGGAGGAGAAAATGAGTTGGAGTTTTTCAGCCTACCCTACCTTCCACCTACGTGCGTGACCTTTCAACGTGATTAAGTAATGCGTGAAGTCAAGCATTTGTGGTTAAAAAGTATATACATTTTTATTTAATTTTTTTTGAAAATGAGCGATGGTTTGTCTAGATAAGACCTTTATTCCTCGGCTGGGATCATGCAGAGCCTTTGAAGCTGCACTGAAACTGCAATTTGGACCTTTAACCCGTTGGTCCCCGTTGAAGTCCACTATATGGAGGAATGTTTTCCTCGAAAAACGTAATTTCTTTTCGAATGAAGAAAAACAAACATCTTGGATGACATGGGGATGAGTAAATTATCAGGAAAGTGAATCGTTAAGCTATAATCTTATAATCTTTAAGCTGTGTCGTCAGCAAGTCGGTAGAGAGCAACTGTCAGTGTGACATCAGAGTAACCGGCATGCATCTCGCGGTTATCACTGGTGATCGGTTCTGCGCAGATTTTGCTCATCTCAAACGAGCCTTGCATCTCTGTATTAACACATGCTCTCAAAATTGCATGATGAAATTGAGCCATATTCAGAAAATTAATAACTGATGATAAAAACACATTATTCTTTAAATTCCAGATGTATTTTGAAGAATGCTGGTAACCAAACTGTTGACGGCACCCACTGACTTCCATGGTACGAAAAAGATATTATGGAAGACAATGGGGACCAGAAGCTGTTTGGTTACCAGCATTCTTCAAAATATCTTCTTTTGACTTCAGCAGAAGAATGAAACTCATACAGGTTTGGAACAACTTGAGGGAGAGTAGATGACAGAATTTTCATTTTTGGGTGAACTGTCCCTTTAACAGACAGTGTTGACATAATGTTTCCTCCTGTTTTAGCCTCAAGACTCCTTGATGTTATTCATCTGTAGTACTTCTGCTAATTTAATGTAATTAATTTACAACAGCATTAAAACAGAACTGCTTCTAATAAAAAAAAGTGAGGTTCTAATAGACTAACAGTTACACTGACCGTTATCACAGGCGGAAGTAACATTGTTACAAAACTTTTCGTAGAATCTTGTTTCGTGTATTGTAACATGTGAACCTTAATTTTTCATATCTAATGTCTCTAAATTAAATATCGAAAATGTACACCGACCACGCTGTATGATAGGAAAATTGAAAACATGTCGGTTATATTTAGCTACACTATAAATGTGTACATACCTTACAAACATGACTCGCGTATTATCTGTCCGTGTTGATTGTCCTATTGTTAGGTCTGGGGACATATAGGGGGGAAACAAGGAAACGAAACGAACCGGGCGGCTAAATATCTCTAAATAAGAGACTAGGCTACAACGTTTCCTTTTTATTATACAAATGTGTCATTTGTCTACAATTTTAGAAATTCATCCGAGATCAAGTACAAAATCATTGGTTCATGGAGAGGGAACAGTTATGACGCAAGAACGCCTGGTTTACTGAAATCACGTGACTTTGCCAGTTCGATACGCTCCGAATCACTTGTTCGAAACAAATGATTCGCGAACGTTTCAAAGCTTCAGAAAGCGTTTCGAAAGCACTCAGGCCATTACTAACCCTTGCTCACTGATGACCGTTTCTGATGACATGACAACGTCCTCGCTCGATTGTGCAACGCCACTACTGTTTTTTATGAACAGCGCAGAAATGATATCTTAAATCAACAAGTAATTAGAAGATACAGTATGTGTTAATATGCCAGTGTGTTTTATTTTAATATACACATTTTTATTTTTATTTGCTCCTTTTAATAAAACAAATAAAACACACACACACACACACACACACACACACACACACACACACACACACACACACACACACACACACACACAACTTCTATATAACCATATAAAATTTTATTTATTTATTTTTTGCTACCAGCACCAGGTGACATCAGATTGAGCTTTGACTAAAATGCCACTGCGAAGACTCATGCTTAAAGAAAAACATCTGATGATCGCTTGATGAACAAATCAATAAATGTGCACATCTGATTGGCTGTTTGTTCAGATGTTTAGTGGAAAAACAAACACTTGTGAAGTTTCCACATTTTCATAATGCAAAAATTTTCTCCGAATTTTGTTTAATTTAAATATATTGTGTGGTTTGCTTATATTGTTAATTGTGAACATTGCTACTGTCAGTCCTACTCTTATGCTCATAAAAAAAATGTAATCTTTGAAGATTTACCAGAGAAACAAACATATACGGTCCTGTTTGCAGCCACAGACATGATCCTCCTGACAGCGAATATAAAAACTCATTATAAATAATTTTTATATATGTATATAATATACTATGGGAATTACTTACATGGTATAAACTTAGATGTTAATATATCCTGAGGATGTACACACACACACACACACACACACACACACACGACAAAAACTTCTGTCAGGAAATAGAGACTGGACAGGTGTAAGTGAATCCAGATAAACACTTTATTTTGGACACACAGCAGACACACTGTGATCTAGTGAGAAGCAGGTTACTGGTGATGAAGATAAGCAGAAAGATGATAAACACAGTCTTTGTCTTACAGATTGTCAGGTTGGCAGATGGACAGCAGGTTTGACGGAGCACACACCTCTGCAACTTGACACAGGAGCAAGTAGTGCTGTATTAATCCGCAGGGATCTTCACAGGGAAACACGAGGAGAGAACACAGGCTAGATAATCTTGTAGCTGAACAGGAATCGTAGAGAAATCGTTTCCTAGTTCAAGGCCAGACGCTGAGTGAACTGAGGTGTGTGAGTGTGATTAGTGACAGGTGAGCGTGGTCCAGATTGGGCGGTTTTGAATTTGATTGTGCGGGTAAAAAAGGGTTTGGGCGGGTGGACAAAATTTGGGCTGGTTTGGGGTCAGTTTGGCAGTTTTCAAACATCTACATTTTAAAGTCTAATTGGTTAAAAAACTAAACTAAAGTGTGCATGTAGTCCACAAAATCAGTCATCATGACATTACTGTACACACACACCCATGACATCACCGACGAGCATGCACTTTTAGCCAATCAGCGATCAGCAGGCAGATGCGATTGAGCGTGATAAGTTACAGCTGTATATTCAAAGTGATCGCTAATGCCAAAGTGATATAGCCTACTATACAGTAAGTTGTATCTACAGTAAAGAGTGTATCTCACTAGATTAGAGTGAGCAACTCTAAAAACGCACATGTGGTGGGAGATATCGATGGTGACTAGGCCTATAACTCTGAGAGGAGAGCACAGTTGAATGACTTGAATTGTAGCCTATGTCCCTACATCCGAGCAGTTGTCAGAGGGCTACAGACTCTCTCACATCCACCACTCAGCGATCCCTCTCACCAGCAGTGTTGCCAGATTGGGACGGTGATTTCCAGCCCAAAAGCTCACCAAAACCGTAAACAGTGTGAAGGTGCTAAAAAAGGCCCAACAACGACTACACTTCCTGAGGGTCCTCAGGAGAAACGACATCACTCAGAGACTGCTGTTATCCTTCTACAGGTGCTCCATAGAATCTATCTTAACATACTGCCTATGTGTGTGGTTTAGCAGCTGCACAGTAGCCCAGAAAAAGGCTTTCCAACGGGTCATTAACACGGCCCAGAAGATAGTCGGTTGCCCCCACAATGGATGACCTTCACAGTGCTTGCTGTGCTAAAAAAGCTCAGAGCATTATTAGAGACACTTTCCATCCCGGTCACTCCTTGTTTGAACTGTTGCCATCAGGCAGACGATACAGGACAATCAAATCAAGAACAAACAGACTTAAAAACAGTTGTTATCCAACAGCAATAACCACCCTCAATGCCATAAAAAAACATTCGTAAAACAATACTATATAGTCAGATTGTGCAATAACTATGACAGAATGAATGGTGGTATGTGTGTGCATCTCCAATAGGATGGGGAGGATGTGTTGATTATTAATGTTTTTTATTGATATTGATTTATTGATGCACTAACTGTCTGGCACTTTTTAAATTTCGTTGTACAGGTTACAATGACAATAAAGGACTATACTATACTATACTATACTATAAGCACAATTTGTATTTCCTTAAAACAAAATAACGATGACAAAATAAATAAATTTACCAGGAAAACAGATCAAAACAGGGCAATAATTAAGGAGAATTAGCCAATATGATTAAAATGTCCAGGTGGACACTGTCAAAACGGCAATCAAGAAATTAACCGATGACTTTAACCCTCGGATGTACACATTCAGAACATAACGCAGAATTTAGCAGTCAAAACTGATTCATCGTTGACTCAAACCTTTTTCGGCAGCTGTCAGGGTGGAGTAGAGTGCAGTCTGGACGGTGTAAAAGTTGCAGATGTCTGGTTAGTGAGCACATGACCATGGACAGGAGTCGTCCCATATTTGTTTTAAACAGTAATATTGTGAAATATTTATACAATTTAAAATAACTGTTTTCTATTTGAATATATTTTCAAATGTGATTTAAGTCATTCAACATTTTCTTAAACATTTGATGACGTGGAGAACAAAGTATTCTGAGCAAACATGCTTAGTTTCTTATGTTTTCTCAATTTATTATTTTAAAATTATATTTTTTTATTTTTTTATTTGTTACAACAAAGGAATAACATGGTAGCTTCTGACCAAAAAGAAAGGCAATTATAATAATTGAATAATTAACAATTAGGGGCAGTCATGGTGTCCTAGTGGTTGGGGAGTTGAACTGGTAACCCAAAGGTTGCTGGTTTGATTCCAGAACCGGTGGGAAATGACTGAGGTGCCCTTGAGCAAGGCACCTAACCCCTAATCGCTCCCCGGGCGCCACACAAAGGCTGCCCGCTACTCTGGGTGTGTTTATCCACATTTGCAGTGTGTGTGTGTTAACTACTCACTACTCTGCTCCTAATGTGTGTGCATTAACTTGGATGGGTTAAATGCAGAGGTCAAATTCCAAGTATGGGTTGCCATCACGTGTCACTTTCACTTTCACATAATAGATGTATGAATTTCTGATGCTCAGGAGGGGTTGTCAGGTCTGGTCCTCAAGGTCCACTTTCCTGCAGAGTTTAGCTCAGTTTAGAATTTGCTCTTCTCCTCCCGAGCATCAGAAATTCATACATATATTATAATTGAATTTTTGGTATTATAACTCCTGCTCGAAACCATCAGCCATTTCAACTAAAAGATGAAGGCTGTCATATTAACGTTGCACACTAGAGGGCGATAGGATAAGGAATCTTAGTAATCCTGCAATTAATTTGGTTTCTATTCCTTTGAATGGAAATAAATGCATTGATTGTTCTAATTCATTTGTGTAACTACTGTGTACTGACAGTATAGTTTTATATAATTAATTTACATATACATTTGTGAAATGTGAATCACTAATATTCGATGGTGGGAAAATATTTTGCCTACATCATTAGTGGTTCATCTGCAGGTCGGGAATCCGGCTAGAGGCTGCGGGTGAAATATCCAAGGCTATTTTTAAAATAACAAATAATGTTTATTGTTTATAATATTTTATTTACATAATTTCTGCATTTTAAAAGTGTGTTGGAACTGAAGTCGAGGACAGTAGCTCTTCAGTAGCTCTCGGGTTGGAAAACCCTGCAGTAGAGACTCCAAAATATGAAATGGGAACATGGGAACCCCTGCTCTACCACAGCAGTAGTGGAAGAAATAACCACAAAGATTATGATTTGTATAGACAAGGGGTCTCCAACCCTGCTACCGTCCTGCAGACTTCAATTTTCTACCCTGCTCCAACACACCTGTCTGTAATTATCAAGAAACCCTAAACGCTAATTCACTATTCCCTACGCTAGTCCACTAATACTGCTCACTTGAAGGAGTGAATGAAAAGGAGTGAGTGAATTCGAACAGCCGTTGAGCGTACATCGGTTGTTCACATGTTATTGCGGTGCATGTGGAGTAGTGTGAATGAGTGCATTGAATAACCACTATGAATGGCTGTCCCCTCAAATAACAACTTATGATTCCGACCCCGTAAACGGCCGTAAATCTCCCTAATTTTCGGCAGTTAACGACAATTTACAGCCTGTGAACGTCGCGTTCGTCTGTGCCGAATATTGTCGGAAACGAACCATGACGTATGCAGAGCGCTCGCGCCGGAGGTGTGAATGGATCTAATTACCATATGAATAGCAGCTCCCGCCAGAGAAAGGCTTGAATTTCCTCACTCACTATTGGTTGAACCCACGTGGTTTAAACAAGAAAAATCACTCGTGATTGGTTGGCAGATCTGTTACTATTGGTCACCCTCGCTCATTATAAATTCAAAAAATTACAATATTCATATAAATAATAATATAAATAATTTTTTTATATTCATAAATTCAAAAAAATTATAATATTTATATAAATTATTTTTTTATATTCATAATATGCTATTCTGTGGTATATTCATGTCATTGTTAACCTATGGACTACACTATTATTACCATCAAGGACATGAATTTATAAAGGAAAGGAACATTTGCCAGGGACATGCTGTTTATTCAAAGAAAGAGCTTTATTAGCACAAACACAAAACAATATACACCTATGTACAAAGCATAGATCATCTGCACACACAACAAATTGGAAGCTCAGTGTCTGTTTTCATCTTCGGAGCTGTAGGTGACTAGCGGCGTTCTCTCTGAATTCGATCCACTTTGAAAACGTCTGTGGTGCGTCGCCCTGTATTTAGGAGTCGCCTCTAATCTCGACTGCAGCGCAGCACAGAGCTCTGTGAGCTCCTGGCTGGTGGTTGAACTTCATCGGACATCAGATCTATGGTGGCGCACTTCCAAATGCCCACGTCATCCTCACCTAGCACACCGTCTCGCTTCTAGCAGCTGTAAAAACAACCAATACAAACAATCAGTACTGTGATGCACTGTGTATGGACAAAACATATATTAATGCACGTGAAAAATAGTCACATTGACTAAAAATCTTACCCTCTTTCTTCTCGCTCGACTCCGAGCTGAACTCGTCACAGCTTCGGCCTGCAATGCCAGATCTGGTTGTTTGTACCTGAAGCTCCTGCGTACTGTCTCGTAGTACGTCTTACAGGCAGCTGGAAAACAATTAAATGAGAGTGATATGAATAAAAACAACACAAGTCACAGTAAAATGAAACAAGGAGAAAATAGTAAAAGTTACTTACAATGTCGTCATGAAAATCTGGACTTGCAGACATAGCTCTGAGTAAATGTGAGGTTACGCCCTCGTTATGAGGCGAGGTTACTCTATGGAAACAAAATGTATGATTAAGATCGTAAACTATAACGGATCTATTTTCTTTTTACCTTGATCCAGTTCGTAGCACCCACAATTTGTCTCAGAGTTGTGAAGATGGCATACTGCTTCCTGTAAATTACAGGATTATTTACAATTATTAAACAAATAATAGCCATCAATCCCATGACCTCTTGCTTTATGATGAAATCATGAAAAACAGAATATTCTTACATTTCACAAGGCCTGACAAAATACAAAAGTGACCGATGAGATGAATACTTACTGGGTGTCAACATCTGGTTGTTTGTACCTGAAGTTCCTGCGTACTGTCTCGTAGTACGTCTTACAGGCAGCTGGAAAACAATTAAATGAGAGTGATATGAATAAAAACAACACAAGTCACAGTAAAATGAAACAAGAAGAAAATAGTAAAAGTTACTTACACACAATGTTGTCATGATCAGCGTCATGAAAATCTGGACTTGCAGACATAGCTCTGAGTAAATGTGAGGTTACGCCCTCGTTATGAGGCGAGGTTACTCTATGGAAACAAAATGTATGATTAAGATCGGTATCTATAACGGATCTATTTTCTTATACAAGAGAATGAAAGCATATTCTTTGAATCTTACCTTTAAAATGTTTGTAAGTTTTTATGAAAGTAAAAAAATAAAAGAATGTAAGATTCTTTTTTTTTTTTTTTTTTACCTTGCTCCAGTTCGTAGCGCCCACAATTTGTCTCAGAGTTGTGAAGATGGCATACTGCTTCCTGTAAATTACAGGATTATTTACAATTATTAAACAAATAATAGCCATCAATCCCATGACCTCTTGCTTTATGATGAAATCATGAAAAACAGAATATTCTTACATTTCACAAGGCCTGACAAAATACAAAAAAGTGACCGATGAGATGAATACTTACTGGGTGTCAACAGGTCTTTGCTCAGAGGTGCGCTAGCATCTTAAGGGCGAAAAAAACAAAGAATATTCAAAAATGTACAATTATTGAAATCAAACAAAAAGGTAAGAATTGCCACACTCTGCTCTTCTAAGCAAGACTGTCTGAAACATGTCATTAAGCCAATAAAATAAACTGTTACCAAACTTGATTCTCAAGCAGTAAGTAAAGACCAATTTATAGTTATGCATCGACCTCCCGCTGTAGCTACAGAGTAGGCTGTGTACATAGCGTACCCTTTAGCACACCCTGACGTGCACCCCACCCAAAATGTAACAATGCGTCAATTTTACGTGGACGGAAGCGCTGTGATTGGTCTAGAACGCCTCCCTCGGGTTTCACAGGCTTCTTTCTGCATGTGTAATTGTGCGTCAACAGGGACAACAATGCAGAAGTATAAATGAAACAGTGTAGCCTATAGCGTAGAGGCTCGGGCTTCGGTCTGACGCAAAAGTATAAATCAGCCTTAAAGGATTAGTTCACCTCAAAATGAAAATTTCCTGATAATTTACTCACACTGAGTGACAAGATATCCATGTCTGTCTTTCCTCAGTGGAAAAGAAATTAAGTTTAAGGAAAACATTTCCATATTTTTAATGGCATATACTTTAATGGCAACCAAAGATCTCAATGTTCCAAGACGGTTCAAATGTCCGTCTCAATGCAGCTTCAGAGTCTCTACACAATCCCAGTCGAGAAATCAGGTTCTTATCTAGCAAAACCATCTGTCATTTTCTAAAATTATATATACACATTTATGTATTTTTTATACAATTGTTTGTCTTGTGCTAGTCTGCTGGCATTACAGACATTTGAACCTTCTTTGAACATTGGGATTGTTGGGATTGTTGGTTGCCATTAAAGTATATGCCATTAAAAATATGGAAATGTTTTCCTTAAACTTAATTTATTTTCCACTGAAAAAAGAAATAAAGGTTGGGGCAACAGATAAAGTGAATACTCACTGGAAATTTCCTTGCGCTGAAATCTGGCTGCACATTTCTCCGGGTCAGAGAAGGCTTCCACAAGACATTCAAAGTTTGACTTAGAGTCTGAAACACATGAGTCAGCCAGTAAGTACGGTCATGTTGCCTATACTAAATTAATAATGAAATACTGGAGTCATTACTACGCTTAATTAAGAGTGAGAACCTACTCATCTTGAATGGACAAAAAAAGCGAATGTTTTAGTTTCATCTTTCCATAGAACGTTTGTAAAAGTAACTGACACTACTGGACCTTCAAACGGGCAGCGGGACGACCAGACTCTGACCATAGAACGCTGCCCGTTTGAAGTTCCAGTAGTTTCAGTTACTTTTACAAACGTTCTATGGAAAGATGAAACTAAAACATTCGCTTTTTTTGTCCATTCAAGATGAGTAGGTTCTTCTCACTCTTAATTAAGCGGCTTAAATAACTCTGACCAGCACTGTATATATTTAAAATAGATTATTCACAAGCAGTAAAAAACTACTTGTCTTGAATGGAGTGTGACTTTGTGCAGAGCAATGTTTTGTGCAGGGGGAAAAGTACTTACCAGGAGTGGACATTTCACTGCCAGGACGCTCCACTTGGCTAGACATGGCACAATCTTTATTAGATAAAACACATGAATAAGCCTGTGACTTATGTTGTACACAACACAATATTATGTTTAAGTTGTCATCAGTACTCACCAGTATTGTGCAACATGCTGGTGTCCTCAATGGGCTGCAGCTTCCTTCGTACATTATTGAAGGGGGATTATCTTGACGCTTATACAGAGGTAATGTAAAATAAAATATATAAAGTTAAAGAATTTAATTTTTAAACTGCAATTATAAATTAAGAGAAAACGATTACCCCTGATATTCTCATCCGAATCCAATAATACTGCTAAATAAAAATAAAATCAATCATTTGTATAAAATTTCAGGCCCAATTTGTATCAACCGATTTTATATTTCAAATGTATAAAATATCTGAAAATGAGAATACCATTTCTAACAGAACCCTCCGATTTTTATTTTTTTTGTGCTTCCTCGTAACGTTAAGTTAACGTTAGATCTAATCACCTCATCGTCCTTCTCCTCTGCCTGGTAACGTTGTTACGTTAGGTGTCACATTCACGACGCACATTTATAAATTATACAATTCACCTTTAAACCCACCTTGCATCATCTGTGAACCCCGTAGCAAGCTGCTATATGGACAAGCTAACTTAGTTAGCAAAGAGCTAAGTTAGCCAGTCAGACTCAGAACTCTATGCCATGCTGCTATCGGTTTACGTGCAGTTTAGTATCCCAAATTGACATATTCTCTCGTGTACAGCTAAAATAACATGGAAACTGAACATGAACCATGAGCAGCAAGCTAACTTTAAAAAAAAAAAAAGCGCCAAAAGCTAACGAGAAGTTGTTTACACAGAGAGTGCGCGCGCGCGACCGGCTCTCTCTCTCTCTCTCTGGTCGTTCTTTTAGTTAAAACATGCGCCCTGTCACAAACGCAGCCGTTCATCTACATTACTCACCGATCAAATAAGACTTTGGCGGGACAAAAATTCACTTTGGCAGGCGCTAAAACAAGTTCAATGCAGGAAAATGCATGCGTGAGTTTTCACTAGACTCGCACGGTAGCCAGGCAAATGGCGACCTCAGCTGTTGTTGACGCTGTGTGTGTGCTTCAAGATTATGACGCAAGTACTAAGATTCCGATTGGCCAAGAGAAAAAGTGCTAAGATTCCGATTGGCCCAGAGAAATGTAAATTATAAGATTTATCCAATAATGTTTCGCAATTCTAGCCTTCATGGCAGTTTACTGTGAGAAACAATACAGAAAAAACAGGAATATATAATTGTTTGTGTTTTGGTGACCGTGTTTTGGTGACACAGTTTCAGTGTGGATTGTTTGTGTAACCTTTAGACATTAATGAAGATAATTTAATATTTTGTCTAAATCATGCAGAAAACCATCTATCTTTGGATAAAAGCGTCTGACAAATGGATAAATGTAAAATAATATATATTGCCACTGTACACTGTAAGTCCAGATGTTCCTTCATGAACAACAGCCTTTTAAAGTGGATTTTAATGTGGTTATTCAATTTGTCCCATTTTGTCTGTTTAATAATACTGCTATCACAAAAAGGGCAGTGAAAATTTCTGCAACATGTTGTGCATTGCTCCAAAAGTGGTAGTGCTATTCAAACTCCACTGGCTACCTGTCACATTCAGGATTGATTTTAAAATTTTACTATTTGTGTATAAAGCTCTTAACAAACCGGCCCCCCAATATCTGACCAATCTCCTCTGCCCGTACACTCCATCTCGTACTTTGAGATCCAGTGATCACTGTCTTCTTATCGTGGCCAGATCCAGACTTAAAAAACGAGGCGACTGCACTTTTGCGACTGCAGGCCCAAAACTTTGGAACAGGAACAGTCTACCCCTCTATATCAGACTAGCTCCCTCAATTTCCATCTTCAAAACATCCTTGAAAACTTATTTATTTTCTCTTGCTTTTAATACCCCTTGACTATGATACAACTATTGCCTTTTTTTATTTTATTTTATTTTTTTTTTTTTTATTGTCCTGTTTCTGCCCTGCATTTTATCTATTGCCCTGTACAGCACTTTGGTCAGCCTTGGCTGTTTTTAATTGTGCGTTATAAATAAATATTGTATTGTATTGTATTTTTTTTAGAATTAAGTTAATACCTTTTAGTCACCTGGGATAAAACTTCCCCTGCTACCCTCATTTGCATTTGTAAAGCTCACAGCAGTCTCATTTACATGTTAAAGCATTAGAGGGAGGGGGGTCACGGGGCAAGCAAGTCCCACGTCAATTTCCGACAATTTCCGACAGTTTGCAGTGTTGCCTGTAAATTGCCGTTTGCAGTCGTAAACCTGAACTTCCACGACAATCTACAGCGCCGGTAACTGTCGAAAATCCCACTTTTCATGCAGTGTGTGGAACCTGTTTCCTCCCGAGTTCTTGCTACGGCCAGTGGTGCAAGGGAATAGGTTGTGTCGGCTTGCTACGCCACTCCGCCTCTCGGCCGGATACGTGCGTCTTTTGCTCCGTTGGCGCCCAACGTCGGTGAGCCTTGTGAGTTCCTCCATTACCCCTCCGGTGCCAGGCGTGGCGGACCGCCCGGTGCCAGGTCTGCTACCTCTAGTAGGGAGTTGCTAGTAGACTGGGTGTTTTTCCAGTGGTCTCTACGGTGACCCATGATGCCACGTGCAGTTCAGCCGTGTCTTCCCCTTGACAGATTCGTTCTGTCGTCCCTGTTGAGTACTACCCCACTGGGCTAGTACATATGTGTATTCCAGGCCTTCCTCAGGCAGGCTGGGGCTTCCGCAGCGTTCCCACCCTTTTTTAATGGGTTAGGGCACGCTTTCCCAGTGTTATCCAATATCCACTGAGCGGGTCTTGCGGAACAGCAGTGTGATTCCCTAGCTAGCTCCCGCAACTTATTCAAGAAACTGCTGCAGGGTAGCTTAGCTGGGCGCTGGAAGGGGCCAGCACCATGGCGTTTTATTAGAGATCCCAATTCGTCAGGGAACTCCCCCGACGACACGTCAGAGTTCCCAGGACGAAAGGGAACGTCTCGGTTACGTATGTAACCCTCGTTCCCTGAGTTCAGGGAACGGAGACGTGTCGTCCCTTCGCCATGTTGCTGTACCTTCGCAGAGGACTGGACACTGTTCGGCTCCTCAGCGAAAAGCACTATGCATGCGTTGCTTCCGCCTTTTATACCCGCGCTGGTAGGCGGGCTGCGGAATGCAAATCCTGCATGCCAATTTTCATTGGCTCGTTTTAATTCACTCGTAGGCAATTGGTCTCCCTAGCGTGATCCCAATTCGTCAGGGAACTCCCCCGACGACACGTCTCCGTTCCCTGAACTCAGGGAATGAGGGTTACATACGTAACTGAGACGTTTTCTCTGCAGTTATAAAAAGACAAAGTTGACAATTCTGGCTATACTTTCATTATTTTAATAATTTCTTTATTTTAATTTTTTTTTTTTGACCACTCAGGGTTATCTAATTTAACTATTTGTGGCTTGTGTTTTGAATATATATTCCCCTGCACTTTAGGCATTTTGCATAAATTTTTTATGCACCTTGTGACTTGATTCTGACTTATTTCGTTTTTTTTATTTTATTTATTAAAAATGTATATTCTGTTCTAATTTAATTCTGTAAAAAAAAAAAAATCGTTTTTTTGGTGAATCAATGTCGTGCTGTACTTAGAGCGTGTTTGCACAGGCAATTTAGCCGATGTAATTTGATTTGCCGACATGTGAAATGCAAATCCTGTCTGCAGTGTTGGCTTTCTGCAGTTATTTATGTTATTTCTTAGTTTTATTGATCCAAAATATTTTTATACATTTTCTTCTATATCTTTGTGTGATGTTCTGTACATCCTCACATGATTCGACTATCAGTCGACTAGGCAAGACTTGACAATTCTGATTCGACTATGTAAATCCATAATATATATAATTATTATAAAAAAAAATTAAAAATTTTTTTTTATTTGGAAGTAAAGTAAATTACGATATTTATTTATGTTATATCCAGATTTGGGGAGTGTGCTAACTACAAGCTACTAACTAAAAAAATGTTCCCGTAATTTTTACAGTAGCTAACTACTTTTTCCAGTGAGAAGCGGTGTAGCGCGACCACAACTTACATTCCGTTTTGCGTTTTGATGAACTGTAATGCATTGAAGCAGCACAGCGTCTTCTTACTGTTACCGCCATCTATTGTTATATCTCGCAACTTAACAGTTCGGACATATCAACAATCAATATTAAATTCAGTTTTTGTGAATGTATGACTTGCTCTACCTGTTACTTTGGTCTTCGTCAACAGCCGCTTGCACCACCTGCTGGTGAGCAAACTAACAGCAGATGGAGGTTATGCATCTGTACTCCACTGCTATTCCTGCAGTTCCTGGACATGCAAAATTTTATTTTCTGTTGAATTTGAACAACTGAATTTGTGGAACTAAATTTGTGGAATCAAATTTGTAAAGCCAAATAAAATGGAGCTAAAATTGCCTGTCGGAGGGGAAGGTACTCCACCTCGTGTGAGGTACTCGAGTCTTGACTGCAACACTGCGATGGTCATGTTCCCGCAGTGAGAACGCATCCATGAACGCAACCTCAGCGTGCTTGATGCCCAGACTCACGAAACAATGATCGTGACTGTCACGATCGCCAGGTAACGACCGCATCCAGAAACACACTTGCACACTCGTGCAAGCTGTTTTAGGGAAATGTATCTCTCTCTGGTGCTGAAGCGCACAGGGGAAATGGCTTTTAGTGCAGCCTGCTGCGTGCTTTCACACTCATTGAAGGTGCAACCTCTTAAGGGCTGAATGAACAGCAGACTCATTGAAGGTAATGCTCTGAAGAGCTGTGAAGACAGCTGTTTTGAAAGCTCTGTAGGAGATCGCGACCACCGCTGAAAGCGCCATCACACCAACGAAAAGGGTTCTCCGCTCGGCTCCTAAGCGAAAGGCAAATATGCGATGCATCCGCTTCCGTATTTATACCCGCGCTACGGGGAGGAGCGTCAGATGCAAATCTCGCATGCCAATGTGCATTGGCTTGTTTAGTTACACTCAAAGTAGATTGGTCTCTCAAAGAAATCCCCCATCTACTGAAAGGGAAATAAAGTTATGAAACTTAACTTTGCCCACAGACAAAACAATTTGGCAGGAAAAAATAATAGA
Source organism: Leuciscus idus (assembly GCA_021554675.1). Classification (NCBI taxonomy): domain Eukaryota; kingdom Metazoa; phylum Chordata; class Actinopteri; order Cypriniformes; family Leuciscidae; genus Leuciscus; species Leuciscus idus. The sequence goes on from CM038625.1 coordinate 39,422,507, forward strand.
TTCATGGTTAGGTGACCAGATTTGTGAAACAGGCTACCATTGAATTCTCACTTTTTTATTATTCTGGCTGAGGAAACTTGTCTGTCCACATAGGTCTCCTACTGGTGCATCCTCAATAAAAGAGCAGGGCAAGAACACTGATCTTGGCTGGGCAGCGACTGATGACGTTTCACCAGAACACAAGTACAGACAAGAACGCATATTGAATTAAACAGTTGTTTTTACTGCTGTGTCTTTCAGATTTGTATTAAACACCTTCTTAGAAATAATATATTTGTTTACTTACAAGCTGGGGGTTTTCTTTTGTGTCCAGTGTGGTTCCCTCAATGTTGCTCTCCACATACTTCAATAACAAGCAGTTAAGATCAGACTGAAATGGAAATGGAAAGGATCTGAAATAATGGACTTTAGACCCTACAGTAATATATGCAGAGCAACAGGTTCCCTAATTTGTTTAGAGAAGAATATTTCCTTATGATAATGTGAGCTCGGTTAGATAAGTTAATTTACTGTATGACGTTGAACTTTATTATTTTACACTTTATTTCAATAGTCCACATTCTAAAACTTTAACAATTCTAACAACTTATTCTACTAACCCTAACTGTCAGGTTGCCCTAACCCTAACAGTCTACTACAGTCTACCACTACTTTAACTAGAGTTAGCTGACATGTACTGTAGTTCCAAAGTTACTTATAGATAGTTAGTTTGTTAGTAAAATGTCTAAAGTAGAATATCGAAATAAAGTGTAACCTTATTTGGTTTTAGCAGATTTCTTAAAGTGCAAGTGACATGAGCTTGAATATAATATATTTGAGCTTGATTCTTTATACATAGCCCATGTATTATTCAATTAATTCTTTCCCGAGTATTTCTTACACAGCTTTCTCAAGTAATCATTCATATTTATATCAGTTAATTAACAAACAGTTAATTCAGAAGTCACTAATGAAGCATGTTTTAGGTTACCTGAGAAAACATTTTTTACAGTGCTGTGCTGAACCAGTCTTTACCAAGAAATTTAAAAAAGCATTTTTAAAAAAGCTTTTAATAATGATATTGTCAGAGTTCTGTCACTTCTGTCTAGTTCTTTTCTTGATTTTGTGTTCTTGAGCTCTGACACTCCTGTTATGTCTTGTCTCTGTCTGAGTGTCTCACTTGTCTTGTCTCACTTATCTATGTGCCTTGTTTCATGTGCGGACGTGGTGTTTGGATTCTGTCTAGTTTGGCTTCAGTCTAGTTCGGCTTCCATTCTGAGTCAGAATTCGGACACTCATGCTCTGCGTGTTTGTTCTGTTGTGAAATGACTATTGGTTAATTTGCCCCACCTGTCCTCCTTCGTTACCTGCTTTGTTGCTCTCCCTATTTATTCTCCTTGTGTTTGCAATCCTGTGCTGGATCGTTTTTGAATGTTACTTCCCTAGCCTAGCCTAGCCTAGCCTCTTGTTTTTCCCCCTCTGGGTAGTTTTTGTTTGTGTTTTGTTCTTGTTTTTTTATTAAATAAAGCCCATCAAATCTGCACCTGAGTCCTCGCTGCTTTCTTCACACCCATACCTGACAGATATAGCATAATGTAATTCAGAATATGAAAAAAATTAAGCACTTTCTCTGAGATGGGTTTGGGACAACCTTAAAGCTGCCGTCGGCAACATTTTTTTGATCATATTCAGTGAAATTGACACTATAATCCGACAGAACAACATAAATAAGATGGTTTTAGAAAAAAACCCGAGCTTCTAACTCCACCTGGAGCGTGTTATTTGTTTTGCAAAAATCCAGCGCTCCCGCTTCATCGGGTCCAATCAGCGCAGGGGGGTGTGAGATCTGACTGTCAATCACAGGTCGTGCACACGCCACAGATCCCCCCTCACTCGCGCACGTTAATATCACATGCACACGCCACGCCTGAAGTTCGCCTGGAGATTGCATGAAGCGTGATGGCGGAGAGAAAATCTACTAACAAGCTTCCAATTCCTCGGTTATTGCTATCTATGGATGGATTAGCCAGGGCAGCCTACCTCCGAGTCCATGGTGTTGATAGATGCTGAAGAGACGGACGCGTTCACAGAAAATCAGGTACACACGCACAGTGACGCACTGACGAGCACGACCTCGATGGGAGGGTGCTCGCTGGTAGTGGGGAGGGGCATGAGAGTTGTAAACATTAAAAATTTTGGCTAATCGACCCAATCTGCCAGACTTGCCGACGGCAGCTTTAATGTGTGTTTGTATGGTCAATTATTGGCTACAGCAGGCAGCATTAAACCATCCAAATTAAATGCTTATTTATTGCTTATGAATTTGTGTGGCGATGGGCTCAGAAACAGGGACACCAAATGAATAAACCAACTACGCCACCCTGGGGGCTTATTACCAGGGAATCGCCCTAAACAAATCAGGAGCACACAAGGCTCACAGGCTCGTATTGGTTGGAGTCAGGCATGAGACATGGGTGAAAGATACAAACAATAAAATCACTTTATTGATTAAAATGATACAAACAAAAAAAAGAAAAAAAAAAACAATAATCAGAATGAGACACTCCTGGCGACGGAAATTGGGAACGGCAGCCAAATTACTCCACTCAAGGGGCCTCCCTATTCTCCTAAAAGAAAAGAAATAAAGAAAACCACACACACACACTGCACTCAGTCAAACACCTCCAGGTGGCACAGCAATCACTCCAAAATACCACCACCAAGATGAGAAGGGCTGCCGCCCTTAGTTTCCCTGCCGCCCAGGCCTACAATAAAGAACACACAGACTCATACACCACAAAATGGAGAAAACAAAAAGAAAAAAAAAAGAAATACACAAAAACAATTGTTTGACCCAATTGCACAATGTTCATCTCAAGCCAGTATGATAACAAGCAGTCCCATCACAGACAGATACATTCCAGATGATCATCACCTCACAACATTGTTGAATATTACACATTCCCCACTTAAATCCAGGGTACTCTTGTGAGAACAGTTAGATAGCTGGATATCCTAGACAGCATCAGGAAAATACAGACCAGGTGTTTGTTTAACTCGTACCGGGCCACAAAGACAGCACTTGAGCCAAAAAGAAAGAATTAAACAAAACAAACATTCACATAATAAATAAACCAAAAAAAAAGAAACTTAAATTAAAACAACAATAAACAGTGATAACTAAGAATAATGAGCATCAAGAGTCACTTTAAATACAGCTCCTTACATTCTGCGTACCCAATATCAAATCCCAGGCAATAAAAACATCCACACCAATTCTCATGGAATGAAAGAGAAAAATTAACGTTAATGGTGCCGTTGAGGTCGAAGACGTCGCAATGACGCTAGTCAGTAAGGCTACACAGCAGAGCAGCACGTAGTAAGTTTGTGGTCGCTCAGCAGTTTATGTTGAACCGGACTGTTGATTAAAACGTCCAGTGAACGACAATGACGACGACAGCCCACCATAACCTTAAACAGGCATATGAAACACACCTGGATTAAAACAAAGAGGAAACTCACCAAGCGGACTTGAGTTGGACTAAGGCATTAAATATAAAAGGTTGAAAACATACCTGAACAGCACGTCATTAAAGAACCACGAAACTCATCCGTGTTTCTAAAAGTTCGCACAACAACGAGCGCCGCCAAGTGTACGCCGATTAGTTCCCCTGTCCACTATAACAAAGAAGTCTATATTACCCAATGCCACAGGAATCATTTGCAACAGAGTCGCTAACCGGCAGCTCTTACCTCTCCAGCTCTTGCACACCGCGCCGGAACAACAACGACATGACGTCACGTGTAATGCCCTCACAGGTAACGTACACCAACCGCATTTATAGTCATCATAACTTGGGCTAAATCACCATCCAGCCGAGCATTAATAGGCGGAGCTAATGCCTACTGCTACATTTGCAAGATTGTCTATATCAGGGGTTTTCAAACTTTCAACGGCAAGGAGCCCTAAACAATCCCCTTGTGAGATATAATGTTACAATTAGGCTTGGGTATCGTTTGAATTGGAACGAATTATGATTCTGCCTATTGATTGCGATTCTTATTAAATCCTAATTTTGATTTCAATAAGGTAAAAAAATAAAACCTATTTAAAATTATTCACATTTATTCTAATTCTTATTGCAAAACATTTCATTGTAGCTAAATACCATGAACAAAAATCTTGAACAAAAATCAACAGGCAAACAAATTAGCAATTGCACAAATAAATACAACTGAACAAAGATACGATTTAAATAAACAGTGTTCTAAGATTTTCAGGTACAGAAACCGGAATCAAATGTAAAATGACACTGCACTTTGTAAATAAATTATACATTACATATATAGTTACACAAGTCATTCAGTCAAGAACAGAGTGAATTTTCTCTTTGTCTTTTGTTGTTTGACTGACGTTATTATAGAGACGGCTGTAGGAATATTAGGCCGCTGTCACTTTAAGAGCTGCACGGTTCAAATATACTGTTACACATGCATTTCCTTTGTCTGAACTGTTTACGTCCACTTAAGACATAACTGACTGTTTAAGATATTTTGACATATTTTTGTCTGTATTTGTCTGTTCAAGAGCAAAAAGATGCAGATTTGCAGCTGTTTTTAATTAAGAAAGTTAGATAACTCAACAGGATAGGCTAGGGAGAACACACACGCAACATAAACAGCTTTGCATTTCAACAAAGACAATAACCAACAAAAAACAGAGAAGGAGAAGTATAAAAATGCAGGTTGATGAGGAACTAAAAAAAATACAGTACATGTGAGGAACTAAATTAGTGACTATGGAAACAAATGAGAATATTAGACACCGTGGAAATAAAGAATACAGGAAATAAACACAAAACTCAAACTCAGAAATGATAGGAGCCAAAAAAAAGTTGTAAAGGCACACACACACACACACACACAAACACACACATGTTTTATGACTCATGATACTGTTGTTACTGATATGATATATATATATCACTCATGCATTGCTGGTTGTTTGGATGTTCAGTGACAAGAACACATGTTTGTGTAGAACCATGAGTCATAAACACATATGTTTTAATCATGTCAGCAATGCTACATCACAAATTAATTACTAATTTGAGGCATGGAGCTGCTCATCAAAGCATTGTGAAAACGGTTTATTAGACTGATAGTAAAATCATTGTCAGATCATTTTAATTAATACATGATTGTAATGAGAAATATACAGTGCTATGCATAAGTTTAGACACCGATGCTAAAGTTGAATAAAAAGAGGAATAAAAAATCATCTTTTGGAAATTGAACTTAATGCCTGAATTAAAAATATTAAGAAAAATCCAACCTTTAAGGACACCAATTTTCTTTGTGAATGAATAATGTATCGTAAATAAATAAATGCTCTTCCTTAAAATACAGGGTGCATAAGTCTGGACACCCCTATGTTAAATTCCCATAGAGGCAGGCAGATTTTTATTTTTAAAGGCCAGTTACTTCATGGATCCAGGATAACTATGCATCCTGATAAAGTTCCCTTGGCCTTTGGAATTAAAATAGCCCCACATCATCACATAGCCTTCACCATACCTAGAGATTGGCATGGAATACTTTCCATAAGATCATCTCTCAATGCAAATCAAACCAGCTATTAGGCTAACTGAAATAAAACCATGCCAATCTCTAGGTATGGTGAAGGCTATGTGATGATGTGGGGCTATTTTAATTCCAAAGGCCAAGGGAACTTTAATAATCATATTGTAAATTCAGACTGGAGAATAGAAATAAAATAAAAAGTTATTAAAAAGTGGGTAGGATGACATCTCCATTTGTGGACCTCAAGGAAAAAAAAAGAAAAAAAAAGAAAAATTATTTTTATAAACAAACCCTTGGAATTAAACAGGCTGGTTTTCCAGCAGAGCCTGCCAAAAGAGATCCATGTTTGTAGTCCAGGCAAAGTAGCGTTTTACGACAGACTAATTGTAAAATAATTTTTTTCAGCATAGATCTTTTCTATGAGGTGTCCAGAACAACATACTAAAAGTCCTAAGAAATCCTAGTTGAGGAAATATGTTAAATTCTCATCAATCCGAGATGTGTGCCAATAAGGCCTGGCAACAATACACCCCAATGGGGCTATTTTTTTCCTTTACTCCTATCAAAATGAAACTTTACACAATGAAAGTACCCATGAAAAGTAAAAAATGTTGTATTACAAGTTTCTTTGAAAATGAATTTTACTATGCAAATGAGCTATAGACTAATCAAATATGCCCAAAATACACCCAAATAGGCTTAATTTTTTTCTTTACTCCTAACACAATAAAACTTAACATAGTAAAAGTATACATGAAAAGTAACTTTTTTTGTATTACAAGTTTCTTTTGAAATGAATTAGAATATGCACATGAGGGCCACACTTATTGAATATGTCCTAATTTGCATAGGCAGAAACACCATTCATATGACAAATACATCGGCCCAATATTCATCCAATCATCCTACTGCCAATGGGTGATGGCAATGCTGCTTTTAGACTGGCCTCTAACCTGAAAACTGCCTGGCTTGGTAGTACCTGCCAGGGGTATAACCCCCGGTGGTATAGTCTTCAGGGTCACGGAGGCACACAAGTCTCTCCACCACGACAAGGTAGCAACAACAGGAGGGGTTTCTTTCTGGTGTTTTTTATTTTATTTTAGATTTTTTTTGTTTTTGTTTAACTAACTAGATATTGCTGTTGCTAGCTTCTCATAACACTGCAAAGCTACTTTACAAACGGTGGAAGTCTGATGTGTGGCCCGCCTGGTCTGAAATACTTGCTAACTACAAAAAGAGAAGCAGTTTTGGTGTCTGGCAAAATTATCTTATAGGGATACTTCACTTTAAAATGAAAATTCTGTCATCATTTACTCACCCTCAAGTTGTTTCAAACCTGTATGAATTTCTTTCTTCTGCTGCACAGAAAGATAGATATTTTGAAGAATGTCAGTAACCAAACAGTTAACTGGAACCATTGACTTCCATAGTAGGAAAAAAAAAGTACTATGGAAGTCAATGGTTCCAGTTAACTGTTTGGTTACTGACATTCTTCAAAATATCTATCTTTCTGTGCAGCAGAAGAAAGAAATTCATACAGGTTTGAAACAACTTGAGGGTGAGTAAATGATGACAGAATTTTCATTTTAAAGTGAAGTATCCCTTAAAGAGCTGGAATGTCTGGAAAGTGTGTCTATCTGGTTTTTCATCTGTCTTCTGTGTGAGAGTGAATCGTTTAGTTGGTAAGAATGACTTCTGCCTGTAATCTCGTAATCTCACCAACAATACCAATCATTTGTAAATCTACCAGCCCAAAATTTAATCTCACCATGTTACTAATGACTAAGATGGCTATTCTGACTTTCTTCTTATGTTATCTGTGGGGGAATGTCATTAGGTAAGGCTTGAAAAGAATAAGAAAAAAAAAAAAGAAAAAAAAGAATTTAGAAAGCAACTGGAGGCAAGATTGTGCAATCAATTCTTAAGGTCAATATAAGTCTTTTTGTGGCAACTGACCCAGGTAAGTGTGGCAAGTGACTTTAAAGGATTAGTTCACCCCAAAATGAAAATTTCCTAATAATTTACTCACACCAATGCCATCCAAGATATCCATGTCTTTCTTTCCTCAGTGGGAGAGAAATGATGTTTTTTGAGGAAAACATTTCTGGATTTTTCTTCTAACAATGGACTTCATTGGTGACCATCGTTTTTAAGTCCAAATCAATACAGTTTCAAAAGTCTTTGAAGTGTTTAAACGGGCTGTACGCGATCACAGCTGAAGAAGAGGTTGTTATCTAGCGAAACGATAGGTCATTTAAAAAAAAAAAATAATAATTTATAGACTTTTTACCTTCAATAGTTGGGATTGAGCTGATCAACAAACAGACAGGGAACTACATCATCACGTTGAAAGGTCACGCCGGCGCCGGCAATACTGTTTGAACTACTATTCTTATTCATCAGAATGTTATTCATATACTATTCATATTCACTCAATACTATTACTATATATATAATAGCAAACAATACTATTGGATCTATCCTCCTACGTACGGTCGCATTGTAAACATTGTACTTCTGCCAGGCGCCGGCATGACCTTTCAACGTGATGACGTAGTTCCCTGTCTGTTTGTTGATCAGCTCAAGCTGAACTATTGAAGTTAAAAAGTCTACAAATTTTATTTTATTTTTTGAAAATGACCTATCGTTTCGCTAGATAACAACCTCTTCTTCAGCTGTGACCGTGTACAGCCCGTTTAAACACTTCAAAGACTTTTGAAACTGCATTGATTTGGACTTAAAATCAATGGTAACCAATGAAGTCCATTGTTAGAAGAAAAACCCAGAAATGTTTTCCTCAAAAAAAAACTATTTCTCTCCCACTGAGGAAAGAAAGACATGGATATCTTGGATGGCATTGGGGTGCGTAAATTATTAGGAAATTTTCATTTTGGGGTGAACTAATCCTTTAAATTTATCGTGTTTATGCATAGGTTAACTTACTGAATGGACATGTATGTGTTAGTTATTTGGCCCCTGTTTTTTCTACTTGTGACTTTATGGTATCTTGGCCATACAGTAAGTCAATTAGGCCTAGTGTTGAGCTCATTTGCATCTTTAAAATAGATTTTTCAAAGAAACTTGTAAAACAAAAATGTTACTTTTCATGTATACTTTCACTGTGTGAGGTTTGATTGTGATAGGAGTAAAGGAAAAATTAAGTCCATTAGGGTGTATTCTGGACATATTCGATTAGTATATTGCTCATTTGCATATTCAAAGTCATTTTCAAAGAAACTTCTAATACAAAATGTTTTACTTTTCATGTATACTTTTACTATGTAAAGTGTTATTGTGTTAGGAGTAAAGGAAAAAATTAAGCCTATGCAGGTGTATTTAGCCTATATTCGATTAGTCTATAGCTCATTTGCATATTCAAATTCATTTTCAAAGAATCTTGTAATACAATTTTTTTTACTTTTCATGGGTACTTTCATTGTGTAAAGTTTCATTTTGATAGGAATAAAGGAAAAAAATAGCCCCATTGGGGTGTATTGTTGCCTGGCCTTATTGGCACACATCTCGGATTGATGAGAATTTAACATATTTCCTCAACTAGGATTTCTTAGGACTTTTAGTATGTTGTTCTGGACACCTCATAGAAAAGATCTATGCTGAAAAAAATTCTTTTACAATTAATTCTATTTTTGGCTCCAAAATGAGTTACTTTGCCTGGACTATTGTTCAGTTTAATAAACTATAGACCATATGTGTCTTAGAGAAACAAGCGCACAGCCATCTTTCGAATTTTGTGTTTGAACTTTCGTTTTTGCGGTAGCTCTGTATATTTCTATGGCATCGCTGTCAAGGAGTAATTAACTGTAATAAACTGTAGTAATTTACTTATTGTAGCATTAAAGGATAATTCCAGTATTTAGCACTTTGAGTCTCTTTTCTGGTTTGTTTTGGATGAACTAGAGTGGTGGACACAGAAATTTTGACGATGGGTCCTGTCTTGACTTTTTGACTCGATTAGAATCGCCTTTGACCGCTTCAGAGTGGCTGGCTAGGGGCATGCACGAACATGTCCTTAAAACAACCCTTAACGTTCATTTTCAAAACTGTGCAACTCACCGAGTGGTTAGTGGTGTTCGTTCTTTTTGATCCAAAAAGAAGGGCACAATATGAGAAAGAAAAAATGACAAAATATACAAAATTGAAGGCAATGCCTCCCTTCAAACCGGTTACAGTCTTCAACCCCGTCACACTATCCTCAACCTTGTCACATTAATATTTTTGGAAAAAAATAGGGAAAGCAATTAAAAATCACCTGTACCTGTTGTTTATCAACCATGGACTACTTAAGCACACACCTCAGTCACACACATCATCTGTTCTCACAAGCGGATACTAGACTGACACTTGAAACGCTACTTACCTGTTGACAACGTCTCTACGAAAGATTCCTATACCTTCTCCGGCGTTCCACGATCTCAACAACTGAGGTGTGTGCTTCTCATCAATCATTCTCCCACTCTGTTATATTCAGGAAAGGACTATTACTTTCAGTTGACATCTCATCATCCCTTATGCTGTTTCGGTCTGCTATCAACGTGTGTCATGCTCTTTGCAAATTCAATAACCTGATATTGACTGTTCTCCTGGTGTGCTCTCTGAGTCTACAGTATATCGTTACACACAGACACACAATTTGTCCATTTTTAACTTCAGTCCCAAAAAAATGTGCAAAGTATCATAAATGTTACATTTGTAGTTATTAAATTGTTATGAGGGACACATGGGCGGTAGGTAGTTGTTTGTTTTATAGCAAGTTTTGTGTAAAATCCTCTTTAAACCAAGTCCATGTTGTCCGTTATGGGGTTGCAAATAAAAGGTGTTTAAATCTGAAACTGATAAAAGAAATTGATATTAAATAATACTGAAATTAATAAAAGGTTTTAAATGCCTGAGGTGGGAAAATATGATTTTTTTTAGAGGTTTAATATGTGCCTAATGATGTGGCTATTTAGAAAATGATTTATATGTTAAACAAAAATCCAAGTTGAAATATTACCGAATCCCAGGAATGACCCATATATTCTCTTCTTTCTTTGTCTGGTGTTAGTTGTGTAACTGTTGGGGCCCTATTTTAACGATCTGAAATGCAAGTATCAAGCGCGAAACGCAAGTAACTTTGTGAGTGGGTCTTGGGCGCTGTTGCTATTATACCAGCTGGATAAATGACTCTTGTGCCCGACGCAAATCTAAAATGGGTTGGTCTGAAGTAGCTTCATTATTAATAGGTGTGGTTTGGGCGTAACGTGAAATAAACCAATCAGAGCGACATCTCACATTCCCTTTAAGAGCAGGCGCTTGTTCCATGGCGGATTGCTATTATAACGGCGGATTTGCCAGGCGCACACCAGGAGCGGTTCACAGTCGAGGAGACCGACGTTCTCGTCAGGGCCGTAAAAGACAGAGAAGTGACATTGTATGGGGATGGGAGAAACCCACCCAAATTAGCTTCGGTTAAACAGGCGTATGATAATTTGGGTAAATGTGTAAGCTAGATTTATGCCTATTTTTTCACATCTTCATGGACACCACAATGATTTCCCTCGTGTGGTAATATTTTTCCTTGTTATAATGTATGATTTGCAAAAATGAAAACTGCTGCTTCTGTGTAGATGAGAGAATCAAAGTGTATGCACGTTGTGCACACTCTACATTGATTATGGCCAAGCATGCGCCCCTAAAATAGCATATGAATAACATGCACAACGCGTCACTGACTTTAGACTAGGTTTTTCCTGGTCTGTGGCGGAATTGTTTTCTAAACCTGCAAAATAGCATCAGGGAACGTTTGCGCCGAAACACGCCTCCTCTTTTCGCTGTACCGCCCCCCGGAGCGCAAATTCATTCCCTAGATCCCATGATACATGCGTCAGTGTACAAAGTCAATTGCGCTGGGTGCAAGATAGGGCCCTTGGTGTGCATGTTCTCCTGTGATTATTTGCATCAGTTTGTGGATTAAAGATTACCTTCCTTGGACTTTTGCCTCCCGTGCCATTGTCTCTACACAGCACCACCTGTGACAGTAATGTCTGTGTATATATATGTAAATATGAAAGTTCTATTTGAATAGAATTATTTTGAATGTTTTGTGAGATAACAGCTGTATCATAAAACTGCTAGGAGACGCAAAGGTTGAAGATCCAAATGAAGTTGTTTATGAAAGGATAATCCAATACCTAATCCAAAAAAAAAAAAAACAGGCAGTCTAAGGCCCCGATCACACCTGACGCATTTTTTGCAGTGAGAGGCACCTTTTCTCAATTGGTTTCCTATGGCAGCGAGCGTTCTGCGCGCTGTTTATGCACCTGCTGTGCCTCGCGTTTTACCGCCTCACGTTTTTGTGAGCAACTCCGAGCAGAAAAAGCGCCCTACGTCATCGTGTTTTTTTCCACTGTCCAATCGAATGAATGGAGAGGCGGGCCTTCTGTTTTAGTGATGAAAGCTACAGTTGCTTGAACGCCCGGAGAGTGCGATGATGGAGGATAAACTTGTGGTGCTCTCGCGGGTTACCAGGAGTTTAACGACTTCATGAACCGTAACCCACTTCCCACCGTAACCGACTTCACGGCCTAAGGCCCCGATCACACCTAACGCGTTTTTCAGGTTCGAAAACGCGAGGCATACAGCTCTGCCCCAATCATACAGTACGAGCAGTACGCTGTGTTTTCTATGTTGCTAGGCAACCAATGAAACAGCTGTCCTGTCAGTCAAATAAACGTCAAATCAGCCTTTTATTAACTTTATTTAATTTTTGTTAAAATTATGGTATTATGGTTCATGAAGTCGTTAAGCTCCTGGTAACCCGCGAGAGCACCACAAGTTTATCCTCCATCATCACACTCTCCGGGCGTTCAAAGCAACTGTAGCTTTCATCACTACAACAGAAGGCCCACCTCTCCATTCATTCGATTGGACAGCGGAAAAAAACGATGATGTCGAGCGCTTTTTCTGCTTGGAGTTGCTTTTTTTTCAACTGCAAAAACACGAGGCGCAGCATGCGGTAAAACGTGAGGGACCTGGGGCGCATAAACAGAACGCAGAACGCTCACTGGCATAGGAAAACAATCACCTCTCACTGCAAAAAACACGTCAGGAGTGATCGGGGCTTAAGGCTGCTTTCACACTGGGCTCGTTTGCTGCGGTCCGAACCCGAGCGCGTTTGTTCATCGGATAACATTCTGATCAGAAGCACGTTTACACTTGTCTTTTCAATGTGTATGTGGTCAACATCCGGATACAGGTTGCATGTTAATGCCAAATGTAAACGCAACCTGAGATAACCAGACTTATGTAGGCAGAGCTAATGAGGTAATGAAACACAGCTGCATGCAATTACACATAATGAGTCCGGGGAATGAATTATGGGAATTGTAGTCCATGTGTGAATGGCAATGAACAAGAGGGGAGAGCCCTCTGGTGGATGTCAAGGGCACTCCAGCTGGTGACAAGCTGAATTCAGCTGACAGTGATTAATATCCCACAAATGCCAAAATATACTGCATAAAGAGTATTGTAAATTCAGAATTATTTTATACAATTAACTAATTTAGTAGGAAAATTACAGTATTATACTAATAAAAGCACCTGGTAAATTACTGTATTTTAAAATAAATTATTGTCCTGTGATTATAATAAATAGCTAATTAAATTACAGTAAGGACACTGTAAGATTACAGTAACTGGTGTCTTTCACGTGGTCTGCCAAGTCGGTCTGCACCTTAATCCCAAGCCTTCACTTAGCCTAAAGAGGCATTGACTGGGGCTCCAGTGCTTACATATCCTGACCCAGAGCGTCCATTCATCATTGGCACTGATGTCAGCAATGTGGAAGTGGGTGCAGTGCTATCCCAGGCATGTGACAATAGAGGTACGTTATCATGTACAACAGTCAGGTTTTCAATAAAGCTGAGAGGAGGTGTGTCACTTGCCGGGGGCTGTTGGTGCTCCACCATTTCCAGGCCATACCTTTACGGAAAAAGTTTTTCCGGCTACAGACTGACCACGCTTCCACTACCTGGCTGTTAAGAAACCCAGAGGGTCAGGTGGCCTGATGGCTGGAGGTCCTTCAGGATTACACCTTCAAAATACAGCACGGGACCAAATGACCCGTTGCCAGTGTGAGGTGACACTGCTGTTATTGCCAAAGGCTGAAGGAATGGGAGCAAGCAGCGATAGAGAAGATGGTGCAGCAGGTCGCCGAGGAAGATGGCGACTGGGCACTCTTGGAATGACATGAATTGCAGCAGCTACAGGAGACGACCCTACCCTGATGAGAGTAGCTGGTGGCTGGGCAGGGACCAGAGTGGATGGAGAGAACAGCACTCAGCTTCTGTTGTCTCACACATTTAGATGCTGGATCCTGCAGTTGGTCCACGGCTCAGTGTGAACTGGCCATGGCTAAGACCTTGAAATGGCTAAGGATTCAGTTCCATTGGGCAGGGTGTTGTCAGGATGTGGAGCTCCATGACCATTGCAGCGATGCAGCCTGAAAAGGTCCCATGCAGTGACCACATGCCACTCTGCAGCGGGACCTTGTGGGGGCTCTGATGGAGCAGTTCAACATCTCCAACATCCAACACCTGACTCAATATTCTTGGGCCCTTTCAATTTCAGAGGCTGGGAACTGCTATGTTTTAGTCAACATGGTCTACTTCACTATGTGGTCACACTATGTGGTACCTGATCAGCCAAGATGCTGATCCAGAGGAAATTCACAGTGACCAGGGATGCAATTTTGGGGAAGTCTGTTGGCTCCTTGGAATAATTAAGGCCTACACTACTTCACTCCAATCCACAAAGCGATGGCCTAGTGGAGCGATTTTATCCACACTTTGTCCAACCAGCTGGCTATCCTGACTAGTGAACACCAGCGTAACTGGGACCGTCTCCTACCTCTTGTCCTGTGGTCCTATTGGACAGTGTTCTAGGGGTCCAAATGCTGCACACTGGCTGTTCTCATATTTGGCTGGGAACTTTGAACGCCGATGGAGTCAGTGTTAGGGCTCCTCTTGAACAAGAGATATCAGGAGTATCCAAGTATGGATTACTTGTGGTGGTTATGAGACAAGTAGTCATTCAAGTAATCAATGACCAACAGGAGACCATGGCAGCCTGCATATAACGTCAATAATGATGACAATGACTTTGTGCCCGGGAAACAAGTTTGGGCTTAGGTCCCCAAGAGGAAGGGTCACTCTCCAAAGCTTTTTAGTCACTGGTGTGGCCCATGCATGGTATTGCTCAAGATTTCTGATGTTGTGTACCGGATTTGGATAGTAGGATGATGGCGACTGGAGTGTTTTTGTGCATGATGATATTGACACTTTCACTGATACTGTAATGTCTTATATAAACTTTTGTGAGTCTGTGTGTATTCCCATCAAAACTGTCATCAGTTACAGTAACAACAAGCCTTGGCTTAACAAGGATGTAAGGTGTTTATGTAGGGAAAAAAAAAACGCTGCATTCAGATGTGATGATAAAGCACTATGCAGACTCCTCAAATACCAACTCAAAAAGGCTATTAAAACAGCTAAAGCCACTTACAGAGTGAAACTTGAAAATAAGCTCCAAGTCCATGACATTAAGGGTGTCTGGCAGGGTCTGCAGACAATTACCAACTATAAGATCAAGCATCACGTCTCAGACTGCGACCCCTCCCTCCCTGAGAAGCTAAATGATTTTTACTGCAGATTTGAGCCCAGAGTAACCCAGATTAATTCTCTGAGCCTTCCTCTAACAGGTATGGTCGATCACCCATTCTCATTTTGATCAAGGGGTAGGGCTAAGGGGAAGGGGTAGATACCCCTTAAAACCAAGAATTTTCGCGAGCTTACTTGAAACCAAGGGGTATCCAGAATGCACTGCGCAACCGGCAACAATGGCGGGCATACCAGTGTTTCCCCTACCATTATATAAGGGGGCGCCCCGCCCTCCTAACGGCTCGCCCCGCCCCCCTTGAAGGTCAAGTAAATTTGATTTGATTTTCTTTATAGCGCCAGATTACAATTTGTTATTTTATTAAACAAACTAAATAGCCCTTAAGTAATATGTTATTTATCTTATTTCCACGATGGCATGTCTTTTCTGTCTGTGTTTGCGCGTTTACAATTATCCCAATGAGTTCGCAAGCGTGCACACTCACACACAAACAAACACTTGCGTCACATACAGATGAGCACTAGCGGACAGAGAGCGCGCGGCGGGAATAATATGTCGCTGAACTAAAGATGGCAACACTCGCTCTACTGCGAGTAGCAGCCGGAGTTGCTCTCCTGCTCCAAGTCTAACGCCCGTTTCACACATATTTCGTTTGCAGTGCGTATGCTGTGAGTATTTTTTTCGTACCCATGTTAACAGAGCTTTCACACTGCACGCGGATGCAGTCCGTCGATGATCGATCCGTTCCAGTATAGAGCAGTGCAGAGATCGTTTCCGCACCGAGTCTATTTTCGCTGTGCTGCAAACGCTGAATTAAAGTGACAGCGCATGTTTCGTGGTCAAAATTAACACAGATTGACCTGAAAATGTAGTAATTTCACCACAAGTGCGATTAATTAAATAAAATGTATTAATCTCACCATAAATGTATTTAATTAAACACTACTTTTTTCACTTTAAGACCGGGGTAAAGAAAGGAAAACTACAATTTACCTCAACAAGGCGACATAATGAACGACACCCGTCTTATTCGTGGAGGTGGAAAACAAGTTCTTTGTGACATGCAAGATTTATTGTATTAAAATTTAAATGCAAAAGATTTTAATATAAGTACATGGTTAAATATTTTACCACTTGCTTGAGCAACTTAATATATAATTATATAGAAGTAATGCATTGAATAATGCATTGTTTAAATTGTGTTTAAACTAGTGGTGCTGCGTTAACGCGAGACTCTTATCGCGCGATAAAAAAAATATCGCTGTTAATCTATTCTCAAAGTTGGGTTGGGAGCTGCCTCTATACCAGGGGCGGAGCTACGTGGTGGCCAGGGGGGGCCACGGCCACCACTGGTCAAGGCTCGGCCCCCCTGCCGCCCCCCCCAAACTCACTGCCTCCCCCCCCCAGTCTGAGGAGGGGGAAAATACATTTAATTTAAAGAAAAAAAAACTCCTGAGTTTAAATAAATACTGACCCCCGCTGAGTGAACAGGAGGGCGCGAGAGCGGATTCGCTTTCTGTACGTAAGAAAGCTCATCTGCCGCCAGAGCCGGGATTCGAACACGGGTCTCTGGTGCGAAAAAGCTTAGATTTCACCACTGAGCCACAGGGGAAGATACATCAGTTCTCCGTTAGAGTGAGTATAGAAGAGAGCGTCATATTTTGTGTCGGCGTTTGTTTGTAGGTGTGCATGCTTTGTTTATAACAGACTAAAACACTCTATTTCCACCTTTCGCCGATGAGTGACGCAGATTTGAAAACTCACTCAGCAAACAAACAAAAAGACAATTATGAAAAATAAATTGAATATTGCACTTAAAATGCCATGGTTTACATAAATAAATTATCGCCTAAAAATGACAATTCATATTGTGTCTTTCTGTCATTTGCATTAAAAAAATCCCCGTCTCATGTTAAGGTCCCTAACCCCTCACATAATCATGACACATCGCACTCGCACATTATCTAAGCCAGTGGTTCTCAAAGTGTGGTACCGTGTGGTACTAGGCTCTCTCTAGTGTTAACGTTATGCAGAGGAAACACTGAATTTCGATCTCACCGGTGTGAGTAGAACGTGATCAACTGCTAAATTCAAACTGTGCAACTTTTTCTTGTCAAAAAAGACGCTAAGTGTGAACATAGCCTAATCCGTTCTACCACTTCAAATTCAAAACGAAACTTTTTTTTTTTTTTTTTGCTAAAAAAACGCCGTTGTCAACTTTTTCTTGTCAAAAAAGACGCTAAGTGTGAACATAGCCTTAGACAATATTCTAATTTTAAATTTGGGGTTTCATAAGCTCCAAGCCATAATAAACATTAGACCTACTTAAGTCTCTGCAGCTAGTGTACTTAAATTTTATTTATCTGCAAAATGATGTTGTATACTTACAGTTTTGCGCAATATATGTTCTCAAAACTACATACACCCTTAAAAAAAAAAAAAAAAACATTTAGCAGTTGTTTAGCGGGGTCTGTGTAACCTGTTCTGAAATGGTTTTATTATCATCACAAGATCACAATATAGGGATCATACAAACGATTTATTTTTAAAATTCTATGATTTAGTGGATTACAAGGTTACATTGACAATGTATAAAGCATATTATAAAATGCTGCCTGATAAAATTTTGAGTATGTTTGAGAAACGTTATTGTAAGTATGAGTTAAAAGGAACATGTTTGTTTAAAAAACTGAAGGTACGAACAAATATTAGATGCAGAACTATCTCTGTAAAAGGAGTGAATTTATGGAATTGTTTGCATATAGACCTTAAATTGACACAAACAATAAGTGGATTTAAAAGGCTCCTAAGAAACAAGATGATACTTTCATATAGATAAGTTTCGGGTAATCAATTTCTATGACTTTGTTGTTTCAAGTGTTTGCAAGAAGAGAATTGAGCACTGTTGGACTGTTTGTGAAAATTGAGAGGGATAGGCGTTAATAAGCCTTGAGCTTCAGCCTATACCCTTTGGTTTAATCAAAAGTTATGTATCTGATGAGTTGAATATTTGTTATTGTATATTTGTTAGTGATAAACCAAATAAACGAAATGAAATGAAAAATTATAATATATATCGTTATCACAAGAGGCTGCAATGTATCACAATATGGATTTTAGGCCATATCGCCCATCGCCCAGAAACCCGTTCTCAAGGACTTACGTTTATAGTCATTATTTGGGTAGCATACATATTCTGAATGCCTTCGGCAGAATTCAAATGAGCCATTTTAATCTAGATTAATCTAGATTAATTTCAAAATGTATCTATTAATCTAGATTAAAAAAATGAATCTATGCCCACCTCTAGTTTAAATGTGAATGTGCGTTTACTGCGTCTGACAGGATTATTCTCTCCAATAAATGCATCATAGAAATAAAAACTTCTCACAAAAAAAAGCCCATTTAAAATTTGTTTGTCATATAAATGTATTAACTAACATTAACGAACAGTGAATGAGCAATATATTTGTTAGTATTTATAAATCTTTTTTTAGTTGGTAGTTAAAAAATTAAACTATTTAAGCTCTGGTCCATTAATATTAACAAATACTTCGGTTCCACTTTATTTCGATAGTCCACTTTAGACGTTCTACTAACTATAAGTAACTTTTCAACTAATTGTCAACTAATTCTCATTAGAGTATTAGTAGACTGTAGTAGACTGTTAGGTTAGAGTTAGGTGTTAGGGTTCGGGTTAAGAGAATAAGTTGACTTGTAGTTGCCAAGTTACTTATAGTCAGCAGAATATCTGTTGGAGGAGCATCAAAATAAAGTGTTAGCAGATATTAAGCATACAGTCTACCAATACTCTAATGCCAGTTAGTTGACATGTAGTTGCAAAGTTACTTATAGTTAGTAGAATGTCTAAAGTGGACTATCGAAATAAAGTGTTACCAAAACTTCTATAATTTTAACAAAGGTTATTTGCAAAAGTCAATTTTAAAAAGATTTAAGTATGTTTATTTTATTTTTTTAAAGAGATATCTTATGTTAACATTTTTTAACTTTTACAAAGCATTACCCTCCCAGACAACCAACCAATTTATGTGATAGATAGATAAATAGATAGATAGATAGATAGATAGATAGATAGATAGATAGATAGATAGATAGATAGATAGATAGATAGATAGATAGATAGATAGATAGATAGATAGATAGATAGATAGATGCTTTTTTGAATGGGGAATGGATTCAAAATGAAATATGAAATATTAGTTTGCTTTGCACTGAATATTTCTGCCTAAAAGCTTTACTGTAGTGAAAGATAGCTGACGTTGTGGAAGAGAGTAATATGACAACCGGAGAATCTGGAAGTTTCAGTAAAAACCAAAAAACCTCCTTTACATCAAAATCACAGTTTATCGACACATTTTGACCCAAATCTGTTAGTTGATCAGTTAAAGTCTCCGCAGCTTCACACCATATGAGCAGATCTGTGGAATAGACACCACAGACACACACATAATATGGATTATTATTATGTCATTAAACATTATAAATTATCTTACAAAGAACAATAAAATATTCATAAAGTACAATAAACTCACAGAGGTAAAGCTGCACAATCTTCATGATGTTAAAACACTTGTTTCTTTCACACGACTGTAGAGATGTAACTTTACCCCAGAGCTTTCAAATGAATAGGGGGATTAACCACAATCAAGAGGAAGTTAAAGGCAGGTTTGCTCTGGCCGCACGTTTAGCGTTTTTGTCTGTTTGTTCAAAACTCAACCCTTGACCTATACACAATTTCTTGTTTTTAAAAAATATATATTTATCTCTAATTCACCGGCAGAAAATTGACCCAAGACACTGAGAACAGTCCAATTTTCTTTTTTCAGTGTCATGCAAACACATATATGATGTTCTCTTACGAGAGGTCTCTCGTACTGCGTAAGAGTATCTTACGCTAGGAGAAAATCAATTGCCAGCAGCCATATCACCCTGTAGCCCAAGACTGGTTGCCCACTGAAGCTAAGCAGGGCTGAGCCTGGTTAGTACCTGGATGGGAGACCTCCTGAGAAAACCAGGTTGCTGCTGGAAGAGGTGTTAGTGAGGCCAGTAGGGGGTGCTCACCCTGTGGTCTGTGTGGGTCCTAATGCCCCAGTATAGTGACGGGGACACTATACTGCCAAAAGAGCACCGTCCTTCGGATGAGACGTTAAACCGAGGTCCTGACTCTCTGTGGTCATTAAAAATCCCAGGATGTCCTTCGAAAAAGAGTAGGGGTGTAACCCCGGCATCCTGGCCAAATTTGCCCCTTGGCCTCTGTCCATCATGGCCTCCTAATCATCCCCATATACTGATTGGCTTCATCACTGTCTCCTCTCCACCAGTAAACTGGTGTGTGTGGTGGGCGTTCTGGCGCAAT
Source organism: Leuciscus idus (assembly GCA_021554675.1). Taxonomy (NCBI): domain Eukaryota; kingdom Metazoa; phylum Chordata; class Actinopteri; order Cypriniformes; family Leuciscidae; genus Leuciscus; species Leuciscus idus. Next base: position 39,443,121 of record CM038625.1, read on the forward strand.
ATGGCTGCCGTCGCATCATCCAAGTGGATGCTGCACATTGGTGGTGGTTGAGGAGATTCCCCCATCTATGTAAAGCGCTTTGAGGTCTCAGAAAAAGCGCTATATAAATGTAACGAATTATTATTATTATATTAAAATCCTTTTTTCCGCGAGATATTGAAGCCAAAAAATGTCCTTAATTTTGAATAATGTAAAACTGATATCTGATTTTTTCATCCTTCAAGCGAAGCACACGCATCGCTGGATCCGGAGAGAAGCCGCGCCGTCTGAGAAAGCCTTTTCAGCGGGACGAGTCGTCACTGAAGTCGCTGGCCGCGCCGCCTTCAATCGCCTTCCTGCTGCGCTATCCGGCGTTATATCCTTTCTCTTCTGCTATGCTTTGTGTATGTGTGTGTGCTCGCCGCCGCGACACACACTCTCATTGCACTAAAAGAGCCGGGCGTCTTTTTCAAGACGCCCCTTTCCTGAGGATCACGCAGCTCTCGCGCTCGCTGACGGTGACTGCCCTCATTGCGAGCTAGTTACTGCCTATGGTGACTCTGAGGACTCACCTGGCATCCTTCTCCGAGACTGCTCCTCCGCCCTCCCAACCCGCAAAGCTCGCCGGTTCGCCCGCTTGCCTTGCCTGCTTGGGGGATGATACCTGCTCTCCCTCTGTTCGAGCCGCGCAACCGCGCCGTTCACAGGGGATGTCTGGAGCGGACGGTCACGGGGCTGGCTTTCTCTCTCCCTCTGTTCGAGCCGCGCAAACTGCGCTGCTCACAAGGGAGGCTGGAAGCGGATGGTCGGGGTTAGTTTTTCTTTACGTTACAAGAAAAGCTACCCTGCCCCTGCGCCCCATTCACGCGTCACTCACCTTTATGGCTGCCCCTGCGCCCCATTCACTCCTTTATGAAAGGAGAAAAGTGTTTACAGTCCCGTCGAGACCGGACTGACCTCATTTCTCACACATGTCTCAGTTCCCTGATCAGGCGACTGGAAATGTCTATACTGCAGCAAACGTGCATGTTTTTAATACACGCACGTCTGCAAGCAAACGCCGAAGAAAACATGTTGATGCTCTCTTATATGCTCGTGCATCTGAAAGCCTGTGTGTTTCCCCCCTGTGGCTCCGTGGCGGAATCTTAGGTTTTTCGCACGGGAGACCGGTGTTCGAATCCCGGTCAAACGGCAGATAAATTATGCCGCCAATGCTTCGCTCTGTCAGTTCCCTGGAAGGCGACTGCAGATGTGCATTTTGCAGCCGACGAGCGTGTTGTACAACCCGCTCGCCTGCACCCAGACACCGTTTCTATGGTTCCCGTGCGTCACTGGCGAAAAGAGAAAAGAGTGTTTTAGTCCCGCTGCGGCCGGGCCGATCTCCATTCCTCACACATTTCTCATTCCCCTCTGAAGTTCAGGCGACTGGAATTGTCATTATTGCAGTGAGCGAGCCTGTTGTATACACGCACGCCTGCAACCAAACGCCAGCATGTTGACGCTCTCTGATAATACTCGCGCTAACTGAATGCCTATGTGTCTTCCCCTGTGGGCCAGTGGCAGATTCTCAGGTTTTCGCACGAGAGACCCGTGTTCGATCCTGAGTCTACGGCAAACTAAATTATGCCGTCAATGCTCGCTCTGTCAGTTACCTGAAGAGGCGACTGCAGATGTGTATTTTGCAGCCAACGAGTGCGTTGTACAACCCCCTCGCCTGCACCCAAATACCGTTTCTATGGTTTCTGTGCGTCACTGGAAAAAGTAGAAAAGAGAGCGTTTATAGTCCTGCTGCGGCAGGATCGACCTCCATTTCTCATTCCCCTCTGAAGTTCGGGCGACTGGAAATGTCAATATTGCAGTGAACGAGCCTGTTGTAATACACGCACGCCTGCAAACAAACGCCAGCATGTTGACGCTCTCTGTTTCTATGGCATCTTCTCGCTCGTTCAGTTCCAGTAAATGCGACTGTTCCAGTGTATTCTGCAGTAAACAAGTCGGCGACACAGCCCGCTTGCCTGCACACAAATGCCGCTTTCACGGCTACCCAGATAAATCCCATAAGAGTGTATTTTCTGGTGTCCCGGCCACGGCCGATGGTGTTATGTGTAGACAAAATGCCCACTGCCCAGTGCTCATTCCTACACACAAACACAGCCCGTCACACAGGGCTCGCGCACATGAAATCGACTCAGATCGATTGCGCATTAAACGTAGAAAATGTGCCCACTACCCAGTGCCCACAAACACTACGTTCTACATGTCCCAAGGTTTCTGTAAAAACGAAACCAAAATGCATTCGCTCTGCTCAGGCGGACAATGCTCTCAGTGTTGCAAATGTGCCCGCTATCCCGCGCCCACATCCACGCACAGACATGTCAGTTCCTACGGGAATCGGCCAGCCCTCCCCCTCTCGGTTGACGGCCGCAGAAGGGTTGAGCGCGGGCAATCTGCCCGCTGTTATCAGCGCGCCCCCTGCCTCAAATGTCATGAGCGCGATGCTTATGTTACAGCACACCGAAGCCCCTCGGTCGCTGACCGAACAGAGCGCGCTTCGCATTCATCCCCTAGCTATCCATGCAGATGCATGGGCAAAGCTGCCTGGGGTTTCGAAGTGGGTGCTAGACATTATAGAAAGAGGCTATTCGCTACAGTTTTCGCCGACGCCCTCGCCGCTACACGGCGCGCGTCGAAACCACGGTAAAAACAGAAGTAGCACATCTACTTCGAGCCGAAATTGTGAAACTATTGAGCAAAGGGGCCATAGAGCCCCTTTCTCAAGCTCAAAGCGAAGGAGGGCTATAAAGCAGATACTTCCTGGTACCGAAAAAAGACGGGGGTCTCAGACCCATACTAGATCTAAGGCAACTGAACAAAGTGCTTGCAAAGCGACAGTTCAGAATGCTCACGACCAGAAAAATCCTCGTGCAAATTCGCCGAGGAGATTGGTTTGTGTCAATAGATCTGAAAGACGCGTATTTTCAAATACAGACAGCGTCACGTCACAGGCGATTTTTGAGATTCGCCTTCGAGGGCCAGGCATATCAGTACACAGTCCTGCCATTCGGCTTATCCCTAGCACCCCGTACATTTACGATGTCAGACTACAGGGCATGCGAGTACTGAACTACTTGGACGATTGGCTGATTTTAGCTCAATCTCACTCGGAGCTCATAGAGCACAGGACCATTTTACTCGATCACCTCGAGAATCTGGGTCTCAGAGTCAATTGGGCAAAAAGCTCTCTGTCCCCCAGGCAGATTATATCTTTCCTGGGCACAGAGCTGAACTCGCTGTCTATGATAGCACGCCTATCACCACAGCGTACACTGGACATTCAGCGCGCAGCAAGCTCTTTCCGCTGCGGCGCATCTGTCCCGCTCAAGAAGTTTCAGAGGATGCTGGGTCTCATGGCCTCAGCATCATCAGTGCTTCAGCTGGGCTTGCTTCGCATGCGCCCACTGCAGTTCTGGCTGAAAACGAGAGTGCCACGCAGGGCGTGGACCTCCGGTCTGCTTCATCTCAAGGTCAATCAGCGCTGCATCACAGCTCTGAAACCTTGGAAAGCAAAAGACTGGTACCAATCAGGTGTAAGCCTGGGGACTTCCTCGAGAGTGAGGGTGGTGTCTACGGACGCATCCACCTCGGGATGGGGAGCGCTGCTCGAGGGCAGACCGTTCTTCGGCCTATGGTCAGAACGGGAGAAGCTTCTGCACATAAACTGCCTCGAAATGTTGGCAGTGGACAACGCGCTGGCGCGTTTTTGTCCCCAAATACGAGGACACCACGTCCTGGTCCGCTCGGACAACAGATCAGTGGTCTCCTACATAAATCGCCAGGGCGGCCTCAGGTCACGAAACCTGTACAGGCTAACAGAACGCCTCCTGGTGTGGGCTCAGCGCAACCTGCGCTCGCTGAGAGCGGCGCATGTGCCAGGGTTCCTAAACATAGGACCAGACAGACTGTCCAGGAACAATGTTCCGGCAGGCGAGTGGTCTCTACACCCACAGACAGTCCAACCGCTGTGGAAGAAATTCGGCAGAGCGGAAGTAGACCTGTTTGCGTCTCAAGAAAACGCTCACTGTCTGAAATTTTTCTCCAAGAGCAGGGACGCGCTGGCTCATGTATGGCCCCGCCGCCCACTCTATGCTTTTCCCCCTGTCTCTCTCCTGCCGCAGGTGATAGAGCGAATCAGGGAGGAAGGATGCTCAGTACTGCTCGTAGCGCCGTTCTGGAAAAACCAACCTTGGTTCCCAGTTATGATGCAGCTAGCGAGCACTGCCCCGTGGCCAGTGCCGGTGTGGAGAGATCTCCTCTCTCAGGCTTACGGCTCGATTTGGCATCCTCACCCAGAGCTGTGGTCCCTTCACGTTTGGGCCATCAACGGGTACCCGCTGACCTCCCAAAGGGAGTGTTAAACACAATCACGCAGGCTAGAGCTCCGTCTACACGACACCTCTACTCCTCGAAATGGTCAGTGTTTTCCAGCTGGTGCGCAGCTCGGGGAATGTCACCCCTAAACTGCGGGGTGGCGGAGGTACTCTCCTTCCTACAAGAGCTGTTGGACAAGGGCAGGACCCCTTCCACGCTCAAAGTATATGTGATGGCTATAGCAGCGTTCTCAAGAACAACGCTTGGTCAGTCAATAGGAAGGAACGATTTAGCTATTCGCTTCCTCAGGGGAGCTAAGAGACTGAATCCTCCCAGACCTCCCTCAGTTCCCGTATGGGACCTTTCTACGGTGCTGGAAGCCATGAAAGGGGGCCCATTCGAGCCGTTGGAGACGATTGATCTTAAACACCTGTCTTTCAAGACAGCGTTTCTCCTGGCTATCGCTTCAGTAAAGCGCATAGGGGAGCGCGACGTGCATGGAGTTTGGGCCTAATGACTCAAGAGTTATACTCAAACCTAGGCACGGCTATGTTCCTAAATCCCTCAACACACCGTTTAGGGCGCAGGTCATTTCCCTGTCAGCCCTACCGGTCCCTGATGAGGAGGCAGACGCGAGCTTCCTTTGCCCAGTCAGGGCATTAAGAGCTTATGTGTCTCGCTCGTCTGTTTTCAGGCAGACAGAGCAGCTCTTTGTTTCGTTCAGCGGGCGTTCTAAGGGACTAGCCGCATCGAAACAAAGCCTATCCAGATGGATAGTTGACGCTATTGCGCTAGCATACGCTTCCAAGGGCATGCAATGTCCGTTGGGTGTCAGAGCGCACTCCACGAGAAGCATGGCTTCATCGTGGGCCTGGTCAAGTGGGATTGCCTTGCAAGATATTTGTATGGCGGCAGGCTGGGCCTCCCCGTCTACATTTATTAGGTTTTACAACCTAGAGGTTCCCGCCTTGCAGGCCAGGCTGCTGTCGGTCTAAATGACCAGTATTGCCTGCCTGATGCTATCAGGTTCAGAATACTGCGTCCACTGAGCACAGCTCACTAAAGCGACCGTGCATAATACATAATATGGGCAAAGTATATAAGACCCCCTTTTTCCCATCAGCTCAGGCCGTACCCCGCCCTGTCTGTATGATGTATTCCGCGTCTAAGTGACACAGCTATATGTGAGAGAGTGTGCCCCCCCCCCTCTTCTCCCCGGACTCCCTGTGAGTCCCCTGGTGATTGTGCACTATGTGGACCCCGGGCTTCCACCCTTGGGTCTTTGGTGTCAGATCCCAGCACGCACGGCGTCTTACATTGGGTCCTCTAGCGTAAGATACTCTTACGCAGTACGAGAGACCTCTCGTAAGAGAACGTACTCGGTTACTCACGTAACCTCGGTTCTCTCTAGTAGAGGGAACGAGTACTGCGTATCTTGCCGTGTATGCAGACGCTCTGGTTGCTTCGCTTATGAAAAAAACAGATATCAGCTGCCTGCGAGCCGTATTTATAGGCCTAGGCCACGCCCGTTTCGGCGGGACGTGACGCAGCGGGCGCGAAGCACCCTCATTGGGTCTGACGTCACGCTAGGCCTCGCTCGATAGGCTGCTGCAGTTGCCGCAGAACAGCCAATAGGCGCGCGAGCCGTCTTGCCTATGTTTGTATGCTGCTGCAATGCGTTTTGCATTATTCAAAATTAAGGATAATTTTTTGGCTTCAATATCTCGCGGAAAAAAGGATTTTCTCCTAGCGTAAGATACTCTTACGCAGTACTCGTTCCCTCTACTAGAGAGAACCGAGTTTACGTGAGTAACCGAGTACGTTTTCTTCAACTGTATTCTCGTTCTAACCCGTGATTATTAAGTTTAGAGGAGGTTTATAGTTTCTGTCTCTTGACAGAATTATCCACTAATTCACCATAAACAATATTTCTCCTCGAGGCAAGTGAGTACTCTATGTATTTTAATTAATCTGGATTGAATTTCTTTTTTCCTAGTACTTCGTACTTCTTTTTAACTAGAAAATAGTAGGAAGTGTGAAACTTATTTCTAACATTTATTATACAATTTAGTAATCTTTGTTAATGTTAGTTAATAGAAATTCAGCTGTTCATTGTTAGTTCATGTTTGCTCAGGTTCATTAAATAATATTAACAGATACAACTTTTGTTTTTAATAATGTGCTTCAATAAATTTCAATAAAAATGTAATTAGCATGAATTAAAATGAATAAATGCTGTAGAAGTATTTATTTTCATTGTTAGTTCATGTTTACTATTGAAGTTAACTTATGTTAACTTATGTGTTTCGGGTCATGTTCACTTGGTTAAAGTTTAAACCACATGATGCAGCAAGTGTGTGTGATCGTGTTGTTCATCAAGTGACCAAACCAGTGGAACACTTCATTTGCACGAAATGATGTTTTATTAACAAAGTTCGGCAGGAGCACGTTCACATAATCAATCCAATCAACTTGTCATCAAACACCATGTCTACCCTATCAGCATGAGAGGAAACATATATTCACTCTGTCAACTCACCTAACATTCCTTGACAGTTTTCAGCATCCCTCCACTCACTCTTGGCCTGTTCTTCCACAGCCAGGAATACGGTGGGAGTACTTTGTGTTCGGGCCGAATACCGAGCCCGGAGCCTCTCCTCGGGCAGCACGTCAAATATGCATTTATTCTATCTGACTTATTTGTAAGTGTGAACTCGTGAAATCTCAATTCTCAAGCGGCTGTTGTCTTTGTTGTTAACGAATTCAACCCAAGCGCTCGTTAGTGACGTAGATGATTACGTTACGTTGCTCATCTGTCCATCATCGTATAAAGCCCGCCCTGACAATTTGATTGGTCCGAACAATTTTTGTTCGGGCATAATAGCTCCTCAACGGAGCGAGTCCAGACCGAACTTCCCGAACAAAAAATGTTGTGGGCGGGGCTAAGTTCGGCTGGCATCCAGGCTAGGTACAACCAGATATACAAGCAAATTGTTTATAATGTATAATGTAAAATAATAGTAATTGTGTTTCATGCTTTTTAGTTTTTTGTTGCTGTCAGAACAACTATGCCTTTTTTAAAAACATTTTCTGCTGCACTACAATCATTATCACTATAAAATATCACAACCCCCCCATGATCTGCCTCAAACTTCACCAAAATGTGTTACTTTGTTGTTTGAGTATACTGTAGAAAAGACAATGTTTTATTAAGATGAAAAAGTGTTTTGACATTTTTTTGTAAAATAAAAGTCAGAAATTAAATGGGATCCTTTATTGTATATTTACTGTACTTACCCTGTAACTACACAGAACAAGGGGGTAACAAGCGCCACTTTAATTTACAGCCCGCAGGAGTTACACTTACCCTGTAACTACACAGAACAAGGGGGTAACATGCGCCACTTTAATTTACAGCCCGCAGGAGTTACACTTACCCTGTAACTACACAGAACAAGGGGGTAACAAACACTACTTACTATGTAACAATACGAAACAACACTATTTGCACGGTAATTACAGAGAAAGGTACTCTTATTAAAAAAAACAAAACAAAAAAACTTTTAATTACACAGTATATTTGCCCTGACATTTAAGTGTCATTGCAATACAATGTGATAAGGTAAGTACTACATGGTACGTTCTAAATTAAAATCATAGCAGAAACTATATTTTTTTTGGCTTAACGTTAAGTAGTTTAGTAAGAAAAGCCAATAAATAGCATTGCCAATGTTTTTCGAAATCAGCTGTTTATATTGTTTCAGATACAATTTTTAGTAAGTTTAATTTACAACCCACAGGTGTCAAAATTACCCTGTAACTACATTGCACAAGAACATATTTTGCCAGAAATGTGATAAAAACGTTTATATACTGTACAACAGACGTACAATTTTTGCCTGGAATATATTAACAGAATAGGTACCTGTTAGTTTTAAAATAATTACATTATAAATAATTTGCTTGTATATTAATAATTTGCTTGTGCATTGTGGTCACAATGCGCATGCGTCGCGTTGAGTGCGTTGTTGTGTTTGGAGCTCCGTCGAATTAATTCAGAAACCTTGATTTTCTTCTTTACACTCTTTTACAAACAAACTTTTTCATTTTTATAGCGTGTGAACATATCTGGAATACTATTCTCTTTAAAAAACAATCGGATTGCTTTGATATCGCTACTTATAACCAAACTTCCGCTACTAGCCTCAGCCCGCTAGCATTGCACGCGTGGTCACGCCTATCGATCGTCTTATTTACACCCGTATCACTGAAAGCTATAATTCGCCATTATAGCACATCTGCTATAATGGCGAATATAACGGATGTGTGTCTAACGTTACCTTTGAGTGCAGGTGAGGACACGTTCGAGCTGCATTCTGTGCAGTTAGAGCTGGAATCCGTGGAGAAGCAGATCCGCGACCTACTAGAGAGACAGGCCGAGCTGCGAGATCGGCGATCCGCGCTTGAAACATCACGCGCCGATGCTCACAAGTCAGTGGTTAGTAACCTTTTTACTCCGACCTCGTCTACTCCGTATGTTTCTCTGCCCAGGACGCGATCATCCCTGGTTTCATTCACTCCGGCACCGACTCAACACCATGGACCCTGGGTGATTCCACAGCGGAAGACGCGAGCCCGGACCAGAGCAAGGACCTCTCCGCCCCTCCCGGCCTTCGAGATCTCCACACGGAACCGCTTCTCCCCTCTACGCGAGACGGAACGCGACGCTGTGATCATCGGCAGTTCCATCGTCCGGCATGTCCACGCCACCATAGGTAAAGGTAAGGTGCGCACTCATTGCTTTCCTGGTGCTCGTGTTCTTGATGTCGCTGCGCAGGTCCCCGAGATCCTGAACGGTGACAAGCGTGTCGGAGCTGTCGTGCTGCACGCGGGAACGAACGACATCAGGTTGCGGCAGACGGAGGTGTTGAAGAAGGACTACAGGAGCCTGATCGAGACGGTACGCAGCACATCGCCTGAAACAACGATCATCGTGTCTGGACCGCTTCCCACGTACCGACTAGGACATGAAAGGTTCAGTAGATTATTTGCTCTAAATGAATGGTTAATGTCATGGTGTAATGAACAGAGACTGCTCTTTGTAAATAATTGGAATCTTTTCTGGGAGCGACCTAGGCTCTTCCGCGCTGATGGCCTTCACCCCAGCAGAATCGGAGCGGCTATTCTGTCGGACAACATCTCCAAGACGCTACACACCATATGACTAGTAAGTCAAAGTCCAAATCACACTCTTTGCTGTCCAAACTTAATTGATATAAGTACCAATGTAGAACATTATATTGAAACTGTGTCTATTCCTCGTTTAGTGAGGTCAAACATTAAATCTACTGTAGAATCTAGGAAAAATCTAATTGTGATTAAACCAGAAAATCTCAATATTAGTGTACAAAAACAATTTATAAAGCTAGGTCTTCTAAACATTAGATCACTCACACCTAAGGCGGTTATTGTAAATGAAATGGTCACAGATAATAGTTTCTATGTACTTTGCCTTACTGAAACCTGGCTTAAACCAAATGATTATTTCGGTCTTAATGAGTCTACTCCTCCTGGATACTGTTATAAGCATGAGCCCCGTCTGATTGGTCGTGGCGGTGGTGTTGCAACAATCTATAGAGATATTCTTAATGTTACTCAGAAAACAGGTAACAGGTTTAATTCGTTCGAAGTACTTGTGCTAAATGTTACTCTCTTAGATGTAAGAAAGAAATCCCTATTATCTCTAGCCTTGGCTACTGTATATAGACCGCCAGGGCCTTACGCTGATTTCCTAAAAGAGTTTGCAGACTTTCTCTCAGATCTATTGGTCAATGTCGATAAAGCATTAATTGTTGGAGATTTTAACATACACGTAGATAACACAAATGATGCGTTAGGGTCTGCGTTTACAGATTTATTAAACTCCTTTGGGGTCAAGCAAAACGTCACTGGTCCCACTCATCGTCTTAATCATACGCTAGATTTAATTATATCACATGGAACCAATCCAACCGATATAGATATTATACAGCAAAGTGATGAAGTCACTGACCATTACATGGTCACTTGCATACTACGTACTGCTGAAATTTGTCAGGTTGCGCCACGTTATCGACCAGGCAGAACAATCCTTCCAACAACTATAGATAGATTCTCAAATAGCTTACCTGATCTATCTCAGTTGCTCAGTGAACCCAAACAAACAGATGAACTAGAGGAAATGACTAGCACTATGAGCACCATTTTCTCTAGTACATTAGACATCGTTGCACCAATTAGATTAAAAAAGGTTAGAGAGAAAACGAAAGCACCATGGTACAACAGTGCTACGCATGTTATCAAGAGAGAAACTCGTAATTTAGAGCGTAAATAGAAACAAACTAATTTAGAGGTCTTTAGAATCGCGTGGAAAGACAGTATGTCACGTTATAAAAAGGCCCTAAAAGCAGCCAGGGCTGAGCATCTCCGCAAACTAATAGAAAACAACCAAAACAATCCAAGGTTTTTATTTAACACCGTGGCTAGACTAACAAATAAACAGACGTTACCTGAGCAAAATATTCCGTTACAGTTTAGTAGTAATGATTTTATGAATTTCTTCACTGAGAAAATAGAAAGCATCAGAAACACAATTGTAAATGTACAATCTTTAATGGTGTCTTATGATTCAGCCTCAATTATCCCTCAAGAACAACTACAGTGCTTTACTACTATAGGACAGGAAGAGCTAAATAAACTTATCACTTCATCTAAAACAACAACATGTTTATTAGATCCAATACCCACTAAACTACTGAAAGAAGTGTTACCTGTAGTGGCAGAGCCTCTTCTCAATATTATTAACTCGTCTTTATCTTTAGGTCATGTTCCAAGAATATTCAAGTTGGCAGTTATAAAACCTCTTATTAAGAAACCACAATTAGATCATAATAACCTAGCAAATTACAGACCGATTTCAAATCTTCCATTTATGTCAAAAATACTAGAAAAAGTTGTATCCGCCCAACTGGGCTCTTTCTTGCAAGAAAATGATATCTATGAAAAATTTCAGTCAGGATTCAGGCCGCACCATAGCACAGAAACTGCGCTCGTTAAAATTACAAATGATTTACTTCTAGCTTCTGACCAAGGCTGTATCTCAATACTAGTTTTACTCGATCTTAGTGCTGCGTTCGACACTGTAGATCACACAATACTCTTAGATCGACTACAAAACTACACTGGTGTTCAGGGACAGGCATTAAACTGGTTCAGATCGTACTTATCAGACCGTTACCATTTTGTCTGTTTAAATGGGGAAAAATCGAAGATAATGTCAGTAAACTATGGAGTGCCGCAAGGATCTGTGTTAGGCCCTCTGCTATTCTCAATATACATGCTGCCACTTGGTAATATTATAACAAAACATGGAATTAATTTCCACTGTTATGCGGATGACACTCAATTATATATTTCATCACGACCAGATGAAAACAATAAATTATCTAAATTGACAGAGTGTGTTAAAGATATAAAATACTGGATGACCTGTAATTTTCTGCTATTAAATTCAGATAAAACGGAGGTATTACTTATTAGTCCAAACAACTGCCCACAAAACCTCTTACAATACAACTTTAATTTAGAAGGGTGTCCTGTTACTTTATCCACTACAGTAAAAGACCTGGGTGTTATATTAGACCGCAACTTGTCTTTTGAAAATCATATTTCATATGTTACAAGAACAGCCTTTTTCCACCTTAGAAACATTGCTAAGCTACGTAACATGCTATCTGTTTCTGATGCAGAAAAGTTAGTTCATGCATTCATGACCTCGAGACTAGATTACTGTAATGCCTTATTAGCTGGTTGTCCTGCATCCTCAATAAACAAGCTACAGTTAGTGCAAAATGCAGCCGCTAGAGTTCTTACTAGATCAAGAAAATATGATCATATAACACCAATTCTATCGTCTCTACATTGGTTACCTATAAAATTCCGTATCAATTACAAAGTATTACTACTACTGACCTATAAAGCCCTAAATGGTTTAGCTCCTGGGTATTTAACGGATCTTCTATCGCCCTACAATCATTCGCGCTCTTTAAGATCACTAAATTCGAGGCTTCTGGTCATTCCTAGGATATCTAAGTCCACTAAAGGAGGGAGGGCGTTTTCACATTTAGCTCCTAAACTCTGGAATGGCCTTCCTGATATTGTTCGAGTCTCAGACTCGCTGTCCCAGTTTAAAACTAGATTAAAGACGCATCTCTTTAGCCAAGCATTCACATAATACTTACCTTTTATACTACAGTTGAATCAGATTGAATGCATTAATATTATGAACAGCAGCTACGCTAATTATTTCCCATCTGCTTTTCTGTTGTTATCTCGGGACGCTAGTCCTGAGGTAAATACAGATCGTCAGCTCCAGTTTGTATCCAGCCTCCCATGGAAACTACAGATGCCCCAACACCCGTGAAGAGACGACTCGAAGCCCGTGAAGAGACGACTCGACGCCTGTGAAGAGACGACTCGAAGCCTGTGAAGAGACGACTCGACGCTGGCGATATGTTTATGCCCTAAATCAATACATGATTAACTAACTGTATTTCTCTATGTACATTTCTGAAATGCACTTTCTGTAAAGCTGCTTTGAAACAATATGTATTGTGAAAAGCGCTATACAAATAAATTTGAATTGAATTGAATTGAATTGTATATCTGGTTGTACCCCTTTTAGTCCAGTTGGGTAGTGCACATATTAAATAATACCGTTACCGAAGTGATAAAAGCACCAAATTTTACATGAAGCTTCTTTAGGACCTCCTAAATGATTTCAGCCTAGGAGCCCAGCTGAAATATTGAAATTTAGTGTCAAATCACTTAAAAAACAATATTCATGAAAAACGTTTTTTGTTTTTTTTTCCTCTCAAGTAAAACTTTCAGGGTAATTGCCTTTTAAGACCAATGAATAAGCTTCCTTTTGTTAATTTGTGCTCAGGCCAGTAGATCTTCTAAATTATAAGTGTAAAACAGAGTGCTAAGACACCTTATACCTAAAAAAAACCTCAAAAAGCCCTGTATAATATAGGCGGAATAATTAAAAAAGGCAGCAAAAATGCTTAAATGTTAAGAGATATTGGTTTTCTCTTTTATTTTTCAATTCAACTAGGTCATTCATATTAATCGCCCCTATCTTCAGTTGAGATGTTCAGAACTGCACCATATTTCATGTGTATGATTAACTTGACATCCTCTGGGGGTATGCTAAGTTTCATAGAATTTCATCCATGGGGGGGTATAAAATTCATTTATGTGCACATTTAGTGACTGTACACTCATCGGCCTGTAGATGGTGGTGTTGAGCGAAGGGTTGCTGGTTTAGGATGATACTGTCACACACACACATGCAGGAATACAAACAAACGCAAGCATGCACACACACTGACATCCACACGCACAGACACACACCCATACACACACATACAAATTCACATGCACAGACACACACACACAAACACACACGTGCACACACATGTACGCACACATACATACACACACAAACACACACACACACAGACACACACACACAGACAGACATGCACATACTACTACTTTTTTTAGGTATATACATAAACACGCAATACAGTCAAATTGCTCCACGTCATTTATTTTTGTGGAAAGCCAGTGCAGGCCTGAGCGGCGGTCATATTTTGTACCGCCATGCGGTACATCTAGTTTTATGTTAGGCTGCATCACATCACATTAAATCCTATTTGTGTGTGACAGTACATAGCTAGATGTACTTTCAGTTATTTTGGTTGCCTATTGTAGACATGTTGCAGGTCATAATTCGTTCGTTCTTTTATGCTTAATGTCCAACTAAGGAATACACTTGGAATACACTTGGCGACCTATTAGAGATTCCACAGCACATCAGAACTATAACATCAATAAGACTATTTAAAATAACATTTGCTCGCCATCTAATGGACAGGTATATCTGTGACCACTGAGATGGCTTCATGGCCTCCTCCTGATGCTCATTCTCTTGGTTTGTGTGTTTGTTGCTGTCTTGTCTAGGAGTTTTGTTCTGTATGTGGTATTTATGTTCTGCAGAGCAGGAACCTGCTGAAAATCAGTTTTATACTGAGTCAGGCCCGATTGTCTTTAATCTTTTCCTGTTTAAAAAAAAAAAAAAAAAAAAAAAAAAAAAAATTAGAGTGCTCTGGTTGGACGACAGCACTCACTGAAGCAGAAGTAGCATCTTCTGGAAAGGCTGACTCATTTCTGAAAGCAGCACACCTAACATGGAGACCAAGTCACTCTACTGTCACTTCACAATCTACAGCAGGAAGCTTTTAGGCTTATTGCTGGCCACAAAGATAAAGATACCTTTATCACTTGGAGAAATGACATGCTGAAGAAGAGTCCAACTTTCATGTATTGGGGTCTAATAGGGAGGGAGAGCATTTTCACATTTAGCTCCAAAACTCTGGAATAGCCTTCCTGATAGTGTTCGTTGCTCAGACTCGCTCTCCCAGTTTAAAACTAGATTAAAGTCGCATCTCTTCAGCCAGGCATTCATATAATATTTTTAATCTTACAGTTCAAATTACAATCCGGCCTCTAGTTAATAAACGCCAGAGGAGAACTGGCCCCCGACTGAGCCTGGGTTCTCCCAAGGTTTTTTTTTTCTCCATTGGGTCACCTGATGGAGTTTTAGGACACCATTAGGTCACTTGATGGAGTTTTTCGGTTCCTTGCCACTGTTGCCTTTGGCTTGCTCAGTTGGGGATATTCTGGGGATATCTAATTTGATTTTATCAATCAATAAATTCCACTAGAAACAAACCTTGTTGTATTATTTTAATTTAATACTGTGAAGCTGCTTTGATACAATCTGTATTGTGAAAAGCGCTATACAAATATACTTGACTTGACTTGACTTGACTTAATACTAAGATATGAAACCCTCATTCTCATTTTTGTCAGAGCTCACAGAGAGAAGAACTTCCTTCTATATGTAGAAGTTTTAGAAGAACTCATCCCTCTATTTTTTGCCTTGGACCATAGAAACTATGCAAGAACTACAAGAACTATGCATGTCCGTCCACATCAGGGACATGAAGTCTTTGCCCAGCACCATCAAGGATGAGTTTGAAAAGCATTCACACTGGGTTCTCTCAAAGACATACAACAAGTTCTCTGCAATACCTTTCGACCAAGGTCAAGAACAAGAGAATACGATTGTGAAAGATTGCGGTGGTGCAGTTGGTCTCACAGAAAACCCAAATGCTTTCAGACGATGGATGATCTCTGGACCAGAGTCTGGACCAGTGAAAATGACATAGATAATCCTAAGAACTTCCAGCATCATGAACAGTGTCTTTCCACACAGAAAACATTTCAAAGACATGTAGCCAACCTGTCTGAAACTATTAAAAGAATGGGCAACCCTTTCTTGGATGATTTTAAAGATCTAGTCACTCTTCACAGCCGTAACTGTGCAGATGAATCTGTAGCTAAAACAGAGTTCATCTTATACCCCATTTCCACCAAGGCAGTGTTGGTGCCGGTTCGGAGCCGGTGTCTACTCGCGAACCAGTTCTTTATGTTTCGACAGCCAAAGAACCGGTTTTCGACCAGGAAAATTGGTTCCAAAGCAGCACCAACTCTTTGCTGGACTAGAACTGTTCTTTTACCACGTCATGGTTACGTCGGGGGCTAGGGGCAGGGGGCAGGGTTAGTGTCAAACTTCTTCTCGAACGTAACCTCCGTCTATAGTAATCCAGACGAGCAGCACAAATGTGTTCTAAACGTCTTCTTCTGACCCCAATATAGGATCGCAAAGCCAGGAGAAACATTTGCAGAAAGACGATGTAGTCCGCCATTGTAATTGTTATGCTTGAAGTTGGCGCAAGCGTTTCTAGGAAAGCTAAGACGTAGCCTATAGCAACGTACACAGTGACGTAACAACGTCGTTCGCTGGGCTCTCTAGTCAGTGGAAAAACAAAAAAGGTTCTGAGAAGGTTCGCAAGTTTGAACCAACTTTGAACCAGCACCGGTTCCGAACCAGTTCTTTTTTGGTGGAAAAGGGGTATTAGAAGACACAGGCTATATATCACATCAGGGCAAGCTGTATCTTCATTTGGTTCCAGCAGCACCATGAGCAGTTGCAATCATGAAGAGGCAGACACCTGGATTGTGGTTCATATACAGCATGAAGCAAGGAGCAAAAACTGTCCATGTGCTTACTGTGGACACTGATGTCATTGTGATTCTTGAAGGTCTATTCCATGATTTACTTGTGATTCAACCTTTGACTGACATCTGGGTGGCTTTTGGCATGGGCAAAAAGTACAGATTTTACCATGTCAATTACATATGTAAAAGTCTGGGTAAGGACAAGTTTCAAGCACTGTTGATGTTGCATGCCTATTCAGGGTGTGATACAACATCTGCTTTCACTGGGAAGGGTAAGAAGTCAGTTTGGTGGGCCTGGCAAGCCTATGATAAAGCCACTGAAGTATTTGCTTCCCTTGCCAGAAATCCATTCCAAAAATTAGATGCTGCTTCATGGCAGTTTCAAAAGCTTGAGAGACTGACTGTCATCTTGTATCCATTGTCTCCATTGAGCTCCATTGTCCAGAAGAGGAAAGAACTCTTCTGCCATGGGAGTAGGACAATGGAGAAACTGCCACCCACCCAAGATACTCTACTGCAGCACATCAGATGGGCAGTTTATCAGACTGGAATCTGGGCGACCAGCACACTCTCACAGCAAGGTATTCCTTCTCCAAGGGACTATGGATGGACCAAGGAATTAGGGTCTTGGGAACCAGTTTGGATGACACTTCCAGAAGTCCCCACAGCCTGCAGAGAACTTATCAAATGTTGCTGTAAGGGGGATTGTTCCACCTGCAAATGTGTCAAAGCAACTCTAGACTGCTCACCTCTTTGCAAATGCAACTGTAACGACTCGTAATTATCAATTACAGGGCCAATAAAGATCATATTGCTAATACTTTAACATGTATTGAAGCTTTAGTTATGTAAAAGTTCATAAACATAAATAAACATATCAAAATGTTAACTTTGGGATTCATTTAAATACTTTTTCTTGTGCAGGAACTTGAAAATCTCTGTGTTTTTAAGCATATTTCATTGATAATGTTATACTTCTAATATAACATGTTACAACATTTATTTCCAAGGGCTCCTAGGCCAAAATTACACTATAGACCCTAAGGAAACACCATGCAAAATTTGGTGCTTTTATCACCTCGGTAACGGTATTTTCACTACACCACCGGACTATTTATTACATATTGTTCCCTTATACCTACACGGAGGTACACTATAATTACAGAAACGTACACCGTAATTTCGGTTTACTTACGAAGTTCTTTGCAGGTTGTATTTCTGCTTGTTACCCCTTTATTACTCAAAACTTAACATATTGTTCCCTTATACCTACACGGAAGTACACTATAATTACAGAAACGTACACCGTAATTTCGGTTTACTTACGCAGTTGTTTGCGGGTCGTAATATAAAGTGTTACCATTAAACTATTATTAGTTCTTCATATATTCAATCTGGAATCCATCATATGGTTTATAAAGACATGAAGTGATAAAAATAACTTACCGCTGATGTAGATTTTGGTGCCATTGCTGAATTTTAGTGGTTCACTATTTTTCACACAATAATAAACTCCTAATTCATCAATGGTGATATTTTTGATGAACAGACGACTGTTAGTTTTCACTGAGTATTTGTGTTTAAAGATGCTGTTTAGATATTCACCTCCTTCATATGTGCTGCTGAAAGTGCTTAAGATAAACACTGGAGGATCCGGTAATTTCAGTTTGAACCAGTAAATCTCGTCTATATCAAGACCACAGGATATAATCACATCAGATCCTAAAGTTACTGGTATGTTTGTTAGACTCTCTGTGGCTTGATACAACATGAACAGATCTATGAGAGAAAGAAAAACACATTTATTAAAGGGTTAGTTCACCCAAAAATTAAAATTCTGTCAGTAATTACTCACCCTCATGTTGTTCCAACCGCGTAAGACCTTCGTTCATCTTCGGAACACAAATTAAGCTATTTTTGATGAAATCTGAGCCATGTCTCACTCCTCCATAGGCTTCTATGTGACCGAAACTTGCTGGCCCAGAAAAGTTATTAAAGAGATCGTTAATATAGTCCAAGTGACTCCAGTGGCTCAATCTTAAGTATATCAAGCGACGAGAATACTTTTTGTGCGCAAAAACAAACAAAAATAACGACTTTATTCCACTATTCATTTCCTTCTCTCTGGACCTCTAGTTGGTTCGCGTAGTGTTTTTGCGCAGCGCGTCTGTGTTACACGTCACCACGTAGGCTCACTATTGGCCGACGCCGGTCATGTGTGTGATGCGTGATGACGTGCAACACAGACGCGCAGCGCAAAAACACTACGAGGCCCAGAGAGAAGGAAATGAAAAGTGGGGGGGGGGGGGACACACAAAACATTTTAAATAAACTTTAAAATGTATTTTCCTGTATTTTCCCAACACAGGAAAGGTCAAATGCATTTTACAGACAACACAGCTTGGTCTTATCAGTTATCTTTTTAAACCATGCAGTAATAATTACTTTCAAACTTCACCTGTAACATTAACACATTTACCACATTAAATACCAAACAGACAAAAGATTCAAACGAGAGTCTGTGAAACAGAGTCCATGTGAGCTTACCGATAGCCCATCATGATCAAAAAGTCCCAGTTCCTCACAGTGAATGAGTTTGTGCCTCTGCCGACCTCTTTGTCTGTCGCACTCCAGTCAAATGACTAACGCGCGTATTTAAAACACTGAACTAGGCGCGAGCTTCTAATTTCCCCAATTCAATTCACCTGGTTGAGCTTACACCAGAGCGCGCGCACAGTCAAATGCGGGCTGGCATGCAGAGCACGCGCAGGGTAGGCGGCATGAAGGAAAAAGAAATGACGGGTACACGGAAGACAGCCACACCTCCACCAGGTTAGCGCGACACCTCCCACTCGATCTTTTACATGGCAATACCCGGAAAGATCGTACTCTCAAGTGGGCTGGTCTCCGACCTGATCTTCCACCAGTACAAGGACCACAAGGCGCCGGACGTCCCGATGCAGAATGGTACTCGATTCGGGATCTCTGGCACCCGGTTCTGGATTTCTCACCGAAATGCTGGAGCTTAGAGAGACCCTCACATAAACATCTCGAACAATACTTCTGGAATCATAATTCACGCCGACGACTCTTGCAAGTCTGAACTGCCCTCTCAGTGCGTTTTGGTCACAGAGCCAAACTACGTCTCCAACAGCAACGTTCCTTTCAGCAGTATGCCACTTACTGCGAATGAACAGGTTCGGACCAGCGAGTTGGCTCCAGGACTTCCAGAAGTTGTTGACTATAGTTTGTATTTCTTTGAGTCTCTCGAATGGATAAATGTAGTCGACAGTTTTGAAGTCTCCACTTTGTGTGGCTCAACCAAGCAACAGGTTGTTTGGCGTGATGTACTGGATGCGCTCTTCTCGGCTCTGAACTCTGGTGTCGATGGGTCTCTCATTAGCAAGATTGGCAGCTAGCTGGAGCACAGTCAGGAACTCACTAAAGGTAAGGCCTTCTACATTGCCAAGACTTTGGAGGGCTCTCTTAGTGACTCTGACAGCAGCTTCGGCGGCCCCGTTTCGGTGAGGTGAATCGGCCGGGAGGATTTTCCACGTCCAGGTGGTCTCATTTTTGGCAGCATACTCTTCAAGCGACTCTTTGTTCTGTTGATTCAGGTAAGTATACATCTTTTTTAGGACAGGTCTTGCTCCGACAAAGTTCGTACCAGGATCAGATCAGATTTTTCGGGGATGGCCTCGGACAGCGGCGAACCTCTGGTAGGTAAGCAGAAAGCTCTCTGTTGATAATGTGTTTGCTAACTCGACATGGATGGCTTGGCTGGACATACAGCAAAATACAACACCCCATACTTTCATAGTTACTCTCTTCTTGACATCATCCTTCACATGGTAAGGTCCAAATAGGTAAACAGAAGTGAACTCGAATGGTGCAGCAGGACTTGACCTCTCTTCAGGTAAGTTTCCAATTATCTGCTTGCAGGTTCTTGCTTTTACTTTCCTGCAGACGATACACTTGTCAACGACTTTTCGGGCAATAATTCTTCCTCTTATGACCCACGCCTTCTTCCTCATCCGCAGCAGAGTTCCCGCCACTCCATCATGTCCCTCGCTATGCGCTTCTCTGGCTAGCAGGGTGGATAACCAAGCTTGGAATGGTAGAAGAGGAACAGCTCTGTGGTCTTCTCCAAAGGTCTGGACTCTGCCACCACAAACCAGAAGTCCACTAGTCTGATCCCTGTAGACGACTAGTCTGTCTATTGTGGCGCTTGGGAAGTCGAAACCCTCCTGTGCTGCCAGACAAAGGTCCCGGAACACGTCTCGTCTTTCGCTGACTGTAAGGACACCCGAGGATGGTACTGCCTCCCACTTTTCTTGGTCTCTGATCTTGGCACTCAGGAACTTTTTAGCTGCTCTCCAGATCCACGCCATGGTCCTGACCAGCCTTCTCAGATTGCTGAAGTGCCTTATATCGACAAGCTGTCGAATTGCTGCTCCTGCTGGTGGTCTTCTGGACTCTACCCGGGCTAGATTGTGTGCAGTCTTCGGGTGACTTCTGGTAAGTGCTGCTACAAATGTCTTTTTCTGGATCTTTGTGACTTTATCTCAAGCTTGGGCTGCGACGTCTCTAGCGGATTTCTTTGGCCACTCATCATCAGGAAGTTGGAGGAACTTTGGACCCGACTGCCATTCGGAGTCCTCAGTTAGGGCATCTGGATTGGAGCCTCTGGTGATGATGTCTGCGATATTTGCTAGCCCTGGAATCCACCACCAGTCCTGGACATCGGTGCTGCTCTGAATCTCGCCAACACGGTTTGCGAAGAAGGTCTGGTAGCCATAACTCTCACGCTGTATTGCGCCCAGAACGGTCTGACTGTCGACAAGATGGTACCATTTCTCGACCTGGAGTCGGCAGTGTCTCTGGAAGTAGGTCTTGAGGCGGGCTGCGAATACGGCTCCACACATCTCAGCTTTTACAGGATCGCCTCTGTGGTCGAGAGGGGTCAGCTTGGCATTGGATTCGACCAGTCTCACAACGACACCATGGCTGCAGCTCCATTGAAGATACATCACTGCGCCGTATGCATGTTCACTGCCATCAGAGAACGTGATGGCACTGGGCTTTGCACAGAAATCTGGCGGAGTCAGGGATCTGCCAAAGCGAAGTTGGCTCAGGTCAGCATATTCTTCTAATAGCTTTATAGCGTCTTCTCGGAGACCTTCAGACAAGGCAGCGTCCCATGTGTCTTCTTTGGCTTCTTGGAAAGCTCTTCTGACCAGAATGACACCTTTTTGCTTGACAGGAGTCACAAGGCCAAGTGGGTCGTACAGGCCAGAAACTTGGCTTAGAAGCTCTCTTCTAGTGAGTGGATTAGGAGTTTGATTTCTAACTTCTCTCAACAGGTTTTGACCAAGGCGCATCTTCCTCTTTTTCTTTGAAAAGTTCACTGCAACCATGACATGAAGCTTGTCATCATCGATGGTGTAACCAAGGCCAAGGGCTTTGTTGTCGTCTTCCATCAGCTGGTTTGGCAGGATCATAGTCTTTGGCTCTGTTCTGTTCTCTGTCTGTCAAATGCTGGGGGCACAATCTCACCACCCCCATTCACTCGCATTTGCTGTCCTGCAGTAGCATTTTAGACCAAACATATAATGGTGACTGAGAGCGACCTGGACGCATCAGTGAATGGTGAGATATTCTGCTAAATAAAATGAGCCTGCCAGAAGAATTTCATGATAACTTGATTATGTCTTGTTCGGTCTGTATCATCTCAGTGAGCTTTTATGAGGGTTTGCACATGCGCTGTAAGGTGAATTTAGCGTTTTCCAATGTTTCAGTGTGGATGAGAAACTTTTGGAAAATACTTGAAAACGCCAGTGTGGACGGAGAGCGTTTTGAAACGAAAACTCAGTTTTCAAATCTATCTGGATTAATGTAGACGTAGCAAAAGCCTTAGGTAGGCTGTGTGTTGAGAAGTTTGAGAAAGGTTGAAGAGTTAAAAAAAAAAATTCTAAAAGAAATTCTTGTTTTTCTACTTATATAAAAATGTCTGCTTCTTCTACACTTGATCCACACCTCCCTGAGCACCACAAAACATCTGAGTACCTTCTGAGACAGGCAGCATCACACTGTAAAACCAAATTAGTAAGCAGAACTTAAAAAAATTTATGTAACTCGTTGTCTCAATGTTTTTAAGTTCATGAACTTAAAAAAAATTATTTCCCAAAGGTTAAATATTTGGATTACATGCTACATAAACATTTTAATTACTGTTAAATTAAAACTTGTTATTAAATTAACTTAAATATTTTCAGTTATAGAGACTCATGGTATTAAGTTTACATTACAAAAAAGAATAAGTACACAAAGAACCATTTTTAAGTAGCATCAACTCAATATTTATTAGTCTTTGTGATTTGTTTTACAAGTACAAATAACTCAAAACATTTGACACACAAGACTCAAAATCGTATGCCTCAAAACTTAAAAATTTTGTGGTAACTCGTTGCCTCAAATATTTTGAGTTCAAACAACTTCAACAGTTTAATTTACAGTGAGTTACAATGAATTCTTGCCATCTTTTATTTAACACTGCAGTGTTAATTTAAAAGACAGAAACATAAAACAATCCAGAGATGCACTAGGCTAAAACCTGAACACCAGATTAAAATAGCACCTCTAAAATTACAAATTTATGAACCTGCATGAAACTTTACACGTTTACATGTACCATTTAAAACTAAAATACATGTACATTTATCAAGTACTACCCAGCTGTCCTTAACAACTCTCAAGAACAAGAGCTGTATTAATACCAAATAACATTAATAAATACAAAAGGCTTCTTTTGTGCATATTGTGCATATTGTGTGAAAAAAAAAAAACTGGTGCAGAAACAGTTTAACCATTATTTTCACAGAAATTACCTACATTGAACTACAGAGGAACTGCCAGGCCTTAGTAATTATTCTGATACATTTCTACATGCGCATCAAGTCATTTTTGAGACTCTGTAACTTGGGTGACAGTTTACCATCGTTAAGACCAAGTAAAATCTTCTGAACGAATTCAAAAGTGTTGGTCAGTCCCCTGGGATAGCTGAGGTGTAGTGCATAGATTAGTCCAAACATTACCAGGAAGGCATCAGCAAATCTGGGGAGGTTGCCCACAATCTCGCTTTCAATGACAACAGAGATTTTCACAGGCTGGAAGTGAACTGGACTTGTGTCATTATCTTTGACGACTGTGAGGAGGGCCACTGAAACATCTAAAAGCTCTGGCTCATCAGATGTGTCCTGTAAAATAAAATAGATATAAAAGGATTAAAGATTTTTTAATTAAGATTTGTCAAAAATATTTACAGCAGGTTTAGAGCAAAGATAAAGGCATTTAGTTAGTCATGAGATTTAACAAACAATATTGCTTTAGACCAACTGACAGAAAGTTGTGTGAACAAACTACAGTATGAAGATTTTAAACAGAAGATCAGTGTTCTACAGGACCCAACTAAGCTAGTAAACAAGAAATTGATACTATGCTAAAAAAAAAAACTATAAAAACGCTTCATTTTGTTTAACCCTTTAGCACGTACGATCAAACCGTTGTGATTTGTCTTGGCTGGTCCCTGAGGCGTACGATCACACCGGTGTGATTCGAACGTTCCCCGCATCACGTCATCAGCTGCTGAATTCAAATCGGTTTTGGCGCTTTGGCTGGCGCTGAGCCAGATCGGACGCACTGAGTGCTTGTCATATTATCACAACTATTCAGTGTTTTCAACCATATAATGCTTATTTTAGGTTTAGACATTTAAATACACAAGTACTAGCAAAACCATACATTTATAGTTTGTAAAATACACACTGATGTCTATGGAAGCAGCAATAATGTTCCTACAAATATATTCTGACAACATATTTTATATGTTAATATAATATGTATATTAATATTAATTAATATGTATATTAATCATATTAATCATATACAGATTATGTAGGTAACTATAAAGTTCACTCTCCTCTTCTCCCAGCTCACCAGAGACTTAATTTAATGGCTTTCGGGAGGAGAGGATGAATTTGGGTGTTGTAAATCCCACAGCTCGGATTCAGCGCGAACAAACATGGCGGCGCCCATCACCCGGTATAGATTAACTAACGTGGTCATAATAAAAGTGTTTGGACTTTTAAATATATTTACTTGCACATATTTCGAAATCGGAATATCAGATTTATTTTTATTTACATAATATAGTGAGCATGCTTGTGAATATTAATAATAAAAAAGGAAAAACTAAATAAAAGCGATCCATGTGTCTTACAGTGCTGTTGTGGCTGCAGTGTCACATGACGCGTCGCCATGGAAACAGTAATGCGAAACATTTTAAAATAATGGTCGCCTGAAAAAAACTCACCCTTTGGGGTAAAATAGAATATTTTAAACTCACGTGTGAAAAGGTTAAAGCAATCTAGTACCAAAGTTTTATTTTTTTTACAATGAGGTCAAAGAAAACAAATCGCTTCAAATCTCTTCAAATCACACAAACTATGTGATTTGAAAGACTGAGCAAGGGTAAGCGTGTAAGTATGTCTGTATTCATATGAACCGTTTACTTAATATGGTCGTGAGATAAAAAAAATAAATAAAAAAAAACTCACTATGCAGGTCTTGAAAAACTCTGAGACGTCCTCACGTAGATACACAGGAAGGGCATGAAGAACAGTAACATGCTTGGTGTGTATGTCATGAAACTCCTATAACGATAAAAACAGAATTTTAAATAACTTATTTAATGTTAAACAATACAATCAGATATACAAACATCAGACAAATACCAAAAAAGTGGACAAGTTTTTGTATTCAAAGCTCATTTGAATCATCAAACTTTTCAAATGTTTTCCAATGTTCCTCTTTTAATTAAGAATTAGACCTATAAAATAGGTATAACAATATTTGTACCTGTGCATCATGGATTTTTAGGATTTCAGTCAAAGCATCTGATGTCTTCCCGGTTCTGCCTGCCTTCTGTCTGAACAGAGTCATCAGTCTAGGAAGATGTCGGTCAAGCTCAGAGTAGAATGTGTTGGGCAGGTTCTGGTTTGTAATCCGTTGGAACTCTGCATACACCTACATTTTAAAACAAAGACAGACAGACAGACAACACAGCCATATTAACTATGTGAATCTGGTAAATCTACTACCCTTCCATAAGGCAGAAAACAGCCCCTGAATGTGGTATATGTTGTCAAAAAAAGAAATAACAGGAAAAAGTGCTACTACATTACCTCAGATTCCATTTTGAGTGCAGGCCAGAGTTCCATGAGCTCTTTCACTGGTGGGCATGTCTTCACTATGGTTTGTCACCGCAGGGCAAATGTGGTTTGCATCATCTTTTTTATAAGCGGTAAGTTCTTCTCAGCTTTCTTCATTTCATCAATGACTTTCTGCCTCAGCTGTTCAAGGGTTGAGGGATTTTCTCCTTGGGGAATGTTGGGCAGAAAGTTTACCTCTGCTCGTTTGGGTCTTTTAATATTTGAATGTGAAGAGTCATTGTTAGGATTCATTCTACTTCTTTTTCCAGCATTCACTGTGATCTCTGGACATCCAGCCCTTCTCATCTTGCTCCTATAGTTGCCCATCTTAAACTTGAGGCTGTTCTTCCATCCATTCCAGCCAGTTTCAGATCCTGCTTCCTTCAAGCAAGGATATTTTAACACAAGAGCCTCAGCTACCATTGCTATCTCCTTGTCACTGGGATAAGCCTTGTAGCCATACATCTCAGATGCTAGCTTTTCTAAAATGTCATGTTTTACGTCTCTTGTTAACTGAAGATACTTGTTGTTCTTCTCAAATTCGGCATTACCTTCCCGAAGTTTCAATTCAACATCCAAAGAAAATGTGGGAATTGGAAAAATAACTGAAGGCCATCTTCTCCCACGTTCTGAGGATGATACGCTTGAGACTGTTTCCATTGAGGCAACAGAGCTGGAATCTTGCTCAAAAGACACATGCACAACAGCTTTCTGTGGCAACTCATCAATGTCAGTGAGGGATGTAAGTTTTCCATCAAAGTCGGGGTCTTCATATTTTAAACTGAAGTCAAGGTTTATTTCCAGCTGTTCTTTTATAACAGCAATCAGTGCATCAACAGACGCTGGTCGTGAACAGATTTTTAATTTTCTAGCCCGGTCTGGTTCAACAACACGAAGGACCATGGGTTGTGGGGATAGATCTGCCATTATGCTAATGGAAAGCAAAAGATTGGAATGCATAAATGGTTAATAAAATACACAGATTATATGCTGCTAAATAAACGGTAACAAAAATATAGGAATTAATTCATAAAAAACTACTCACCACTGGCTAGACTCAGTTCTGTTTTATTTGTATGAATCTCTTGGGTGTTAACAGAAGCGAGCCTTCTACCTCGTATGCAGAGAGCGGGACTGAATCGTTGAGATCAGACTTCAGGTGGATTGACAGACTTGTCTGGGAAGGTGACAGCTCATAGGATCCAAGATGTTCTAAATACCAGCAATCATAATTAGAACATAGGAATGAAACAGTGCTATTGACAAGGTAGATGTGCTCTACTCTGCAGAACCTAGGTAGTCCACCACTGTCTCCGACAGACAAAAACATTTCACAGACATAGTCTGTGCCATCAATGGTAACCTTTGATGTCTGGTATATTGTGTCACTAGATGTTAGTCTTCTAATGTGTAGCTGAGCTACTTCTGGTAGAGCTGAAATCAGAACAGAGTCAACCCTGGATGCTTGTGTTTCTGGCTTGAAAAATGATGGGGCAGCAAGATGGTATGCCATCATGTGTTGGTGTCTGACTGCCATAGTCTTCAAAACATTTTTGAAGTTTTGAGCATCATGCACCACTCGTTTAAAAAAACGGTGTTTGGCCTCAAATCGCATTGTCCAAACATGCACCAGGGGCCCATAGCACTTGATCATGGTGGGGTAATGCTCCACGTAGTGATGTTTAGGACGAAGGCTAAACTCTGGGAATGTCTTCAGCAGTACTTGCTTATGATCGCTGATTTTGGACTGAAAATAGTCTAAGGTTTCATCAGTAAATGATGGGCATAATGCTAACTGCACTAACTCTTTCAGTTCCATCAAAACTGTCCATGCACCATTACCTTCTGGTACAACATTGCCTACAAGCAATGGAAGCAGTCGGAGCAGAGTAGCATTTTCATGTCCATTCCCTCCTATCGTTCCTCGAGACAGAAATGTTTTGGGAATTGGTTGAGGCCTATCCACTTTATCAGCATGTTGATATGGGAAAGATGCAATCTTTTGGTTCAAATACTCTAAAGTGAAGTACTTCATCTGGATCAAGGTCTTAATGCAGAGAGAAAGCTCCACAGGAACTATGCCTTCTAGAAGATCATGAAGGACATCTGGAGGGAATCCTGTGATTGGATGAAAGTAATCCAGGGAGTCACGCAAGACACAACTAGCTTTAACACCAAAGTGGCTGGAGGACGTGTCACTTTCCTGAATGTTTTGTACATGAAGGTCATGGCTGTCTTTGGTTCTTTAAGAAAACTGCCTGGCTTCAGTTGCTGGAAACTGTTCTCTTGTGGCCAAGCAGAATCTGCAAACATAACCTGCTTTAAATGACTCCACAAAGCCACCTAATCCATGGGCAGCTAGATTGTCAGCAGACACACAAAAGATGGTGCCTTTGACATTGCGACCAAGTCTTTCAATAAAGACACCATCCTGTTCAAGAATATGAACATCACGTAATAGTGGAGCAAGTACAGCTGCATACCCATGCCTCTGGAGGTCTGTCACTTTTGCAAGCATTGCTAGCTGTATATTGTGTAATGCTGACCTGTATTTTGGTGACATATTGGCAAGTGCCCAGTATACAGCACAAAGTTTGTGAATTTTACGTGATGTGCCAAGTGGGTTGGCAATTTCAAGGTCATCAATATAAAGCTGGAGTGGTAGAATGAGATCACCTGTTGAAAATAATTCATTTTCAAGGAAATATGAGCCATTGTAGCATGAGGCATATTGACCAGAATTGGTATTTGGATCAGTAATCATTTTTAGAATGTCTGTGTTTTTAAACAACTCCTGAATCATTTGAAGGATAGGAACATACATTATGGTATGTCCACGTAGCTCCAGCTGATACTCGACTGGCATTACACACGGATAGTTGTGCTCGAAAAAGACTTTTCTGTGCTTGGATGTGGATAACTCTGCACCTTTAGAAGTACTAGTAAATATAACATTGGAATCCATTACAGCACTTACAACTTCATCCAGTGTAGATTCTGCCACATTGCAATCATTTTTCTGCAATATCTCTCTAATTGCCTCCTTGATCAAAGGCTGAGATAAGAAGCAGACCTGATTTAAATGTTCCACTATTTCTTGGGTAGCTGTGTTTGAGACATGTAGGATTGTCTGCATCTTCAAAAATAACGAAGATAAATTTATTCTGAGATGTTTTTTTAGTTCGTCAGTGTCACACTGACCATCATCTGGATCCTCATCTGTGCCTGGAGGTTCTTCATACAAATCACCATCAACTGAAGGAATACTGGCTTGACCAACTTCACTGACAATGTCATTTTGAAAGTCTGACGAAACACTTGCTTGGTGTGATCTACTTTTATGAGAATTGAATGAAGAGTACACATTTGTGGTAAAGCTACAATCCTTATATGGGCAAGCCACTGTTTCATGATTTCTTAAATGCCTTCTAAGATGGCAGAAAAGAACAGATTCAGAAAATTGCTGCTGAAATGGGCATAAAGGGCATTTAAATAACAGAGCCTGCTGAGAGTGTTCTGCACTACTGCCAAATTGGCGAGTATGATATCTTGACAAATGAGTTCTAAGACTATTAAGTGTCTTAAATGTACACATGCAATCATTATAGATGCATGGAAGGGGGCTTACACTGGAAAAGTGACTGTGCTGCAGTCTGTAGTGCTTAAATATTTGCAATCTGTCAGTAAAAGAAGCTGAGCTCAACTTACATTGCCAAATCATACTGTAGCCAACAACCTGAAAGAAAAACAAAATTAATGTTAGAAAGTGTATAGCTCCATCAAAATAGTTTAATTATTAAGTACAAGTCAACTAACAGGTTACATGATCATGACCAGAGAATACAACTAACACTGTTCTCTTTATAATGTGTTTTTTCATGTGTACAGATAGAAAAATGTATGTTAATGTTACACCGAACATAGAGGGGAGTACTATAATAGACAAGGCTGTTTAAAAATTAAGCAGGAAAATTATAAATGTTATTATAAATGACCTCTTCATATAGACATCTCAGCACTGTTTTATATTTACAAACAGACGTCATAAGTCAATACTTTAACACATAACGGCTCTATATTTTGCAAAAATACAGGCAATGGCACATGCTCTCCAGTTCCCTAGTTTGCGTATCATTGGCACGCCAACACATTGGGAAAAGTATATTAGTTATCTAGTTTTGTGCACACCAGCCAAAATTAGCAATGGATGCTTTTTTAATTGCGTGTCACGCATGGACATAATCTCAGCGCCTAACGTTAATGTCTTTAAAACACATGTAACATTAGGCTAAATCGTACACGGAGATGCGCGGTTGGCGGTTACAGCCACGGACTCCACGGATAAACCGCGGACTGGGCGGATGACGTGACGAAAAATAATATTTTAATTAAATTCGGACGGGTGGCGGGCGGTTGAACCAATCAAATGAAAATATATGTATACATTCAGCGGATGGCGGGCGGGTGCGGTTTTGAAAAATGGTCAAAAACGTGGTGCAGATGGATGGCGGACGGATGATGAGTTTTGTGATGCGGTTGTGGATGAAATAATAGGCCATCCGCGCATCTCTAGTACACGCGGAATTATAGACTATGGTCCGTTTAAAAAATGATAAAAGTTAGCTGATGTGTAACATATGCTTCGTCGTTCATTGTTTTTATTAGGCCCATTTCATCAGTTATTCCTTGCTAGACATCCATGGCTTTTGAATGTAATATACGTAACTGACGAACGCTGTTTAAAGTTTTGTCTTGATTAAACTGCTGCAACTGTTCACTAGATAAACCCCTGTTTAAAAACACATTTAACACTTACCGTGACACCGAAGTTGCTGATAACTGCCGACAGCTTGAAGCTTACATCCTCCTCACTGCAGTCACTTCTGGCGCCAACCTAACTTAAAAACGATCCACGTGTTAGTGTTGCGCGTTCCCACAACGTCGCAAGTCTCACGTTGACCTTGGGGCACGTGAGCCTCGCAAGTCTCACGTTGACCTTGGGGCACGTGAGCCTCGCAAGCCAATAAAATGATGATCCTTACGTCAACCGAGTCGTAACTTTTTAATCAAACATTTTTAATTGCTTACGTTATTATCTTAAGCAGTGATTCCTTAATATTCTTTGTGCTCACATTAAACCAGCTGTAAATAGACGTACAATTAGTGCTTAGAGTGAATTGAATATTTTTCTTGCTAAAATCTTTTACAGCTGAATTTATGAAGACCCAACCATTATTAGGAAAATTAAGTATTTTTTTAAATATTAACTTATTTAAATACATATAATTTAATTAAAACTATCAAACAATTGGTTACACACACAAACACACACACATGCAAGCACACACACAATGTTGAAACAACAAGAAATAAGTACAGTTAAATTATACACCTAAGTGGGACTTACTTAATAAGCAAATTGTTTAAGTTAATTAAAAATAATAAGTTTAACTCACTCAAAAACTATAAAAAAGTCACATAAACTCAAAATATTTAGGTTAGTAGAACTGTTTCAGAAAATCAAGTTTATGCTACTCAGTAATTTTAATTATTTTGAGCATTTGGGTTTACAGTGCAGATGACCAACAGATTCCCTAAGCATTGCTAAAGTCCACTGTTTGCATGCAGTAATTAAATTATATTACATAGGAAATACATAAATGCTGTTATCTGGGGGTGAAAGCAACATGTAATTATTTATTTATTTCAAACATGATTGTTGAAGAGACAAATGCTTTTTATTTCACCATAAATCGCCTTTACAAAAATGTTTGTCCTCAGCTGTGTTGAGGTGAGGCGTTTTTCTTGGATTTGAACATCACTTCCAATCAATAAGTAACCCTGTTCAAGAAAACACATTAGGTTACACAGGGTCTCTCTAAATGATCCCAGATATGGTCCTTCTCAATAAATTAGCATATTGTGATAAAGTTCATTATTTTCCCTAATGTAATGATAAAAATTAAACTTTCATATATTTTAGATTCATTGCACACCAACTGAAATATTTCAGGTCTTTTATTGTTTTAATACTGATGATTTTGGCATACAGCTCATGAAAACCCAAAATTCCTGTCTCAATAAATTAGCATATTTCATCCGACCAATAAAAGAAAAGTGTTTTTAATACAAAAAAAGTCAACCTTCAAATAATTATGTTCAGTTATGCACTCAATACTTGGTCGGGAATCCTTTTTGCAGAAATGACTGCTTCAATGCGGCGTGGCATGGCCGTAATCAGCCTGTGGCACTGCTGAGGTGTTATGGAGGCCCAGGATGCTTCGATAGCGGCCTTAAGCTCATCCAGAGTGTTGGGTCTTGCGTCTCTCAACTTTCTCTTCACAATATCCCACAGATCCTCTATGGGGTTCAGGTCAGAAGAGTTGGCAGGCCAATTGAGCACAGTAATACCATGGTCAGTAAACCATTTACCAGTGGTTTTGGCACTGTGAGCAGGTGCCAGGTCATGCTGAAGAATGAAATCTTCATCTCCATAAAGCTTTTCAGCAGATGGAAGCATGGAGTGCTCCAAAATCTCCTGATAGCTAGCTGCATTGACCCTGCCCTTGATAAAACACAGTGGACCAACACCAGCAGCTGACATGGCACCCCAGACCATCACTGACTGTGGGTACTTGACACTGGACTTCAGGCATTTTGGCATTTCCTTCTCCCCAGTCTTCCTCCAGACTCTGGCACCTTGATTTCCGAATGACATGCAAAATTTGAGCAACCACTGAGCAACAGTCCAGTGCTGCTTCTCTGTAGCCCAGGTCAGGCGCTTCTGCCGCTGTTTCTGGTTCAAAAGTGTCTTGACCTTGGGAATGCGGCACCTGTAGCCCATTTCCTGCACACGCCTGTGCACGGTGGCTCTGGATGTTTCTACTCCAGACTCAGTCCACTGCTTCCGCAGGTCCCCCAAGGTCTGGAATCGGTCCTTCTCCACAATCTTCCTCATGGTCCGGTCACCTCTTCTCGTTGTACAGCGTTTTTTGCCACACTTTTTCCTTCCCACAGACTTCCCACTGAGGTGCCTTGATACAGCACTCTGGGAACAGCCTATTCGTTCAGAAATTTCTTTCTGGTCCAAGAGAGAGTTGAGTTGTGTGTGACCTGTTGATTAGAATTATTGTTCTGATGAGACTTGATTATTTTCAAAAACATGATTTTAATAATTACTTCTTTTTGCTTTTTACCTCAAAATGGTTCATGTAGTTTTCTTTTATGCTTGCTTCAATTCTGTTTAAGAGAATATACAGTTTGTATGTAATTTGAGATCATTATCTCACATTCAGATGGATACACACTACTCAAAAACTACTCACATTTCAGCATTCGAATAATCTCTGTAGCCTATGGGTATAATCTGCAACGTTTTAATTAGTTTAC
This sequence comes from Leuciscus idus, assembly GCA_021554675.1. NCBI lineage: Eukaryota > Metazoa > Chordata > Actinopteri > Cypriniformes > Leuciscidae > Leuciscus > Leuciscus idus. The sequence goes on from CM038625.1 coordinate 39,476,315, forward strand.
ATGGTTATAAAATAAAACCCGAAAATAACCTGCAGGGAACGTTCCCAGAAAATATCTTTGTTTGACCGGTTGTGAACAAGTGCGGCAAACACGCCTAGAATTTGGCTGAAATAACCTCTGATGATGACGTTCTCTGTGGGTTATAAAAACAAAAACCCAAAATCTTATTCTTATTTATTATTATTATAAATTATTATTATTATTATTTATTTTTTATTTTTTTGGTACATTGTTCAGTATTATATTGAGAGCACTTCTTGTTAAACTTTCTGTTTACTTTTGTGAGGAAGAAACTACTTCAACTAGTTGTGAAGTTGTGTGACAGTTTTATCATTTTTATTTGCACTACAAAGTGTTTATGTATATTTTTTATTATTATTTATATTTCTTAAGAAGCATCATTTATTTTTAGACTTATTTGTTGGCCATCTGTGCAATATTAAAAGTTCTAAACCATCTATTGTGTTTTGTTATTCCACTATTGTAATGATTATATTTTAATATTAAAGTTAATAGGTCTCTCTCACATTGTCCCACAGCAACAGTAAAATAGTGTAGATTAGTGTACAAAGTTTTATAATAATAATTTATTATATTTAGTGTCCATTTCATTCATTTAACATATTTAATATTGGGGTCATCCAAGTTATTTGACATATTTGAACATTTAAAAAAAAAAAATCAATAGTTACTTTCCCAGATAATTAGTTTTATAATAAATAATTCAGTTACTAGCTCAATTACTAGTGAGAAGTAACTATAAATAATTACTTTTTTAAAGTAACATGCCCAACACTGCATGTAGTTAACCCTGGACGCAGCTTTGCGGTAACAATGGATACAACATAAATTAAGTTAATAATTTCAGAGTAAATCAGAATAAATCCAAATGTAACAATTTATTATTAGTCAGGTAAATGTATCATGCCAATTACATAATCAAGTCGAAGATAATCAATACAATAACATCAAATGCTCAGAGATAAAGAGTAAAAGATGCATACCTGACATTAGATAAAATATATAATGCTGAGCGTCCAATTACGGACTGATCTGACTACAAAATCACACTGAGCCGCTTGCAACACCTCTTTAAATAATCAGCCCAAGACAGAAACCTCTTTCAAATGGAAACATGTGCTAACAATGGGAATTTGCATTTAATCATGAGTTTACACCTTTTGAGGGCAGGACTATTTGCATTTGCTTTATTAGCTTTTGGTTTGCTTCTGTGGGGATGAGACCGTTGTACCAGTCCTACTGAGATATTTTCAAATTATACCAAACATGTATTGTGTTGTATGATAATTGTTCATATTAAACCATATAGATCTTTGGGTGGATTTCAGGTTATCCCAGTATGAGGAGAGAAGGGATGGGTGATGAGGAGACTGTAAGAGTGAGGTGTGAGCTGCTCGTGTGGTTCGTATCAGATGGCGTTGGTACTTATGTAAGAGAGTGTTTAAATGTTAATTCTCAGGAGAGTCTTTGTTTCTTCGAGGAGTCGCCGTTTCTTCCGTCCGTTCCGGCTTACAAAACTTAGCTCAATGCTGTCACTAGTGATGACAGCAGGCTCCATGGAGAAGTCCATCCCAGTATATTCAAGTACTTTGGCTAAAATTAAAGGGTCACAACAAAAAGAACAATTATTTTGAATGTCATGAAATTATTTTTGTAATCATCGCAGTCAGTGGTTAATAGTGTTTATTCATAGCACCATTTAATGTTGCCAGCTGGGTGTTAAGGATGGTTTCCATCTTGGAACAGACCTGAAACAGCAGATAGTTAATATTGACATGGAATGAGACTCTTGGTTTCTGTTGTGAACAGTGAATGTTCAGTAATTTCCTACCAGCTTTTGAAGAAACCAGGTCAAAAAGGGAACTCTGGGAATTTTATTAAGTAACCACGATCTGTAAATACAATATTTTAAAGTGTTAGTTCTTATAAGCTGTAAGCTAATTTGTTTAAAATTCTGTGACATATCCTCTGGGAACATAAACCAGAATAAATTGGTCTATTTTTAAATGTTATGTGATATTTGCAGAACTTACAACCCAGTGGATAAACGTATGTTTTATTATTGAACAAACAAATCCTGATTTAGCTAAATCTGCAAATATCACATAGACCAATTTATTCTGCTATTTGTGATGTGGTGAGCTGAACTAAATTACCCGGTGTTGACTTTGATAGTTCCAATTTGTGCTTCACAGTTTTCTATGCTGAGTTTTAGGTGGCCAGTTTTTTCATCGCTTTTGAATGCAACAGTGGCAGTAATGGCCAGTGCATCCGTATTCACTTTCACCGGTCTGTGAAATAGAGTTCAGGGCATTATTTCCTCTTCAGAAGCCTCATTTAACTCACTGTGTATTAACCTCATGTGTTTTTCCACAGACTTGTTGAGGCTGCTCTGAACAGGCTCCAGATACTTTGAAAAGACATATCCACATTAACCAATTTATTTTTTCCATCTGTTAAATTTAGCAAACAAATGTTGTTGTTGTTTTTTGTTGTTGTTGTTGTTTCTGTTTATGGTGTGTTTTTATTAAAAATAGAACTGAGTGAAGAAGTTTACCCGTTTGTTACTACTATTCTTTTTTCTAACGATTTCTTTGATGCAAATTTGTGATATCAACATTATACTAACTCTGTTCCCTGTTTTCCAGTCACTTGAAATTCGGCACTCGTAATTGTTAAAGTGACTCCAGTTGTAGGAACAAGCTCCTGCACCACTTTAAGTTCATTGATACGAATCTTCATTCTGTCAAGAAAATATGCACATTTCAATATAACATATACATTTTATTTAGCAGGAGGATATTGTAGGAACACTGGTCTCACCCTGTAAATGTATACTGTCCGTAGAGAAAGGTTTGTTCTGGAATATCCTTGTCTTGGATGGACTGTTTGAGCATCTCAGTAGCCTTACCTGCAACTGTCAAAACAAACAAAATTGTGTACTGCTTAAAGATGAGGTTTTTGGATCTGTTCCTTAATTTTTATGACACGAAAGATGCAAACCCATCAGGGATCTATTCAATGAAAAGGTGTAGCCTACATGTGATCTGCATGTCCATGTAGTGTTTTGATTATTGAACTACATATTCTAAAGATTATTCACAGTTAGACACATGTTAGGCACAGGTCAAAAGTCACAAAATAGAATAGAATATAGAACTAGAATATTATTACAAAAGTTTTCATTTACAAAGTTAAACTATAACTCCCTTCTCCATTTATACTCATGGGAGATTTTAATAGCCATAATAGTCTTTTAATGTTCATCATATGGGGTAGTATCCATGGCAACACTAAATGAATAAGATTTGAAGATGTTATAGAAAATTATGCCCTATGTCTACTAAATGATGTGTCAACTTCTTGAGGACATATACCAAGCAACTGATTTAACAATCTGTCAACCTTAGATATTCTTAGACCTCTCATGGCATGACCGCAGTGGAAATGACAATTTTCCAATTATTATAACCATTAAAGTAGAGGAGAAGAATCAAGCATAACAAAAAAGGTAAAAAGAGAGGATTATGCAATTTAAAAATGCTTATATCAATAGCTAACAATACAGTTCCAAGAACGTCTTCAAATTCAAAATGCAGACAGCTTCAATGGTTTGATGACAAATGCAAAGAAGCAGTTAAAGTGTAGAAAAAAAAAACTTAAAGACTCTTCTTCAGAAATCCGATCAATATAAATCTTTTTTTTTTTTTTTTTTTTTTTTTTTTTTTTTTTTTAAGTAGATCACAAGCAAGGAGAACAATAAATGAGGTTTTATTTAACAAAGTTCGGGAGGAGCAGGTTCAGATAATTAACCAAATTATGCACAGCTGGAGATTAATCAGTAATCAACTCAATGACAGAGTATAAATTCACAGCAGACCTATCTCTGTTCATTGAAAGTTTGTCAGCATCCCTCCTCCACCCCATCTCCTCACTTCCAGTTCCATCTACACTTACCAACTGGGGGGAGTACTTTGGGTTCGGGCCTAACTCCGAGCTCGGAGCCCTCCCCCCGGACAGCACGCCAAATACGCATAAACTTATTGTATTAATTATATGTAGATGTGAACTCGTGAAATTAAGTAAAAAGGGAGCTGAAGAAAAATTGTGGATGCAGTTCATCATATTAGTGTGTTTTAATGTTTAAAGGTCCCGTTGTATGCCCCTTTTCACAAGATGTAAAATAAGTCTCTGATGTCCCCAGAGTGTGTATGTGAAGTTTGAGCTCAAAATACCCAACAGATCATTTTTTACAGCATGTTTAAATTGACATTTTTTGGGGCTCAGAAAAACTAGCTGTTTCAGTGTGTGCCCTTTAAATGCAAATGAGCTGCTGCTGGACGACACAGGGGGCGGAGCTTCATGAGCTCGCGCTCAGTCTGTCAGGACAAATTCGGAATGATGATAATATCAGAAACTCTCAGTAACGGCGTTCATTTCGAGTCGGACAATAATGCCTACAGAGTCAGAGTGCTGTATAGAGATGAAACAGGTATGGTTTAGTAGTTTAATTACGGTTATTATAACGTATTGTCATCTGCTTGTATGTATCCATTATTTATTAACAGCCTACAAGTCTGCTGTTTCGGACCAGGTCCGAATGATGATCAAACATGTACTGATGAGTTTAATAAAGTTTATTGTACATCACACAAAAGATGAAGCGTCAGTTTTACTTCAGAAAATCACGGTAAGAGCTGAGTAAACACAGTAGCCTAAGTTATAAGAAGTGCGCAAGTAGCCAGTAGAGTTGAGGGAGCATTCCTGTGGGCGGAGGTTAGTCTAAACACGGTTCTGGTGATGTCACTAATGAAGGAAGTAGAGGGGTGTAGTCCAATCGAGCCGTTTTATGTAGTCAACTTCTGTTAAATAAAATATCTCGCTTGGCATTGAACTTTGAGCTTTATAATTTTACAGATATTATTTATACTCTAACAACAACATTACACACTAACTAAAGTTTGAAACATGGGATCACGTAGAACGGGACCTTTAATGTTTGTTTAAAAAAAAAAAAAAACTTTTAAATCTCTCATTATGCTATATTATCACCAAATACTGGATTCAATATTTTTGTGTACATGAATGTGTGTGTGTGAGTGGTAGCGCAAGTGCTGTATCTTTGTAAGCACAGTGTGAACAACATGATAAACACGGCACGCTCCTGAAAACTAAATGTTTATCTTATTTTTGATCTCTCCCATTCATTTTCAATGGGTGGTCTAGTGTGATAAATTGTACAGAATATTTTAAAAGTTTATTCAGTATTGCCCAAATTACCCCCAAATGATTTAGGTGCATAAGCTCAGATAAAGAAGGCATACAATGCAAAAATAAATACAAAACCTGTGCTAAATGAAAGAAAACAAGTTGACAAAAGTCAATATTAAATCCAATATTTGATAATAATATATGTTACAGTCATGTTCAGTTTATTTTAGGTTCTTGGACTTTCTGTTTTGTTTACATTCTTCATAGATGTTCCTTGTTGTAGTTTCCCAGCACTGATCAGTCAACATGGACACTACTACTGTAACACTAATCATCAAAGGTGTTCATCTTTTAGTTAATCATCACTGTGTATATAAGTTCCTGCTTTTGATCTGGTCCGGTATTGTTTGTGCATAGCACACTGTCTCACACGCTACTGTCACAGTCGCCAGCTGGTGTGCCCATGCCATGTTGACCACTAGAGGGCACTCCTTCTCTGACCTTTGCCACTCAGCCATGAACTTCAGTCCACATAATCCTTTGCCTGGACTCATCATGAATATTGCATGCATTCACTTGTTTGTCATTACATTGTTTGTCTACTTACACAATGTTCTCTCTGTCATTTTTCATCAATTGTAATTGTCACACTGCATGTCTGAGCACTCTCCCTTGTCTCTTGTATTTTTGTGGATTGTTTTTGTTCTGGATTTTCCAATAAAGCTGCGTTTGGATCTTATTAAAGTCTCAGAGCAATCCGTGACAGTTACGTATCTTGTTCTGTGTTATTTAAATAAACCGCGTGTAATATCTTATATTTATATTTAAGATATATACACAGTTATATTTTGCTCACACTTACCTAAATCAAGTCCCGTCTTGGTTAGTATGACTGTAACTCCAGTATTGACACCTGTAACCACTGGGACCAGAGTCAACAGCACTAGAGTACACCAACAGAACATCATCTTCTCACAGACCTATAAGAGAGACACATGGGTATTTGGTAAGACAAAATAATATTTTTTCCTTGCCAGGATCCTTCCATATATAGACATCCAGACTTCCAGACATACATCTTAAGAGCCCTCACAGGGCAAGGTAAGTGAAGCCTCTCTTGGTCTGCTGACACATGTTGAGGAGGAAAAGCCTGAAAAACTATAGCTTTAGTTGGTACTTTAGGCACATACCCCAGTCTCAGGTGTAAGAAGAATTTGACTGCAACTGGGGAAAACTCTAAGCAGGAGGAGGCAACTGACAGGGCCTGTAAATCTCCTACTCTCTTTAGGGAGGGTAATTTCCAAAAGGAATGCCATTTTGAGCATGAACATTTTCTCAGAGTTAAAGTCCATTGGTTTGAAGGGAGCAGGGACAGCCCTTCCAGAACCATAATGTTGTGTTGGCTTAAAATGTTATGCTGGGTTAATATGCTCTGCCCACTAGGGGTCGCTACTATCCTGGAGTGTTGAGAGGAAAGGAGTAGAATAAAAAGATGGAGAGTTGAGCTACTGAAGGTTTGTTACTGCTGCTTTTTCTTTTATTAATACAAATGTAAGATACAACACATGGTCAAATCCCAGGCCGGGACCTTCTCATAAGCTGCAGGCCTCATCCTCAAAATGCCACGCAGGAAACAAAATAACCAAGTGGTGTCTCCCCAATGCGGAAGAGGATTAGGGCCAGGCAATAATAAAAAATAAAACCATCTTGAGATTAAAGTCATTATAATGCGAGATTAAACTCGTTGTGTTTCGAGAAAAAAACTCGTTAAATTTCGAGAAAAAAGTTCAAATACAATATTGAGAATAAACTCATTACATTTCGAGAATAAAGTCGTTGTGTTTAGAGAAAAAACTCGTTAAATTTCGAGAAAAAAGTCTAAATACAATATTGAGAATAAACTCATTAAATTTCGAGAATAAAGTCTTTGTGTTTCGAGAAAAAAACGTGTTAAATTTCGAGAAAAAAAGTCGAAATATTCGTGAGAATAAGCTCATTAAATTTCGAGAAATAAAGTCGTTGTGTTTCGAGAAAAAAAAGTCTAAATTAAATGTAGAGAATAACGCATTGGATCAGTGTTCATTATAGCCTACTGATAGAGGATGGCAGAGTTGGATCACTTAGTCAAGCTATATTTTAGACTTTCTTTCAGTAACAAAGAATAGAACATTAGGTCTAGGTCGGCTAGGTCTTTTTAGAAGAAAAAATCAGTCCAATTTGCGCAATGTACTCGCTTTTGTCCAACATGAAATTCATCGAGGTTTCATGGTTTCCCAGGATACCATAATAGGCTACGCATTATTAAACTTGTTGATCCTCAAGGTGTGGAATTTCGACGAAGGAGAGTAGGCTACACTTGCGCTGGCCCAAATGCACTCTGGCATATGGACAGCTATGATAAATTAAAACCGTATGGCATTGCCATTAATGGCTGTATAGATGGTTACAGTAGTTACATTCTGTGGATGGAGGCGTACACAACCAACAACGATTAATAATGCGTCTTATGGTATCCTGGGAAACCACGAAACCTCGATGAGGTTGATATCAGTAGGCTATGCAATGAACACTGATCAAATGCGTTATTCTCTACATTTCATTTAGACTTTTTTTCTCGAAACACAACGACTTTATTTCTTGAAATTTAATGAGTTTATTCTCACGATTATTTCGACTTTTTTTATCGAAATTTTACACGTTTTTTTCTCGAAACACAATGACTTTATTCTCGAAATTTAATGAGTTTATTCTCAAGATTGTATTTCGAGTTTTTTTTCTCGAAATTTAACGAGTTTTTTCTCGAAACACAACGACTTTATTCTCGAAATGTAATGAGTTTATTCTCAAGATTGTATTTCAAGTTTTTTTTCTCGAAATTTAACGAGTTTTTTCTCGAAACACAACAACTTTATTCTCGATATTTAATGAGTTTATTCTCAAGATTGTATTTCGACTTTTTTTCTCGAAATTTAACGAGTTTAATATCGAATTATAATGACTTTAAAGGAGCTGTATGTAAGATTGTGGCCAAAACTGGTACTGCAATCACTTTCAAATTACTGTGTATCCCCTCCCCCTCCCACCTGACTCGAGGTTGCCAGATAGGCTGCAAGATCCAGGAGGAATGTAGGCTGAAACATTTGTAGCTGCAGCTGTGGTAACTAGAGCAGAGCTGGCAACCATGATGCTGAAACACAACTGACTTCGTGATTGGTATATAGGTGGAGGGTGGGGCTTCAACACAATATGACAACATCAACATCAGTTAAGGGCTGCAACTGTCACTTTTAAATGACAATATCCTGGCCGGACTGCTGTTGTCAGTGATATAAGTATTTGAAATGAACATGATTTCTTAATGTCTAGTGACAAATCAGGGCCATTTTATGATTAATTGAAATACATTTCTTACATACAGCTCCTTTAATCTCGAGATGGTTTTATTTTTTTTCTTATTGCTTGGCCCTAATCCTCTTCCGTACCCCAAAGACCCATATAGCTTAGAATAAAAAAAAATTATTCGCTTTGGTACTATTTAAAAAAAAAAAAAAAAAAAGGGTCCCACTTTATATTAAGTGGCTTTAAGTACTATGTACTTACATTGAAAAATAATTACAATGTACTTATTGTGTTCAGGTTGTATTGTAAAACACTTATTGAGGTGTGATACGGGTAAGGTTAGGACAGGTGTAGTGGATTGGGTAGGTTTAAGGTGTTAGGGAAGGGTCAACAGTGTAATTACAAACGTAATTACATAAATTAATTACAGCTGTAATTACATGCAGGTATTTTCAAAATATAAGTACAATGTAAAAACATGCATGTACACGATAAGTCCATTGTATCAAATTATTAATTCCAATGTAAGTACATAGTACTTAAAGCCACTTAATATAAATTGGGACCAAAAAAAGTGTACATTTTCAAAACTCTTAGTACAAAAATCTGATCACACTTGTAACGCAGATAGATAGTCATTCTTTCAAAACCTGATGTTCAGAATATTTAATCTGATATCACTGACTGTTTCCTTTCCCTTGTAGGGGAGAGTTGCAACACAGTTGCAACACTTTTTGCATTTCTCTCAGTTACTCAGAGACTATTTGGACTAGACCAACCAAATTTGTATATATTAAACTTGCATCTGTCTGCTAATTACCCATACCATTTAAAGATGATTATATATGACATATCGTTCACAGTATTTATTTGAATGGAAGAAGTCAGATGTTGCAAATGACCCCGACCCAGCACAACACAACCCAGGGACGGTTGCAACATGTTAAAAATACATTAAATTTCATTAATTAACTTAAGATTTTTGTCTCAATGAGCAAAGAATTCTGAAAATATTAACTGTTTTAGGCCTACTATAATATTATAGTATTATTTATTTAAATAATATTATTGTAGCCTATAATTTATTTATTTAGTGATATTTATCAAATAACAGTTATTGAGTTATGTTTGTTTATGTGTAGAACATAGGCCTACATAGATTCAGTGTGCAGGAATTACAGATGATATTCAATCTCTCCATATTTCAGTGTCAGACAGGAAGAATTGAACAATTTGCAATGCAACAAACTTTTATTAAACATGCAATTTATTACTTGTTGCAACCGTCCCCAACCCTATCAGCCATGACAGAACATCATATGCCTGCTCGACACACTGACTTTGACACATGCTAACCATGTCACTTAGAAGTCAACAAACCAATAATTCAAACTAAGTACGTTTTGATTAATTCATACAAAATATTAGGACAGTATGACAAAAATATATCTAATGAAAAAAATTACTTTCATACCTCAAAAACAAGTTTTGTTCAATAAATGCAGCAGCAGATGTTGAATATGTCTACTGTCTTTTTGGTGGGGGGGGGGGGGGGGGGGGGGGGGGGGGTGTCTAAATGTGCATGTTCAGTATGAGTGTCATCATTCTAGCTTGTTTCTGATTGGAGAAAAATGACATGTTGCAACCATCCCTATGTTGCAACTGTCCCCGGTCTCCCCTACTCTATCCTTCTCTATGTTCACAAATTGCAACACACACACACACACTTTGAAAATAGTGTTTATAATGTAAAAATAATTCATTATATTTGGTTATCCGTATAGGAAATTGCAAATAAGAAACTATACCTGTAGAATCAATATCTATAGAAATCTATAGATGTACCATATGATTCATTGATTAACCATTAAGAACAGTTGTATTAAATAATAGACAAATGTATTAACCTGAACGAAAAGAGATGCAAATGAAAAGTTTGATAGTAATAGCATATTGAAAGGCAGTTACTGTTATTGAAACATTTAGATGAAACACTTATTTTGTGTTGTGAAAAGGATACTTGAAAACTTTTGAAATCAAATATTTGTGTCATTTTAAACTGCTTTATACAGAAGTAATTCAAAAGTATGAAAATACAAATGTAGCTGGTGCACGTGTAAAAGTGATATAAGGTATGCAGAGAAGACTGAAGAAGGTGTTTGTCCTATTCTATATCTTAAAGTAGGATAATGTTGAGATGTGCATGTTGTGGATTAAATTGTGTTTTTAGCCTGTATTTCCAAATGAACACATTAACAATCAGTAAGCATTGGTATAGGCCATTTGTCTGATGCAACATTTGCTATCATTTTAAAGGGGTGGTATAATGCCTCTTTTTAAAAGATGCAAAATAAGTCTTTGATGATAAGTGTGTATGTGAAGTTTGAGCTCAAAATACCCTACAGATCATTTCTATAGCATGTTAAATTGGAATAAGATTTGAGGGTTGAAGATTTAAAAATCTTTTTAAGTGCATTTAAGTGTCCCTTTAAATGCAAATGAGCTGCTGCTCCCGGCACAGAGGGCGGGGCTTCAAAAGCTTGTGTGTGTGTGTGTGTGTTAGCAGCTCCGATTACCTCACGCAGACAAGCATTTAAAAGTCAGAAACTGTTCTCCCATTTATGTTTAAACGAGAGACGGACAATGATGGAGAGACTCAAGAAGAAGTGACAACATGTACACTGTTAGAAATTTCTTGTAATTTTACAGGAAATTCCTGGCTAATAGTTGCCGTAAATTTACTGTAAACAGTATACAGGACTGTTATTGTAATACTTAATACAACATCCCTACTGTAATTAATTACAATAATCATGTAAATTTATGGGTATTTGCCAGGAATTTCCTGTAATTTCACAGGATAGAATACTGTAAATATTACAGCAAAATGTTATATTTACAGCAACTCAGTAGCCAGGAATTTCCTGTAATTTCACAGGACAAATCAATATACTGTAAAACATTACAAGTATAAATATTACAAGTAAAAAGCTGTCATTTTCCGTATTGGCCAATTAAAAACACAACAATGGTATATTTTCTCTTTTTTTATTAACAAACTGTGCAAAAATACATATTACAAAAGTATCCACTTTATCACACACAAACAAAATTTTACTTTTAAAGGGATACTCCACTTTTTTTGGAAATAGGCTCATTTTACAACTCCACCAGAGTTAAACAGTTGAGTTTTACCGTTTTCGAATCCATTCAGCTGATCTCCGGGTCTTTAGAACAATGTCAGAGTTTTTGGTCCCATTGACTTCCATAGTATGTATCTTTTCCTACTATGAAAGTCAATGGGACCAAGAAGAATGTCAGTAACCAGATAGTTTTTGGTCCCATTGACTTCCATAGTAGGAAAAAATATATACTATGGAAGTCAATGGGACCAAAAACTCTGACATTCTTCTAAAGACCCGGAGATCAGCTGAATGGATTCGAAAACGGTAAAACTCAACTGTTTAACTCTGGGGGAGTTGTAAAATGAGCCTATTTCCAAAAAAGTGGAGTATCCCTTTAATGAAGAAGCTCACTTCCAGACGTCCAGGCAGCCTATCGTCAGGGGGAACACGATGATATGGAACAAAGGTGTCCAGCCAGACTTGAACTGCATAGGGGAAGTTGTTCATGTTACTATCCCATCAACTCAAAGTCCAGTTTTCTTAGGAGGGTGCAAACAGGTGCGTTGAGCCTGTGTCTCTTCTCGGCTTTACTGCCCGTCTGGGAGTGGATTCCACAAAAAGCTCTGAAAACCGAGAGAGAGGAAAAAAGTTTAAGTTTTCATATCTGTTAAATAATGACAAATACTGTGTAAAAAACATAAGTAACCTACTTGCTCATAAAATAAAATGACTTTGATGTATTTATTTAACATTAACAACTTTAACCATACAATTTAATTTAATGAATTAATGAAAGTTGTAATGTTAAACTGTTGTCCGTCAGTCTCTTCTGTTTACACAAATTATGTCCTGCAGGGGAAAACCAACTCTACTATAGAACAGACACTTAACAGCAATAGGTGGGTCTCCATCCAACTTTTTAATGCACATTTTAACCATTTGAAAAAGAAATCCTGACTGGAAACGGTTAAAATTCGCATAAAATATTCTAATGTGAACAAAAACTTCTATGTGGATTGACAAATTTGCATTTTTTGCAATTATATCAGGTGTTTCAAGTTGCCCTGTCAACCTTACGTTTTGATCCCACAGCTGTTCACGACTCCTAGGTGCGTGACCATTTATAATTCGCATAACAGAGTTGATTGAAATGCTCTCCAATTAGAGGGTTTTTTTTGCCAAATTTTTACGAATGCGTTTAAAAGTTATGTTTTAATTGGATGGAAACCTATCTATTGACATCATTGCATAGAATATATCATAGAACCTAACAATACTGGTAATAAGGTAATAATTCATGGGACGTTACATATGAGAATGATGGATTCACTTTACAGTAAGGGGACATGAATTATCATGAATTCATGTATAAATTCATGCATGAATTATGCATTCATATCTCATGAATCATCAGGAACTAACACGAGTTCAACGTTTTCATTCATGACTCATGACGTTTTCATAATCATGAATTATGATTTATTACGCATGATCATGATGTTTTCTTTGTTCACAGTGTTTTCTTTGGTCCTTAGAAACACTGATGAACAATGTGCTAATGGTTGCATAACTGTGAACAAAGAAAAGCATCACGATCATGCGTAATAAATCATAATTCATGATGATATACTCATCTTAGTAAATTTTTTTATTAAGGTGTTGTTCACTCATGAAGTCATGAATGAAAAACGTTGAACTTGTGTTATTTCCTGATGATTCATGAGATATTAATGCATGAATGAATGCGTAATTCATGCATGAATTTATACATGAATTCATGATAATTAATGTACCCTTACCGTAAAGTGTTACCTCATTTTCTTTATTAGTGTGTAAACAGTTTAAACATACCTTTGTATAAAGTCCCTGAGGCGTCTTTAGGATACTGCATGTTGAACACATAGTAAGCAGCGAAGGTTTCAGCCACTCCATTCAAAAGACTGATTTGGGCCCCATCACAACTGTTCCTTCTATGAACACTTGTTGCTATTAGTGTCTCTTCTGAAATGCATTAACACAATATGATAATAAAAGGTGAGTAAATCATGGGGTAATTTTCATTTAAAAGTGAACTACTCTATAAAATAATGGAAGAATATACCTTGCACAATTTAGCAAGGTGTGCTGGATAGGTCTCTCTCTCTCTCTCTCTGGATATCAGCAGCTGTGGCAGAGGGCTAGGCTAGGGAATAAAAAACGTAAACATTACCAAATGTATTACCAATTACACAAATACCAAATAAAAAATCTATTATTATTTTAGTCCATATAGTCTGCCAGGCAGCCACGTGTAATTTGAGACAAACAAAATGGTTAACTTAATTTTAATACTACTGATAATTTGCTGCCTTTTCTGAAGACAAAGAGAGCATTGAAAGCTTTTCAACAGAACCCAGGCTCCGGAAAAAATAATAATTTTATGACGATGCTGGTTGGATTTAGTTGCGCACGCGCAGTTTATTTTAGATACAGACAGTTACATGACTGCTCTTCCAACCTGGTTTGCCAAGCACAAAGTAATGTTATAACATATGAGCATACCAGATGCTATATTCAGCTTATCTCACAGTTATAGCTGACTCACATAATTAAAGATACCAGCATTGTCGTTTAATTAAAACCCATTTTTCAACTAAAATTTGCTTGTGTTTATTCAGTGACCGTAAAATCTACAAACTTCGTTTATGCTAGTGTGCAAACCACGGCTTCAAGACCCCCGATTACAAGACAGCAAAACAGAAGTCCTAATAATGTTACGACAGCCTGTCCAGTAGCACGTGTAATCAATGCAATAATAACCTGAGCTAACTGATCGGGCTAACGTTAATGCTTATTTTTAACAGTCTGGGCTAACGTTATTTGAGCTATCGTCATTGTGGTGGTTGTTTTCCATTAACGTTAGGCTACGTTACAAGCTCAGCTCTACTCGATTCTACTCACCATGTTTGTTTTTCCATTGAAAATAGTGCCGTGTATCTGCATGTGGTAACGTTACCATTTTCTTTATGGATTGAGTAACTTAAAGAAGACGCCACTTCACCGCGGTCAGTTCAGGTTTATAACGTCGTTACCCGGGAGTGAGCGGGGCGAGTTGAGCTAACGTTATATCTAAGTTAACATTACTCTAGCTAATGTTACTGAAATATACCAAGCGAAAAATTGTGAATATCTCGTACCTTGTAGCTGCATGTGGTAACTTTTTTCCGTATGGGTTGAGTAAGAAGACGCCACTTCACCGCGGTCAGTTCATGGTGTTGTTTTACCGGGAGTGAGCGAGTCGAGTCGGGGCGAACGTCACAGAAGCTAATGTCACTGAAATAAAACCAAACGAAACAATCACCACTCATATGACCGGTATTAATATATCCATAGACTTATAAAAATAGATTTCATGTTAACGTTTCATACCTGAGATGTGTTCCTTCCAAAAGCTGCTTCTTCCAAAAGTGTTTGATTCTGGTGCCGTTGGCCACCGCGGTACCGCGCAATTTCAAAATTCAAATCGCAGCAATCCCACAATGCTATGCGGTGGCTGTAAAATAATGCTTCTACAGTGTAGTTACAACAAAATTACAGGACTGTCCATAAATTTCCCATCATGCATTTGTATTTACAATAAAAACATGAATACAATATGTTGTTGTAAATTTTATTGTAAAAATTACATCAATTGCTAACAGTGTAGAATGCAACAGGGCATTTCTGAATAGTTAGTTTATGAATTTATGTTGCTGATGTGGAGTTAACTATCTTCAAGTCATTGATTAGTATATTCTGTCATGATAATCTATAAAATTGCTCGTGTGGGAACTGTAGTAAGATGCCTACAGAGCGACATGCTATTGCATTTGTGTTACGTACTGTATTGCAATAAATGTGAAAAGACGGATGCGACAGCTTGAGCTTGTCATGGAATATTTTTCCCTAAACCTAACTACCTGGGGCGTCTGCACTCGACACCCTACTGATCTTAATATCTCTGGCGTCTTCACTCGACACCAATACCTTAAACTCTCTCTGGCGTCTGCTCTCGACACCAATACCTTAACTCTCTGGCTCTTGCGTCTTCAGTCGACAACTGGCCGAGTTTCTAACTAACTTGCTTCCCTAAACTAGCTTCCTGCGCAGGAATAAATCGACAAACAGACCTGCAAATGTCCTTTAAATGCTTTAATCACGGCCGGGAGATCTTCCCGAGCAGTTCTCAGGGAATCTCTCCCAAGAAGCAAGGCCGGAGGATCTCAGACAAATTCCATTGAGAATCCCACCGTAAAACACATATACAACAGTTTTTATAGAATCAAGAAAACAAATAAGACTAACATGTCACCTTCAATATGATTGGTTCAATTGGTTCAAAAGCCCCAACCTTTTCCCTCTGTCACTGGCATAAGCAAACTGGTTTTTGCGAACTATCATGTCTAGTTTCAGTTCCCCTTTCTGTTATTAATACACATAGACATACACTCAAAGTCACAAGTTTTTCCCCAAAGAGTTTTGACACATTAAAAGCATATGAATGTTATTCCTGCAAGAAAAACAAATGTTAGTTGATTAATTAAAGTTGATTAATTAAAATTCATTCACAAGCTTTAGCCCTTAAAAAGCGATTTCTTTAAAAGCAAATATCTCCCTTTGCTTTGAACTTTGTAACTTTGTAGATGTTGTTTATGCTCAAACAGCAACATTACACATTAACTAAAGTTAGAAAAGTGAAATCATAATCAACCACCCCTTTAAAAAGAACTTTATCAAACTTTATTAAAAGATAACAAAATATCACCATCACGGATCTCTAGCTATAATACAATGCTTAAACCCTAACCGTGATTCTTATAGCACAATTTCTAAAACTATTAAAGGGGTGATGAACTGAGAAATCAAAATTTCCTTGAGCTTTTGACATATAAGAGATCATCATACTATAATAATATCCTGTAAGTTTCAGAACTGAAAACTACCTTGTTAGTCCAATAAAAGCTTTTATAGACATCAGGCTCAGCAAACGACTCGTTTTTCAAAGTGGGGAACTATGACGTCAAAGAGGATAAAACACCGCCTCCACAAAAGAAGATCAACGCCTACTTCAACACGGCCTGTTTAGCCCCGCCCACCGATTCGCCCAAACATGCTAAATAACATAGGACGACATGATAATTGCTAAACCGGATCGAGCTACTTCCAAGCAATAAACATGCTGTTTACTAAATATTGTGCAGTGCCTGTTTGTGGAAGAAGACAGTCTGCATAAGCGGATTCCAGCATGGTTAAACTTTATTAAATCAGTCAGTCACAATTTCCCGACACGGATCTGCCAGCAACATGTAAGTAACCATGTGTATTCTAATGCCTGATCTGCGATCAGTGATTTCTGTGTAATTATTCAAGTTCAGATATTTCTCTTAAAATCGTTCAATACTGTTTATGCATCAGTGACTAAACGATCAACTTCACATAATTTCTCGTAGTATTATGAAAATAATCTTTTTTAAACTGTTATTAAATTATATACAGAAAGCGATCAAAGAACGATCCCTTTCCAATCGCCCAAGCTGTCAATCAAACAGCACAGCGTGAGCCGCGAGAGCTTATCTGGACACTTACCAAACTCGTGATGAAATAATGACACTGTTACACTACACAACGAAGCTCTTACTGTGTATTCACATCGTGTTTGCATTGTGATTTGGTGTAAGAGTGCAAAAATTGCGTTGCAATGATAAGATCTTTATTCACGCGATCAACAGACTGTCTGCCATCTGCTCAGTCAGTGCTCATCATGCTGCAACCTTTCATGTGATGGAATAGATTTAAATATAATGCTTTAAACCAGGGGTTTTCAAACTTTTTGTGTGTGTGGACCACTATTTGAAATCAAGAATTTTCGCGGACCACCTCATAATACACATAATAAAATATGTCTACACAGAGTCCTACCTGAATTAATCTGCACCTCTAAATAGGCTTACTAGCTCTAAAACTATTATTGGTCATCACATCAGTACAACAGGCTTGTTAAAAGAAAGTTTACTGCACACAATGGCTGCCACATATTTTATTTATTTATTTACTCAAGCGCCCGAGGGCATAATCAGGTTCATTTGAGTAACAGGCTTATTTCCATAGCAATGGAGTATGAAATCTATACAGTAATAAGAACACTGGAATATAGTCAACATTTCAAAACCTTTGGCGATTTTAGGGGATTATTAATCTTCATAGTTTTACAAGTCCTCAAAAAGTAGGCCTACAAAGTCTTCGACTAACTGTGCGTTCACACCGGACGCGAATAGCGTGTCAAATTCAAAAAGGGATCATATGTCAAATTCGCGCCTGCCACGTCTAGTACTATGCTTGACCACTTTGTATCAATGCGCGCGTCAAGAGCTAAATTAACACGCGTAAAAACAAAATTTTGAAGCGAAATTTCGTCCGGTGTGAACGCACCATTAAAGGCTATGCGTGTGATGTGATAATGAGAACATATTTGCCTCTGCCCTTTTCTCTTCAGAGAACCTGTTGCTATCCACCGAACCAATGTTGTGGTTCTAACAGCACTGAACTTGAATGTCACGGCCGAACACCACTAGGCTATTTTAGTAATCACACAATAACTTGACAATTTAATTAAAATTTTATATCAATATAGGCCTACATATGCTTTTTACTTTTTTTTTTTTTATGGTAATTTCCTGGTAAAATGAATGTAGAAAAAAATATTATTTTATATTTTATTTTGCCTTTCCACGGACCACCTGCAGTACCCTCACGGACCACAGTTTGGGAATGGGCTATACGTCCCGGGCTCCTGGACTGCCGTCTCCGCCCTGGCCGCCTGAGGGGCCATCTCCGCTCTGGGCCCCCAGACCTTCCGCTACCGCCATGGCCCTCAGACCTGCCGGCACCGCCATGGATCCCCGAGTTGCCCTGGAGGCTTCATGCTCTGGGTAAACCACGCCCTCGTCAGCCTCCAGGGCAACTTCATGTTGAGTTTTTTTTTTTGAGTTTGAGTTTGGTGAATAAACTGCTGCGGTTAGATCCTGCATCCTCTTTGCTTGAATCAACCCGTTACAATGTGGTGTTTTATTTTTACATTTGTTTATTTAATAGGCCTACACCTACTGTGGCTGAAAAATAAAGCACTGTTTATTTAATTTGTATGTTATGTTTTGTATTTGTAATGTGTATCTTTGTTCTTATTTTTAATAACAAAGATAAAATAATGAAATTATATTTTATAATTATATTATTTTGTTACCTTGTTAGGCTACATTTTTAAATTGGGAAATTAGTTTGCCTGTATTGCTGTCACTTGGAAAATGGTAAAAAAAATAAAATAAAATCAGGATTTCCCTGAAAGAAATTGTGATATGATATTTTTGCCATATCGCCCACCCCTAAAAGAGGCTATAACAGAACAGTGCTGCAAGGTGGGTGACAGTAAGTCTGGGCTATCCAGTGAGAAAGCAAAAGGCTCTCCTGAGAATTAACATTTGAACTCTCTCTTGCTTAGTAACAGCAACATCCGAGATGCAACACACAGTACAGCTCTCACCTCACTTTTACATTCTCATCATCTCCCCCTGCTCCCCCTCATCTAAAACTCACTGAAAACCTATGCAATGTTAAATGTGTACAATAAGTAATTATACAGGTTTGGTATCATTTGAAATGTCTCAGTGCGACTGGTACAAAGGTCTCATTCCAAAAGTAGTAAAACAAAAGATAACTTGATATAACTTTAGAGATAACTTGCACACAGAGGAGTGTACGTCTTCCAGGCAAATGGCCGCCTGCTCTCAAAAGGTGTAAACTCTGAATGCAAATTCCCCTTGTTAGCAGATGTTTCCATGTGAAAGAAGTTTCTGTCTTGGCCTGGGTATATAATGAATTGCAACAAGAGGCTCGGGGCGACTTGTAACTCAAATTAGCCTGTGATGCTGAGTGTATGCAAAACACTTTGCATCATGTATTTTATAATGTCAGGTTCGGATCTTCTCTCTTTATTTCAGAGCATTTGATGTTTTGTTTTTATTATCTTTGAACTGATTATGAAATTGGCATGATACATTTACCTGACATAATAAATTGTTACATTTGATTTTATTCCGACTGACTCTGAAATTGTTTTCCCAAGTAGATCAATCTCAGGTATATAGCAATTACCTCTGTTTGGTGATGAAAACTAATGAGCTTGTGAACATGAGACCCGCGTTAAGTGCGAGGACCTCTGAGCGACATAGCTTCCTTATATGAACGGGTAAAATATAAGTAAAGAGTTGAAAAGAATTATCAAATTTGCTGCTAAACTATTATATGATTGACTAATAGCCAATTGACAATCTAACCTAAATTCGAGGTTGTTATAAAATGGAGTCAGATAAAAGCTTAAATGGAATTAAATTACTTTGCCGTGCGGAAAGACAGTAACACGCAGACCTTCACCCGTTCTATCGGATACCGCCTTTGGACCGATCCAGACGGGCTTACACTACAATGCCTGACAAAATGCATCAAAGTGGGTGAAATTAAGCATTCCTGTCCCTTCTATGATGACCAGGATGAAATTTTGGGTGCAAGCACTTGTGCTTGTCGGAGTTCTTTTGAGGTTGTGGTGTGAACAAGAAAGGGTCTGAGATCACTTCAATGCTGAAGAGGACCAAAAAAAAAAAAAAAAACGGGTTCTCTTTTGAGTCCACTATATTGTGAACACCAAAAGGACTGAGGACACTTTCTGGCTGGTTCCCTTTCTGGTTCACTTTAAGTGAACTGGGTTTGGTTCTTTTAAAATTAACTATATGTGAAAACAGCCCAGTTAACTAAAATTAATAAATGCTCTAGAAGTATTTTTGTGTGTGTTACACCATGGTGTTTCATGTCATGTTCACTTGGTTAAAGTTTAAATCACTTGATGCAGCAAGTGTGTGTGATCGTGTTGTTCATCAAGTGACCAAACCAGTGGAACACTTCATTTGCACGAAACCATGCTTGTGTTAACCACAAAAAAAGAAAACTGTGCAGAAGTTAGATGTTAAAAACATTAAAAACAATTAATATGCATGCCAAAAAAAAACATCTGATGTAAAACATCACTCATGTTTCAGCCCCAAGAAAGCTCATCATCCATGTGGTTTACCACTTTTACTGCTGAACATGTCAGCACACTTATAATAGAGAGAGAAAAAAAACGATTATATTACTATATATAAGCAAGATCTCCACTTAAAACAGTACCAGCAAAAAGTGTTACTATCATACACACACATAATAACAGGAAATTTTAGTTTGTTAAAAAAAAAAAAAAACATATATAGGCACACTTTGTATTCATAAAGTGTATCACATCATACTTTGGCTGTAGACAGTAGTGCTCTGCTCCTGACTAGGCCTGGTGTTACTGGAGCACATGAAGAAATCAACTTCAGCACACTGAAAGAGGACAATATTATATATGAATGGCCATATACAGTATGATAGACATAATGTACAGTCAGCTGGTCATAAACATTTCAGATCATTTAATGAATCTTGTGCAGCTTGAAGTTTCACTGTAAGAATCTCCAAGATAATAGAGGACAAAATAAGATAACATTTCTGCTCCTCTCAACATGGGTTGGCACAGTCACATATACATACATAACCAATTACTGTACATCTATGCCAAAACAATATAAGCCATCTTTTACAAACAAAATAAATAACAACATTGAATGCAATGCATTATATCCAATACATTGGCTAAATAGGTGTAACAAAAAGGCATCTACAATAAACAAGGAGGCAGGTAATTGCATTTTCTTGATATTATACAACAATACTGTATGAAGATCTAATAATAGTTTCATTGTTCTGTCAAAGACTGAAACTGAATAAAGATTGAACTACAAACCTTTTACAGACTTTGTCCAAAAGAATATTACAGACGCTCCACAACACCAGATACCATGGATAAATATGACCATCATCATATCTGTCCTGCTGAATGTGCTTCTGACCATTGCATTAATAGGTTTGTACATGTTTTACTACAGTAAAAGTCTCATTGAACTACAAGGTGACTAACTCTAGATCTACTAAATGTAGCCGGTTCACACAGAACGTGTTTTGACTTGTTTTTCTATTCCGCTGCGTTGGTTTACTTTTGCATTGTTTTTCAATGTAAACACTCACTAAACGTGTTTAACTGCGCTTGTGTCTGTCTTCTTTTTCAGGCGTTCTAAAAATGCCTAAAAAAGTTCAACTTTTAAAAAACACTTTTCTCTAGACACTCTAAACACATTCTCTGTGAATCAGCTCTTGGACTGTTATAATGAATTCAGTGATATTCATATTCAGTGCTGTTTCAGGAATGGTGAAGAGCTTTATTAATGCAACTGGAAAATCTGCGGCTCAAAACTCAAATAATCCACAGGTAAGATCTTCAATATTTATATAAGTGCAATTATGTGCGTGCGCTAAACTCCTAGAACTTTAAATGAACTCAGCCATCTTAGTTGAGTTTACTGTAGTTCAAGGACATGAAGAGGTGGACCGCTTGCACCTGCCTGGAGAAGGATCTGGGAAACTTTGGAGGAGTGACAACCCAACGCCTGTTGTAAACAACAGAAGTATAAAAGACTGAAGAACTGATTTGCCCCTGGGGATACTGATACGCCAGAGCCCCCGACGCCTAGAAGCCCAGAGCTGAGGACAAGAAACCCCAAGCAGAAGAGAAGAAGCCCAGAGCTTACTACACCTTTGATTCAAGATGTGATTATTGTATTTTATACTTAAACGATGAAGTTTTATTTGCCTTTATATTTTTGTTTATTATAAAAGAAAAGTAACCAATTAAAATAAATTTAATTGATTACAAAATCTGCCTACCGAGACTTAGATTTATGATGCTGGAAGACTTTTAATGCGAATCAAAAAAACAAATAACTTTTATATAACCATATAAAATTGTATATATTTATTTTTTGCTACCAGCACCAGGTGACATACTGTATCAGATTGAGCTTTGACTAAAATGCCATTACAAAGACTCAAGCTTGAAGAAAAACATCTGATGATATCTTGATGAACAAATCAATAAATGTGCACGTCTGACTGGCTGTTTGTTCAGATGTTTAGTGGCAAAACAAACACATGTGTGGAGTCTCCACATTGAATTATTAGAAAAATAATGCACACCTGTAATGGAAATTTTACATTTAGATGTGTTCTTTTACTTTTAAATGTGTTCTTTTACTTTTAGATGTGTTTTTACTTCTGGGTGTGTACAACTTGTATTAACGTTGAACATTTTTTTTTTTTTACTCATAAGCGTTTAAAGAAATATAATCATATAAGCTAAAAGCACATTATTAAAGATATGTAACCAAGTTTTAGAAATGCATAAGTTAAGACAAGCTTACAGGAACGAAATGTTCTGGGTGATAGACGACTTAGTAGCAAAGAGACTATGTGTACTCAAAGTGACCTATTGTTGTACTTCAAGTGTGAAAAATGTGTGCGCAGCTTGGATCGAACTAAAGATAGGCAAAATGTGTGAATTTGAGCAGCAGCTAAAAAACAGGAACCTTTAGCAGACATGGTATTGTTCTGTCTAGATAGAATTTATGTTAGACAAGAGATCTTGAACAAAGATGTTTCCTTTAAGGTAAACAAGACCTGATGTAGCCTACCCAGGATGTGTTAGGGGTATATAACCATGGCAAAGGGAACTAACCCCTTGCCCTTCCATATCAGACTCTGACTGATGTGTGAACTGCCTTTCTTGCAAGAAATAAAGATCTTTATAACTTTTGAAATTTCCAGCTGTCTTCCAATTATTATTTAAAGTTGAGAAAGAATTTCCGCGACACACCTGAGGTGGTAATGCAGTCACGACGCGAAGGGTGTGCATTAAATTTTCTAATAACTCAACGGCCCGGAGTCAATTATTCCGCTTATACTACAGTTACCACACCTCGAAACATTGTTCAGATGATGTATGTGATCCCATGCCTCCGTTACTAATACCAAAAGTCATTTTAGAGTTAGTAACGGAGGTTTGAGCCACCGATAGCAGACTAATGCTGGTGACACACTTAACGACTAGCTGAAACATTCTAAGACTGACTGTTTCCATCGACTGCAGCAGATTTTAAACACCGACTGTGTGTAAATAATGTTCTGTTATGTTGAGAATAAGAGTTTCTGTGTTGGAGTGTTGGGGTCACCTGTGGATTGTAGTGGATTGAATTGTAGAGCACCTCCTAGTGCTCCAATAATAGGATATTCCAAAAGTGACTAAACTTTACTGTAATATGAAATATTTTTACTGAAAATTTTATATAACATAATTTAAATAATGAATTTACTTTTCCAACAAATGTCACAAGTCCAAAAAAGTACATACTGTCATATTAAGAACATTTATGTCAGGAATATTGTAAATTACAGCAATACAAATAAAATAAACATAATATGCAGCACATGTTTTATTGTTCCACTAGTAATGATTAAATTAACAATAAATATTGAATTGAATAGGTGTCTCTTTTATTATGTCCCACAGCAACATTAAATTAGATTAGTGTGCAATGTTTTATAATTATAATTTATTCTATTTAGTGTCCATTTCATTCAACATATTTAATATGGTGGCCATCCAAGATATTTGACATATTTGAACATAAAAAAAGAAAAGTATCTCAATAGTTACTTTCCCAGATAATTAGTTACTTTTATAATGATGTAATTCAGTTAGTAACTCATTTACTATTTGTGAGAAGTAACTAGTAACTATAACTAGTTACTTTTTAAAGTAACATGCCCAACACTGCTAGTATGTAGTTAACCCTGGACGCAGCTTTGCGGTAACAAAGAATACAACATAAACTAAGTTAATAATTTCAGAGTAAGTCAGAATAAATCCAAATGTTACATTTTATTATTAGTCAGGTAAATGTATCATGCCAATTACATAATCAAGTCAAAGATAATCAGTACAATAACATCAAATGCTCAGAGATAAAGAGTAAAAGATGCATACCTGACATTAGATAAAATATATAATGCTGAACGTCCAATTACAGACTGATCTGACTACAAAATCACACTGAGCCTCTTGCAACATCTCTTTAAATAATCAGCCTAAGACAGAAACCTCTTTCAAGTGGGAAATGTACTAACAATGGGAATTTGCATTAATCACGAGTTTACACCGTTTGAGGGCAGGACCCATTTGCATTTGCTTTATTAGCTTTTGGTTTGCTTCTGTGGGGATGAGACTGTTGTACCAGTCCTACTGAGATATTTTCAAATGATACCAAACATGTATAATGTTGTATGATAATTGTTCACATTAAACCATATAGATTTTTGGGTGGATTTCAGGTTATCCTGCATGAGGAGAGAAGGGATGGGTGATGAGGAGACTGTAAGAGTGAGGTGTGAGCTGCTCATGTGGTTCGTATCAGATGGCGTTGGTACTTATGTAAGAGAGTGTTCAAATGTTAATTCTCAGTAGAGCCTTTGTTTCTTCGAGGAGTCGTCGTTTCTTCCGTCCGTTCAGGCCTACAAAACTTAGCTCAATACTGTCTTTAGAGATGACAGCAGACGCCACTGAGAAGTCAAACCCAGTAAATTCACGTACTTTGTCTAAAATGAAATGGTCACAACAGAAAGAAAAATTATTTTGAATGTCATGAAATGATTTTTGTAATCATCGCAGTCAGTGGTTAATAGTGTTTATTCATAGCACCATTTAATGTTGCCAGCTGGGTGTTAAGGATGGTTTTCATCATGGAACAGACCTGAAACAGCAGATAGTTAATATTGACATGGAATGAGACTCTTGGTTTCTGTTGTGAACAGTGAATGTTCAGTGAATGCCTCACCAATTTGCCAGCAATGCTGGGTAAAACTGAAAATAACCAGGAAACTCCATCAACCAACCACGATCTGTAAATACAATATTTTAAAGTGTTAGTTCTTATAAGCTGTAAGCTAATTTGTATAAAATTCTGTGACATCTGGGAACATAAACCAGAATAAATTGGTCTCTTTTTTAATGTTATGTGATATTTGCAGAACTTACAACCCAATGGATAAACATATTTTTTATTAATGAACATAGTAATCCTGATTTAGCTAGTTATTAGCCAGCTGCTATTTGTGATGTGGTGAGCTGAACAAAATTACCCAGTACGGTCGGCTGTGAAAGTTCCAATTTCTGTTTTACAGTCTTCTATGCTGAGTTTTAGGTGGCCAGTTCCATCAACTTTGACTGCAACAGTGGCAGTAATGACCAGTGTCTCCACATTCACGTTAATCGGACTTCTGAGTTCTCTGTGGAAAAGAGTTCAGAGCATTATTTACTCTTCAGAAGCCTCATTTAACTCACTGTGTGTTAACCTCTATATATGTGGAAAGCCACAGACTTGTTGAGGCAGCTCTGAACAAGCACTGTGTTGGCTCCAGATACCTTGAAAAGACATTCACATCAAAGCCACTTTTTGTAAAGATCAGTGTAAAGATCAGTGTAAAGATCAGTGCCATGCAAATAAGTTGTATAGAGCTTCTGAACCACTAGGTTCAGAAGTAGGTTTTAAAGGGTTATTTCACCCAAAAATGAGTAATTAGTCAGTAATTTCTCACCCTCATATTGTTCCAACCCCCGTAAGACTTTCGTTCATCTTCGTAACACAAATTTAGATATTTTTTATTAAATCTGAGAGCTGGCTCACAAGACAATTTAAAATCAGTTTAAAATAGTACAAGTGACTACAGTGGCTCAACCTTAAGTTTATCGACTAGAATACTTTTTGTGCTAAAAAAACAACAAAAATAACGACTTTATTCCACTATTCATGTTCTTCTGTGTGGGCCTCTGAGTGATTTGACATAGTGTAACAGCTCAGCGCTTCTGGGTTGTACATCACACGCATCACAGACATGACCAGCGTCGGCCAATAGTGAGCCTACGCTGCGCTATTACACTACGTCAGCTCACTCAGAGGCCCACACAGAAGAACATGAATAGTGGAATAAAGTCGTTATTTTTGTTGTTTTTTGTGCACAAAAAGTATTCTAGTTGCTTGATAAACTTGTGGTTGAGTCACTGTAGTCACTTGGACTATTTTAAACATTGTCTTTTCTAACTTTCTGGGCCGGCAAGTTTCGACCCCTTAGAAGGCTATGGAGGAGTGAGTCAGCTCTCAGATTTAATCAGAAATATCTTAATTTGTGTTCCGAAGATGAAAGAAAGTCTTACGGGGTTGGAACAACATGAGGGTGAGTAATTACTGACAGAATTTTCATTTTTGAGTGAACTAACCCTTTAATACTAGTATTTTTTAGTTGATGTATCCTGGATGACAAGGCAGTTATTAAAAAAAAAAAAAAAAGGTATTAAAAAGCATTAAATTGGAAGTGCTGATACCCTGAAAATAACATGAGGAAGACATTCAAAAATGTTTGCACCTGCCACATTAACCTATTTATTTTTTCCATCTGTTAAATTAAGCAAAAAAAATGTTTTTTTGTCTGTTTATTGTGTGTTTTTATTAAAAATAGAATTGTGTGAAGAATGTTACCAGTTTGCTACTACTATTCTTTTTTCTAATGATGTCTTTGATGAAAATTTGTGATATGAACATTATACTAACCCCGATATCAGATTTCCAGTCACTTGAATTCGGGGACTATACATTTGTATATTGACTCCAGTGTCTTTAAGAAAGTTCTGCATCGAAGTAAGTACATTTAAATGAATCTTGATTCTGTCAAGAAAATATGCACATTTTAATATAAAATATACATTTTATTCAGCTGGAGGATATTGTAGGAACACTGGTCTTACCCTGTAGCTGTATACTGTTTGATCACTGAAACGGTTTGGTCTGGAATATCCATGTCTTGGATATGCTGTTTGACCTTCTCAATAGCCTTACCTGCAACTGTCAAAACAAACAAACTTTTGTACTTAAAGATTAGGGTTTTGGATCTGTCCCTTTATTTTTATGACATGAAAGATGCAAACCCATCAGGGCCTACATGTGATCTGCATGTCCATGTAGTGTTGTGATTATTGAACTACATATTATAAAGATTTTATTTTATTCACATGTTAGTCACAGGTCAAAAGTCACAAAATAGAATAGAATATAGAAATAAAATGTATTACAAAAGTTTTTGCAAAAGTGCAGTTTATCACATTAGTCTGTTTTAATGTTTAATGTTTATTTTAAACCACCTTTTAAATCTCTCATTATGCTATATTATCACCAAATACTGGATTCAATATGTTTGTGTACATGAATGTGTGTTTCTGTGTGTGTGTGTGTGTGTGTGTGCGTGTGTGTGTGTGTGCGTGTGTGTGTGTGTGCGTGTGTGTGTGTGTGCGTGTGTGTGTGTGTGTGTGTGTGTGTGTGTGTGTGTAGCTGCGTGAGTGTGCATGTATCCATGCATGAACAACATGATGTGAACAACATGATGAACACGCTCCTGAAAACTAAATGTTTCTCTTATTTTTGATCTCTCCCATTCATTTTCAATGGGTGGTCTAGTGTGATAAATTGTACCGAATATTTTAAAAGTGTATTCAGTATTGCCAAAATTACCCCCAAATGATTTAGGTGCATAAGCTCAGATAAAGGAGGCATACAATGCAAAACTAAATACAAAACTTGTACTAGATGAAAGAAAACAAGTTGACAAAAGTCAATATTAAATCCAATATTTGATAATAATATATATGTTAGTCACATTCAGTTTATTTTAGGTTCTTGGACTTTCTGTTTTGTTTACATTCATCATAGATGTTCCTTGTTGTAGTTTCCCAGCTCTGATCAGTCAACATGACACTACTAACACTAATCATCACTGTGTATTTAAGTTCCTGCTTTTGTTCTGTTCCTTGTCCGGTATTGTTTGTGCATAGCACACAGTCTCACACGCTACTGTCACAGTCACCAGCTGGTGTGCCCATGTTGTAACTTGGCAAGCCAGACCTACATCAAGATGTTGGGTCTGGCAACTCACCATAGACACGGTTCAATCCGAGAGGCGGGATAAACGGCTGTCTTTCAAATTCCCTCTGCACGCAATAGGACAGCGCTTCAACCAACCAGGGCGTTTTCCCAACAGAGGAGCTAGTTGATAGATTCAACTTTTGCCATATCTGGCCGGCAAAACTACGAACACATCTTCCTTTTTTTAAGAATGACTTAAGTGCTGTTCTTTGTTCTTTTCTCAAAGAAAAACTTAACTCCAAGTCCTCCAGAGTCGCGGACAAAGCCGATTCGAAAGACTGTTCGCCAGCAGCAGCAGCCATTCTTTGTTTTTAAGTGGCAGGTAACCGTCGCAACTCTGTCGTCATTATGTTAAGCCCGCCCCGCCTACTCTATACGCGACGTGATTTGCCTGACCCACCGGGGCGAAACACTCAGTTTCAGTCAATCTCATGTTAATTTTGAGTACCTATAAGCCGTTTCTCAATATGCGTTCTTGTCTTTACTTGTGTTCTTGTGGACTTGTGAAACATCATCAGTCGCTGCCCTAGTACTGTTCCAATTCAAAGTTCACATCTAGCCAAGTCCAGTTCGAATCCCCGGATGTGTTCTTGATCTGCCCCTTTTACCGAGGATGCATCGAGAGGTGACTTGTGCGGACTTGAGACAGCCAGGTATCCCAGAATGCATCTCACACCAACCAGCAAGCGTCAATAGCAGAGGAGAAACCTCGCGTAATTTAAAAATACTGCTGTAATTGTGTCACAAAATGTAGTTTTAAGAGTATTTCAGGCGAGAATGTAATTGTTTAAAGGTCAAATCTTTGGTTTATTTATAAAGATAGCACCTATTTGAAAATTTGATCTGACGTTTTCGGAGTTGTGAGATCCAGACAATCGGAAGCTCGGCGCTCATGTAACATTACCCCGCCGAGAACAGCCTCTCCTCGGTTAGTGCAGCTGACGTTTGCCGCTGGCTCGGATGTCTCTAGTCTAGTGGTTTAACATGAGATATAAATCGTCTTGTGTATATCTAACGGGCGATTTATTTATTTTATTTGACTCATTAATCTATAATTTGTTTCCTGGCAAAACGTTTTAGCTGAGGGCAAAGTGAAGTTTCATAGCTTTATTTAGTCTATTTAACTTTAACGTTGTAGCCTAGAGAGCTGACTTATGTTTGACTGAATCGTTTGCTTTATTATTGTATAGCTTCTTATACCTTTTAGGCTACTTATACTTTTATAATGGCTATTATTGATCATTAAAACTGACATTTAACAAAAAAGGTTATGTCATTTTATTTTATATATTTAAAACATATAAAATATTTTATTATATATTATATTTTATTATACATGTTGCCTACATTCTCTTCACTGTATGTAGCCTTCATATATAATACAATAAAATGACACAACCCTGTCTCTTTTTGCTAAATGTTAGTTTAATGATCAATATTATAATGTTTTTTATGTATCATATTTTTTTAAATGAAAACAAAAAGAGTCGGGGTAGTGTTTTATATTTCGTGTTATTATAAATATATGCAGTGAAGATAATCAATTGCGTTGCCTGAACCACATTTGTGTGGCCATTAATATGTTTAAGATTTTTTTAAATGAAAATGAAAAGAGGCAGAGTAGTGGTTTATAACATATTTTGTTTTATTTGTAGCCTAGATACATAAAGAGATAACCGGAGTAGCCAGAGCGAGCTGAGTGACGCTATCAAGAACGCGTCCCTCCCGTCCTCGGGAGTTCGTTCTCCTGAGTCGAACTTGTCAAGTCCGAACTACCAAGGACTCAAGTCCGAAGTTTGCGTACTTGGTATTGAGAAATGGCTATTGTTTATTTCTTTAAGTCCTTTGACTGGAGCGCAGCCGATGACTTCCCTAAAGCCGAGCACAGCGCTTTGATGGGCGTACTGCTTTCGCTCTCTCGCTCTGGTCTACGGATGCTTCCGGGAGAAGTGCCCTTAGGACCCATATAAGGAAATTCCGCCCCATCTGACGTCACACAGGCCCATACTCGAAAAAAACTTTCCGAAACTTGTGACAAGCCGGAAGGAGTATTTTTGGCACAGAAATACTCCATCAAACGTACAACTTAATTTTTGAAACTTTGTCCATGTTAAGCATGGGAATCCAACTCTTTAACAGTAAAAAACTCAGTATGCATGAAATAGCATTTCACCCCCCCTTTAAGAGCAAATTTTTAAGGGGGATTTGTGGAATTTTAGGGGGTTAAAGCCCTACTAAATTTTTTAATGAGCATCATCATTAGCTGATGTTTTATCTAAACTCTGACTGCCATATGCAAATGCTGCCCTTGCCTTTGCCCAGACTCATCATGAATTATTGCATTCACCTGTTTGTCATTACATTGTTTGTCTACTTACACAATGTTCTCTCTGTCATTTTTCATCAATTGTAGTTGTCACACTGCATGTCTGAGCATTCTCCCTTGTCTCTTGTATTTGTGTGGATTGTTTTTGTTCTGGATTTTCCAATAAAGCTGCGCTTGGATCTTATTAAAGTCTCAGAGCAATCCGTGACAGTTACGTATCTTGTTCTGTGTTGTTTAAATAAACCGTGTGTAATATCTTATATTCATCTTCCTTGTATCATCATGTTACAGTATAGAGTAATGCGAAGTAATTTTTAGTAGGCCGGACATTTTTGAACAGGAACACCACAAGTGTAACAAAATGGAAAGAAAATCACCAAAAATAAAAATAAATAAATTCAAAGCATCCTCTAGAAGTAGCAGTGTCTTGTTCCCCTTCTCAGGGAACCATATTTACATGCGTAACTTGAGACATTTTACTATTTTTTTCCTATGATCTATTTGGTTGTCCTTTTGTAGTTTTCTTGTTTATTACTTCCCTGATTCTGTCCAGGTCTGTATTGTTAGTCTGTCACCCTCTGTGTATTCAGTGCATCCAGAAAGTATTCACAGCAGTGATGGGAAGTTTGGATCATTTTACTGACTTTCTTGTTCGATCTCGTTCATCAAAATGAACTAATCTTTTTTCGAGTCATTTCGTTCATTCAATTGGCTTTAAATGTTTTACTTTTAACAGCCAAATTCACCAAAAACAACCACCTACGCAATCTTGATCATATTCTGAATTAAGAAATCATTATAATGCAGTCAAAAATAATTTACAGGGAACATCAATAATTACTTTGCCTTCCGAGTCTTTCGTTCATTTGTCATGTGACAGACGCAATGAACGGATCGTTCTTGAATGATCCATCACTAATTCACAGTGCTTCACTTTTTCCACATTTTGTTGTGTTACAGCCTTATCCCAAAATTGATTAAATTCATTATTTTCCTCAATTCTACAAACAATTCCCCATAATGACAATGTGAAAGAAGTTTGTTTGAAATCTTTGCAACTTCTTGCAACTATTCACAGCCTTTGCTCAATACTTTGTTGAAGCACCTTTGGCACCAATTACAGCCTCAAGTCTTTTTAAATAGGGTGCTACAAGCTTGGCACACCTATTTTTCCTATTTTTTGGCAGTTTATCCCATTCTTCTTTACAGAACATCAAGTTCCATCAGGTTGGATGGGGAGTGTCCGTGCACAGCCATTTACAGATCTCTCCAGAGATGTTCAATCGGGTTCAAGTCTGGGCTCTGGCTGGGCCACTCAAGGACATTCACAGAGGTGTCCCGTAGCCTTGGGTGTGTGCTTAGGGTCATTGCTCTGTTGGTAGATGAACCGTCACCCTAGTTTGAGGTCTAGAGCATTCTGGAGGAAGTTTTCATCAAGGATGTCTCTGTATATTGCTGCATTAATCTTTCCCTCGATCCTGACTAGTCTCCCAGGCCTGATTGCAGACCATACAGGCCTGACTGCTGTGCTGCAGAGATGGTTGTTATTCTGGAAGGTTCTCCTCTCTCCACACTGGAGCTCTGTCAGAGTGACCATCGGGTTCTTGGTCACCTCCCTGACTAAGGCCCTTCTCTAACGATCACTCAGTTTGGCCAGGCGGCCAGCTCTAGGATGAGTCCTGGCGGTTCCAAACTTCTTCCATTTACGGATGATGGAGACCATTTTGCTCGTTGGGACCCTCAACACTGCAGACATTTTTCTGTACCCTTCCCCAGATCTATGCCTCGATACAATCCTATCTCGGATGTCTACAGACAATTCTTGGACTTCATGGCTTGGTTTGTGCTCTGACATGGACTGTTAACTGTGGGACATTATATAGACAGCTATGTGCTTTTCCAAATGATGTCCAATCAACTGAATTTACCACAGGTAGACTCCAATCAAGTTGTAGAAACATTTCAAGAATGATCAGTGGAAACAGGAGGCACCTGAGCTTTTTTCGTTTTTTATTTTTAATAAATTTGCAAAGTTCTTTCCATACTCATTATGGGGTATTGTTTGTTGAATTTTGAGGAAAATAATTAATTTAATCCATTTTGGAATAAGGCGTAACAACAAAATGTGGAAAAAGTGAAGTGCTGCACTGTGTTGGTTGTCAGGTCTTGTCCTTCAAAGGCTGTGATGTTGGTGTTCTCAGTCCAGTTTAGTGTTTTGTTTTCCAGTTTTTGAGTTATTTGTATTTTGGTATTATATTAACTTGATGATCAAAACATAGATTGAGTAGATCAAGTCCATCAACATCCCCAAAGCTTGCGTTTGTCTTACCACTTTGTGGGTTTGACATTTAATTTAGTAACTTCAGGCAGTTGTGATTTTTATGCTGTTTTATGTTTAAAGATCACATTAGCTTACATGTGCGTAAGCAATCACTTGTTTCTAATTCTTCTTTGATTGGATTAGGTACTATTTCAGAAAATGCGTAATAGTGCCCCCCTATGGTATGACAGTGAAAACATGGATTGCCCCAAAATTCAATCAACACGTTGTGTCATAAATTATGGTAAATTCCGTCATAAAACTAATAAAACTGCATTTTGATCACAGCAGTACCACTGCTAACTCACAGCATATCACTATGAGAGCAGGATAAAAGGATGTGACGTTACATTGTTGCAATGCCATTATAAGAACAGTTGCGGACAGTGACATACCTTCTACCACAATCATACTTTCAGATTTATTTTAAATATCACAGGGCACAGTTATATTTTGCTCACACTTACCTAAATCAAGTCCCTTCTGGGTTAGTTTGAGTTTAACTCCAGAATTGTTACCTGTAACCACTGGGACCAGAGTCAACAGCACTAGAGTACACCAACAGAACATCATCTTCTCACAGACCTATAAGAGAGACACATGGGTATTTGAT
This sequence comes from Leuciscus idus, assembly GCA_021554675.1. Classification (NCBI taxonomy): domain Eukaryota; kingdom Metazoa; phylum Chordata; class Actinopteri; order Cypriniformes; family Leuciscidae; genus Leuciscus; species Leuciscus idus. Next base: position 39,510,273 of record CM038625.1, read on the forward strand.
AAGACAAAATAATAATTTTTCCTTGACAGGATACAAGACTCAAGGAATCTTTCCCAGTCTAACTGTTTCCGCTTGAAATCATCTGCAGACTTGTTCTTGGCATTCCACCATGTAGCATTGTTTCGACATAGGGACAAGATAATGGTGAAACATTTGTTGTCAAAACCACATAGTCTGTAGAGATTGCCTTGACAATCCACCTACTGATCTACGTTTGGAAGCTGAGGAGCCCTTCTTGGGTGACCCGAAGCATAACAGCAGCTGGTCAGACTTCCTCCACTGGGAAGATCTGAGGACATACATCTTAAGAGCCCTCACAGGGCCAGGTAAGTGAAGCCTCTCTTGGTCTGCTGACACATGTTGAGGAGGGGGGAAAACCTGAAAAACTATAGCTTTAGATGGTACTTTAGGCACATACCCCAGTCTCAGGTGTAAGAAGAATTTGACCGCAACTTGGGCAAACTCCATGCAGGAGGAGGCAACTGACAGGGCCTGTAAATCTCCAACTCTCTTTAGGGAGGGTAATTGCCAAAAGGAATGCCATTTTGAGCATGAAAAGCTTCCATTGGTTTGAAGGGAGCCAGGGACAGCTCTTCCAGTACCATAATGTTGTGTTGGCTTAAAATGTTATGCTGGGTTAATATTCTCTGCCCACTAGGGGTCGCTACTATCCTGGAGTGTTGAGGGGAAAGGAGTAGAATAAAAAGATGGAGAGTTGAGCTACTGAAGGTTTGTTACTGCTGCTTTTTCTTTTATTAATACAAATGTAAGATACAACACATGGTCAAATCCCAGGCCGGGACCGTCTCATAAGCTGCAGGCCTCATCCTCAAAATGCCACGCAGGAAACCAAATAACCAAGTGGTGTCTTCCCAAAGACCCATAGCTTAGGATAAAAAAAAATATTCCCTTTGGTACTATTTTCACAGTGTACATTTTCAAAACTCTTAGTACAAAAATCTGATCACACTTGTAACGCAGATAGTCATTCTTTCAAAACCTGATGTTCAGAGTATTTAATCTTATGTAATTGACTGTTTCCTTTCTCTTGTACTCTATCCTTCTCTATGTTCACATATTGCAACACACACACACTTTGTGTTTTAGATTAAAATAGTGTTTATAATCTAAGATAAATTATAATGTAAAAATAATTCATTATATGTGGTTATCAGTGTAGTAAATTGCAAACAAAGTAGAAACTATACCTGTAGAATCATTATCTGTAGGAATCTATAGATACACCATATGATTAATTGATTAACCATTAACAACAGTTGTATTAAATAATAGACAAATGTATTAAGCTGAACGAAAAGAGATGCAAATGAAAAGTTTGATAGTAATAGCATATTGAAAGGCCGTTACTATTATTAAAACATTTAGATGAAACACTTGTCTTGTGAAAAGGATACTTGAAAACTGTTGAAATCAGATCTTTGGGTCATTTTAAACTGCTTTATACAGAAGTAATTCAAAAGTATGAAAATACAAATGTAGCTGGTGCACGTGTAAAAGTGATATAAGGTATGCAGAGAAGACTGAAGAAGGTGTTTGTCCTATTCTATATCTTAAAGTAGGATAATGTTGAGATGTGCATGCTGTGGATTAAATTGTGTTTTTAGCCTTTATTTCCAAATGAACACATTTACAAGCAGTAAGCATTTGTATAGGCCATTTTTCTGGTGCAACGTTTGCTATCATTTTAAAGGGGTGGTATAATGCCCCTTTTTACAAGATGTAAAATAAGTCTTTGATGTCCCCAGAGTGTGTATGTGAAGTTTGAGCTCAAGATACAGATCATTTCTATAACATGTTAAATTTGAATAAGATTTAAGAGTTGAAGATTTAAAAATCTTTTTGAGGGCGAGCAAAACCCTTTTAAGTGCATTTAAGTGTCCCTTTAAATGCAAATGAGCCGCTGCTCCCGGCACAGAGGGCGGATCTTCAAGAGCTTGTGTGTGTGTGTGTGTGTGTGTGTGTGTGTGTGTGTGTGTGTGTGTGTGTGTGTGTGTTTTGTGTGTGTTAGTAGCTCTGTTAACCTCACAGGCACTGAACATTTCTAAAACGTTTTGCCTTTTATGTTCAAGCCGGAGTCGAACAAAGATGGAGAGACTCGGGAAGAAGTGACAACATGTAGAATGCAACAGGATGTTTCTGAATGGTTAGTTTATGAATTTATGTTGCTGATGTGGATTTAATGATCTTCAAGTCATTGATTAGCATATTCTGTCATGATAATCTATCAAATCGCTCGTGTGGGAACTGTTGTAGGATGCCTACAGAGTGACATGCTTTTGCATTTGTGTTATGTACTGTATTGCAATAAATGTGAAAAGACGAATGTGACAGCTTGAGCAGACTCTCAAATGTGCTGTAGGCCTTAAAAAGTGATCTATTTAAAAGAAAATATCTCCTTTTGCTTTGAACTTTGAGCGTTGCAACTTTGTAGATATTGTTTATGCTCAAACAGCAACATTACACACTAACTAACGTTAGAAAAGTGAAATCATAAACAACCACCCATTTTAAAGGTCCCGTTCCAGCGGTTCCTGTGTTGTGATTCGACAGCAGCTTAGCGCACGTTGCCCGGAAAGGCCACGCCTCTTACCATAACGTGGAGATGCATGCGCTCAGTGTTATTAAGTACAGCGTCCCTGGGAAGGCCAAACAATGTTGATTTGACTCAGAGATGAAAATAACAGCGTCTCGACGACATGGCGACAAACACACTCTACAAACGCAACTCTTCCTCTTCTCCGTGGGAGCGCAACAAGACCACGCCCCCTTTTTTTGTGTATTCCTGTGGGCGGAGGTTAGTCAAAAAACTGTTCTAGTGAGGTCATTAAAGCAGGAAGTAGAGGGATGTAGTCCAAACCGGCCGTTCGCTGTAGGCTTTGAAAGGGGACTTCTGTTAAATAAAATATCTCGCTTGGCATTGAACTTTGAGCTTTATCATTTTACAGGTATTATTTATGCTCTAACTGCAACATTACACTCTAACTTAAGTTAGAAAAGTGAAATCATAACCAACCACCCCTTTTAAAATAACTTCTCAATGCACTGGCATCACTGAATAGCCTATCACCATCACGGATCTCTAGCTATAATACAATACAATACTCCCACCTAGTGTGTTAGGCTACCTTATGACACGAGTAAACTTGCATCAACACAGAACGGACAATCCTAAACAAACACAACTTAATGCACTAATCAATGTCATCAATGCCAGTTCAACTTTTATTAACATGTAATCTTTTATAAATCAGCCATCGCCTTTTTTGACTGGGTCTGCTTTGATTCTGAAGCATTAGCTATTCTTGTCCATCATGCGTTTATTAGTACTATTTGTCACTTTTTTTGGTGTATAATTCCATTGTTCTCTCTCATTGACATTTTTAAATCACGACTTAAAACTCACTTCTATTCATTGGCTTTTAAACCAGCCTGAGAGTTAATTTCTGCATTTTATTCTTTTAGTTTGTCCTTTGTTTAACTGTGTTTTGTGCTCATGTCATGTGCTTATAATTTGTTTGAAATTATGTCAGTGTCCAGCACTTTGGTTAACCTTGGTTGTTTTAAATGTGCTTTACAAATAAAATTGTATTGTATTGTATTGTATTGTATGTCTTTTCAAAATATAATAGTAATTCATCCAGTAGCTTTTTTCTCTGTGACAACAACAGTAGACGACTCTACAGTTGTAGAACTAGCACTTAGCATTATCAACAAGACAGGGAGGGGCCCTGGTGAGGGGGAGGAGCTAAGTCAATTCAGATATCTTAAAATATAATCAACTGAGTCAATTGAAGATATCGATGATGTCATTACAGATATCTTTAATGGAGTTTTGACTAGTCAAAATGTTTGACTGATCAAAAGTCAAATTTCTTGAATTGAATCAAATTTCAAAATGAATTCTTGTACGTTAATCGATACTTTGAAAGTTATCTGTAAAGTTTATCGTCTTTTCGGGCAGGATAAGCGATATATAGAAACCGCTAAGCTAGGTGTGTCTACTGCACACAGGTAACTGAACTCAGACAAATTCGATTTCCTTACGCAGGCTTTTATGCAGGAAATATTAAGAAAGAACACATATCTGGGATTATTTGCAGAATTTGATTTGAATATACATTAAATATTACAATACATACAATCCCCTATTACTAAATTGCACTACTAAAAAGGTTTACCATGCATCATCTTGCTTGGAGCGATGGCATAAATGCTTGGAAATAAAACTTCATGTCTTTAAATCCATACGCAGTCAGCATCTTTCCCCTGAATTTTTTTTTTTTAACCGTGTGTATTATTTCCTGATGGTTTTTGTTTTTTTTGTTGACCAACATCCACACAGACTCTTGGAAACCGTTACAAAGCTAGAGGTCAGCTCAAATGCTTTACAAAGCATAAATCTGCATTCAGAAATCATTTTATCATTTGTAATATAAAGGAGGTGTCTCGTCTGTCAGCTGATCTGATATTTGCTACTGTAATGAAGATGAAAATATATTTTAATAAGCAGGGGAAATTCCTGACTTCAACCAAATAAAAATGTAAATGTTTAGGAAGTTTGCATTGTAAGAATGTACAGGGAGACTAAAGATAAAAACGCTGACTCGTTAGGTAATGTTTTCTCATTAAAATCAGATGATTTCCTAATGTGAGGGAATACTAGGGAATGCCAATATGGCGGAAATCCATTCATTATAGATCAGTGATTCTGACTAGTTAAATTATAATTATGACTCATTGAAATACAATTGTAACTATCTAAAATATATTTATGGATAGTCAAATCATAGTTTTATGTCAGTTCTCCAGTGTCGTCATCCCTCGAAAGGGAACTTCTTTTCAATTAAAATTTCAATGAACTTCCAAAGAGTGGATTCTCTGCTTTAAAGTAACTTTGCAACTACATGTCAACTACCACTCATTGGAGTATTAGTAGACTTTCTGCTTAATATCTGCTGAAGGGAGTGGATTGGAATCCACTGCTGCTTCAATGTATATGTAATGAGTGATTATAATCAAGGTATTAATCAATACTTTTCCTTCTAAATATCAAATGAGTTGAATGACTTCTCTGGAGATTTTACTTTGTTATAGAAGTTACCAGTGTGATCACTGAAATGTTCTTTTCATGTATTCATTAATGTCAGTATTTGATATTTGAATGCAGTAACGTTGCTTGCCTATTTATCCCAGCTTCCAGAAATTAAATAGGGACTGGTTTTGTGTTTGAGAAAGGTCTTCAACATGTTAAAACACATAGGGGTCAGTTAAAGCCTATAGTTTCCATTTAGGATAAAGTGTCCTATCCTGAGAGAAAGAACTTGTTATCTTGATGTTTTGAGACGAGACTCCTGTTTATAGTTAGAGCCTGGCCAAATCCAACCTTGGAAAAGCTGTGTGTCGGTGTGTGTGTTAGTCTTCTTGCTTACAGGTTAAGGAACCACTGGCATTGTTGGAGATTGACTGAGTTGTTGTTCGAGACATGCTGGCACCCAGCAACCCAAATTTGCGACCTGGAAGGTCATGACGTGCCTAACTTCAGGGTCCGAGTGTCAGCGGCATAATCTATGGAGATATGCTTCTGTCTATCTGTATATGTGTGGAAAATTACTATGTTTATCAATTTCTTGGCCAATAAGAATCATTCAGCCTGTAAGCAATGACGTAGCTTAGACCTTGGAAACGGTATAACTGCTGTGATCTTTGTAACTGTAAGCGAGGCGGCCTACGAACTCCTGTGTGAGTCTTAAAGCTGACTTCTGCTGATGAAACTGCAAACTATCTTCAGTAAAACTTTTCTTCAATTTTTTATAATTCTGACTCCGGGTCTTCTTTTCAAACATCTGGTCCATGGGTCCTAAACTGTTAACCCCTAACACTGCTAACACTTTACACTAACACTCTAACACTCCCTTGGGGACCATCAAAATAAATATAAGTAACTATAAGTAACTTTTCAAGTACTTACTGTATATGTCAGCTTATTCTACTAACCCCAACCTAACAGTCTACAGTACTCTAATGAGAGTTAGTTGACATGTAGTTGCAAAGTTACTAATAGTTAATAGAATGTGGACTATTAAAATAAAGTGTAACCAGTTTTAAACATTACCTAAAATAACAAGCAACTGCCAAATAATTTTATTAATTTTAACTAAATAATTATGTTTAACTTGTATATAACCAATATTACAACATTTCAAAATAAAATAGCCACTGGAGAAAGCAAACCCATACCTGAGGAGACTTTCGAGGAGACTTCCACTGTGAAATAACAGCACCTGTAAGAAAACTGTTGTCCTGCAGGAGTGTTGGAAGCTTTTTTATAGGTCAGGGTGTTAAGATAAGCACTGCTCCCATCTTCAGGTTTTTCACTATAGCCACTAACTTTGCACTTTGCATATTTGCATGCTGTGTCTACAATCCATGTAAATCAAGCAATTGAACCTAATCGGTCTTTGACAAAAGTTTGTACAGGAATAGTATACGCTTTTATTGGCTGGGTTGGTGAGCCCTGCTCCTGCCTTCATGTATTTTGTATTTCGGTTTTCAGTAGCTTGCGCTCAGCATCTCGTGAAGTGATCAAGTTAAAAAGCTTATGAACACCTTATTTGTTAATGAAAAATATCTGCATTTTCACTTTCATATTTCTTTAGATCTTTTTATTGCTTTGGCGTCATTTTCACAAGCAATTGGTATATTTTCAAAACTCTTATTACTAATATCACAACAAATCATCAAAAGTGCACTTTTTTTTCCTAAACATTTCAGCATATTTTTAATTGTGTCTACTAAAGTGTAAAGTTAAGTGTCTACTTTAATATTTCAAATAACATTTGTGACCCTGGATCACAAAACCAGTCACAAGTCGCACGGGTATATTTGTGGCAAAAGTCAACAATCCATTGTATGGGTCAAAATTATAGATTTTTTTTTTTATGCCAAAAATAATTAGGCTATTCAGTAAAGATCATGTTCCATGAAGATATTTTGTAATTTCCTACCGTAAATATATAAAACGTTTATTTTATGAGTGAATGCAGCACAATCACGAACATGAATGGAGAACTTTAAAGGCGATTTTCTCAATGTTTCGATTTATTTGCACCCTCAGATTCCAGATTTTCACATTTTTGTATCTCGGCCAAATATTGTCCTATATAACTAACCATACACCAATGAAAAGCTTATTTGTTCAGCTCCTATATTATGTATAAATATCAATTTCAGAAAATTGACCCATATGACAATAAATGTCAACATATAGGGTTTGTTATGTATGTAACGGTGGGAACTGTGGGAACGCCTCTGCGTGATTGTGTTGTGACGCACAAATGGAATCAGTCCAATGGCGTGACAGAACGTCATAGGCGGGTGACATCATCGACCAGGAAACTAAAAAGCGTACTTGAACAAATAATGTCAGCTTCTCATAGGCTGAAGCAAGTCGATCACGGGCATGCTGGGAGTATGGCACACTGCCAGAAAAAAAATTACAAAACAAGTGGCCATCACTGGGGTGGTACCCCGAAGGGTACCCTTTTGTACCTTTGATGCGAGGTACAAAATTGTACCTTATAACTTTGTACCATTTAAGGGGCAATTTTGTACCCCAAGGAACGATTGTGCATACTGCAATAAAAGCAGAAAATTGTACCTTATTCAAATAATTCCCAGGGTACGCCCCAATGCCAAAGAAGTTTTTATCCTATGGGGCGCAAAAAAACATCTTAAATAAACTGGCTTACAGATATGCAAATTTAACAGATTTTATTTATAAACTTTCTTTTACAAAGAGAATTATTACATCATCTCACAGCAGCAGGTGTGAGTCGAGACAATTAATTAAAAGCTCATAAAAGCTCATCAGACATTCCTCAGCAAATATATTCAGAGTTATGAAAAAGTCCTTTAAAACAGTAACACCTTCAAACAAAGTAACAGGAATACATGCAGTTGTCTATACTGTAGAATCCTTACATATCAGGAACTGTTATAATTAAAAGTACTGTTATAAATTGATATCCAGCTAATAATAATGACGACAAAAGGATTCAGGAATTAACAGCTTGCCACACAATAACCAGTGTCCATGTTAAGAATGTACTTAATCTGGAAAAACAATGGAACTTCTTCTGTATGCAGGTGACCCACAGTAAACACATCTTTAACACAATATTTGACCTCATTTATCTCTACTTCTGTTACTCGCTGAAGCTGTTACGTCCCGGGCTCCTGGACTGCCGTCTCTGCCCTGGCTGCCTGAGGGGCCATCTCCGCCCTGGGCCCCCAGACCTTCAGCCACCGCCATGGCCCTCAGACCTGCCGGCACTGGCATGGCTCCCCGAGCTGCCCTGGAGGCTTCCTGCTCTGGGTAAACCACGCCCTCATCAGCCTCCAGGGCGACTTCATGTTGAGTTTTTTTTTAGCTTGAGTTTGGTGAAAAATAAAGCACTGTTTATTCAATTTTTGTTGGCAAGTTTTGAACTTGTAATGTGAATCTTTGTTCTTATTTTTAATAACAAAGATAAAATAATGAAATTATATTTTTATAATTATATTATTTTGTTACCTTGTAAGGCTACATTTTTAAAATGGGGAAATTAGTTTGCCTGTACTGCTGTCACTTGGAAAATGGTGTAAAAAAAAACAAAAACATTAAGATTGGTGATAAAATCAGGATTTTCCTGAAAGAAATTGTGATATGATAATTTTGCCATATCGCCACCCCTAAAAGAGGCTATAACAGAACAGTGCTACTGTAAGGTGGGTGCCAGTAAGTCTGGGCTACCCAGCGAGAAAGCAAAAGGCACTCCTGAGAATTAACATTTGACCTCTCTCTTGCATAGTAACAGCAACATCCGAGATGCAACACACAGTGCAGCTCTCACCGCACTTTTACATTCTCATCATCCCCCCCTGCTCCCCCTCTTCTCCTCCTCACCTAAAACTCACTGAAAACCTATGCAATGTTAAATGTGTACAATAAGTAATTATACATGTTTGGTATCATTTGAAATGTCTCAGTGCGACTGGTTCAAAGGTCTCATTCCAAAAGTAGTAAAACAAAAGATAACTTGAGATAACTTTAGAGATAACTTGCACACAGAGGAGGGTGCGTCTTCCAGGCAAATGGCCGCCTGCTCTCAAAAGGTGTAAACTCTGAATGCAAATTCCCCTTGTTAGCAAATGTTTCCATGTAAACTAAGTTTCTGTCTTGGCCTGGGTATATAATGAATTACAAAAAGAGGCGTGGAGCGACTTGTAACTCAAATTAGCCCGTGATGCTGAGTGTATGCAAAACACTTCGCATCATGTATTTTATAATGTCTGTCAGGTTCGCATCTTCTCTCTTTATTTCAGAGCATTTGATGTTTCGTTTTTATTATCTTTGAACTGATTATAAAATTGGCATGATACATTTACCTGACATAATAAATTGTTACATTTGATTTATTCCGACTGACTCTGAAATTGTTTTCCCAAGTACATTAAACAGATTTGTATGTTACCGCAAGTTTTGAGTCAAATTAGTGACGACTAATATTTGGTTTGCAAAGACAAAAAGTTCATTTCCGTTTAGGGCAGTAAACATGCCACTTGACCAACCTAAATCTGGGTGTCTTACCTCTGTTTTAATTTAAAGGCACACCGCAGACTTTGTGACATAAAGAGTTGACGCATATGAGTTATTTTAAATGATTCCTCAGGCCAATATACAGTGCTTGACACTATCAATAGCCGCGTTTCCACTGTCGGGCCAGGGCCGGGCCAGGGCTAACAGCGAGCCGAGCCGGGCCAGTGGCCTCGGGCCTCATGCACCGTGCTTGCGTTTCCACTGCCGGGCCATTAGCCCTGCAGCGCTGCCCTAAACCCCGCCCATAACACGCCTTCTTGGATCAAACATCATACAACCCCACCTATTTCAGCGGGAATTATGAAGTTCATTCAGGCAGGACACTAGCTAGCTAAAATTACTGAACGATCAAGATGGAGAGCACCGAAGCGTCTGTTTGTTTGCTCTTTTTGGTGTTTGCTTGGTGGAAGATGAGGCAGCAAAGCCAAGATAAGAAGATGGAGGTTCAGCGGCGACAACGCCAAAAGCTTATGTTGGCTGCAAGACGAAAGAGAGCGATCCAACGACGTGCGATTCGGTTACAGCGAATGCAGAGTTGCCAGCAATGGATGGAAACGGTAAATATTTCCGTTTATAGTATAACTTAGTTAATTTGTATCTTGTAGTCTATGTGAGTTGTTTGAACACGGAGTTGTTTTTATGAGCTTTCATTAACTGTCTTTACGTTACTGTCTGCTGAAAAGACACAACTATTTTGCTAGCTTATCATTAGGGCTGTATTCTCCCAGTCGATTAGTCGATTATTTGGTCGATACGTTCTGGCTTGACCAAAATTCTGATTGGTCGATTTTTTGCCGCGTTCATTTCATTAGTTTTGTCGCGTTCATTTACCGGTAATAAGTTTTGCCGCGTTCATTTCATTAGTTTTGTCGCGTTCATTTACCTGTAATCAGTTTTGCCACGTTAATTTCATCAGGTGGAAAGCACTAATTGCTAATGGGGGTGTTTTCAGAGCACCCCTGTTTCACAGGTAATAGTCTGTCTTCAGAACACCCCCCTTGTTTTCACTTCTTTTGGATTAGCCCAACTCACCGGAGAAGACGGGACAGATTGAAGAAAGTAGGCTACTAGAAGGTTTGCTGAATATTACTTGATCTGGTTTGTTTAATAAATATTATTTTTTTATTAAAGTGGACGTGCCTTTTGTGTTTAAGAGTAAAAGCTTTAAGTTAATAGTCTATTCGTGTCTCAGCCGCGAAGCTGAGCTCCTATGTTCAGCCCATAGACTGTAAAAAATAGGTTCAGCCTCACTCTGTGCGAGCTGCACAGAGCGGCTGAAATTATAGTGTCTGTTAGTTATTATAATACATATGACAGAAACAATTGTCTAAATTATGTTACATATTCCTCAAAAGTTCTTGTCATGATATCACTAGTTGACAACATAGTACTATTTTCGGAAATCATAGGCTATGATATTGCGCAGGTGCGCGTGATGCAACGCTGTCAGAGCCGACAGCCGACAGACTCTTGTGTCAGACTCATTTCAGTGCAAATGAATTACGTCAAAAACTATTTAATACTGCAAATAGCATACTAGTTTTTTATGTTTATTGATAATTCATTTAGGCGGACAACAAGGCTACCAAGTACTGCGCACAGTGCGCAGCTAATTAATTTAACGTTTTTTTTCTAACGTCATTTTTAGTCGATTTTTAGTCGAAAACTTCAGGACTTCAGTCGACCAAGATTTTCTTTGGTTGAGTACAGCCCTACTTATCATATCTTGCTTGCTCTATTAATATAATTAGGAGGTAATGTTAAACTTTCATTGCATTATTCGTCTGATAATACATCTATTTATACCCATGATTATGTATATGCATATGATTACAGATACATAGTCTTTACGTTAACTTACTGTCTGCTGAAAAGACACAAATATTTTGCTAGCTTATCATATCTTGCTTGCTATATTAATATAATTAGGAGGTATTGTTAAACTTTCATTGTATTATTCATCTGATAATACATCTATTTATACCCATGATTATGTATATGCATATGATTACAGATACATAGTCTTTACGTTACTGTCTGTTGAAAAGACACAAATATTTTGCTAGCTTATCATATTTTGCTTGCTATATTAATATAATTAGGAGGTAATGTTATAGTTTCATTGTATTATTTGTCTGATAATACATCTATTTATACCCATGATTATGTATATGCATATGTATTTCACATAATTAGGGAAGTAGCCTAATGTTTATAGTGACCGCTGAGGTGTGGGCCTATCAGCGAACAAGTGACTGGTGGGAGAACATTGCTCAAAGATTTACAGATGAGCAGTGGCTGGGCGACTTCAGAGTTTCCCGAGAAACATTCACATACATTTGTACAACTCTGAAGCCTGCACTACAGCGACAAGATACAACATATCGATTATGCATTCCTCTGGAGAAACGGGTAGCCATTGCATTGTATAAACTAGCATCAACAACAGAGTGCAGGACGGTAGCCAACCTGTTTGCTGTCAGTCGGACTTCTGTTTGCCGCTGTGTGCATGACTTTTGTAAGGCTGTGATTGCAATACTTGGGCCCAAGTTCATCAAAACACCAGACCAGGACAAACTATCTGAGATGGCAGATTACTTCGAAGAGAGGTTTGGAATTCCACAGTGCGTGGGTGCTATTGATGGTTCTCACATCCCTATATTAAAACCTCCACAATATCAATCAGATTTCCAGAACAGAAAAGGTTGGCACTCCATAATTTTACAAGCAACTGTGGATGGCAAAGGGATGTTCTGGGACCTGAATGTTGGACAGCCAGGGAGAGAACATGACGCTAGTGTCCTCAGAAAGTCACGCCTATGGGCTTGGGCCACAAACAGTAATGGTTTTTCTGGCAGAGTAAAAAACAGATGTGGAACTGATGTTGGCTACTTCATTCTTGGTGATTCTGCTTACCCATTGCAGAAATGGTTGCTAAAACCATATCCTGATACTGGAAGGCTTACAGAGGGCCAAGAACTTTACAACATGCGAACAAGTCGAGCCCGTTGTGTGGTTGAACATGCGTTTGGGAGGTTGAAAGGAAGGTGGAAGTGTCTCAGTAAGCGAAATGACTGCAATGTAAATGTTGTTGTTGATATGGTGGAGACATGCTGTACACTGCACAACTTGTGTGAATTGTACATGGACAGATTTATACCAGAGTGGTGTGATCGTGATAGAGATGCTGAACGTTCACCTTGCAATGTTGGTGATGAGCGTTCAGATGCAAGAAGTGCTCTGCAACAGTTGTTCATGCAGCAGCAATAATTAAGTTGTTGTTATATTGTGTTTGTTACAAATAAAATATTTGAAATGAAGATTTGGTATAACCCTGTTTTGTGACTGGAAAACAATTCTTTATCCTAAACGGTACATGGTTACATCAGACATTATTTGATCAATAAGCAATAGGCCATTTAAGCATACAGAGTGAATACTGCAATATTTTTTTTAAATAACATACAATTAAACAATCTTCTCACTATTTTAAAATAAAATCAAAAATACTCAGTTTAACAGGTATGTTTTTATTTATATATTGCAGTTGTAAGTATATGTCTGTTCAAATGCTTTTAGATATGGTCACTTCTGTTAATGGTACTTTTAAATGTGAAACTGCTTACACTGTTTACAGTATTACAGAATACAAAAGGTGCACATCAGACAGCCGTTTAAATAATGTGCCCATCAATAAGCATAGTAGTGTATACCAATAGATGTGTTATAGCTTAATTATCATTCTACTGACTAGGATCGTATTTGCATTACAGAATACAAAAGATGCCCATCAGACAGCCGTTTAAATAATGTGCCCATCAGTATGCATAGTAGTTTATACCAATAAATGTCTTATTGCCTATTTTTCATTCTACTGACTAGGATCGTATTTGCATTACAGAATACAAAAGGTGCCCATCAGAAAGCCGTTTAAATAATGTGCCCATCAGTATGCATAGTTGTCTACACCAATACCTACCTTGATGGCTTATCTGAGTCACAAAGTCTTTATATTTTAGTTTATTATCATGTAGGTAACTTTTACAATAGGTTTTCATAAGAAAAACTTTTTTTTTTGCTAACATATATGCAGTGTGAACTAACATGAACCAACAATGAATTACTAATAAAGAATGTATTCAAGTAACATTCATTTTACATATATGCCTTATAATATGTGTATAATATTTTACTATAAGATTGTGTATTTTGCTTTTGATAATGTGCCCCTTAATAAGCATGATTTCCATTTGCCTCAGTTATAATAACACAGCTATTTCTTTATTTATATATTAAGTTCACATCAGAGCGCAAAAATACAAAGGTGCTTATAAAATGTGCATACAAATGTGCATACATACACATACAAATGAAACAAAACAGGTGCTTTTGAGAAGTACTATTACAAATGTGCACACAAACGAAACGGCAGGTGATTTTAAGTAGCGACCTACTATTTACACAATAAACTTTTAAGGCATTAAGGCAAACAGAAAGATAGATGTTTTGTCCATCTACTTCCGCTGGAGAAGGGCTGCAGCCAAATTACTGAAGACTGATGCAAAAGACTCAGATTCTTTCTGTCTTTGTGACATCTCCTCCCGTCTGAGTTGTGCATCATAGTCCAATTCCTCTCGTCTCATCATCATTTCTTTCTTCATTTCTTCTCTTCTCCCGCTCTTCTTCCATCTGTTGCTGTGTTATGTCCCGCATACACTGCAAAAACTCCCTTGATGCCAAATTTGCAGCTTTGCGTTTGCGACTCTCTGTTAAAGCAGACACAAAAATTAGCAGGATATTTGGGATGTCTTCTGATAGATTATAGATTGTGGTATAGCACATACAGTATTCCAAACTGTAAAGTTTGTTACATATATTTATTTAGCAGGTACATTAAACGCAAACATACCTGGTCTAGTCCTTTTGTGGAATGTGATGTGATCCTCCTCTTATTATGGTTAGATCTTCAGGGCGGTCATGTCTCTCTGTAATAAACATACATTTAGAATGAATACATACTGACAAGAAACTAACAAAATGTTTAATACTTCTGTGGTGTATTTTGTATATTTTTTTGCATACCGGGTGTCGACGTTAGCAGTGGAAGTGTAGTAGACGGTCCCTGCTCCACTTCTGTGTCAAATAAAGCACTCTGGGATGACGATTCTAGCACACAAAACACAAACACGCATATGAGCCACTTATGCAATATTTTATTTGTTTTCTTAGGAAGTTAGAAAACTTAGATTTTAGGAAGATAGCATGTATTAACTCACCGTCCGCGGCTGCCATAGTGTCCCGACTTGTCTCTCCACTAACAGAGGGATGGTGACCCAGCACGCCGTCCATCAAGTCGAACCATGGAAAGTTCCTTCTCTGGGCACCGCTTTGTCCATTGTGCGTTTTAATCACTTTGTACTGTGCCCGCAACTTTTTTAATTTTTCCCGAACTTGAAGCGTTGTTCGCTGAATGCTTAGCTTAGCAAGTTCAGCAACGATGTATTTTATAACGTCCTCGTTTCTGCACACGCCGTCAAATTGACGTTGTACCCTTTCTTCTGCCCAAATGCTCAGAAGAGCTTTGGTATCTTCGACAGACCAGTACAGGCGATTCTCCATTTCAAGCAGCGTTTATTTTTCGCGATATAAAAAAGTGAAATGTCCATCTTGCCGCAGACTATAACTTTCCCTAACACCGATAAACTCCGCCTTTTACCTTGACCACGCCTCTAGCCCGAGCAGGCCCAAGGTATTCAACGGGCCAGAAATCCTGGCCGTTGGCCCCGAGTAAACCCCGATCAAGCCCCGGAAGTGACAGTGGAAACGCGACTGGCCCTGGCACGCACTAGCACGGCCCGGCCCTGGCCCGACAGTGGAAACGCGGCTATTGTGAAAAAGGCCCAGCAGAGACTGTACTTCCTATCTTCAAAGTTCAACCTGCCACTGGAGCTGCTGATACAATACTGTTACAATTTATATTATTTTTATTATCTGTGTCCTGTCATTGTCATTCTGTTTGTGCGTCTGTCACCAAAACAAATTCCTTGTATGTGCAAACATACCTGGCAGTAAAGTTCTTTCTGATTCTGATTCAATCATTTGTATCATATTAACACCAGTAATAAGATATTGCTGTTGTTGTTGCAGCTAGCGCTGTTGTGGTTACATTCAAAATGAAGTTAATGAGGAAATTACGTAGTCTTTCATCAAATTTGACAGTTTATGGCTTAGTCCATGCAAAAAAAAACAAACAAACAGACATGCTGAAAGAAAATGCAAATTCACTCTCTGACAGAAGGTGGCGCTCATGGAAAAGCAGAAATACAGTACTATCTAGCTGTTTCATACGACGTCACTGTATAGTCATGCCAGTGGCGTAATCAGAAATTGTATTTTGGGCGGGCCAGTGAAAAAGCCTATAGTTTTTCCAAAAAAAAAAAAAAAAACTTAAATAATGATTGAACCTTAGAGAGTAGAAAAAAAGAATAGGCAAACTGCAAAAACCATTACACCTTTATTTTGCAATATTCGGCAAAGGCAATAACAAAACACTGTCTAATCATCATGTTCAACCAACAGAGCTCAATAAAGGCTGGACAAACCAGCATAGACAATAACCTGTCTATTTTATTCAGGCTAGTCAGCAGTGCAAAGACAGTTCACCCGAAAATAAAGTAGGTGCTATAAGTAAAAGAAATTCAAATAATGAAAACTCTCAGCAGAGCACGGTTTGAAATAAATAACAACACACTCCCTAATTTCTGTTAAATCAACCATATACAATGCAATCAGACTGGTGGAAATTAAGCTTTTGTGCCAAGAAAATAGCAACTCATTTAAACTAAACAATGTCCATACCACTTTGATGAGAAGCTCCTTGATTTTCCATTCTTGACAGTGAAGGGAAATACCTTCAAATTGGGTTGTGAAGGTGGTTCATCAGTTAGATCGGTGGGTAAACCCGCGTCAGGCTGACCGGGAGAGAGCACTGGCACTGCCGCCAGGGAGCAAGCAGTGCCGCCAGCGCCAGCGGTTTTCAAAACTGTGCAACTCACCGAGTGGTTAGTAGTGGTGTTCGTTGATGATTAAAAACAAGTAGCGTAGCGAAATACCGTTTCTGTCGTGTTTTATTTGGCATTTTGTAAAATAATAATAATTTGTTACATTTATATAGCGCTTTTTCTGAGACCTCAAAGCGCTTTACATATAAGGGGGGAATCTCCTCAACCACCACCAATGTGCAGCATCCACTTGGATGATGCGACGGCAGCCATATTGCGCCAGAACGCCCACCACACACCAGCTTACTGGTGGAGAGGAGACAGAGCGATGAAGCCAATCAGTATATGGGGATGATTAGGAGGCCATGATGGACAGAGGCCAAGGGGAAAATTTGGCCAGGATGCCAGGGTTACACCCCTACTCTTTTTCGAAGGACATCCTGGGATTTTTAATGACCACAGAGAGTCAGGACCTCGGTTTAACGTCTCATCCGAAGGACGGTGCTCTTTTGGCAGTATAGTGTCCCCGTCACTATACTGGGGCATTAGGACCCACACAGACCACAGGGTGAGCACCCCCTGCTGGCCTCACTAACACCTCTTCCAGCAGCAACCTGGTTTTCCCAGAAGGTCTCCCATCCAGTGTAACGATTGTCAGAGTTTTGAGTCTGCCCAGGATGAATAGAAAAGACAGCGCAAACGGACGGTAGTTCCACGAGTCTTTATATGATTCCTCTCAGTTAAATGCACTCTTCTCATACATGTCATAGAGCGAATATTAACAGGGGAAAAACACTCTGAAAACACGCTACAAATAAGAGTAGAAAGTAAACACAGTAAATTAAAGGAGCAGTCGGTAGAGCGGTCATCTCTCTCTCTCCTCTCACTAGCAATACTCTTTTCTCACTGCGCGCGCGCTCACTTGAACAGCACGCATACAATAATGTGTCATCTTAAAGGTATATACAACATTCACGTCATGAACACTATAACATTAGGTGGCCGTTACACCAGGTACTAACCAGGCTCAACCCTGCTTAGCTTCAGTGGGCAACCAGTCTTGGGCTACAGGGTGATATGGCTGCTGGCCCATTGATTTCTGTTGGAGGACTCATTGCTCTGCTACATTGGCGAATGTATGATTTTAATCCGTGTTATTTGCTATAGTGGAACTATTTTTTCAGATACCTCACAACCGCGTATAAACTTCCGCTCAATATTTGAGTCTGAAGCGCAGTAATATCAACGAGCAATGAGTCCTCCAGCAGAAATCAATGGGATTTTACAAAATGCCAAATAAAACACGACAGAAACGGTATTTCGCTACGCTACTTGTTTTGGAACATCAACGAACACCACTAGCCACTCGGTGAGTTGCACAGTTTTGAAAACTAACGTTAAGGGTTGTTTTAAGGACATGTTTGTGCATGCCCGTAGACAGCCACTCTGAAGCGGTCAAAGGCGATTCTAAACGAGTCAAAAAGTCGAGACAGGACCCATCGTCAAAATGTCTGTGTCCACCACTAGTTCATCCAAAACAAACCAGAAAAGAGACTCAAAGTGCTAAATACTGGAATTATCCTTTAAGACCGTGTTGTTAATATGAAATTAAATAAGTGGAAAGTATATGATGGTGTTTTATGGATAGCAGGCAAAACAAGGTAGCCGTGTGTCTTTGACAGGACTCTGGAATCAGAGATTATGTTAGTATACTTTTGCATTGCTAAAGCAGATGCACATATTAGACTGTAGAGATATGCATAGTAGTCTTTCTGATTTTAGAGATTTGATCCACGTTTTTTTAATGCTGCATAGTCAATTAATGACAGATTTTTTGTTGAAAAAACCCTAAAACTGTTTCTAAGCCATTACTTAAATAAGTTACATTTACCACTGAATTTTAACCTTATTTTAACATGCATTTTCCTGGTCTTTAGATACTCAAGCACTTTTGCTATCTGGGGTCTTCAAGCTTCACATCCAGGTAAGAAAAACGTCATAATAGATACAATTACAGCTATAACTATTCCCAGGTTAAGTAAAACATAGGCAAAATTGCAAACAATAGTGTGGGCTCCATACAGTTACATTTCTGAAGACGTTGTTATGTACCAACCACCAATAACAGGCAGATATATCACCTATATCACCGTCTCCTCCTCCACACAACAAACAGTAAAAATCACCAAATAGAGCAGTTTCTTATTATAGTCAGTCTTTCACTGAGGCAGTTTGGTAAGCTGTCAGTTGCCACTAACATTTACTAAAAATCTATTTAAATATACTTTATAACTAAAAATTACCAGGCTTTAAAAGGTATATATCATAAAAATGTAATTGGAGAAAGTCAATTAAATGTGGCTTCAGCAGACAACCACAACACTGACGCCTGCACATAGGGGATGCTATAATTGACAGGTTAACTAAATGTAATGCACCATTACACTGAATAAAATTACAGATTTCTTTCAAATTTGATCTTGTTGAAAACAATTGGAATAATGTAAGTGAATTACAATACTTAAAACAAAACATACTTAAAGGTGCTGTATGTCATTTTTCTACTAAAATGAATCCTTTTTTTATTGCCTGTGTGTGAAGGGGTTGTAATCTCACATTAAAATGATCCACTTTGCGGGTTTTGCTATTACCTCGGAAAGCAAGTATTCTTATTTTTATGTGAAGGTGCCGGGTCGGATTTACCGCGAAATCCAGTGACGTGACCTGCACGCGTGCTCCCAAGCCTCTCGCCTCGTCTAGCCTACTGACTTTGCACTCAACAGCGACGACACTGCAAATTATGACATGGACTTGTAACTTATGAAACTTATGACATGTCTGATAACACTAAGAAATGACCTGCTCCCAGCACAACAAAGACTCAACACAAACTCCACATACTGATAAAAAATAATCAGACGTGAATCGCATGACCTTCGGGTGAAAAAACACGGCTCAACATCAGCAGGACATTTGAATCATGGAGAAACCTTATCTAAAAACCTAGAATGTACATTTCCTGAAAAAAATGTGACTGGTGCTTGCAGTGGCAAAATTCGGCACGGTTGATAGGGTTCCATACTTATCATAGTACGAGCATAGAGCATTAGTTCAACGTCAAGCTGATAAAAGTAGCCTATTATTGTAACGTTGCAGTGGGAGTTTACCTTAGTTTTCAGCATGGTGTGTTGCATCTCAGTCTGAAGGTACCCACAGTGCCCGCTCATAAATTCGAGCACGCGCAAGAGCACGCGCTGGTAAACTTATTGGTTGCAATCTGAAACATCACTGCTAGGTCACTGAAAACTACATACAGCACCTTTAAGTAAAAGTAAATTTACAGATTTTAAAAACGTACAGATTTTAAAAACGTACAAAAAAAAAAAAAAAAAAAAAACTCAATTACAGTAACGCAAGTAAATGTAATTCGTTACTTTCCACCTCCGGACATAACAATACATTCACACAGAGCGAGCAAACTCAAACTATTATAAACTTCTACTTATGATTAATTTTCACACATAGCAATATTGCTTTCAATTATTTATGTGGGTTAATAGTCTTGGCATGAACCTGAGTGGTTTCATCCTTGTATCATTCTTATCCTTAACATTTGTAAACAAATGGTTTGCCTTCACTATTGTAACTGCAAAGTTTACCTATGTCATTACTTTGCCTTTCATTTCCTCTCTAATTTATGTAGGCACAGGTAAAAATTAGTTGGGTATGCAAAAGATGCAGTGACCACTTACCTACCAGAAGTGATATTTTGAAACATTATAGACTCCATCATGGATCCTTCAGCCATAGTCATTCATTACCATGCATATACTTGGAATGTCCATGTTCTTTCAATACTTGGAATGTCCATGTTCTTTCAAAACTTGGAGTGGTTTGCATTCACATTTGTCTCGATGCCATGTGGAAAGTCAGACACAAAGACCTGATATTGTTCTGTCCTTTACATGCCTGGTGTGTAGGACACAAGGGTTTCCAACAGAGAGAGAATATTTTGCACATGTTGGCCATCACCTTAAAAGTAATGAGACTGTTGAGTGTGTGTTGGGTGTGATTTTCGAACCAATATTTATGGAACATTTACAGCAGTGTTTCTCAACTCCAGTCCTCAGGACCCACTGCTCTGCACATTTTGTATGTCTCCCTTATTTAACACACCTGAACCAGATCATCAGCTCATTAGGAGAGACTCCATGAACTGAACTGAGTGTGTCAGATAAGAGAGACATACAAAATGTGCAGAGCAGTGGGTCACGAGGACTGGAGTTGAGAACCACTGATTTACAGCACACAAACGCAGGAAGCACACTCCTCATATTCTGAGCGATTTTAAAAGAGGTGTTCTTTTGGAAAAACCAAATGAGGAACCAACTTTAGAACCTGATAACTCTGGAGCCACCCATGATGAGAATATGGATGAAGACATACAAGTATTCTCCATATGGAGAAGGAACCAGCTCAGGTGCACATTCTGTGGAAAAGGATGACAGGCACTTAATTGTAGACCATATAGCTTCTTTCCTGCTCAAACTGGAAAGTGTGCATAATGTCTCAAACAGGTGTATTGATGAATTAATAGATGAAATGCAGTTTGTGTCATCAGCATCCATACCAATTATCAGAGACTTTGTTGAATCACACTTGAAGAAGAATAATTGTGTGATTGATAGCACAGTTGTCACATTTTTATTTGAGGAGTTCAATGAATTCAACCCCATAAGCATGGCTTTTGATAAGGCTGGCCCGCTGTCGTCAGCTTTCAAAAGGAGAATGTACTTTCTACAAAGGTTTAACGTTGTACAGCCAGTTGAATATATTCTTGATCCAAATGAAAATAACAGTTTTCAGTAGCCTATGTTCCGATCCTTGAATCATTGAAACAAATTCTAAACAATGAAGATATCAGAGAGAAGTTCCTCACAGATGATGGAGACACAAGTATTCCTGCACAGTACAGATCATTCCGTGATGGTGCCATTTATAGAGAGAGTGATTTATATTCTGAAGAGCAGAGAATCTGTATATTCCTTTATGTAGATGATTTTGAGGTATGTAATCCCTTAGGAACATCTAGAAAGAAACATAAAATAACAGCTGTGTACTGGATATTGGGAAATATCCAATCTTGTTTTTGGTCCACACTAACTTCAGTATATCTTGCACTTTTGTGCAAAGCTACTGATATTAAAAGATTTGGCTATGCAGAGATTCTCAAGCCACTCTTGGATGACATAGCTATACTGGAACGAGATGGTATTTTGGTTCCTGTCCTTGGGAAAACTGTCAAAGGGACTGTTTACTGTGTAGTTGCTGACAATCTTGGCGTACATTCAGTTGCTGGCCTTGTTGAAAGCTTCTCAGGACCATACATTTGAAAAAGTAAAAGTACATCACACTTGACGATCTTAACAACACAATCAAATCATTTCCTTACAAGTGGGGAGATAAGACAGACAGTCCACAGCCCATTCCCATTGCATTCTACACTCGAAAAAGTATTGGAGGAAATGCCCACGAAAACTGGACCCTCATCAGAATGCTCCCACTAATTATAGGACACAAGATACCACTGAATGATCCTGCATGGAATGTAATCATGTGTCTTAAAGACATAGTTGAACTTGTGATAGCACCAACCCAAACTGAAGCAAGTTTGTCATATCTTGACACAAAGATTTCTGAGCATCGACTTAGATTACTTGCTGCGTTTCCTCAGGTTAAGTTGATCCCCAAACACCACTTCCTGGAGCACTATCCAACTCTCATTAAAGTGTTTGGACCGGTCATTGCACTTTGGACGATGCGATTCGAGGGAAAACATCGTTATTTCAAACAAATTGTAAGACATACAGGGAATTTCAAAAATGTACTATTTTCTCTTGCAACCAAGCATCAGTTGATGATTGCACACCATCTGCATGCAACTACAACAGTTCCCACGTTCAGTACTGCCAGAGTATCCGTATCAGAGTATCAGACTACTGTACATCTTTCCAACACTGTGTCAGTTTATGGAACTACATACTCTAAAGGCATGATTTTGGCCTATGGGTCTACTGCAGGACTCCCAGACTTTATTGAAGTTCTTCAGATAGTAATTCTGAGAGACAAGGTCCATTTCATTGCTTAAGTATTCATTTCCTGGTATGATGAGCACTTCCGAGCGTTTGAGCTGGAGAGCACAGAGCTTGTAGTTTTTGTGGAACAGAAGGATCTCACTGATGTATGTCCGCTCTCAGACTACAAGGTTGCAGGAAGGCGTATGGTGACGCTGAAGCGCCATATTTGTCTGGAATAGATACACGTTTCATATGTGGTATGAATTCAAGTTGGTACTGATATATGCACTTTTCACAGTTCTCTTTAAGTTTCTTTGATATACCAGCACATACAACAAAGAATGCTTGCTAAACTACGGTGACGCATTGCTGCCACATACATATTATTTTTCCTCCCAATTATGTCGTAATAACGAGATCTTATGTCGTAATAACGAGATCTTATGTCGTTTTAACGACATCTTTTCTCGTAATAACGAGATCTTATGTCGTTAAAACGACATCTTTTTCTCGTAATAACGAGATCTTATGTCGTTAAAACGACATCTTTTTCTCGTAATAACGAGATGTTATGTCGTTAAAACAACATCTTTTTTTGCCCTTATAAGGACATGTGTAGTCATGTACAAAATATGCCTTTATCCACATAAAATTGACAGCCTATCGCGCCTTTATCACACGTTCAAAAAGCTTAAGCAAATATAGCAGCCCCCAATCATGCAAAATTAATCAATGAGGCCCTTTTTGGAAAATATATTTTATATAGGCTAGGCTTTTTTATATTTTATATATAAGTTTTTTTAATATGATATATTATATAATAAGATTTATTTTTGTTAATATGCTATATCTTCATTACCTAGAGATATAATTAAACAAAAAGTAGTCAAAACACATCTAACAGAACATAGCCTAAGTTGTTTATTTTTTACAACATTGTGTTCTTATTTTGTTTAATTAACGAAATGTCAATCTTCGTCTTTATAACAGAAGATACAATACAATACAATTCTTCAATACAAAAAAATCTTCAAGATAACGGATTGTCACCTTATAAACAGTCATTTTTTAATGGAATAATACACCCTTATAATAAAGAAAAAGCTTCAGTGATAAAGAATATGAACGCAATGCATTTAATTATACGTTAAGCGTTTTCCTTCCATAGAAACCCTTTATTATAAAGAAAATAGGTGGCTCTTAACGTGTCTTTCTATGGGAGGATGGCACTGCGGTGCACAGCAAATATTCAATGCATTCAATGCAAATATTCAATGGTATTCAATGCAAAACAAAAATGAAAAATACAAGTAGCCAATAAAATAAACAAATTATTGTGGCATTAATTAGCCCATAAACAATATTTATTTTAAAGCCTAAACGAATTTGTTTAAAGAAAAACACCAGAGTTGGGCGTTTATCTGTATAGGCTAAGTGTTTCAGCCGCCCTTTTCAAACTGCCGCAATAAAATGCAACAGAATTTGATTAGTTAAACATGAAGAGGATTATCCGTCTGGCATGGCCGCTCGCTCTAACGTTAACCTAGATAAATGTTTGCTATTATGAAGCGCATATCCAAGTGTTTGTGCAGAGTGTGGAGCGCGCACTATGACATGGATGGAGGCGCCGGTGCCATCACTCGCATTTTCCTATCAACAGTGGAAACAACTTAAAATACTCCATCATTTCTGGTCATACAGAAAATAATAATACATCAGTCGCAACTACTTTTATTTGTGTAAACTCACAACAACAAGAAAATGGTGTGCTTTTGTAAAATAAAATAAAACAAACAGGGCGCGCTTTCATGATCTCTGAATTGGAGCGCGCCTCAAAAATTAACTGAAAAACAGTGTATAGACAAGCCGCACAGACATGAGAAATATAACTATAACGTTTAAAAAAAAAAAATGTCCACCAACGAAAAACAAATCCAATCGAAAGCAAATACGGTACCATCTGATAATGTAATCCTGTCTGTATGAAAGGCGCGTCTAGGCTACATTACAGCGGAGATGTATGGAGATACAGTGCAGGCAGCCTACACTGAAAAGACTAGTTCATTAATAAACAATTAAAATGCTTCGTTATTTTTTTCAGATACATTTATTATATCATTAGCCTACTTTTGCCGGCGCTTTGCGGCAAGTTTAATGCTTGCGCTTGAGCGCGGAATATAGGCTATAGCCTACATGCACCCAGCATTGAATATAAACGTGCGATTAGTCCTAATTGCTTAAATGAATGACTACTAGTCTAGAAAAACCTTTAGTCTATGGCAACTCTAATCAATAGCCTACAGTTAATATTTGACATTATTTCATTAGTAATTAGTATCCAGCTCTTCACATTTAATTAGTTGAGCTAGCATAATTAATGACCTAATAAAATAATAAAAGAAAATTTTAATTAAGATACTAACCATATATTTCTATATAGCATTGCTTATTCCACCACACAACGGACTGTTTATAAGGTGACAATCCGTTATACATGTGAAGATTGTAGGCTGTATCTTGAAGATTTTTGTATTTATTGTATTGTATCTTCTGTTATAAAGACGACATTTCGTTAATTAAACAAAATAAGAACACAATGTTGTAAAATTTTCTGTTTTGTGTTTTGACTACTTTTTGGTTAATTATATCTAATGAATGAAGATATAGCCTATTAACAAAAATAAATCTTATATATAATATATTAGCCTATATATATATAAAAAAAACGTATAGGCCTATTTAAAATATTTTCCAAAAAGGGCCTCATTGATTAATTTTGCATGATTGGGGGCTGCTATATTTGCTTAAGCTTTTTGAACGTGTGATAAAGGCCCTTATAAGGACACTACACATGTCCTTATAAGGGCAAAAAAAGATGTCGTTTTAACGACATAAGATCTCGTTATTACGAGAAAAAGATGTCGTTTTAACGACATAAGATCTCGTTATTACGAGAAAAAGATGTCGTTTTAACGACATAAGATCTCGTTATTACGAGAAAAGATGTCGTTAAAACGACAAAAGATCTCGTTATTACGAGAAAAGATGTCGTTAAAACGACATAAGATCTCGTTATTACGAGAAAAGATGTCGTTAAAACGACATAAGATCTCGTTATTACGACATAATTGATGGGAAAAAATAATATGTATGTGGCAGCAATGCGTCACCGTACTAAACGATGCCAGACTGAATGTAAAAATAACTTGTTGTTTTGTCATCTTTTTAAGGCTATATCATCAAAATGGAAGCAGCTGTAAAATTTCGAGTCATCCTGGACCATGACATAAAGAAACTTTGTCTTCCTGGAATGCCACATACAGTTAAAGAGTTGGAAGCAAGAATAAAACAAACATTTGGGATCTTAATGGACACAAGCCTTCAGCGCAAAGACCAGGATTTTGATGACTTTGTTCCTGTAAGTTCAATTGATGACCTGAAGGATAGGGACACACTGAAGATAGTCTATGTTCCACCTGTCATTTTGTTGACAAATGTTGACATTCCTGAGCTCCCAACAGAAGATTGCTCTGTCTCCAAACCAGTGTCAGAAAATGACTCTGTGTCTCAACTATCAACATCAAGTGACTCCATCTCTGCAGAATCTGATGACACTGTAATACTTAGTACCAGTAGCCCTGGAATGCACAAGCCATGGACAACTGAGTTTCCAATTTCAAAGTTTTCATATAACACTGAACTAATGCTTCAAAAAGGCAATGAAAACTACCTCAGAGATGGTTCCCTTTTGTGCAAAGAGAAGACTTACCCTGGTGTTAAGTCCAACATTCTGGAGTGTTTAGCTGAGCTCATCTTTCATTACACTCCCTACCCAAGTGATGCACAACGATGTGCAGTCGCAGAGGCTCTCATAAAAAAGAACCCATGTTTGAAGGAGCCAGGCTCCTTCAATGGTCTCTATGGATGGCAGCAGAGCCTGAAGTATAAAGTATCAAACTACCGAAGCAAACTTCGAATGCATGGGATTCCAGAAGTCTTAGTGAACTCTCTAAAGCGCAAATCTTCTGAAGAAAAGCAACCAGCAAAGAATATAAAAAAAAACACGGAAAGCCGAGGTTAACTACCTGCCCCCTCATCCAGCCGGGAAAACAGAAGATTCCCTTGAGAGTGACAGGCTGGAGTTGATTTCTAAGACAAAGAAAAAGATATATAAAAAATACCTATAGTTGTTAAGACGGCAACAAACTTGACTAATGATTAAATTTCATTCTTGCATTTTTCATACTTAACAATAACTATTTAGTGAATATGTTCCTTTACTGCTTGACACTGTCCATGATTTTCATTCGACATTTCATTTGATTTTTCATTTCATTCAAACATATCACTTTTGTTATGTAAGTAAGATGGAATACTTCTCTTTACAGATCTGTGAAGAGTTCCTGAGAATCAGTGGCATATCACTTGAGTCGACATTTATGTCACAGTTGGACAAGCAAACTCCAAAGCTATTGTCACTTTTCAACGCAAAATGAGGAGCTGTCGGTCAAAGAATCAAGTCGCAAATGATGACACTCATCCAGGTAAGAGAAAAAAAAAATGTAAAAAATTTTACATCCAAAATATATTTTCTATCATGTGCTTAGTCATCAATATTTCACCGTGTTCCTAATGGGAAGGATGGTGGTGTCTGTGTATCTTCAGTATATGTGGAAATCTACTGAGCCAGTTGTTATGACACATGGTGAGCACATTCATACTACCCAGAGAATGATCATAGCACCCTACATTGTCAGAACTACTGGACAGTTAAATCTCAATTTTGTGAACTGTCCCCCTTGACTTTTTTGAGTTAGCATGCACATATGTTTTTTTTTTTGTTTTTTTTTGATATGCTGATGATAGTGTGAGATCGTGTGGTACTGTGGTGTATGTATAGTAGGACCTGTTATAGCAATTGAATGGTTGAAATGCAGAGGTTCTGTGGTTTGTGCTACTGTCATCCGGCTGTCAAATTTGATCAAATTATACTTTTTGACAGGATCCATCTGCCTCTGTGGAGAAAAGGAGAGAAGTGTTCCTGAGATGCCTGATTGAGTACATGGGGGAGAGACAGGAAGACCTCATTAGTGTCCACCACGTATGTACTGGGCTTAAAGCTACTTGTTTATTTTTCTGTCTGTATACTGTGATGATATGGGGTAATTGCGTTTGCTCTTGAAAGATATTTAAACTCTGTAGCTTAATAAACAGTAATGTGATGACCAATCAGGTACAGGCAAGGACAATTGCATTGTTTTATTGTAATGCATCCTTTGAGCCAGAAAAAAACAACACTCATGCTACAGTAGATCATTATAGTTTAGTACCCACACTCTATGGCACTGTCATGGTAGACTTGACTCTGGTCACATGCTCTAGTCACCGTGTCTGTCTAGTATCCACCACCTTTAGCAACAAAAGTAAAATTTTGACTTTGTGTCTTATGTCTTCTACCTGTCTGCTTTATTCATCTCATTCAAACTCTTGATTCTTTTTTGTCTCCACCAATAGAGTCGTCTTAATACAGATGTGCACGCTGAGCTTGGCAGTTGCCCACTGAAAATGTACATGTGCCATCATCCCGACACG
Organism: Leuciscus idus; assembly: GCA_021554675.1. NCBI lineage: Eukaryota > Metazoa > Chordata > Actinopteri > Cypriniformes > Leuciscidae > Leuciscus > Leuciscus idus. The sequence continues at coordinate 39,538,601 of CM038625.1, forward strand.
ATTGGGATCATCATAGAAGGACAGCCCGTAGTCAGAGGTGTGCTAAACCTGTCGAAAGCATGCTGCCTCCTGTTTGGACTTACCTATGCTCTCGACCTCAAGTACCCCTCAAAACTGGTGTATACTTTTGAGATATATCAGAGGCTTTTTGTGGGATTGGACCCCATGCGCCCTAAGCCATCATCCAAGTATGCAAATCTCCTCACCAAGTTGTCTTAGATGATTTCTCAGTGGCATCTGGCATTGTTTGCCATCATTTGAAAAAACAATCACTTTGGTTCGTGAGTTTACCAAATACCAATTTTGATTTATTTGAAAACTGATTTAAAATAATTAGTCTTACAGATTTTTTTATTTATTTTTTACCTTAAGACTCATTTGACAGGTACAAGTTGCTCAGGTAATATAATTTCCATGGTTATTTTCCTTTTGTGTTCATTGTTCAGTGCCTTAATTAATGTGGACTTTGGACTGTGTTCTGTCATATTATCATATCATTACCTCATGAGGTATATACTCAACAGTGTTGTGTGCACAATTTGGGAGTTCTTTAAAATAATAGTTGTTCAAAATATAGAAATACTGCAATCATTTTTGACATTGCAGTTGCAGTGTGATACAATGTGATGTTATTGCTCACATTTACCTTTATCCAAACATTGCAGATTGGGCAGTTTGGATATTTCACTGTACTGTTCAGAACAGGTTAAAAATACACTTATACAGTGTTTGTTGTATATTATAGTGTATACAGTGTTTGTTGTATATTATAGTGTATGTGCGGCCACATTTATTTGCCGTTTTGTAGTCACTGTTAAAAGTGACACAGAGCAGTATGGTGACACTGGTTGACATTAAATAAATGTTATTGTCTTCAATCTATCTTCTCATCTTTTTCTTCTTCAATTGGATTTGTAATTGTTATTGACCTAAGTCTATGTAAAGTTAATCACTGTAGTGCTTAGAATATAGACATTTAGATTTATTTTCTGAGGTTATAGCCAGGACTCAATTAAAATGTTTATTCACATATGATTAGGTTAATTTTACTAAGAAAACTAAGTTCATAAAACCTAATTAAAATGAGTACAGGTTACTCGTAGCAACCCATAAATATGTTACCTGTACCAAGAAAAGTAGGTTTATCTAACTAAGCAATACTAGTACTATTAGTTAAATCAACTTGATTTTATTGTGTTTGTATTAAGTAATATTACAGTGTTTATTATACTTAAAAAAGGCTGCAAGTTGAATCAACATAAAACATCCCATGTAGCCACTTGCCTCACTTTTTATAAGTTAGATCTAGGTATTACTTTTTACAGTGTGGGAGCCTGTTTCCACCACAATAAAAAATTTATAAATCTGTCAGTTATAATAATGAGAAACTTTCTCATAATTACGAGTTATGTCGTAATGTTCAGAAAATCTCATAATAATGTATTAATGAGATTTTCTTGCAACTGTTGTAAACTCAGAATCGAAGACCAGGAGACTTGGTTGTTTCTTCAGCAGGATTCTTTATTGAGAACACGAGCTGTCGGTAGCTGCAGTCACCAAGTCTGACTAAGTGAATGTTCACTTACAGTTTATATACATTTAGGGGCAGGAACCAAAATGAGACAGGTCTCGGAACCTGTTCTGGACTGAGAGTGCTGCCCACCCTAATTCACTCAGCATATCTATTCAAATGCTGAGACCCGAGTACAGGACTGGCAGGACTTTCTTGCTAAAACACAAACTCCAAGAGTTTCAGTAAAACAGGACTGACCGGAGTCTTTTGCTAGAACATGCTAAATTCAATGTAAACCTAAATTAAACATTTTAATAAATTTGTAATCCCACACAACAATATGATACTTTCTTAATAATGAGATACTTTCTCATAATGACTGAATATCTGATTCTGAAGTTTGCCTTTCGTGCCAAATAAGTTTATAATTTTAATACTTTACTGTATTATTCTTCCCAATATAACATAATATACACATATTTTGATTGTTTAACAGAACCTGAAGTGTTATTAAAAGCAATTCACTTTACTTTTGGCCACTGCTGTACATGATTATTTTCATGTTTTCAGTTTGTTTTAATCATCAGAAACAATTTAAGAAAAGTTGTGTGTTGCTGTGGCTTCGACAAAACCTGATCATCTGTTATCTAGCGTGATCTGAAGATCTTGAGTTACATGATCAATATCATTAATTTTATTTCTTTATTCATTTAGCATGTGATTGGTCTGAATATTATTCATCTCACATCATGTCTGTTAGAAATGAAACTTGTTTGTGTTTTTGGCAGAACTATGAGAAAGCATCTGGAAGGAGAGGACAGAGATAACGCCAGTGATGCAGAACCTGCAGAATGAAACGTCATGATACTGAAGAACAAAGAGGTTGGTGTTTACTCTCGAGTCCTCATTCATTCATCACGCTGAACAACATGCTGATGCTCGCTAGATTTACATCGTTTCAGGTCGAGAATAGAAACATGAGAAATTAAAGCACATTAAGTGAATTAATTTTGACATTTATCTTGATTGTTTTTGACATTTTATATAAATGTGACCCAGGAAAAGCCTAAAGTGCAGGTGAAATGTAAAGTCTAAAGGTTCGTTTCACTCAAAACACAATTGTTTGATGCAAAATGATTTTGAGTTGAAATAGTGGAAACTCACACTGGGCGTGAATATTCACTCGCTAATGAAGCAATGCTGTTTTCTTCAGAGAGTATTTCAACTATTTTCTTTAAAGAAAATACAGACAACGACTTTTTGGGACTTTAGAAACCCTGAACCAAACTATTTAAATATTGAGCAAGCGAGGTCATTGGCTGCAGAACCAGCAGCGGCCAATCAGCTTGTGCCGTGTGGGAAATTATGCGATTGCTTACAGATTACATGTAAGCCTGCGTCATCTAGAGTTTCATGACCAAACTAGTGATTAGGCTTGTTCGACTTGAACCGGCGCTGCACAGACCGATCGGTGAATGACATCAAAGTACCGCGAGAGCGAATAGAAAGTAGACGGCTCCTATATGCTTTTGAATTGCTCTCGCGGTACTTTGATGTCATAAACCGATCGGTCTGTGCAGCGCCGGTTCAAGTCGAACAAGCCTATATAACACAAATCATCTTCAGGACATTAAAATAGATCATAATCGTAAACCGCAGTTGTCGACCAGATTTGATGGGATTAAAATGACTATTGAACTCATCAGTGATCTTGACTTTGGGCTTCACTTTTCACTTCACGTTTGTCTCTCATTTGAACTCTCACATGATTTAATGTTTCTTTTAGTCCGGATGGACGTGAAGGAAGAAGGAAGAAAAAACAGAAGCCAAAAAATCAAGGTAAATCAAGGCTGAAGATTCACATGAGATTCACACTGGGAAGAAGCGGCTCAGGCTTTCACTCTGGAAAAACATTTCCTTTCAATGTGTTCTTGTGCTCTCATAGTTCAGAGAGCTGAAGAAGATGCCATAACACTTTTAAGAGACATGAATCTGATATTCATTTTTAACTTGTTCTTCATTGTTTTTCATTATAACATCTAGTTTATCTTCTACTTCTATTCTTTCATGTAAATGTAACTGGACTTTTCTTGAGATGCTTTGGCTCTTATAAGTCAGTATTAGTAAAGAGAGAGAGCTGTCTCATTCACTTTGATTTGTACTTAATATTTGTTTCAAGTAAAAATTGATTAAACTCGTTTTAACAGATTTCTGTCTGTCTACATCATTAACAGTTTCACCCTTGATATCCAGTATCATATACACATTTCAAAGAGTTTGAATGAACCGCTTGAATTAGGGATGCACAGAAATTTCGGCTGCCAAAATAAAATAAAATAAGTAAAATAATTTAAGGTTTTGGTTTTCGGCCAAGTGCATTCAGTTTTAATGTTGGTGCGTCCCTAAGTTTAAACGAATGACTCACTCATTAAGACGGTCATCTGCCGCCACCTACTGGCGGTTTAATTTCATGTTTAATAGAAGGCTATCATTCTTTCCAACTTTTCTTATTTGTATATATATATAGATATATTTTTTTTTTATCTCGTAACATTATTTAATGCGGGTAATTTTTCGGTCTAAATGATGTAATTTGATTGGTAACAGTCCTCTGGTGTCTTATTATTGTAACTGAATTTGATTACATTTAAGAATTTAAAATGAGAGATGAAGCATACATTTAATAATAAGAGGGTCTGATAGCTATGCATTTACTGAATGAGCACTGTGCCACTGTTCGTCCGACTGTACTGTATTGTATTTTATTTTATTTTTCTAAACTGTTAACTTTAATTATTCTTATTTCTTTTTATTATTTTAATTTATTCTATGTAAAGCACTTTGAATTGCCATTGTGTATGAAAAGTGCTATATAAATAAACTTGCCTTGCCTTGCCTATTTGACTCATGCTGCAATAAATAAAATAAATGCAGTAATACAAAGCATAGAAACGCACAGGTGAAATACACTGAAAATGATATGCATTTAAAAATGTGGTCGGGTTGAAGTCCTCCCTCCGGATCTTCTGCATCCACTCAGCCCGTACCGCAGCGTCAACGGGGAACGCATGAAAGCTGACTTCTCTGTTGTAACGTGACGAAACGGTACATAACGGCACACACAACGATGAAGTGCTGAGGCTGTCACCCTCTGAAAGGCAAGTCGCCTCTCTTGAATCCTAAAAACACTCATTGTGATAAAAATATCTCTGTGGTAATGGAACTCGGTCGGTGTCGTCTTCCGCTCTCGCCGGAGGTTTTCACCGGAAGTACTGGTCCACACACTCAAGTTCGAACGTCAATGGTCGCCGTGAACGGAGCGAATTAAATCAAAACAATAATCCGATAGAAAGCATTCCGATGACGTCACAGAGCAAATGAGAGCACATTTTTTTAGTTAACAGTGTTACAGTGATTTTTGCATCAAACGGTGTGAAGTTCAGCTAACTTATTTAAATCCAGTATAATTTTGGATCAGTGTACCGGTTTTAGCTTAGAACATGGACAGAAGTCAATTTCGCTCGCTCGAGCGACCGACATGCGGCGTTAATCATCTGTGTGCTTCAGACGTGCCTGGAAGAAACCCAGGAGAGAGCCCGAGACCGCAGTCTGTCCAGCTTCCTCCGATCGTCAGGCCTTCCAGTGCCAGAGGTGAGTTACCCACCCAGCAAAAACTCGTTGAAAAGACATTGCCAGACATCTAAACAACGTTAAAATTTGGTTGAAAAGTGAAAGGGTAAAAGGACGTCTAATTCGCGTCTAAATTAGGTTGTAAAGTGAGTTGAAAATACGTCTTTTTCAGGCCTAATTTCAACCGATTATAATCAACATGATTATATTTAATAACTGTCAAAATAAGACAATTCACAAAAGAGTATAGCAAACCATTTATTGTCACTTCAAATACATCTTTCACGTAAAAAAACACTTTCCTGATCACACCTTTAAGCCTGCATTAGATCAAACATACCCTACAAACAGTTATATTGTGAAATATTTCTAAATTAAAAATAACTTTACTAAAAATGTATAAATATACATGTGAATATACAGTAAAGTGTAATTTATTCCTGTGATGCAATGCTGAATTTTTCAGCATCATTACCTCAGTCTTCAGTGTCACATGATCCTTCAGAATTCATTATAATATGATGAATTGATTCTCAAGAAACATTTATGATTATTATCAGTTGTACGGCTTCATATTTGTGTGGAAACTATGATACAGTTTTCAGTATTCTTTGAATAGAACTTTCAAAAGAGCAGCATTTATTTGAAACATTATTTTTTTTAAACAATTTAAAAGCTTTTACTGTGACTTTTGATCAAATTAATCTATCTTTTCTGTCTAAACATTTTTTCAAAACAATAAATCTTTAAAATATTGAAAATGTTTATAAAACAGAACAATGACCAATTATAACCACATTAGAAAACATTAAAGGGATAGTTCACACAAAAATGTAAATTCTGTCATTAATTACTTACTCTCATGTCGCTCCAAACCCATAAGACTTTTGTGGAGAACACAAATGAAGATATTTTTAACAGATGCCTTGTGTGCGCAAACAATTACGTCTTTATTCACAAATGATGTATCTCAGACGCATGAGATGGCCGGCTCTCTCGCCAACACAACCCTGATGAATCGTGGTGCTCCGTGAACACGTGTCAGAGATGTATATTTTGTGAATAAAGATGCAATGGTTTTTTTTTGCACACACAAACCATTCACTTAGCTTCATAAAGTTAAGGTTAAACCACTGGAGTCATATTGATTATTGTTATAATGTCTTTGCTACCTTGAAAGTTGTGGTTGCATAAACTGTGAAATGGAGGGACAGAAGCCAGTATTAGTTTTCCTCCACTGTTCACAAAAGTTCAGCTAGTTAAATCCAGTTGTATGATTTTGGATCAGCGTACCGTTTTAGATCAGAACATGAACAGAAGTAAATTTCGCTCGCTCGAGCGACCGATATGCATCGTAAAACCTCGGTGTGCTTAAGACGTGCCTGAGTCTCTGCCTGGAAGACACCCCGGAGTGACACTGAAGCCTCATCCAATGTATGGAAGACATCCCGGAGTGACACTGAAGCTTCACCCACTGTCTGGAAGAAAACCCGGAGAGAGACTAGAGCCTCATCCACCACCTGGAAGAGAACCGGGAGAGAGAATGATACCCTATCCACTGCCTGGAATAAATCCCGGAGAGAGACTAATTCCTCACCCACCGCCTAAGAGGATAAGAAGAATATCAATGTGTGTTTTACATTACAATTGTTTAATGCACATCTAACTTACTCATGGACTATCCCTTACTTGTTTATCGTCAACAGGAGCTCGCTCGCCAGGACAGCATCACTTCCTCCGTCTCCAGCCGACCGCAGTCTGTCCAGCTTGCTCCAATCCATAGCCCTTCCAGTGCCAGAGGTGAGTTACCCACCCAGCAAAAACTCGTTGAAAAGACGACATTGCCAGACGTCTAAACAACGTTACAATTTGGTTGAAAAGGTGAAAAGACGTCTTTTTCAGGCCTAATTTCAACCGTGAATTCATGATTATGCTTAATATTCATAATAAGAAAATTCACAAAAGAGTAGCAAACCATTTATTGACACATCGAATACATCTTTCACATAAAAAAACACTTTCCTGATCACATCTTAAAGGCACAATGTGGAGAAATTGTGTTTTTGTCAAACAGCGACCCCTAGAGTCGCTGTGGAATACTTGCACTGTCGTAAATACCCCTCCACCCCCCTACCTCCTACCCTCTACCTGCGTCGGGTATGGAACAGGCACACATAGACTCCGAAGACATGATTATTGCAATTTATCATAATAGTTTGCAAATTGTGCTCGTTTATTTACAACCTCTACGTTAGGCTTATTTATGTCCTGATATTTATGTGAGATATTGAAAACTGTTCTCATGATAATCGCAAGAATCAACGTCAACAGCGTCGTCTGATATCCCTCAGGACTACGTGATAAATACACCTCACAACACCTGAGTTCAGCTGGCAAACTAGTTCGTGAGGCAAGCTAGGCGATCGATAAAACATAACGCAAAAAAACACGTAAGAGAACGAGTGTTTGTAAGTCTGTTAACAGCTCTGATAATCGAAAGCTAGCTAGACATATGTGGAAATTATTGGACTGGTCTAATTATCAGCAATGGATGAATGAACAGCATGTAAAAAAAAAATGACATAGGCTACTACAAGCAAGCGCAACAACATACAACATAGAATGCAAACAAGTTTACAAATAAGAGATTTATTTACTGGCCACTTCATGCGTTTTCTCAGATCGGATAGCTATCTGATTTATCAAAACGATTCCATTTACACCTGGTCACATAAATGTGTTTTTGCGAAACGGATTTAAATCCGATCTTCAATTCCCGCGCTGTATGCAGATTTAATGGAGTGCACGTCACCGAAAGCAACAGATATGAGCTGCATTTTATTAATCATCAGCTAAAATTTCAAAATCAAAGACCGCAATAAGAGAGAGCAGTAACAGCTCTGGTAAGATCATTTCGTTTCTTTACTTTTAATGATGATGATTGTGTGTTAAGCGTCTGCGACTTACTTTCACTTTGATTTGCGATAGTTTGCACGTTGGCTTGATGAATCGATGCTCAGCTGCGGTGATGCGTGTTCCAGTAGCGTCGTCATATCTGGATATAACATATAGCCTATAACACGCTCCCACACGGTTTTTATTTTATTTATTTTTTAGCATTTTTGGGAGGAGTACAATTTACATATGTGGTTTCAACAACCATATGCATTTACACTTGTTCAGTTTCGTCTGGAATGCGTCTCAGACCTCCTCCTGAAGTGGTTTGAGCGATCGGATTCAAATCCGTCTCGAATGCGTTTCGGAGGGCATTTACACCTGGTCTTTTCACGATCGGATAGCTATCCGATCTGAAAAAACGCATGAAGTGGCCAGGTGTAAACAGCCCCCTTGACAAAAACATACGCACGAAAGCCGAAAACAAACGCTGGTTGGCCTCTCACATCCATAGACAGTATATAAACGCTCACGTCCAAATTTGAGGAAGTGTTGGGGAAGTGACGTATGCCGTAAAGCAGTCGAATTTTGTAGTTCTTTTTGTGCTCGGGTTCTCTTTCATCATCTCGTTTCGAGATCCACCTATGGGAAGGGCATCCGTACCTGACCTCTGCAGAAGCATCCAATTGCACCAAGTCTGGCTAGACAGACAGAAGCGCGCAGCCAATGCCAGGTAAGGCCACACCCCCTTACCTAAGGCATATAGCTGTCAGGCGCGCTGCTATTCCTCAGTTGACATTCGCTTCTCGCGATCTCTGCACTGACACAGTTCGGTTGGATTAACGTTACGCTGCTCACTTTCGAGTCTTCAGGAGGACATATCGCCAGATCAGCCTCCGCCAGACGTGAGTGACAGTCGTTTCTTCAGCCTATCCGCTGTGTTTTTTTGCATCCGGAGCCGCCCGCGCTCTCGCTGTCCTTCACCTGCTCCTCCTTCCATGGCTGCCCGCCACGGATTTTTCCGAGTTCTTCACCGCTAGCCCACCCATGGTTATGTGACCGTCTAAACAGCCGCTTCTCCGGGGAACAGCCTATCACGACGAGCCTGCCCGGCCGCGTGTGGTGCTCTAATCGCCGCTAAGGACCCTCTCATTCTGCGCTGTTTGCTTGAGCTTAACACGCTCAAGAAGCTTTGGAGAACCCGGAGAATTGCGGTCATTGTAATTGCTGCACATGTAGCTTTTTACTAAGCCGGCTTTTAGTTGCACGACCCAGCGCGCCGTGCTCGGCCTTTCTGACTCGGATGGGGGACACGGTGATGATGACGCGCTACCGGGGGACTCCCGGAGCGCCACCTCTCTAAATATTTGAGCTGACATCAGCCCAATCCGCATTCCCTGAAGAGGACATCTTCGCGGGAAAACCTCACTCTCGTTGACGAACCGGCCGGTTCCGGCGACGGGGATGACGCGGTCCTTTTAGCGTTCCCTAGGCTAGCGCTCACGCGGCTTTGCCTCAGTCCATCCTCCTGGAAGTTTGTGAGCGAGCGGCTGTTCGTCTCAACATTGTGTGGCCAGCTCCACAGAGCGCCACCGACCAGGATAGGAATATTTACGACGGGTAAGCGCTGAGACCACCGCCCAGTCTGAGGAAACAACTCTTAAAACTGGAGCGTCCCGCTAGACTGTTAATGTGTTACGATTACGTGTTACGTGTTGCTTTCAATTTATGCCTTCCTAGGAAGGCGGCCCCGAACGCAAGCGGCCTGCCTGTTGTTCGACCGTTGGGAAATCTGGCTCAAAGCCCCGTGGCTGGCAGAGATAATCCCTCTGTTGTACGCCGAGCCATGGCGCCTCCCCCTTCGCACGGACATACTGTCCCAAGCCAACGGGGAGATTTACCACCCCCACCCGGACAGGGTGACTCTCTGGGCCTGGCCTGTGAGAGGACGAACCTAAATGCACTGGGGCTCCCGCCGCGTGTAATCGCCACTACTCAGGGCGTGGTCTCATATCTTATCAGTGCTCGGTGCCTGATATTTTGTGTTTCCTGCAAGACCTCATGGAAAGAGGCAGGTCCTTTTCCACCATTAAGGTCTACCTGGCTGCGTTTTCAGCCTGTCATGTGGGTTTTGAGGGCTCCACCGTCAGGCAGCACCCTCTAACCCGCAGTTTTATGAAGGGTGCATGCCGCTCTTTGCCGGTCATCAGGAGATCTGTTCCAGGGTAGGACCTCTCCATGGTGCTGGAAGCGCGGTCTCTTTATCCTTTTGAGCCTCTGGGAAGTATTTCCCTTAAGCTGCTGTCCCTCAAGACAGCTTTGCTCTCGGCCTTGGCATCTGCTAAACGGGTCAGTGAGCTACATGCACTCTCGGTTCAACCCTCGTGCGTCAAATTCTCCCTAAGTGGAGATAAGGTTTCCCTTAAGCCTAACCTGGCCTTCATGCCGAAATGCTTCCCTGTGTTCACTTCGGAGGTTTTGGAGCTATCCGCTTTTCACCCTCCACCCTTTGCCTCCTCGGAGGATCAGGGGCTGAATGCTCTGTGTCCCGATCGCGCTCTGCAAGCATGTATGACCAGGACCAGTGCTTTCCGCAAGAGCGACCAGCTCTTTGTTTCAAGGGCTCCCCCGCACAAGGGGAGTCCCATTTCAAAGCTATGCCTCTCACATTGGCTTGTGGACGCTATACTATGGCTTATGAAGCAAAGGGAGTGCAGCCCCCAGGGGGCATCAGAGCTCATTCTACAAGGGGCTTAGCCGCCTCTTGGGCTTTGTTCAGGGGAGTGCCACTGCAAGACATCTGCTCCGCGGCCAGCTGGGCCTCTCCTCATACCTTTGAGCGTTACTACCGGTTGGATGTCACCAGAACCTCGGTGGCACACTCGGTCCTAGGGGTAGGGTCCTCTTAGCCCTTTCCCACAGCCCCGTTGGGTTAACCAACGAAGAGTGAATGGGCCGGCTGGCCATGTTCATTCCTGTCACCAAGCATTCGCATTCCTTCTTGGGTTTAGCTATGTGCATTGGTGGTGCGGGGGCCATTATCATGTATGGGTCTCATGCATGTTTCATGCCCTGCTTGTCCACAGCAGTTTAGCGTGGCGTCACCCTTGCAGGGTCATGTTTGTGGGACGTGTCAGGCACCGCCTCTCTGAGGTGACCGTCCTTCTCTGGCCTTCAGAACCTCACTGTGAGTGTATTGGGCAATCGGGGAGCTGTCCATGTCTCTCCCATAGGTGGATCTCGAAACGAGATGATGAAAGAGAACAATAGGTTACTGTCGTAACCCCGGTTCTCTGAAACATCGAGTGGAGAGATCCACCAGCTTCGCCCCGCTTGCCGCACGAGAAGCGAATACTTACTGAGGAATAGCAGCGCGCCTGACAGCTATATGCCTTAGGTAAGGGGGTGTGGCCTTACCTGGCATTGGCTGCGCGCTTCTGTCTGTCTAGCCAGACTTGGTGCAATTGGATGCTTCTGCAGAGGTCAGGTACGGATGCCCTTCCCATAGGTGGATCTCTCCACTCGATGTTTCAGAGAACCGGGGTTACGACAGTAACCTATTGTTACTACCCGAACCCCGAAGTTACATAGTGCCAGTAAAAGCGATACAGACCCCGTCAGGCTATGGCAGACGTGTCATTCAACCTATTGTAAGTCGATGTACCATCACAAGGGTCTTGGAAATATATTATGAAGGTTGAAAAGCTACATAGTGTTCCTTTAAGCCTGCATTTGATCAAGCATACCCTAAAAAACTGTTTTATTGTGCAATATTACTACAATAAAAATACATTTTCATAAATATACATATAAATATATAAACTGTGTAATTTATTCCTGTGATGCAATGCTGAATTTTTCAGCATCATTACTCCAGTCTTCAGTGTCACATGATCCTTCAGAATTCATTATAATATGATGAATTGATTCTCAAGAAACATTTATGATTATTATCAGTTGTACGGCTTCATATTTGTGTGGAAACTATGATACAGTTTTCAGTATTCTTTGAATAGAACTTTCAAAAGAGCAGCATTTATTTGAAACATTATTTTTTTAAACAATTTAAAAGCTTTTACTGTGACTTTTGATCAAATTAATCTATCCTTTCTGTCTAAACATTTTTTCAAAACAATAAATCTTTAAAATATTGAAAATGTTTATAAAACAGAACAATGACCAATTATAACCGCATTAGAAAACGTTAAAGGGATAGTTCACACAAAAATGTAAATTCTGTCATTAATTACTTACTCTCATGTCGCTCCAAACCCATAAGACTTTTGTGGAGAACACAAATGAAGATATTTTTAACAGATGCCTTGTGTGCGCAAACAATTACGTCTTTATTCACAAATGATGTATCTCAGACGCATGAGATAGCCGGCTCTCTCGCCAACACAACCCTGATGAATCGTGGTGCTCCGTGAACACGTGTGAGAGATGTATATTTTGTGAATAAAGATGCAATGTGTTTTTTTTGCACACACAAACCATTCACTTCGCTTCATAAAGTTAAGGTTAAACCACTGGAGTCATATTGATTATTGTTATAATGTCTTTGCTACCTTGAAAGTTGTGGTTGCATAAACTGTGAAATGGAGGGACAGAAGCCAGTATTAGTTTTCCTCCACTGTTCACAAAAGTTCAGCTAGTTAAATCCAGTTTTACCGTTTTAGATCAGAACATGGACAGAAGTCAATTTCGCCCGCTCGAGCGACCGATATGCATCGTAAAACCTCGGTGTGCTTCAGACGTGCCTGGAAGAAACCCCGGAGAGAGGCCTCATTCACCGCCAAGGGTAAGAAGAAGGATATCAATGTGTGTTTTACGCTATATTACTCGATTATGATTGCCTGGAAGGTATGCAATAAAACCGTTTAATGCACAGGTCGTTGCAAGTCAGTTTAATCACCAATCTATAGCCTATTAATGTGCTGTTTTCACTGAAACACACACACACACACACACACACACTAGTCATTAATGAAACTTTTTTAAACTATTTTAATTAAACTATTTTGCCTCGGGCGGTTCTTTGCCTCCACGTCGTACATTACAATTGTTTAATGCACATCTAACTTACTCATGGACTATCCCTTACTTGTTTATCGTCAACAGGAGCTCGCTCGCCAGGACAGCATCACTTCCTCCGTCTCCAGCCGACCGCAGTCTGTCCAGCATCCTCCAATCCGCAGCTTTTTCAGTGCCAGAGGTGAGTTACCCACCCAGCAAAAACTCGTTGAAAAGACGACATTGCCAGACGTCTAAACAACGTTACAATTTGGTTGAAAAGGTGAAAAGCCGTCTTTTTCATGTCGTTGAAAGGACGCCAAAAAAAAAAAAACACGTCCCAATCGCGTCTAAATTAGGTTGTAAAGTGAGTTGAAAAGACGTCTTTTTCAGGCCTAATTTCAACCGTGAATTCATGATTATGCTTAATATTCATAATAAGAAAATTCACAAAAGAGTAGCAAACCATTTATTGACACATCAAATACATCTTTCACATAAAAAACACTTTCCTGATCACATCTTAAGCCTGCATTTGATCAAGCATACCCTAAAAAACTGTTTTATTGTGCAATATTACTACAATAAAAATACATTTTCATAAATATACATGTAAATATATAAACTGTGTAATTTATTCCTGTGATGCAATGCAGAATTTTTCTGCATCATTACTCCAGTCTTCAGTGTCACATGATCCTTCAGAATTCATTATAATATGATGAATTGATTCTCAAGAAACATTTATGATTATTATCAGTTGTACGGCTTCATATTTGTGTGGAAACTATGATACAGTTTTCAGTATTCTTTGAATAGAACTTTCAAAAGAGCAGCATTTATTTGAAACATTATTTTTTTAAACAATTTAAAAGCTTTTACTGTGACTTTTGATCAAATTAATCTATCCTTTCTGTCTAAACATTTTTTCAAAACAATAAATCTTTAAAATATTGAAAATGTTTATAAAACAGAACAAGACCAATTATAACCACATTAGAAAACATTAAAGGGATAGTTCACACAAAAATGTAAATTCTGTCATTAATTACTTACTCTCATGTCGCTCCAAACCCTTAAGACTTTTGTGGAGAACACAAATGAAGATATTTTTAACAGATGCCTTGTGTGCGCAAACAATTACGTCTTTATTCACAAATGATGTATCTCAGACGCATGAGATGGCCGGCTCTCTCGCCAACACAACCCTGATGAATCGTGGTGCTCCGTGAACACGTGTCAGAGATGTATATTTTGTGAATAAAGATGCAATGGGTTTTTTTTGCACACACAAACCATTCACTTCATATTGAGTCATATTGATTATTGTTATTATGTCTTTGCTACCTTGAAAGTTGTGGTTGCATAAACTGTGAAATGGAGGGACAGAAGCCAGTATTAGTTTTCCTCCACTGTTCACAAAAGTTCAGCTAGTTAAATCCAGTTTTACAGTTTTAGATCAGAACATGGACAGAAGTCAATTTCGCTCGCTCGAGCGACCGATATGCATCGTAAAACCTCGGTGTGCTTAAGACGTGCCTGGAAGAAACCCCGGAGAGAGGCTTCATCCACCGCCAAGGGTAAGAAGAAGGATATCAATGTGTGTTTTACGCTATATTACTCGATTATGATTGCCTGGAAGGCATGCAATAAAACCGTTTAATGCACAGGCCGTTGCAAGTCAGTCTAATCATCGATCTATAGCCTATTAATGTGCTGTTTTCACTGAAACACACACACACACACTAGTCATTAATTAAACTTTTTTAAACTATTTTAATTAAACTATTTTGCCTCGGGCGGTTCTTCGCCTCCACGTCGTACATTACAATTGTTTAATGCACATCTAACTTACTCATGGACTATCCCTTACTTGTTTATCGTCAACAGGAGCTCGCTCGCCAGGACAGCATCACTTCCTCCGTCTCCAGTGCGTAGAAACGGCGAGAGCGCGCAAGTGTTTTCTTCTTAATATCCAGTTCTCCTGTTGTTCACTTTACTGTTTGACTCAAGGTAAGGCTGTTTTCGATTCTCTGCTTATTTTTTATTTTTACCTTCACACAAATCTGTATTTTATTTATTTTATTCTGCTCCTTCTTTAAATTACTGCCGCGTCTGAAAAGTATTGCAATTTTTATTTTATTGCACTTACGCCACGTGTAGTCTGACATTTTTCTTGTCCACGACACAAGATTTTAGGAGTGTAAATGGTGTAATCTGATTCAGGCGTAAGTGTCGCCTCCAGCGGCTCGTTTAGATTTTCAAAGTATTGCAATTTTAATTTTATTGCACTTAAGTGCAGTGCTGTCCAACAGCTAGTTTCGATTCTTCCCATTTTCGGATTATTTGCTTAATTGCTGGGCCGAGACAGCGGTCCTCACTCAAGCGTTGAAAGCATTATACCACGGAAGCTCGTACCCCATCCGCCTGTACTGTCACCAATGGTTGGCACGAATTACTCCGGTGGGTCCCCATCAGGTGAGGGAGGAGCAAGAGGTCCGCTTTTGTCGAGTAAGTGCAACAGTGGTTGAAGTGGTCCTGACATCGGGCGAGCCTTGGTCCGGGCCCTCCGAAAAAGGAATGCCGGTACACCTCCGGGGGGAGTCGTTGCAAGGGGAAGGACTGGGAGAAGAGCAGACGTACCAACTCCAGAAATTCTTGGCCAAATGGCAGCACGTCTTTTCCACTCATGAAGAGGATTATGGATGTACGAATGTGGTGAAGCACTTGATACCTACCGGGGACGCAGCACCTAGTCGAGAGCGGTACCGTCCAGTTCCACCCACCTTGTACTCTGTGATCCGTACCCTGTTGAGGGGAATGCTGGAACAGGGGATAATCCGGGAGAGCAGCAGTCCATGGGCAGCCCTGATTGTGTTGGTACGTAAGAAAACCGGCGCTTGGAGGTTCTGCGTAGATTACCGGAAGTTAAATCAAGTTACCAAGAAGGATGCATTTCCCTTACCTAGGATTGAGGATTCACTAGCCTAACACATGCCGCCTGGTATTTTACCCTTGATCTTGCAAGCGGATACTGGCAAGTACAGGTGGAGGAAGGGGACCGGGAAAAGACCGCATTTACCACGCCCTTTGGACTGTTTGAATGGGATCGGATGCCCTTTGGATTCTGCAATGCCCCCGCCACGTTTCAACGTCTGATGCAGCGGTGCCTGGGAGGGCAACTGGTGGACTCCACTCTGGTCTATCTGGATGATGTGATTGTATACTCACCTGACTTTGATTCCCATTTGTTACATCTAGAGCAAGTATTCCGAGCCATGGAGAAGTATGTATTGAAGCTCCAGCCTGGGAAATGTCAGCTCCTTTGTAAGGAAGTAAAGTTCTTGGGCCATCGGGTGGGGGCTGCGGGAGTTGCAGTGGACCCCGATAAAGTTTCCACCGTGCAAAGCTGGGATCCCCCTAGGACAGTGAGACAAGTGAGGTCCTCCTTGGGATTTGTGGGATACTATCGGCGCTTTATTAAGGATTTCTCTAAGATTGCCGTGGGTCCCCTTTGGTAGACTGGAGCCCAGACTGTGAGGTGGCCTTTCAGAGGTTGAAGCAGGAGCTGTTGCAGGCCCCAATTCTGTCCTATGCGGATTTCACCCAACCATTCATCTTGTACACGGATGCCAGCAACATTGGGTTGGGGGCAGTGTTGGCCCAGCGGCAGCAAGGAGTAGAAAGGGTAATTGCATATGCCAGTCGGAGTCTCCACCCAGCTGAGCGGAATGATCCCAACTATAGTTCCTTTAAGATTGAGCTGTTGGCTATGAAATGGGCAATGTGCGAGAAATTTAAAGACTATTTGTGGAGAGCCAAAGTACTGGTAGTTACTGATAACAGCCCGCTGGTTCATCTCCAAACAGCTAAACTGGGAGCGGTAAAACAGAGGTGGGTGGCCCAACTTGCCAACTTTGACTATCAGTTACAGTACCGGCCAGGCCGCGAACATGTTAACGCAGATGTCCTGTCCCGGTTACCTGTGGAGAGAACCGAGGAGCAGTCAGTGGCGGGATTGGAAGAAGGGCTGATGGTGGGAGTGATCGAGGCTCCTGGAGCACAGCGGGAGGATGTCCGTCAGTTGGGGATGGGATCCACGACGGTGGAGGGAGCGACAAGAGGACGACGAAGGGCTGGTAGTTCTGCGAACTTACTTGGAGCGAGGCATACTCCCGGGGGCTGAAGAAAGGCACACCCAGACCCAGACGGTGAGGAAACTCCTGGGGCACTGGAAGCGGCTGTGTTTGCGGGATGGTGTGGTTTGTCGTACTATCCAGGACCCAATGACCCGTGAGACCGTGTGTCAGGTGGTGGTGCCGAAAGCCCAGATTCGGCCCTTGCTCCAGGCATACCATGGCCAATTGGGACATCAGGGGAAGGAGAGAACCGTGTCTTTGCTGCGACGACATTTCTATTGGGTCAGGATGGATGTGTCTGTGGGGGCGTATGTGCAGGAGTGCCCTCGATGTACACTGTTTAAGGCCAGGAGAGAAGTGAGAGCGCCTCTAGTTCCGGTGCGGCCCAGGGCCCCTTTGCATATGGTGGCTATGGATTTTCTGACGCTGAGTCGGCCGATGGATCGGTACCAAAATATTCTGGTAGCAACGGATCTCTTCACAAAGTATGCGTGGGCAATTCCGACTCTGGACCAGACAGCTACCACCACAGCAAGTGCCCTTTGGAGGGCAGTGTTTCAGCCATTTGGGTGCCCTGAAATCCTCCACTCTGACCAGGGGCCTAATTTTTGAGTCCCGAGTGATCCGGGAGCTGTGTCAACTTTATGGGTGCAGGAAGACCCATACCACTCCGTACCATCCCCAGGGGAACGAGGGGTGCGAACGCTTTAATCAGACTCTGCTGAGTTTACTGGGGACCTTGGATACGGACCATCAGAGCCAGTGGATGGATAGCCTACCAGCTTTAGTACAGGCTTACAACAACAGCGTTCATAGTACAACAGGCTATGCTCCTACCTACCTGATGTTCGGCAGACCCGTGCGCCTGCCTGCTGACCTGCTCCTAGGGACGGCTGCGGCCGGGGATTCGACTACAACCACTGAATGGGTACACCGACACCATCGACAATTACACACTGCCTATCAGAGAGTCTCGGACCATCTTGACACGGCTGCTAAGAAGAACAAACGTTTATACGACCGAACAGCTAGAGAGGCTCCCTTGTTGCCGTGTGAGCAGGTGCTAGTGCGAGACAACCGGCGCCAAGGGAAGGGCAAGCTCAGTGACAGGTGGGAGGCTGTACCATATGTGGTGGAACGACGACAGGGTCCTGATCAGCCGGTGTATGCTATTCGACCTGAGGGAAGATCGGGGCCTGAGAGGGTGTTACATCAAAATTTGCTTCGCCCCTGTCCTAATTATCCTAAACAGAAGACTGAGGCCCCACCAGTTCCAGTGATCCCAGGACCGCCTTGGGTGGGTTGGGCTGTGCTACCCAGGGTCCTAGAGGTTGAGCCAAGGGGAGTAGAACCCGCTGTGCCACCTAGACACTCGCAACGAGAGACTCAAGGATTGCTTCCGGCAAGGTATGGAGAATGGGTGTCCGGTTCCCGTTCTAGGGACTAGAACGGAATGGCGAGGGAGGGTGTCACCGAGTGACATCGAAGGAACCTTGGGAGCGGAACGAGTTGCCCTGAGGGGTGACTTCCGGTGCGACACCAGGCCGGTTCCGGCGGCCTGTTATGGCTGACCGTGTTGACAAGCGGCAGCTGCAGCAGCTAATCAAGCAGCCATTGGAGCACGTGTCTCGAACAGGGGATTTAAAAGCGGCATTTTGAAGAGGCATGAGAGGCAGGCAGAGCGGTCGTGATCAAAGTTGGAGTTACGAGAGCAAGAGAGGCAAAAGCGGTGGGACAGCAGCAGAAGCAAAGGTGGTTGTTATTGTGAGAGAAACGAGTGGGCTCCAAATTTCGGATTGTTCGTCAAACCTGATGCCTCCCTTTGGAAGATCATAACGGTGGATTGGCCGGCCCCGACGAGATGGAGTAAAGGTATACTTTTCACTGTGAAGTGGTGTGTCATTGCAGTGTCTGATGATTGAAGTGAGCACGTGTGAATATTTAAAGTGGTTTTGATGCATGCACGAGTATGGGAAAATTAAATGCTACCAGCACTCTGAAATCTTTGTCGGGGATCGTTTAGCCCGGTGGGGCGTCAGGAAATAATTTTAACTGTTGTGGGAAAAGCTTTGTACAGATGACCCAGTTCATGCCGCTGTGGTAAAGAAAGGAGAAGTTCAGCTCTGTGTGTCGTTGTGAAGATCTGCATTCTGTCATTGCTGTCCTGCGGTAAGAGAAGACTCAGTTATTAACTGCTGGATTCTGTACTCACCATTGCTGTTCTGTGAACAGAGAGATCCCGTTATCTGCCGCTGCATTCTGCTATTGCTGTCCTATGGTAAGAGAGGACTCAGTTATTAACTGCTGGATTCTATACTCACCATTGCCGTTCTGTGAACAGAGAGATCCCGTTATCCGCCGCTGCATTCTGCCATTGCTGTCCTGTGGTAAGAGAAGACTCAGTTATTAACTGCTGGATTCTGTACTCACCATTGCTGTTCTGTGAACAGAGAGATCCCGTTATCTGCTGCTGCATTCTGCTGTTGCTGTCCTATGGTAAGAGAGGACTCAGTTATTAACTGCTGGATTCTGTACTCACCATTGCTGTTCTGTGAACAGAGAGATCCCGTTATCCGCCACTGCATTCTGCCATTGCTGTCCTGTGGTAAGAGAAGACTCAGTTATTAACTGGTGGATTCTGTACTCACCATTGCTGTTCTGTGAACAGAGAGATCCCGTTATCTGCCGCTGCATTCTGCTATTGCTGTCCTATGGTAAGAGAAGACTCAGTTATTAACTGCTGGATTCTGTACTCACCATTGCTGTTCTGTGAACAGAGAGATCCTGTTATCTGCCGCTGCACTCCGACTGCCACTGGCCTGTGAAAGAAAGGTGACACTCAGTTATCTGATGCTGTCCTGTGAAAAGAGAAAGCCCACTGTCTGCCGTCGTCCACCTGTAGTCCCTTGTGTCCTGCCCACCACTTACGGTCGACTGCCGCATCTTATCTGGCGGTCATTGCCCTCTGTCCACCACATACTGTTTGCTGCTCATCATTGGAAGGTCCTGGTCCTCTGTCTAACTCCTGCTGGCCTGTGAAAGAAAGGTGACACTCAGTGATCTGACGCTGTCCTGGGAAAAGAGAAAGCCCACTGTCTGCTGTTACCTACCTGTAGTCTCTTGTGCCTTGCCTACCACCTACTGTTGTCTGCTGCATTTTATTTGATGGTCATTGCCCTCTGCCCACCACAAACTGTCGTCTGCTGTTCTCCATTTGAAGGTCCTGGCCCTTTGACCAATCCCCCCCCCCCCCCCCCCCCCTGCTTTACTGTGGTTCTACGAGTAGAGATCCCCAGTCACCTGCCGCTACTTACCCGAAAGCTCCCGTCCTTTGTTCCCCCTCCACACTGCTGTTCTGTACAAAGAGGTGATCAACTGGCGGCTGGCCTGATTCTTCCTCCATCGAAGACTCCTCTGACCTGTTCCAACGAGCGGCCCCTACGAAGAGTTCTGTGTCAGTGACATTCCTTTAAAGTTGTTTTTACATTCAATAAAAAGAATGAAGCTTTTATATCACGTTGTTGTCTGGCCTCTTGGTGTACTTTGGTGTAGCTCCTCCGGAGTGGTGGTTGTCCTCGGCCCTAGCGGTGACATACACATATTATGTAAATGTGAACATAACCAATTTGGTGAAACAAAATTGTTTCAATTTCAAGTTTATTTGTCATGTATACAAATGTCAGTTACAATTTGTACATGCTTAGGTTGAGGCTCAGGCTTTCTACAGTTGTGCAATATAAGTCAATGCAATACAATTTAGTAAAAAAATAATAATTATATATATATATATATATATATATACAGTGCTATGCATAAGTTTAGACACCCATACTAAAGTTGACTAAAAAGAGGAATAAAAAATCATCTTTTGAAAAACTGAACTTAATGCCTTAATTAAAAAAATTAGGAAAAATCCAACCTTTAAGGACACCAATTTTCTTTGAGAATGAATAATGTATCGTAAATAAATAAATGTTCTTCCTTAAAATACAGGGTGCATAAGTTTGGACACCCCTATGTTAAATTCCCATAGAGGCAGGCAGATTTTTATTTTTAAGTATTTTTTTTTATTTTTTTTTTAGGATACTGTGCATCCTGATAAAGTTCCCTTGGCCTTTGGAATTAAAATAGCCCCACATCATCACATAGCCTTCACCATACCTAGAGATTGGCATGGTTTTATTTCAGTTAGCCTAATAGCTAGTTTGATTTGCATTGAGAGATGATCTTATGGAAAGTACCCCATGCCAATCTCTAGGTATGGTGAAGGCTATGTGACGATGTGGGGCTATTTTAATTCCAAAGGCCAAGGGAACTTTATCAGGATGCTTAGTATCCTAACATTTTTTTTTTTTTAAATACTTAAAAATAAAAATCTGCCTGCCTCTATGGGAATTTAACATAGGGGTGTCCAAACTTATGCACCCTGTATTTTAAGGAAGAACATTTATTTATTTACGATACATTATTCATTCACAAAGAAAATTGGTGTCCTTAAAGGTTGGATTTTTCCTATTTTTTTAAATTAAGGCATTAAGTTCAATTTCCAAAAGATGATTTTTTATTCCACTTTTTAGTAAACTTTAGCATGGGTGTCTAAACTTATGCATAGCACTGTATATATATACATAGGCCTATATATGCAAAACTAATGTATTATGTTAAAAATATGTATATTAAATAATAGAATGGGTAGTATGTGTGCAGTATGTTTTAAAGTGAATATTGGATAAAAATATGATGTATCCTTAAACAAATATTAGGCTAAATCCTTAATGTTAATCAATTAGGGTAAGTGTACCCATTAAGCCCACTTTCAAATGAAGTCAAAAAAAAAAAAAAGAGAAAATAATATTTTATGTTGCTCATTATTTTTACCAATCCAGTGATTTGCAACTTCCCTGGCATTTTTTATTGCATACCAATCACATTTGTCATGTTGAGTTAGCCCCACCCATGTGCTGTCTCACGGGACTCACGAGCTGCGTTCGAAACCGCATACTTCCCTACTATATAGTAGGGGAAAAGAGTTGACAAGCGAAAAAGTATGTCCGAATCCTCTGTATTCATAAAAGAGTAGGCTATAAGTATAGTTGTGATTTTTCTGTAAAAACACGTTTTATTATGTAACGTTATAGCTAACAGGGGAGCTCCAGTAAGGACACGTAAGTTACGTCTCTAAAGTGGATTTACATAAACCATATACATCTTAAAGATGCTTATTTTAAATATCTATTTACATCTGACAGGAAAATCTTCAATGAGTATTGCAGAAGAGCACATCACAACATGACATAGACATCTGAGTGATGAATGTGTGTTATTATGTAGAACAAATCTATAAAGTAACTGAAATATGTTCATGTCAAATATGGACTGCTGTTTGGCTGATATAACATCACAATAAGTCAGTCTTGTATGCTTAGTAAGTTAATGTTCAAAGACTCACCCCGGTTTCACACCGCAAGCGTCAGTGGCGCGTGAGCAGCGCGTATTTTTTTCGCCGTCCATGTTAATCAATGAGTGCATTCACACCGGGAGCAGGAGCAGAGCGTGAGCGTCAAGCAGGAGCGTCGCGTGAACAGCAGTGCAGCGGGGGTTTCAGCGTCCGGTCTATTTTTGCTGTGCTGCTCACGCTCAATTAAAGTGAAAGCACACATTTGATGGACAAAATAAATGTGATTTAACACAAAACGTGCTGAAAATGCACAGAATAAGCATGTCAAGAGTTTTAACAACAATGCCAATGTCTAGTGTTTTAACAATTATGCGAGAAAAGAAAATTAAGTATAACAAATATGTATGCCTATTTAAACTTTTTAATTATTCGTTTTGGGTGAAAGTATGGTGTATTATTATAAAAATAAAAGGACCTAGCCACAAAATACGATATAAACAAAACTTTATTTGAGTTTATGTAATACACAGAGACTATGCTATAGGCTCTAGTAAACATGTGCATGCGGCAGATGACGTAAACACAACCTGTATCAATGGATGACACGAGGCTGATCGTGGAGGTCGAGAAGCACAAAGTGCTTTATGACCCCAAAAATAACATTTTCTAAAAGGAATTAAAACAAAATGTTTAAATACGTACGGCGGTAAAGTAGACAATGAACAACGATTTTAGGTAACAAACACAATCATACCATTTGTGTGAAATTTTAGTGTATTTAAAGAAAACATACGTATGTTGCTCTTACTTAAAGTACATTTGTGTAATTTCTGTAAGAACATAGCAAAATGATTAAGCTTTTAGTGTGTTTAAAGTACTTTAAACACTTAGGCCTAGTGCAATATATTTGTAATATTTATGATTTTATGATTTTAGATTTTTGTATAATATACCAACTTCTAATGTATTATAAACATTTGTCAACTATTATTAAGCATTGCAATAAGCACTTAAAATGAATGTTGTTCACTTTTACTTGTTTGTAGGCTATACTTGTAAAGGGCTAGGCTGTTGTCCATTACATGATATGTTTTTACTACTGAAATTCCCACAAGGATATCAACATCATATTATTTTAAATGCATCATAGATACATTTTCCAAAGACGTTTAAATGTTGTTCAAAAATATGTTGTACTTGTTTAAATTTGAAAAATACGAATAACACACGTGACTAATCCTGATTGGTTCCAGAGCCGTTGAACGGCTGTGATTGGTTCTTGTGAGCTCACACCTCATCAGAGCTTGCTGTGCGTTCCTTGAATGTGATTAGATTTCTAATAATTTAGATTAGAAATCTAAATTTAAACTGGAGCGATCGTGTTTCTTTAGAGGACTTGGAGGAAACCACGCGATTCATATGGATTAGGTAATGTTTTTTGCGATTAACTTTTTCAAACGTGAACAGTTTTGGTGAATCGTTCATCAGAGGGATATAAATTAATCTCTCAGGTTTCATTAGCCTACGATATCTCAGTTTTTCTTTCGAAGATTAACGGAATTCTTAAATGTTTTGCAACTACTTAAGGTTGAGTGATCATGACAGCATTTCGAATTTTTTTTATTTTTTTTATCTAACGTTAATAGAAAACGTAACAGTTAGTGTTGTTTTTATTTTTTCCCCATCTTCAAGTTTGCATGACGTGTGACATTTGGAACCTCATTATATTTCTAGGTAAGATTTGTATTACATTTACGTTTACTTTGCCAGTCATATTTTTGACTCGGTGTAACAGCACGTCTTTTTCAGTTCAGCTACATTCAATTTGACCAATCAGAGCCAAGCTTTTCAAGTCGAAGTCGAATCAGACTCGAAGAGATGAAGATACTGCTATTAGAAGTTACACCGGGAAATCCAGGCACTACGTGAGTCTCTGGAATACAGCCAAAAGCAGGTAGAAGCTCTGGCAGCGGAGAATAGCACCCTCCGGGAGTCCGTCAAATCCTTAAACGAAGGGGTAACACGACTCTCGGTGGAAAATAAGAAAATGAAAGAAACAGTTCTAGACCTGCAGGGTAGGAGCATGAGGGATAATATGGTGTTCGCCGGCCTGCCAGAGCAACCCGAGGAAGATACTGAGGTAACTGTTAAAAACTTTCTGCAAACACAACTGAAACTTCCAGAAGTTAAGGTTAAGGCTATTCAATTTGATCGCGTACATCGCCTAGGCGCAAAAAGATCAGCAGGGCAAAGACCGCGTCCCATAGTTGTTAAATTTGTGCTTCATAAAGAAAAAGAAGAGGTGAAGCGCTGTGGTAGACAGCTCCGGGGAACTGACTTCAGTATGAATGATCAGTTCCCAAAAGAAATCCTGGAGCGTCGCAAGATCTTGTTCCCCATCAGGAGGAGATTCCTGGAGGAAGGAGCCCGCGCTGTCATCTCGGTGGACAAACTTTATGTAAATGGGCACCTACATCGAGACCAGAACACCACCCCTTGGCTCTACTGAAATCAGATACGTATTCTCTTTTCTCATTCAGTTTACATGAGAGAGATATGTTAATCTGACTTACTGGTCTTAATACACAACATCTGCTAATTGATGGTGATATTTATTTTTCATAACACTGCCAGTCTCTAGTCTATGCCAATAGCTAGGTTTTTTTTTAATTTTTTTTTTTTTTTTTTTTATGGTTTCGGCATTTAACTCTTTTCTTGCACTATTTTCTCTTTATCTCTGCACACTATTCCCTGCTTTCACTCCCTAGGCGGTCATTTCACTAACACAAACAACATACATATGGAAACATACTGGTATCTGTATAAGATTCATCTACACAGTCACATTAAACACATAGAGTCACACAAATGTAGAGATATACACACACTTACACACACCATGTACTCGCTCTCACACATGCACGCACACGCGCGCATACACACACACACACATGCACACACTCATACACACACACACACACACACACACACACACATCTGTAGATAGCATTAAACACACACCACCATTATGAGCATGAACACATTTAGATTTATCACGTGGAATGTGCATGGAGCCGGGACCAGAGAGAAGAGAC
This sequence comes from Leuciscus idus, assembly GCA_021554675.1. Classification (NCBI taxonomy): domain Eukaryota; kingdom Metazoa; phylum Chordata; class Actinopteri; order Cypriniformes; family Leuciscidae; genus Leuciscus; species Leuciscus idus. Next base: position 39,564,284 of record CM038625.1, read on the forward strand.
TAAAAATTCACAATCGATTAAAAGACCTATATGCTGATATTGTGTTCTTACAGGAGATTCATATGTCAAGTACGTCAGTTGATATTCTCTCTACAGCACATTTTCCGCACATTTTTTCTTCCAGTTACAATTCTAAACAGAGAGGTGTTGCTATTTTGATTAACAGAAAGGTCAAATTCACAGTAAACAGCATAGTTACAGATCCTGAAGGGAGATTTATAGTAGTTAATTTATTAGTTCAGAACATGAAACTGTGCTTAGCCAACTTATATGGCCCAAATGTTGATGACCCTTCCTTTTTTCACTCCTTCTTCACCTCACTATCTGAGCATACAGACACTGCATTTATTATTGGAGGGGACTTCAACATGGTAATGGACCCCACAGCTGACAGACTTAGTAATGCAGGTAACTATCGAAATTGGCAATCTGTTAACACTGTTAAACAATACATGGAGGACTTGGGATTGTGTGACGTTTGGCGTTCTTATCACCCCAATCTTAAAGAATATACTTTTTTTTTTTCTTCAGTTCATCATTCATACTCTAGATTAGATTATTTCCTAGTTAGCAGCTCTTTAGTGAGTGAGTTATCTGATATTCAGATTCACCCCATCACCGTGAGTGACCATGCCCCAGTTTCCTTCAACTTGAGGAATAAATTAATTACTCCACCCTCTAGGAATTGGAGATTCAATACGGTATTGCTTAAAGACCCTGACTTTATCAGCTATTTCAAAAAAGAATGGTCCAATTATTTATAAAACAATGACACACCAGGAGTCTCAGCAGGCATCCTATGGGAAGCAGGGAAGGCAGTGATGCGAGGAAAAATAATTTATTTTGCATCACATAAAAAAAAGAAGTAAAATGCAAATATGTCAGAATTAGAATTAAGAATTAAATCATTAGAGGACATCTACAACATATCACCAGAAGAACAGACGCTTAAGCAAATAAGGAAAGCTAAACTTGAATTAAATGAAAGAATCAATAAGAAAACACAGTTTATGGCACAACGATTACGCTTGGAGCAGTTTGAACATAGCAACAAATCTGGAAATTTTTTAGCTAACCAATTAAAAACTAACAAAGAAAAATCAACAATTTATTCAGTTAAAGATTCAGTAGGTAATATCACACACGAGCCCAATGCAATAAATGACACTTTTAGAAACTTCTATAGAACCCTATATTCATCCCAACTAGATCCATCAGACAGCGACATCCAGAAATTCTTGAACAACATAAATCTTCCAAAATTAAATGAATAACAAGTCATGGCTTTAGATTCTCCCCTTACAGTGGAAGAGCTACATGAAGCCCTTAAACACATGTCCTGCAATAAAGCTCCCGGACCAGATGGCTTCCCAATAGAATTTTATAAAGAATTTTGGACAACACTGGCACCAACTTTTTTCAAAATGGTTACACAAATTATAGAAGAAAATGATTTAACATCAACCATGAACTCTGCAAACATTATCGTACTGTTAAAACCAGGCAAAGACCCCACATTACCATCTAATTACCGCCCCATATCATTGATAAATGCTGACCTTAAAATAATCTGCAAAGCCTTAGCAGGAAGGCTACAGAAAATAACTCCTCTTATAATTCACCCTGACCAAACAGGTTTTATAAAAGGCAGACATTCCTCTACCAATATGCGTAGATTTATCAATTTAATAGACTACTCCAACATTAATAATTTAGAAACAATTATAGTATCTCTGGATGTGGAAAAAGCCTTTGACAGAGTTAACTGGAAATTTCTACTAGCTACTTTAAGTAAATTCGGCTTTGGACCAACCTTTATCAATTGGATTAAGATCTTATACAAATCTCCTAATGCAAGAGTTAGGACAAATGATCAAACCTCTCCTAGCTTTAATCTGCAGAGAGGCACTAGGCAGGGATGTCCTCTTTCTCCATCACTTTTTGCCATCTTTATAGAACCTTTAGCAATGGCAATCAGGCAAAATCAGAATATCAACGGTGTTTGGTCCATAAAGAATGAACATAAGATAAGCCTTTATGCCGACGATGTTTTATTATTTCTTTATATGGTTCTAGGGCTGCACGATTATGACAAAAATCATAATTGCCGATTATTCCCTTGAAATTGTAATTGCGATTATTAATTACGATTATCAGAATTTATATATAAATGGACATAAATAGATAATCAGATGTGTATATATATATATATATATATATATATATATATATATATATATATATATATACAGTGAGGAAAATAAGTATTTGAACACCCTGCTATTTTGCAGGTTATTATTATTTAGTTAAGAAGATTTTATATTAGATTTTTTGGCTATATGTTATAAGAATCTACCATGTCTTGCATACCTTTTTGATAACAGCTAAATGATGACATATTTAAGGAATTGGGTGTGAAGCAGTGTGTCACGTCAGCTTACCACCCTCAGTCAAATGGACAGGATGAGAAGACTAATCAGACTATAAAGAGGTCATTGTCAAAGTACTGCAATGACATGCAGAATGACTGGGACGAAAAACTGGAGGATGTGGTGCATGCCATCAACACCTCAAAGCAGGTGATTGGACCTGCTTAAAAAATAAATGATTATATGCAATTGATTATGTAAATGTGATTTTTTGAAAACATTTTTTTAGGGCTCTACAAAGTATACACCATTCTTTTTGATGTTTCACCGGCACCCAATCACACCAGAGGTTCTAAACACAAAGGTAGTATCTGAGACAGATTGCTTTGTAGCAGAGGATCCGAATATTGTAATACCCAAACGGATAGTAGAGGTGACAGCAGTACAGGAAAAGGTGATTGTCTGTAGTATGAACTATAATTAAGTAATAATTCACATTATTTAAGGTATTCTATTAAGTCTGTTTATTATACATTATTATACATTATTTTCATAAGGTGCGGGATCACATTGAAAAAGCACAGGGGAAGCAAAAGGTGGAGTATGAGTCCCGGAAAAGAAAAAATGTAAAATCATTTCACATCCACGAAGGAGAGGAGGTCCTCAAAGCAAACAAAAGAAAAGAGGGACGCAAAGGTGGACGTTTAGAGGGGAACTGGACAGGCCCTTTTGTAGTCAAAGACATTACCGGAAAAGGGGTTGCTACACTTGCAGACAAATCAGGCAACATTCTCCGCCAGAAAACCAATGTGTCCCAACTCAAACCATTCCTGCGGTGTGATATCAACCTGAATGGTGAGAAAGGCAGTATATTACAGTAGATGGTCCACTTTTTGAAGTAAATGTTTATGGCAAATTTAAAATATTACATATACAACCTTTTTCAGTGAATATTCATGATGACCATGATTATTACTCCCTGAAGACAGACATGGCAGGAGGTGATGCATCACGCACAGGTATGCTTTATTTGATTTGCTTTTAAAAAAGTACAATAAGTAACTTTGACAAAGATTTGTGACTGATCCAAACGTGTTTACAGAAATTGAAAAAAAAATTCTGTTTTCAGTGGATCGCTTTCACATCTTGGAGCTAGAAGAGGTAAGATGTCAAATAAATGGAAGTCTGTTATATAATATATAATACTATGTAAGATGATTACAAAGCTTTTTTTTTTTTCTAGGGAATGTATATGAGAATTTTGAGTGAGGAAACCGACAGAAAGCGGCCACTCATTCAGTTTCCGAGATGCCAGGCCACAGTTGAAGATTTCGAGACACTGTGTCCACAGAAGAAAAGTTTCCCATGGCTGAATGACGACATTAGAATTTTAATTTGATAACATTTTTGAGACATATTTGTAATAGCTCTAGTTAGTCCCGGTATCTCAGACAAACAATGGGGGACCTGTGTAATAGCAAATTTCAATTTTCAATGAGAAACACAGCATCAACAGGTGTAAGAAGCATTAAGAGGCAAAATTGTAATAATGAGAAAAGGCGTTTATTCTTTGAGGAATCTTTTCGCAACCGCAGCCACCCAGCTGCGAAACAGAAAGCCTACTGACATAATAAAACTGAGACATTTTATACAGGTTTCTAACATTCTTGACTCCTCCTTTCCCAGTTTCTGTAAATTTCCTTAAAGACATCTTATATCTCAAGCTAGTATGGACTGGTTCTACCCCCCCTGGGCAGGTCATGCTGTTCTTTGTCCCTGAGAAGCCAAAAGGCCTTCATTTACAATCTAAATGACCTCCTGCTTCCCTTGGGAGGGGGTCTGGGACTTCACTTTTACTAAACGACACCCTGTATTCCTGACTAAGATTCTTTCTCGTGCCCAGGTGTTTGTTATCTCCCCGGGCTATCTGGTTTATTACATCTGCTCTTTCCTGCCCCCAATTCAGCTGTTTGAAAACCCTCACAGAAACACATAATCAAATGAGATTAACAGTTTGGAAAACAATATATATATATAAGAAATAATGAATTTCCACCACACCTGTGCCCCAGTAGAGCTTTATGTCTAGCAACGCCCCTGGTTGTGTACTTTATTATATAGACAGTAGAACATTTATAGTTAAAAGTTAAACAGGCTCTTTGATGAATAGCAGCTATTGAGTAAAGTAACGTTAGAGAAGGCTCTGATGATGATGATGATGATATCTAACAATGCACGTACTTCAAAAAATATAATGAGTAAAGAAGGCATTACTACTAATTACCATAGTTAATGTTTTTCACAGTCAGTAATTCATACTGTAACATTCTTTTTTTCGTTGTTTCAAGTTTCAGTTTGTTTTAAATAACAAACCTGTTCACCCGAAGAAAAACTGGAAGTGCTATTATAAGACATCCTGTCATAGCTTTTTAGTACATAACGGCTACGTAGATGCAACGCGCATTTGAAAAAGTGAGGCGCTGGAGAGCATTATTCGTTTGAATGCAAAATACAATTTCACCACTAGATGGGAGAAATTCCTACACACAGTCCCTTTAAGAAGTACTAAAGATAAGCTTTTAGTATATTAAGTACAAAATAAGTGCGCGAAAATAGAGCACTTTAAGTAGTACATTGTGGAAGTGTACTAAGTGCACTTAAATAAAATTTATTTTAGTGAACTTTTTTTTCACCTGGGAGAGAGAGAGAGTGTGTGTACATTTATGTGCATTTTTTAATTATTTTTGTCGAGGGCTTTTATTTTGAAGTCCGGCTCTCGCGGCCGCCATGTTCCTCTCTGATCTATATGGGGAGGCTGCAGACTTGGAGCCGGTAGATCTACGCCCCATGGCAGTTTTACGCCCCTGCTGTTCCAGATGCGTCCAGTAGGGGGATATACTGCGAAATAACACCATTAAATCGACGCTCAAAACTTACACATTAATAACCGTCCCGTTCATAGACTTTGCCCAATTTTGTGTTTTTTGTTAATTTAAATATAAACGTTACAGTGTAGATCTGCACTATGGATTCACTCGCTTCACTCAGCCTACAGATGACTGTTTGTTTTATTCAGCCTAGAGAAGACTATTTTTGTGAATTAAAAAATTAATAATGCACACAGGTGGATCAGATGACAATGATATATGACCTACTGTAGAATATTTATATATGACCTGCTGTAGAATAGTTCATTGAATATTGAATATAGAATATTCACTGTATGTTTTTATATACAGGAGACTGAGTGAAATATGTTGTTGTGAATTTAAATAAAGTTACATTTAGATATTAACCATATTTAGCCCATTGGACATACAGCACCGTGTAATCATATGGATCCTCGATTAAATATCTGCTGTACTATTTACTATTGGTCATCATACAGCTACACAACAGTGTCCTAGCATTTTATGAAGACAAACACAATTTAACCCTTTTCTAAAATTCCGAGGGCCAAATAGAAGAAAGAGACAATATTGTTGTTCACAAAAACATTATTTATCAACACCATTTATGAATTATGATGACTCCTGTAGATGACTCCCCTATGGCTTGCCACTCTTCTTTAACTTTTTTTCTATCCTCCTGTCAAAGTGCTTCTGCTCACTGATAAAAAAACATTTAAATATTGAAAAAAAATTTAAAAAGGACATCCATGGTGAATTTGGTCTTGTCAAATTCACAAGCAGCAGGACTCACTGTTACATTTTGAATAAAATTCCTGAATCCTTAATTTTTTATCACAGTTGCTTTGGTTCATTTCTCCGATCACTACTGAAATTCTCATAACTACTTTTGAACAAATTGCGAATGCTTTGGTAAATTCATGCAATTGATTATGAATTGCCTTGCTGCTTCCTAATTTATCAATTCATTATTTCCATTAGTGAAATTCTAAATACACCTCCGCAATTCATCAATTCAGGACACATTTACAAAATAAAGTCTAATAGAAATGTATTGAAAACATGCTTAACAGTTTGACAACTCAACCATTTTGCATTTAATGACTTATGCAAGGAACTAATGCCTATGATGTTTTGAGGACTATGACAATTCAACAGAGAAATAGTATAATAGGCCTATATTTGGATCAACATGACATAAAGAGTTGATAATGTAGGAAACAGCAGACAGTTGTCCATTATCAATTATTGCATGAATGTACCGAAGCATTTGCAATTTGTATAAAGTATAAAAGAATGAGAAATTGCTTTTATGATGTGCACCAGTGACAAGATGATGTGATTTCAGTTGTGATCTGAGAAATGCACCAAAGCAACTGAGATAAACTATAAGACTATTGGAGACCCTGCAGAATCACTGTAGACCCCCTATAAGAGTCACAGACCACATAAAAGAAAGTGTTACGAGAACACAAACTGCCTTTTTAATTTGAGTTACATATCTGTGTATTTCATAATAAAAAAATTAAACATTAAAAAAATGTAAAAAGGACATCCATGGTGAATTTGATCTTGTCACAGTGTGTGTGGGTGTGCTGTCCAGAATTTATGTCAGGTGAGTGTGGATTGCATCAATTTGCTCCTGATCTTCAAAGTACAACGGCACAGGCACTTGTTGGTGGAACACTTTTGGAAAAAGTGTCAAGACACTTTTCTTTTGGCCACTGATGATAGACTGTGCAGAGAAAATTGAAAATGACATTAAAAACATGTCCATGTATGTCTCTGTAAGTCATTTAATTACTAGAGAAGCTACTGGTTTGGAATGCAGTTAAAAAAAGAGATGGGTGTTTATAGTTTATACAAGTTTAGAGAGAAAGAGGGAGATTTTCATTTCCTTAAGTAGCTAAAGCAAACACGCATGCAAGTTAAAGAGAACTTGGTAAAGACAGAGTATGATATATCCTGCATTAAGTGCACACAGCCTACATTTTAGTCCAGATCAGTAAGCTATTTTAAGAAAAATTTATATTTAGATATAAATTAGATAGTTAGATCATCTCATTTTCAGTAAGAAACTCAAACCAGAAAGGAGTAAACAGAGTCTTACCAGAAGAGGCCATCTCACGCAAGATAAAGACAGGCAACAAAAGAAAGTTAATTTTGAAAGTGAGTAGAGAAGACTAGGGGCAGCTAAACTTACACGTGGTTACTTAGCTAAGTTTAAGCTAGACAGAACATCAACCTGACTGTCCAGAACTTTTTGTCTCTCGAAATAAATTATAGGCCATCCATTGATATATAGAAATGAATTGATATCTACCCAGCTCTATCAAGCTAATCGTTTATAAATAATAAATGTTGCATCATTGCATTTTTTTTTACAGTCTATGTTGCTAAACAACAATAACTTTAGCAGATTATTTAATATACCTCAATTCGTGTCGCTGTACAGGCTCCCCCTACTGGAACAGCAGGGGCGTAAAACTGCCTGGGGCGTAGATCTACCGGCTCCCTACTCTCTCTGATTGCTGTCATGGAGAAAAAACACTGCAGAGAACGGGTGAGGAATAATCGCGTTATTTATCAATAATTATTGTAATGATTTTATTTAAATATTCGTTATTCTAGTTGTAACTTCCGCAGAGTATTTACTGATAGTCTACTTTATTTAACGTTAACGTTAGCTAGTCGTTTTTAACGTTATTGATCTCTGTTAGCTAAGCATGTATTTTTGGTAGACATAATGGAGAATAACTAGCAGCTAAAGCCCAGTTTATATCTGCGTTTATTAACAAAGAGCAGCGTTTTTCTTTTGTAAACACAAATACCTCTATGTCGATGCTATGAAGTGTTTCTTTACTAAGCAATAATGTCAGTAAATGCTATTTGAGGAACGTGCTGTGTTTTCTAAAGTTTTGAAGTAATTTAGTGAGATTAATTAAAGGCACCATGGCGACAAGGGGAATCCGTATAGGAGCTCAGCTGGTGCTGGAGGAAGCCCATGTCGAAAGCTACATCCCTTCAGAACAAGGTTTTTTTTAATATAATTTATATTTTATTGTCTTTTTCCCAATGTGAATTTTACAGAATAACAAGGCAAAACACAGCCAATACTTTAATACAGTCACAACAGGTTTTCCGTAAATGCCCCTATTGATTAAGACATTCAATTTTGACAAAAAGAAATAAAATAATAATAATACTAAAATAAATAAATAAAGTAAATAAAATAACATTGTAGCTTTGAACCGGGGTGCGTATGGGTTACTCTTAGCAACAATCCTTGTATAGTAAATGTGCTTTCCTCATCCTTCTACATGGTAGCCTACATTAAAAATGTATTCATAAACATTCAGACCTTACCACAAGTCCCTAAACAAAATCCATTCTGTGTTGCCTAACACTGACAAAGTTATATTGTTATAGTAGATGAATATAGTAGAACTTCATGTTCTTTGTGTATATAGTTTAGTTCACACCAAGACTGATAACTAGCCTAGATTAGTTATTACTATACAAGTTATTTTGATTAATCAAGATTATGAGCCACATGAATTGATGTGCACCGATAAATAATTTATTAAACATTGCAGTATTCCATAAAAAAGCACAAATTGTCCGTTTTGATTTGATGGTGACTGTGTGTGTGTGTGTGTGTGTGTGTGTGTGTGTGTGTGTGTGTGTGTCAGAGATCCACAGGTACGCCGTGGAGATCGGCATCGACCCGCAGCCGGAGCCGGAGCTGCTGTGGTTGGCCAGAGAGGGGATGATGGCGCCGCTGCCCGATGAGTGGAAACCATGGTAAAACACACTTTCATGCTAACACACACACTGATTCCCATGGGCTGCATTTACACTGCAACTCTTAATGCACAGATCCGATCTTTTGGCCATATCCGATTTTTTTTGTCCCGTCTGTTTACATTCACTTTAGACCGGACTGGAATCTGATATCTGTGTTTACATTAATTCCCGCCCAAAATTATTACGGTGATCGTTTTACTATGCACATGGTAGACCCTGGTTTTGACTGGCCGTGCTATTAGAATTATTTATATAATTCATGTCGGGTGGTCTTGATTATTTGCCAGCGTGGACAAGATAACACCTGTAGAGTCATGAATGTTTTACAGCGCAAAATCTGACGGAACAGAAATATAGTCTGGAAATATGAGCGAGCGATGAGAGATACAATATCTGCCTTATGGTACAACATTAAAAAGCTATCTTTTATACGTGTCGCCTCGTGGTGGCTTGGAATCGGATATGTGTGTTTAGATGAAGGTCGGATGTCCAGATATCGGATATGAATCTGATTTAAAACCACCACCCGAAATATCGGATCTCGTACGGATTTTTGTGTTTACACGTGTGCAACAAACTCCGATCTGTGTCAGATGTGAGTGAAAGATCGGATTTTTTGTGCCAGTGTAAAATCAGCCATGGAGACAGGAAGTGTGTGTGTTCAGTCAGGACGTCACCGATGAAGTGTACTACTTTAATTTCTCCACGGATCAGTCCACGTTGGATCACCCCTGTGATGAACAGTACCGCCAGCTAGTGTTGAAGGAGCGCAAGCGCACATAACACAGCAGAGCAGAGCCGCTCCGCCCGCAGCCAGCGCTGCCGTGGGGAAAGACAAGGAGAAGAATCACTCACTGTCCATCATGAAGAATTTAAAGAACACGTCACAAACTACAAAGAAGCCCTTTCTCAGGCAAAAACAAAGTATTACTCCACACTCATCAATAACCAACAAAAACACCCCAAATTGCTCTTCTCCACCATGAACCGTCTTCTTCATTCTCCTGATGCCGCTAAACCCTCAGACGCACGCAGCTGACCTCTGCTCCAGGTTCTTGGATTTTTTTCCAGCAGAAAGTGGACACCATCCACCGGCAGCTCCAGTCTCCAGGGCTTTCCTCCTGCCCCAAACTGCCCCAACAGGACTCTCACCACTCAGCTGCCCGCTCACCTCAGTGCTGCTTATCCGCCTTCTCTCCACTGGATGCTGACCAAGTAACAAAACTGGTCATCTCAGCCAAGACTTCAACCAGCAGTCTTGACCCAATGCCCACCACTCTGGTCAAGGCCTGTTTTCCCATCCTCTGCCACCCAATGCAAGACATTATAAATGCATCTCTTGCCACTGGTGTGGTACCATCCAGCTTTAAAATGGCGACAATCATCCCCACTCTCAAAAAGCCAGGCTCAGACCCAGACGACCCCAACAACTATCGTCCAATCTCCAACCTCCCTTTCGTCAGCAAAATCCTGGAAAGAGCAGTGGCTGCCCAGCTTCAACATCACATGTCCCACCACAAGCTCTTCGAACCCCTTCAATCTGGTTTCAGAACCTACCATAGCACTGTGACCGCCCTTATTGACTTTGACAAATGACTTTGGGGACTTTCTTGGAGGTTTGAGATCAAAGTTTGATAGACTGCTTATTCTGGGTGATTTTAATATTCATGTGTGTTGTTCTGAAAATTCCATGGCAAAGGATTTTTTAGGTTTGATTGACTCTTTCGGCCTAAGTCAAGCAGTAAAAGGCCCAACCCATATGCATGGCCATACATTAGATTTGGTACTAACACATGGTCTTCTTGTTGAGGACTTAGAATTAAGTGATTATAGTATCTCGGATCATAAACCTGTTTTGTTTACTATCCCTGTTTTTTGCCATTGTATTTCCGCAAATTCACATCTATAACCTGTGCAGAATTTACTATAATGTTCAGGGAGGTTTACAATATGTCAGACATTGGTCTTCAGGACATGGGAGTGGATGAACACCTTCAACTGCTACACTTTGCCTGTCGAGATGTGTTGGATGCAGTGGCTCCTGTAAAAAGTAAACATCGTAAAAATAGGTCTGATCCCTGGGTGAATGATGATGAGATACGGCGCTGTAGACAAGCTTGCAGGCAGGCGGAAAGAAAATGGAAAAAGAATAAACTTCAAATTTTTTATAATATTTTTAAGGAAACTCTAACAGCATTTCAGAGAGCTGTAAAATCAGCTAAATCTAGATATTTTTCAGAACTTATAGAAAAAAATTTGAATAATCCAAAAACACTTTTTAATATTATTAATACTGTAGTAAACCCTCCCGCTAAGGTAAATTTAAATCCGTCCCTGAGTTTATGTGAGAACTTTCTTGATTACTTTATTTCTAAGATTGAGGCAATTAGAGTGGATTTCTCACCGATGACTTATAGGCTAAACAATCAAGTCCAGTTCAGCATACTGCAGGTTTTAATCAATTTGAATTGGCAACATTTCAGTGGTTACAAGAGGTGGTAAATAAATTAAAACCTACAGGCTCCGAAGAAGATATGGTCCCACCATGGTTTTTTAAAGAAAATATTGCTCACAGAAATTGTGCTATCCCGAAAAGATCCTCCGCCTTTGCACAGACAGCTTTCTCATATAAAACCATTAAACAATGGAATCAACTCCCAGATAGTTTGAAATTAACTTTGGATCTGAATAATTTCTCTTGAAACTTAAAAAATTACATCATTGATAACCAGCTGTGTCAGCATCAGCTCATTTAAAGTCTACAAATGTAATATTGAAGTAAATATTTTTGACTATGTTGTATATATTTTAGGATGTTATGGTTTTTTGATTCGTTTTTTAATTTATTTAATGTTTTAATATTGTGCACCTGCCCGGGGACTACAGATGGAAAATAGCTTTTGCTAATTCTGGTACAAAACATCTTTTCGAAAGATTAATGTATTTTGTACATTGTCCCTGACAAATAAACTAATAAAATAAAATAAATAAAATAAAGGTGATTGGGCCTGCTACCCTGCAAATTATAAATAAAAGTTTAGCTACTGGGATATTTCCAAACATGTTGAAACAGGCATTTGTGCAGCCTCTGTTAAAGAAACCAAATCTGGACCCGACGGTTTTGGCAAATTTCAGACCGGTATCTCATCTTTAATTTTTTCATCAAAAAATTGTTTTTCATCAATTAAATAATTTTTTAGAAGAACACAAGATCGGTGAAGTGTACCAGTCCGGTTTCAAGAAACATCACTCGACTGAGACAACTCTTGTTAAAGTTTTTAATGATTTGTTGATGACTGTTGATGCTGGGAAATCTGCTGTGTTAGTTTTATTAGATTTAACCGCCGCTTTTGACAACTCAGTGATGGTCTCACGTCTGTAGGAGTATGTGGGGGTTCAAGGGATTATCCTGGAGTGGTTTAAATCCTGTTTGACTAACAGAAGTATGGTAGTGAAGATCGGGACATGCTCATCCAGATCAACACCAATCATGTGTGGAGTGCCGCAAGGTTCTATTCTTGCTCCTATTTTATTCTCGCTATATATGATTCCTTTGGGAAATATCTTCAGGAAATATAATATTAAGTTTCACTGTTACGCTGACGATGTACAAGTGTACCTGCCACTGTCACATGAAAATGGTTTAGAACCTCTTATGGCCTGTCTTTTAGATATCAAAACATGGTTGACTGCGAATTTTTTACATCTAAATGAAAGTAAGACTGAGATTTTAGTTTGCAGCTCGAGTGGAGCCAGGAGTACAACTCAATTGGACTTCGGCCCTTTGTCACCTCATGTTAAAACATGCATTCGTAATCTAGGTGTAAATATTGACAGCTCTTTAAAACTAGATAAACACATAAATTCGGTTGTAAAGTCAAGTTTCTTTCATTTACGCAATTTAGCAAAGATGAAATCATGCTTGACGTTTAAAGGCCTTGAAACCGCGATCCACGCTTTGATAACATCCAGACTTGACTATTGTAATGCCTTATATTCGGGAATTAGTCAGTCATCTATTTCTCGTTTACAAAAAGTTCAAAATTCAGCTGCTAGACTTTTAATTGGGATAAAAAAACGTGAACACATTACTCCTTTTTTGATCTCCTTGCACTGGCTTCCAGTTTATTTTAGGATTAATTTTAAACTTTTGTTATTGGTGTACAAATCCCTTCATGGACTGGCACCGGCCTATCTGTCAGATCTCTTATCTGAAAATCAGACTGTACGAAGTCTGAGATCAGAGAGTCAGAAACTACTCAAAATACCCAGGACACTCCGAAAGAAAAAAGGAGATCGCGCCTTTGCTGTAGCGGCGCCTAAACTTTGGAATAGCTTGCCTATACATATTAGAGACGCCGATACGGTGCAGGTTTTCAAAGGACAACTTAAAACATATCTGTTTTCAATAGCTTTTAATCAGTGACTTTTTACTACATGTGTTGCCTATATGATGTTGTCTGTATAGAGTAGTTTTTCTCCTCTTTTTGTGCTATGTGATACAATGTAAAGCACTTTGGTCAACTTGTGTTGTTTTAACTGTGCTATATAAATAAAGTTGCTATTGCTATTATTAAAATCACTAATGACCTCCTGCTTGCTGCTGACAATGGCCTAATCACCATCCTCATCTTCTTTGACCTTTCTGTAGCTTTTGATACAGTTTCCCATACCATCCTTCTCCACCGCCTCTCTGAGCTCATCAGCCTCAGTGGCACAGCACTGTCCTGGTACCGGTCTTACCTCACAGACCGGAAACAATTCATCACCCTAAATGGCTCCAACTCTGATCCAGCACCCGCCAACCATGGCGTGCCCCAGGGCTCTGTGCCTTGTCCTCTGCTTTTCACCATTTACATACTACCCCTAGGTCATATTATCCGTAAACATGGACTCAACTTCCACTGCTACACTGATGACATTCAACTTTATATCAGCACTAACCCCTCCTCCCAGCTCCCACCCACACAACTTTTCAACTGCCTGCAGGAACTCAAATCATAGATGACCACAAACCTACTCAAACTTAACAGTAATAAGACAGAACTCATGGTGGTGTCCTCTCTACCTCTGCTCAAGAAAGTTGGAGACCTGGCCCTGGTTGTAGATGGCTGCTCCATTTCCCCATCTCCTGAGGTGCGGGATTCCCTGGTCAGCGTGTCGCTGCAGAGAGGAGGTGTGTCTCAACACATAGTCATGTGACATCACACTAGGGCTGGGCGATATATCGCATGACGTTGTTAGGCGCATCTCGTCAGTAAAGCCGGTTCCTTCATTAGTAAATCGCCATCACCTGCTTTCAGATGGAGCGGCATTTACAACACAGAGCCTAAGACAGTGATATTAAATGACCAAACTCAGTACACATCATATTTATATACCATACTATGTATAAAAAAATCAGATGAGCCCAGAAATTGAACGCAACGCGTTTAATTACACGTTAAGCATTTTTCTCCCATAGAAAACCATTATAAGAAAACGCTTAACGTGGCTTACTGTACTAAGACAGTGATATTAAATGACCAAACTCAGTACACATCATATTTATATACCATACTATGTATAAAAAAATCAGATGAGCCCAGAAATTGAAAGCAACGCGTTTAATTACACGTTCAGCATTTTTCTCCCAGAAAACCGTTATAAGAAAACGCTTAACGTGGCTTACTGTACTAAGACAGTGATATTAAATGACCAAACTCAGTACACAACATATTTATATACCATATAAAAAAATCAGATGAGCCCAGAAATTGAACGCAACGCGTTTAATTACACATTAAGCATTTTTCTCCCATAGAAAACTGTGGCTTACTGTACTAAGACAGTGATATTAAATGACCAAACTCAGTACACAACATATTTATATACCATACTATGTATACAAAAATCAGACGAGCCCAGAAATTGAACACAACGCGTTTAATTACACGTTAAGCATTTTTCTCCCATAGAAAACCGTTATAAGAAAACGCTGTGGAGTAAAAAAAAAACTTTTCCTCTTTATCTCCCTTTTGTGAACACGCCCCTTTTTAGAGCACATGGTTGCCTCCAACCAATCACAAATCTTTGTTTTTGATTCGTCCAATCACCACACAATGTAATCTTTTGAAATGCATGCAACTGTCATCTGTAGGTAAGACACTGTCAGTGGCACAACCTGTCATTTGTGCAGTCGCCTTGCTAGAGTCGCTGTATATGTCTTGCCGTCATTCAGTTGGATTCAGATTTTTGGAATCTAAATTTCTTTATAAAAAGCCTTTTTAAAGGCTACAACTCATTTTCACTGGTGTCATACTAATTACCAGGGTATTCTTCATATACATATACATATATTATTTTATATTATATATATATATATTATATTTTGTTGTATTACATTGTTTTGTCTTTTTTCCCCCTTTGTTGTATATTCACATGGACACAGGTGAACATAAAAAAAAAATTACTTTAATGCAAAAACAGTCAGAGTTTACACTTAAAGAAGCAGAAGCAATTCTAGATGACGTTGAAAAATACAAATGAGTTAATTTCCAGCGAACCACCATTACATCCAAAGGGGTGGTGATGTGTTCCTTTACAAAAGTTCACAGTCAGATAAACTTTAGATGGACATGGACTTTAGATTTGATCAAATGATGTGGAAGCAGAAAGGTTCAAATTATCACAACATTAGAAAGTATGGGGGAAGAGTTTTGAAACGCTACTATCACATTAGAGCTGGTGAATGTGAAAAAGGCACCATCTCAGAATTCAGGAAGTGCATTTACTCTCTGGTTAATGATGACAAAAATTTGGCAACAAATTACTATTTGATTCATTACCTGGGAAATGAGACCGTATATGTACCACGAAAGCATGGACATGCTAGCCTAGAAATCTAGACGCACCCTAGCGGCAGCAAAATTATTTTGCAGCCAGGGTGGGTCTAGCAACTCTCAATAGACCTTTTTGCTGCAAAAACCTAAATTGGGTCAGGCCAATCACGTCGTGTATAGAGTAGGCGGGGGCGGGCTTAACATATGACGACAGAGTTGCGATGGCTCCCTGCCACTTGAAAACAAAGAATGGCTGCTGCGGATGGAGAACAGCGGTCTTTCGAATCGGCTTTGGCCGCAACTCTGGAGGACTTGGAGTTAAGTTTTACTTTGAGAAAAGAACAAAGAACGGCACTTAAGTCATTCTTAAAAAAAGGAAGATGTGTTCGTAGTTTTGTCGGCCAGATTTAAAAGTTGAATCTATCAACTAACGTTAGCTCCGCTGTTGGGAAAACGCTCTGGTTGGTTGAAGCGCTGTCCTATTGTGTGCAGAGGGAATTTGAAAGACAGCCGTTTATCCCGCCCATCAGATTGACCGTGTCTATGGTGAGTTGCCAGACTAAACATCTTGATGTACGTCTGGCTTGCCAGGCTATGGACATGCCAAAACGGCAATAAAACATGCAATGTTAATCTGGAGCACATGGCAGTAAACACCCCACGAAACCTTAAACAAGTCCAGAACACAGTATATGCACAACGATGCAACCAACGCATCTCACGCGATGAACTGTTTAGTTTGCATGAATTGGCATACCAACTACCTGGTTTCATATGGCACATTACCACATTCCCGGACCTTCTTGTTTATGCCAGCATGACAGACATTGTTGATCTGTCATGTGCAAACTTAGATGAATCAGTGAGGTTCGTGTACCCACAAATGATAAGTTATGACAACATTTCAAATGGGGGATTTTTATGTGTCTGTGCTGGCTATGAGAAACACTGCACTGGTCAATGACCCAGTGTATCCAGTTGGCTTCATGTTACATGAATGTAAATTCATGCAACACCATGAGAAATTTCTGACTGAGATTTTTGGAAAGCTGGGAATGGACTCAAAAAAATACCAAAAGATACCAGTGACAGTTGACAGGGAGAAAGGAATTGTAGGTGCTTTGAAAAAAAAAAAACTTTACCAATCTAAGTGTAGTGTTCTGCCGCAACCACATCTTACGAGATGTGGAATATTGGGTTAAGACACATGGGGGGAAAAGGGATGATGTGAAGGTCCTAAAAGACCACGTTGAGCAGCTCATTGATTCCTCCTGTCCAAATGAGTTTGATGCCCGCTATGATGCCTTCGCAAAAGTATGGTCAGAAGGATTCCTCTGCTACTTTGACCATCACCTGAAAGCAGACATTTGTGAAAACATGGCTGCATACTACACCAAACAATTCTGTGCATTTACAGACAAAACACCAACAAACAATATAAGTGAGAGCATCAACAATATGATCAAATCCCAAAATGAATGGCGAGAACTTCCAGTGGACGCAATGGTGCTCTCACTGTACTACATGCAGTCATACTTTTTATTTGAATTTCAGAGGGCAAAATGTGGCTTGGAAAACTATGCAATGAAGCAGAACCTTAGTGTAGCAGTGACAGATGTGAAAATGCCCCCTTTTCTTCCTTTGGAAGAAATTATCAAAAGGATCAAGACCAACACAGAAAATGAGCCATGCAAAGTTGAAGGAGTTAAACTTCTGTCTTCTCAGACATCTTTGGCCAAGACAGTCATTGAAATGGGTCTGGTGAGTCTAAATCCATCATTGAAAGTGTTTGTCGTGAAAAGTCCCTCAAACGAATCAGTACATGTAGTTTGAAATACTGCAAATGGTGCATTATGCTCTTGTCCCAGCACTGGAAAATGCTACCACATTTTTGCAGTAGAAATGGCTACGGGGCTTCACTTTGCTACAAATCGAACATACAGCCTCTCAGTGATGCGGAAGAGAGGAAGAGGCAATGAAACAAAATCGGGCCGGAAAAAACCCAGAACAAAAGACTATGATTAT